>OY294021.1:20632631-21232631 GCA_958510785.1 Exephanes ischioxanthus
CAGATTTGTGAAACGTCACAAGGGGATTTAAAGATGAATTCACGCCAACTCGACCGAAGCGAGACATTCTGAACAGTCGCGTTGGAGGTGACTGCTGAGAGCTGGGTATAGAACCGGCGACAAAGGAGGCGGCGACAAAGGAGACGAAGGATGATAAGGAGGGAAAGTGTTTGAACTGGCGAAAGGTACGTGGATTATTTCAAGGCGGAATGTTAGAGACGTCGTTTTCACACTTTCTTTTTTCTCGTTCAGCGGAGCTCTTCGAATAATCCAGCGTACGAGCAGATACATTTTCCACCGTAACCTGGAGTTGTCGGTATTCTCCCTTTTGAACAATCTGCCACTAGACTGTGGTTTTTTGCAATTTAAAAAAAAAAAAAAAAGAAAAATTCCAGAAAGTAGAAGTTTATAAATTTCGCATGAAAATGTAAAGTGACGTTGCAAATTACATTTTCTTTTATTGACCCCGAAAAAATGTTTGTAGCTAAAAGGTTTTTTGTCTTTAGAGAGAAAGCGACCGAGACCGGGGAGGGGGAGAGAGAGTCCCGCGGCCCCGGGAATATGAGGCTGACGATGAGGTGAAACGAGCTCCGTAGTACACAAACCAGCGATGCTCAAGAGCATCGCGACTGCCAGAGCTCAACTCCTACCTAAGCCAATTCTTCAATTAAGCCACTTCCTCCGGCGAGTTTCGTACGAAGGCCAATAATTGCCTCTGCTCGCAGCTCACAACTTGATTTCTGCAATATCGTGACTTACTTACCCTGGTGTAGCTACCAAAGAGTAGTTTGTTCGGTTATGACGAATAACAATTGAGTCAAGCGTCACCAATAACTAAGTACGAAAAATATAGACACGATCGACCTCCCAATTACACGATAAACAGTTCTTCCATCGTGGGCGAAATTTTGTTCGATTTTTCGAAACCAGTATTTTCATACGGGCTGAGGACCTCGATGGATGACCCATTGGCTTTATATATTATATGTTACCGGTTGATGTACTACGCTACAAGTATTGTGTATTGTTCATAACTGTCAGATCGATCACGGAGAAAAATTGTTTAGCTGCTCTAACAAAATGAGTTTTGCACGACAACGACCTCGTTCCCGGAGCAAAACGATTAGTAAAAGCAGCAAAAAAAAAAAAATGACTACGTAGAATCAATTGGTTTTGCTATTACGACAAAACTTTCTTGTTACTGCGACGATTCATTTTCCTATGAGAGCAAACGACGCATGCTGTAATTTGATGGCTGAGTAATGACTGGTAGCAGGATAGTTGCGGAGCCGTACATACATTTACTGGAAGATTAAGTCACTGCGTTTGTACTTTATCATTTTATTATATTGAAAATAATGTCTGTATTTGCAATTACGAATTCTTGAAATTTGCTGTATATGGATGTATTAAACTCCGAAAGGTATTAAACCATTCGCAGTTCATACATCCATATACAGCAAATTTCAGGAGTTCGCAATTCTACTCTATTTTTTATTTTTACTCGAATACGAAGGAACTGTTTCCTCGGGTCTCTTTGTTTTCATTTTGCGCGTCGAGCGTCTGAAGCTCGTCGTTGTGGTTGGCACATGTCCGCGTCCTACACAGTCATATAACAAGTTTTTCTGTTACAGCAACAAAGGCTGTTTTGTTGCGGTAGCAAATCGCTCCAAACGAACAATTTTGCTATGGTTACAAGCTGGTTTTGTTATTTCGATACTAACAAACTAAATTTGTTACGTTAACAAAAATCTTGTTGTACGAGCAAATTTTGTTCTCTGTGATAATCATATAAATATAAATGTCAATAAATACATTTACAACTACTATTTTGTTCGAAACCCGTTTCTTGAGAAGTTTATTATCAATCTCGGCCAGGTATTATAATATGTTGATTTCGTTGGGAAGCATTATTCATTCTCGTACGCGCCGCATGTGAACTATGAATCGAGAAACCCTCGATCAGCCATCTGTCTCGCTACCGAAGGAGGACTATCGGGATCCTACCGTAAGTGCTGCAAGTTTACGAGGCGTGATAGAATCGCGGCACAATTTGCCGGTACGTTTAATCCGTCTTTCCGCATCGCATCCGCGTTTACGAAAATTGGGGGAATTGCAATTTTCGTCAGCGCGGATAAGATTCTTAAGATGTAGGTAACATCTAAAAAAAACGTGTTGAAAATTGAAATTTTCATATCGCTTCCTTATAAAAAAATTAAATTTTCATATCGCTTTCTCATAATGTTCCTAAAAATACAGAAAGAATTTTCTGTATTTTCGGCTTTCTCGTAGAGGAAGCTTCGTGAATAAAGGAACATTATGAGAAAGCGATATAAAAACTTCAACTTCTATGAGAAAGCGACATGAAAATTTTAATTTTTAACTTTTTCAACATCAACGTTCTGTTAGACTTTTATGCAAAACGGCTGGCCGATTCAGGTTCAGCGTGTAAAAATACACCAACGTCGCGCTTCAGTTTGTCGGATCTGTGCTCGACGCGAAACAAATACATCGAATTAAGCGCTGCTGAATTTTTATTGGCACTTTTGATTTATCCTCAAGAAATCTAAATGATACCACTTTACATACCACTTGCTCGACTCGACACAAATACATCGAATTAAGGTAGTACTAGCGAACAGGCTGAGCCCACGTGAGTTCAGGGAGAATTGAAAGAGGACTTGCGAACACTTCTCGATGAGATAAAAATCTGAAAAAAATCAACGATATGGAAGATACTGAAAAGATTAATTTTGCATAATAATAATTCCAAAATGTTATTAACAAATGAATGAAAAACAAAAATTTCCCAACAAATCACCCGGCATCCTAAGTTTTTTTCTTTATGAAGCGATTTGTTAACTTTTCTGAATACTTATGAATTTTTTCAGAATTTTGTGTAATATTTGAAAATCGCGTTTTTACTTAATAAAAAAACGTAATTTTCAAAAATTACACAAAATTCTGAAAAAATTCATACGTGTTCAAAAAGATTAACAAATTATTTTTATATGAACAAAAAGTTAAGTTGCCGGGGAATTTGTTGAACAATTTTTTTTTTTTTCATTCATTTCTTAATAACATTTTGGAATTATTATTATGCATAATCAATCTTTTCAGCACCTTCCATATGCTTGATTTTTTCAGATATTTATCCCGTCGAGAAGTGTTCGCAATTCTCTCTAAATTCTCTCTGAACTCACGTGGGCTCAGGCTGTCCGCTAGTACTACCTTAAGCGCTCCTGAATTTTTATTGGCACTTTTGATTTATCCTCAAGAAATCTAAATGATACCACTTTATCTAGCTTTTTCAGCCCCGTCATCACCGTCCATCATTTTGTGTATTTCTTGCCGTAGAACATGATAGGCCCCTGGGTTTTTTCGCGATGCTATCGGGAATCAAAGGAATAGCTATTTGAAAATGTCCAAGCGCATATTTTCTCGAGTTGTTGTCGAGGAGTGTCTTTCAATACTGGAACTAAACTAATCTTAACCAGCCTATCCACAATATCTCGATTAACCAAATTCGTCGTCGACGACAGCGTAGTTATTGTCGATTGGTTGGTTAATTAATCCTCGCAGCTGAATAGCGAAGCACACGTCTCAGTCGGAATCTCTCCGCGTGGGAGGCTTTCTGTATCTTGCTCCAACCTCGCGACCGCGTGAATCTCGATTATGGTGGGGGAGATCTTAGGATCAGAAGATCTTACCGAGCGTCCGCGGTCGGAAGTTCCGACCCTGGATAATACCTGCTCTACCGTCAATCGAATTGTCTTATCGCGGTTACGGCTAATTCCCCTCAATCGCTTGGATTATTATCCGTTAATAGTCGACACTTTCCTCACCGTATCTGCACCGCGGACATTAAGGCTGATATCGACGAAACAATGTCTATCGTCAGTTCGATCGCGTAACCACAGATCCGTACGTTTCATTGCCCTCGCGGCGAGCAAGCATTTCAAGCGAAACTGGTCCCAATATAAAACTCTCTATCGGTAGATCCGTGTTTCTGTAACCAGAGATCTAAAAAAAAGCAATGTTCAAGAAAACGATACCTCTTGAATTATTTGATATTCAGATCTAGCGATTATTTTACTCTATTAGAACAGCGTCACGAATCATAAATCGTGGCGAATTTTTTATACGATTATTCTTTACCGACAAAAGATAAAACGTTATTCGTTAGTTGGCTCAAAATATATGAACCTCCCCAAGTTGTCGATTCTTCCTCGAGTGAAAAGTTCAATTGCCACAGCCCGAGGCGCGCCGATATGAAAGTTATAAAGATATTACGCACCCAACGCGCAGGAACTTACGTCGTAATGTCGCTTTGGGTGCCGTTGCCGTCGGCGATGGTGCTCCTACGGTGAGACTACATGAAAAAGCATTGCCATCACGCGAGTGGGCTGGCGGAGACAAGAGCGGGGGGGGGGGGGGGGGGGGGGGGGGTTGGCGGGGATCGCTGTCAAAGCCTGTCAATAGTTTCACGGTGTGTTGCGAAAAGTGAACTCGTCACGACGACAAACACACACACGCGCACATACGCACACACACACGTATACACGCACGTGGAATTAGGTACACAACACACGGGGACAACTATAGAGAGACAGCTTGGCTAGTACAGCTCATCTGTTTCGTTTTATCGGTATACCTACGTCGGCGTTAAAGGAGCGCCAGTGACGTCACCGGGTACCCACTCAGCCGATGGGGCTGGGAGGCAGCGAGCCGATAAATGTATTTATTAAGTGTGCTAAGAGGAGGATAGGAGAGAAGTGGTGAGGAGTATGGTGGGCATGTGCCTCTCCGCTGATGCTGCCTTTGCCGACAAGCGTGAAAGCCTCTACCTTGCTTCACTCTATTTATTAGTAACATGTATATGCTTCCTACTGTACCATGGACTTTATACTCGTGTGCGATGGCGCCTTTTTATCTTATTTTTTTTCAAGTAAAATTTTGCGTTCGATCAGCAGATTTAGGCAGAGGAACGCATTTACCCACTCGCGGGAAGAGATGACGCCCGCTAGTATACTAAGGAGGGTATTTTTTTTTTTTTTTGACGATCAGTGTTTCGGACGTGGAGTTGATTGATGTCTGAAAGAGACGTGGATCAGCCGGGATTTCTGTGGTTTCTGCATTGCGTAATTCGGGAAGAGTTGGCCAATGGTTGTCGTTTATTACATTATCACAAAGTGAGCATATCACTCGACTGTTTCACGATTTCAGGTTATGGCTTTTCAACTATACCGCCAGAGGCTGACAAGGCATATCCTCTTGCAAGAAGAGCCAATCGCCCTACCGTTTCCAGATTTTCGAGTCATGGATATCTTCTATACATATCTTCTCTGCATGGGTCAATTCGTGTGATATGGGCGATTGGGTGATATGGCCAGTAATAATAATCGACCCGCCGGCTGCACTATTAATAAACGTGGATCCAAATTTTCCAATGTCTTTCACATCGTCTCAACATAATCCGATTCAGAGCGCTATTTTTATCATTCGTCGAAAGGTCATTAAAACGATTATCGATTGACAATGGGGGGGGGTTTTATTTAGACAAAAATATGGGTGGGCCAGCCACATAGCCCCGAACGGAGAGAGCACGAAACCCTATTCGTACTCATACACTTTAACTGTTCACTCGTTATTAACTTGAGCGGGTGTGGAGTCCCCGAGTCCGACCGGACAGTCGCTGCGATTCGACCTTGCACTTCTAGGTTTGCGTGGAATAAACCAGTTACATCCCGTTTGGCGAGTACCCCGAGGAAAAGAGCTTTTGCGGATCTAACCGCCGGATAATGCGCGTCTCCGCGATATACCATAAAGCACGGAATGACACTGTATAATGACAACGGGCCTCACCGTAGAATCCGAGATTATCTCGTCGAATCCGTGCGACCGACATGACCGCTGGAAACACACTTGCAAATGGATAATGCCATTAAACGGATGACCCTTTGATCATACGATCCCTTTGAGCTTCCTCTACGATGCAAAAAAAAAAAAAAAAAATACATAAATTAAACAAATTGAAGGAAATATCTTGCGGGCGAATCGTCTGGACTTTCGTTGATGGTTTACCGCCCTCTTCGATCCTCTTCAGCTGGCCAACTTGTTAAACGACAAGATGACGCGGTGTCGGGTCGCGTGTCTTTATTTAGTTATCGAAGCGTCCGGAGAGACCCAGTTTGCGAAGTTATCGAAACTCGAGCCGTGTGTGTGTGTGTGTGTGTGTGTGTGTGTGTGTGTGTGTGTGTGTGTGTGTGTGTGTGTGTGTGTGTGTGTGTGTGTGTGTTGCTACCCGGCCTCGGAGCCGCTTGGTGCTTTTGCTTGCTTGCTTTTTCCCCACCGTGCCATACCGCTGTTGCTGCTGCTGCTGCTCCTGCTCTTGCTGCTGCCGAAGTCAGTACTTACATAAATAGAACGAGACGACTGTCGCCGGGCAGAGGCGGGGACAGCGGCGGCGGATTAGTAGTAACAGCCGTGCCGGACAGGCGAACACGAGGCGAGGGCGGCGACGATGGAACCGGAGAGGAAAATCGTGAAAAGGTTCAATCAATATTCAAAGATTTTAAACGAAAGCGAAACGCTATCGAAGATTTATCAATCACCACCAATAGGTTCCTGAAAAAGATGTTTGTCGACATTTACTAATCCCCGCCTTGACTTTGAGTCAGAACTGATGTGGTATTCGTCTTCAGCGCGAGAAATTACATTGGATTATGTGATTGCGATATTTTATTTTTATTTTTATTTTGAGACGAAATAAGCAGCCTACCGCTTTGTCGTGATTTTTTTGATTTTCCTCTTCGGCCTGTAAAGGTTCGAAAAACGGGTAAGTGACTCTACGAAATAACCTATCTTGCATATTCCTTTCCGTAGACCACGACAGACACCTGGATTTTTTTTGCTAATTCCATCGAGAAGAAGACATATCGCTGATTGAAAATATTGAAAATTATTAATTTCCCTCTCGACGTTTTGAGCTTATATATGATGTATTTTTTTCCCGCTGATCATGAAACCTTCACTTAATTTGTTCCTAGCCCCATATGTAATATCGAAGTTCGTCCCAGAAGAGAACCAACGAATTCGCTTCGAATGGATAATATTTTTGAGGAAAAAAAAAAAAACACTGCCTACGTTACTCAACATTTTGCTCGAATATCTCAGGAATCATATCAAAAACACACTTCATTAATTTTTCAAACCACCCCATAAATTCTTTCGTGAGAGCCAAATAAAAATGTTTCAGATATAAAATTACAAAATAGCACGAGAATATCGTAAGGCGGTAAATGTCACTTCCGATCCCGGAGAAAGCGTCCGTTATCGGACGACTTAGGAAGAATGTTGTACATGCCCGACTGACAACTTCCTTACGCGTTTGGAGCAAAGGCTTCAAACGCAGTCGTCAACCACCCATGTTTCGATTTCGAAAAATTGGGTTTCCGCATTTTCTCTTCCCTCTTCGCAAAAACACTCCTTGGTTGCTTCCAATCAATTATTATCCGTGATTATTTTCAGTAGCGATCATAAAAGGTCGGGAGCGACTGAGATCCGGTGAAACGAACGAAGTAAACGTTGGATCTCGTCTGCGGGCGTGTAAGTCGATACATCGCGCCGTCGGAACTCGAGGTCGACGGATGACGACGATTTTTCGGTTAATTTCAAATCGAATCACGTTCGCCGCGAAGAGCCGGGTGATCGTAGCGAGAATGAGAATAGGATCGTAATCATGAGCCGACGGGTCGAGCGACCCCGCGTCTCCCGAGGATGGGGTCATCGAACTTTGGGAACGCGACGATAAGCAGCCGCAGGTAGTCACGAATCTGCTGGGCAAGGACGAAATTCGTCGATGCTGCTCGACGCTTAGTTTGTTCGTGATGTTTGCCCTCGGTCGCTTTGCGAGTCTCCCGATGTCTCCCGGTCGCGCACGCACCCGATCGATATAGAAGTAGGTACGATACGCGATAAGAAATTCGGGCGATCCTCTTGCTTGGCTTGTCTGGTAAAATAATACGAAAGAAGACAAACCTAAGCGATAGAGATTCTGTTCTCCGAAGCAAAATCCGATGATTCATGTTATTAATTCACTCGCACCGAAGTGAATTCCGCCACTCCGATATTAACCCTGGAACGTACCACGAGGGTCTGTTGAATTATTGCCAGATCATCGATGCCTCGTACCTATAGACCGATGTCCTTTCCGACCTTGATACAACATTCTCAGCATATCCATTATATATCGATCCGAATCATCATGATATCGAATTTTCAAAAAATCTATCTACTTCTATGGGTTTCCGGCCGAAAAAATATATATATATATTTATTAACAGTTTAAGAGTTTTTATAAATGGCCACGTACGATTTGATTGAAAAATGAGATTTTCAAATCGGAAGTGACCTATTTTTTGTTCTTGGAAGTGACTTATTTAATGTTCCTTTATTCCTTTATTCATAGTAAATCTCTTGAATCTCGTTGGAGGGTTCGGCCTCCGCGAACCCAAAAACCGGTGCAGCATTGAAGAGGCCGAGATAGGAAAGTTTTGTATAGCTCGTGGTCGCGATCCTCATCTTTCCATTTCTCCGCCTCCTTGCCCTCATCGCAGATCTGGCTTACCGAGGAATCTCGCCCCGTCGGCGATGCCGAGAGGGAGGAGGAACCCCGTTCTCTCTTATTTTCGCTCCCGACCCGCGAATTCATCCGCAACAAATACCGACACAACGTCGAGGTCGTCTTCTTTTTTTTTCAATATTATTTTCGCCTTTTTAACTCCACCCAGTGGGCGAGTGCCGGTCCGTGTTTCCGCTCTTTAAATTTCCCATCGCCGCGCGTAGACCTCGGAGCAAACGACAGAAAAGCAAATTATATCGCGCGTAAAATTTTGGCATACGCTCGAAATAATCTCGGGATAAAGATGACCGTTGCGAATGCCATTCCCGCGCAGTACCGCTTTTATCACCAATGTTTCGACCCAAAAGGTCGCACAGCCCGGTCACGAATATTTATACGCTGAGACGAGAAACCCGAGAGCCGGTTTGCTACCCGCCGATTAAAACTTTTTTTTTTTCACAGCCGATTTTCTTAGCCCTCGCGGACCAACCGATCGTAAAACTCTGGGTTGGATTTGGGTTGTTTTCTGGCAGACTACTGCAACTCAACCAGTCGATTGGTGCGCCAAACCGACTCTGATTCGAACCTTCTGGAGGTAGCTTTTTGGTTGATACCTCAAAAACAACCGCAATACCAACCATTATGTGTCGGATTGAAAGTTGGTTTACAGTTGGAATTTCCCAAAACAACCAAGTTTCCAACCAAGTTTCCACCGATAGCTCTTGCCTCAGGGTTGGAAATCGGGTTGTTTTAGGAAAATTCAATCCTAAACCAACTTCGTATCCAACACATATAACGGTTGGTATTACGGTTGATTTTTTAATATCGCCAAAAAACCAACCTCTTGAAGGTTGGAATCAGAGTTGGTTTGATGCACCAATCGATCGGTTGGTTATCAGGTCGGTTTCAGGTTGGTCGGAACGCGAGGGAGTCGCGAGGAACGATCGACAACGAGATCAGCGGATGCTGTCATTGACCTGACACCCCGAAAGCTTGCATCTTCACGCGTCCGCTCGACCGAACTTCGACCATCCAGCATCCCTCACTCAGTCTCGGCCACTTTGCTTGCTCTTCGGGATCGCTCGAGGCTCCTCCTGGAAATTTACCATGCCGGGCGGCGAGATGGAGGCACTAGAGGAGCGAGACTATCGATTACTACCGATAATGTCAGTTAAGGTAGTCCTAGCGGACAGCCTGAGCCCACATGAGTTCAGAGAGAATTGAGAGAGAGTTGCGAACACTTCTCGATGGGATAAAAATTCGAAAAAAATCAAGCATATGGAAGGTGCTGAAAAGAATGATTTTACATAATAATAACTCCAAAATATTATTAACAAATGCATAAAAAAAAAAAATTGTTCCACAAATTCCCCGGCGACTTAACTTTTTGTTCATATAAAAACAATTTGTTAATCTTTTTGAATACGTATGAATTTTTTCAGAATTTCATCTAATTTTTGAAAATCACGTTTTTTTATTGACTAAAAACGCAATTTTCAAAAATTAGACAAAATTCTGAAAAAATTCATACGTATTCAACTTATTGTTTTTATATGAACAAAAAGTTAAGTTGCCGGAAGATTTGTCGAACAATTTTTTTTTTTCATTCATTTGTTAATAACATTTTGGAATTATTATTATGCAAAATCAATCTTTTCAGTACCTTCCATAAGGTTGATTTTTTTCATATTTTTATCTCATCGCGAAGTATTCGCAATTCCACTCTCAATTCGCTCTGAACTCACGCGGGCTCAGGCTGTCCGCAAGGACTACCTTAATGCGGCGTACAGTGTAGTGTACGACGCGCGAGACAGGAGGCAGTTTGGCGGGGACTCTCTACCATCTGCGATATTGGAAATTACCGATATCGTAACGCGGTACGCTGCGGTGCGTGTGTCGTACCCGCGCTACAGGCGGAGCGGAATTATGGAGGGCAGTGACAGCGACGGTGACACGTCACGGGTTGCAGAGAGTCCTGCATATTCATCCCGCTAATTCCCGAGATACTTCACGGCCAAATTTGTCGGCGATCCGAGCTAATAGCGCCTCAATAATGTACCCACTTATCGGATTTGCATGAGGTGTCGGAGCATCGAAACATCCATCGAAACGTTCCTTCACAAATTGTGGTCGCACACTCGCCGACGTCCGTATAAGTCAAATCACAGTCATATTGCCGGTCGGATGACATGAACGGTTGAGTGATATGGCCGGTCGGATGGTATGGTCACCCAGATAGGGTTAGAGAGACCGTGCCAAGTCCGGGAGTCTGGCCAGTCTTGCGCCAGTGCTGGGGGATGTAACAGCCCGCCTTGCCAAACCGTAACCTGGCCAGTCAGGTGATAAGTTCTGTCGGCATAGTTATCACCCGACCGGGTCATATTTCTACTACGATCGGCATTCGGTCACGCACAGAGATTGTCCCATAAATTTTCAGATTTTAACGAATAACACTTGTTTAATGATTCCTCTCAATGACATCGCGAATGCTTCGTACAGTACGTTTGTATTGTTCCGAGCACTCCGTTACTTCAATCGAAAAAACATCGTGCAATCGCTGACTTTGGCGCAACTGTGGGCTGTGAATTTTATGTAACTCTTTTTTTTATGTAATTTTATGTACTGTGCTCTACTGTAAGAACGTGTAGGATATAGAATAGTAAAAAGAAATGTAGTATCGACGGAATAAAAAAAATCGAAAAAACATCGTGCAATCATCTCGCTGACTTTGGCGCAACTGTGGGCTGTGAATTTTATGTAACTCTTTTTTTTATGTAATTTTATGTACTATGCTCTACTGTAAGAACGCGTAGGATATAGAATAGTAAAAAGAAATGTAGTATCGACGGAATAAAAAAAATCTAAAAAATATCGTGCAATCACCTCGCTGACTTTGGCGCAACTGTGGGCTGTGAATTTTATGTAACTCTTTTTTTTTATGTAATTTTATGTACTGTGCTCTACTGTAAGAACGTGTAGGATATAGAATAGTAAAAAGAAATGTAGCATCGACGGAATAAAAAAAATCGAAAAAACATCGTGCAATCACCTCGCTGACTTTGGCGCAACTGTGGGCTGTGAATTTTATGTAACTCTTTTTTTTTTATGTAATTTTATGTACTATGCTCCACTGTAAAAACGTGTAGGATATAGAATAGTAAAAAGAAATGTAGTATCGACGGAATAAAAAAAATCGAAAAAACATCGTGCAATCACCTCGCTGACTTTGGCGCAACTGTGGGCTGTGAATTTTATGTAACTCTTTTTTTTATGTAATTTTATGTACTATGCTCTACTGTAAGAACGCGTAGGATATAGAATAGTAAAAAGAAATGTAGTATCGACGGAATAAAAAAAATCTAAAAAATATCGTGCAATCACCTCGCTGACTTTGGCGCAACTGTGGGCTGTGAATTTTATGTAACTCTTTTTTTCATGTAATTTTATGTACGATGCTCCACTGTAAAAACGTGTAGGATATAGAATAGTAAAAACAAATGTAGTATCGATGGAATAAAAAAAAAAAAAAATCAGCAGGGAAGGCTAGCCGCGTTAAATCGAATCGTGTGCCATAAATGGGAGGTGTGTCGCACTGTGGGTGAGGTCATTGGCGATTCGAGATTTCCGAGATCCATTAATCACCGTAAAACAACCGAAGTGGAAGTCACACCTACGGGACTCACTTCTCTGGAGAATGTGTCTATCGTTACCAGATTCGATCGAATCGTCGATCGGACTCAAGCGCAAATGAGCGTCCGCGTCTTAGCAAGCTCCACGGTACTGTTTTATTTTTCGTTATCTTTTGACTAATTTTGTACGTTCTCCTCGTAGCGTTTTTCTCGTCGACAGAAAAATATTTTTCCGTCGCTATCCAGCGATCGGTCAGTCAACGGAGGAACGAGCGATCGATTCGCCTGCGATTATTTTCCACATTGTTGATCGCAGTAGAGACGAAAATTGATAATACTTTGATCGTACAGTGTGAGGCATGGGTGAGGCGCTGTGTAGGCCTTTTATCGCCGCATGCCTGCGGTATGGCCACCGGACACAGACGCCAGCGACAACCAGGCATCGGTACCATCGGCCAGGCGTTTGAGTCGCCGATGGTATGAGGTACACTATATCCCGGGCGTGGAAAATCAATACCGTCAAAACCTCGCTAACTCGAGCCTGCTGGACGCTCTATCTGTCAACACTGCTCCAACACCCTCCCCCCTTCGCCCATTATTATATTTTCCCACTCGGCGGGTGGTACGAAGAAATTCCGCGCGATTCATTCTTCGTCACGGTGTGGCGACGATAAAACAAAAAATTGCCGTCGCCGAATATGAAAAAATTGCACGGGTAGTTGGATTTTTAGAAAAAATTGAAGATACCCAAAAATTATATTGAAAAGTAATGGTAAGTCCTTCTGCAATTTGTCGTATTCGATCCACGGAATTTTTTTTTTTTTTTCCACGTTATCGGAACACCGTTACGAACAATGAGTCGCATGGGCAATGGTGCGGTTGCGCTTGCACCCACACCGGTCACCTTATGTGCCAGTCCGACGGACATTATCATACGTGACGCTCGCTCGCATTAAATTCAATTTGCGAGTTTCGAACTTCGACACACTGCCGAGACGCATCCGGATGGTAATCATTTGTTTATTCATAACCGTTGTTTGCGCGGCTGGAATGGAGCATGTGCATAACGCATAACGCTAGCGATTGTGCCAATCGTGTTGATTTGATTTCTTTTTATTAAAAACAATTTCAACCGAAAGCCAAATGATCTCGAAGTTTTTTCAATGTTTAAAAACCTCGAATATATAGTCATTCGATCATCCGAATGGTGCATGAAATTATTATTAACACGTTAGACTGAAATTTAATTATTAAAAATCTGTGAGCTATTGGGCTCTTCGATTGCTTGAAAAGGCCATTCGTTTATAATATATATTCGCACAGTAGTCGAATAAATTCGTAATTTCCGACAATTAAATGTTGCAAGTGAAATATAAATCGAGGTATCGTCCGATTGCGTCGATATACCAACGCCGATGAGCTGACGAGCCTGGTTCGAGTTGGGTGGTCGATATGTGTTGAGCCCGATGACAAGACAAGCTGGGCACCCGATGATGGAAACCGCTGGTGTAAAACCGAAAAAAAAGCCTCTATCGCGCTGGAGAGCAAGCTTACGGACGGACGGAGGGACGGATGGACGGACGGGCGACCCGCTCGATGCTCCAGCGTGTTAACGCCACTGGGTATCCCTTCGAGCGCATACAAGAGAGAAATAGAGATACCACACCCTTTGTGCTAAAATTAGAAATGACGATGGAGTGTATTCACTTCGGTGGTTTCGCGAGGCTGTGCCCTCTATGCTCTAACGCCAATGCTGCATACACTTTTTTTTTTTTTTTTTTCCATCGTTTGCGAGGAGGCCGAGCTCGAGCGGGTTCAGTCGAGGCCCTAGATATACAGCGAGCGATATCTTCGCATAGACACCTTTTCACAAACCAACCCCCTCCACCCCCCCCCCCCCCCTCCCCCCGTCAATGTATACATGGAAAGGGACCTTCATACACCGTCTGACAATTTCCATCAGTCGAACGAGCTTTTCATGTATTAACTACCATCAGATTTGTAGGATTTAAGCAGTTTTCACCTGGTACTTCAAACACGGCAGAATTTTTAACGTCATTTTGAAGTACAGTGTCGAATAGTCTTTGTCGATAATGAAAAAGATAATTTTTTTTTTTTCTTGCACGTACAACCGTCGACGCCATTGGTTCCCGGTACAAGAGCAAATATCGCTGTAATTGCACAATACACTCGGAAGGAAAGGCATCATCGATGAGCGGCGATAGCGCAATGGGCTATGCTTACACTGAGAAAAAAAATTGTTGGATGAACCAAGTTGCGTTCCCCCGCGTTCAAAGGCGTTATTTAGTTGGTACAATACATTTTTTTGTTCGTATCGAAATATTTTGAATCGACTAAAGCGAATGATCGTTCAATAAAATAATGGTTTAGTTGTACCAACCGAATAACAGCTTTGAACGTAGGTGACCGCGAATTTGGTTAATCCAACATTTTTTTTTTTTTTCCTCAGTGTACTGTTTGGTCGAGGAATCTCATTGGTAATAGCGTTACAGGCGCACACTAGCTCACCCCCTCGTGTCATCCTACGTACGACTTTTCCGGCTAGCAGGATTATGATGATGATGATGGTGGAGATTTTTACGTGAGTTGGTCTTCAACTCTTCTTTTCTTTGCCTCAGTTTTAAGTCGGGCTATTTTTTTTTCAGAATTTATAACAAGATGAATGTTTCAAGACGAAGCTTTTCGTTAGATCTGGCATTTTTTCGGTCAACTGTTCATCGCTGACACTCGTGTGTCCTCGATCTGTAGAGGGCAGACGCGCGGGACTTGCGAGGTCTTTTGAATCTCCGCGTTCGCCGTTTGCGTCCGCTGATGCAGCCACAGCTGATGCAAGGTGCACTCTCACGCGACACGAATGAACGGCTTAATTGAATCGGTGAGAATGAGGGTCTCGAGGGCGAGGGCCAGGCAGTCTCGATGATGAGAGTTTCCGTCGCTCGGTAAACTCGTTTCCGATTCCAAGGAGTGAGAACCTCTCACACTTCTCCAAGCATCGCTCAATCCTCTTTCGCTTCTCATGCTGCTTTCTCGTCTGCATCCATGAATTTTATACGATTACCGAGTCTCAAACAATCGCGAACGCGCACGTGGAGCGAACAGTCTGAATTTGAAAATAAATTTTGTTTTGTTTCGTCCGTCGTTGTCGTCGTCGAAATGAGTAGTGAGAGAAAAAAAAGATGTTGCATGGTATTCGCCCCAATGGACAACGAAACGATTACCGGCGCCGAGTGGTAACGTGCACATGACGCTGGTACCGTGACCCAACAATCATGTCATACTTGCTTCGAACTTCAAATATTGAAGAAGTATACAATTTAAGTATGCGGTCGTGCGAGTGAGTCTCATTCCCATACAAAGAAGAAGGCTTCGTTACGTGCAAGTAACTGTATGGTTGAATAAGTTCCAGCCGACTGGTTAGTTGACACCACCGACCAGTTGGTCGACACCGCCGACTGGTTGGTTGACACAACCGACCGGTTGATTGCACAGTCGACCGGTTGGTTACACAACCGACCGATTGGTTATACGCCGACCGGTTGGTTACGCAACCGACCGATCGGTTACACAACCGATCGATCGGTTACACAACTGACCGGTTGGTTGACACCGCCGACTGGCTGGCGACCATCCAACCGATTAATTGGGGACCATCCAATTCATCGGTGACCAACCAATTGATTGGCAAGCAACCGATTGATTGGCAAGCAACCAATTGATTGGCGACCAAACAATTGTTCGTCGACCAACTATTCGGCCATGGATGATCATACTTTGAGCTCAGCGTTGTTCTATGTGTGGTGACCAGTAATGTTCATATTTGGAAAGCTTCGCAGCTATCGTGCGGCGCATACGTGCTGCATCGAAGTCACGTATGATCTATATCCATTTATGGAATTCTGTTTCAATTTTAATGGTCTTTGATGCTCTTCTGCAACTCCATCTCATTTATTTTTCTGGAGTACCGCATCTGTGCGGCTTGATGCCCGATTAAATCTAACGCTCAGAATTGAATTTCGTCGACGGTCGTTTTCTCACCCTCTGGATGCTTGGTTCACGAACCGATACCGAGAGAAAGCGAGAGAAGGAGCGACCAAGACGGAGAGTAAGAGAGCAGGGTGAGGCGGTAGGATACGTATAACCTCGGCCCGATCGATTTCGGCATTACCCCGGGGAGCGCATCGACGAAATTAGAACTGCCAGGAGTGTACGTTATAACTGCTATGTAAGTATACTTACATACATATATATATATATCTATATATGTATATATATGAATGAAAAATTATATATATATTATATATATGTATATATATATATACACAAGGTGATCCAGGAACCGATTATTGCCAGGTTGTACAGTGAAAAAAAAGTTTTCCAATGTTCCCAATGTTTCCGGAGCCACATAATAAATTGGGCGCAGAAAATTAATGTATTGGCGTCATTAACGAATAAGTTAGTTGTTATCGACTTAACTACATGGACGAACCCATTAAATAGTTAGCTCGACCAATTTCTTGTCCGGCGCAGAAATCGATTGCGGCAACTGAGACTCTTTTCCTTGCGAAACCTTGAGACGGTAATTTTGTATTTTTTTTTTTTTATAAAACGAGCACCGATACTTATGCAAAGTTGACACGATTTCTTGCGTCAATAACCGTATGGATGTCAACGACTCTACCATCTTACAACCTATAGAACCGACGCTTATACCTCTCGTGCACGAGAAAAGCCTTTCATTTGTCAGCGAACGCGTGTGCCCTTACAGTTGAATCGATCACGTGACGCGTTCACTTCCGCTTCGGCGGTACACAGATTTCGGAGTGTAGAATTAGCATTTGAATCAAGTTTATGCTGGACTGTAGAGCTATAAGCGCGCCATATAGTTACGCCTGATGTACGTTTCACAAGATCACAGAGAATATAAATTTGACAAGTATTTTTATTCGAGCAGTATGTCAACATCGTGCGTACGGTGGTGCGGTAATATTTTCTCGGAAAAATGGCACTGGTCAGTGTATGAAAAATCACCGATTTCTGGGAATAATATTATTCCGGCGACGTTATGAACATGATGGTAGATACTAAAGCGGGGAAAAGGTGTAAAAAATGGGAATGCTGGGTTAAGACAGAAGAGACATAGGGAGATGGAGCCGGAATGACATAACGATGCGAGACATTGCCCGCCGGCTCGCTCGGTGGCGGCGGCCGTCTTGACCTTAACCACGGCATTCGGTTATAAATAAAGAAGCCAACATTGGTGAACTAATAAGAGAGCTGAGAGCGGGCGCGGATCGGTGGCTCACGTTGTGGTCCCGTTCGATAGCGAGTCCAGCACACGTGTCGGACGGCCCCACCGAGTCTCGCAATCTCTTGTGTACAGGAACGATTTCACTCTCTAATCTGGCGTCGGAAAGTTGTGGAAATACCGCATTTTAAGACTTACCCGGCAACATCGGATTTCGGTGCTGGTACTGCGAACATAAAAATGTCCGAGCACGTTGGGGGAACGGAACATGCACAATGGCACTTCTGTTCTCTACTTCCCTGATAAGACTCGTATGAGTCTCCTACGTCTAGGATCACAAAGGCGTAGCTCAAGTTGCCTAACCACCTGACCGTTCTCACAATATTATTATTTACCTCGTTATCATTCACCAATTTGCAATGAACCGTTGCGAGTGCTTTATCGGTAAGGCATGACAATTACGGTAGCACGAACTGTATAACCAAGATCTGCAATATCTTGATTCGTATTCACATGTGGATAAAGCTATTGTTGTCGTCAAAAGCAATGCCAAGTCGCCGTTATAAATTGCTTGGACAATTACCATAGACATAAATAAACAGGCTAAATAAATCGTCGGTGCCATGTTCTGAGGTAATTTCGTGAGACCCGTGTTACAAGTTAAAACTGCAATGTTGAATATCGCTGGTATCACCAGTTGGCGTAGAAAATATTTGAAGAAGCGAAAGGTAATTAAGTAAACTATCCTCATGCGAATTCCAGACTCTCGGTCAATTATCGATAAAATCTTTTCGAGTTGCGAAATACGGCCGTTATGCTGGGTTATGAATGTTGGGTCGATGAATAGATTACATGATCATTTAATTGCGCGGGCATGGAAGAGAGGAAGTCGGGAATTAAACCAAATCCCATTCAATTAGAAACTGCGCCAATTACCGCCGATGCATTTAGGCTAATAACGATATTATTGCCAACTACGAAAACTACTCGACGTTTAAATATACGATCTTTTTCAGTTCATTACTTTTGTCTTTTAAGATCGATTGATCGAAGGTACCCGTAATTTTTTAATGGATTCCACCCGGAGGTAATACAATCTGGATCGGATAGCCATCGATTTTGTTAGTCATTACGAAGTTTGAAATGTCGCAGGTTAGACCGCCTTCTCGATACATTTGATTGAACAAATTAAAAAGCTTGGGTATTGTTTTGTACGTCCCTAAGAGCTCGTAGAGTTCTGGTGCTTCCCGGGTGTACGCAATCGAATTGAAAGTGTCTATATTCATGGTACTATTGGGACAAATAAATTGTGCTTTGATAACACCGGCATATTTAAATGCTGCATACATATATTGGTCGAAGTTTGAGCATTGGCGCGCGATATTAGGTGTCGAGCTCACAATGAAAGAGTTAGCACAATGGTTCTACCATATAGTAACAACGAGCTCTTATAACAACTCGAGGAATTGTTGTGGAAAGGCAGTTGTAATCACGAAGACTTGTAGTCTGCGTAGATTTCGGACCGTTACCGAATTGTCCATTTTCATCGTAGTATAGACCAATACTGCTGAAATGTAATAGTTGGACCAATAATTGGTGCCTTGACGATCGAGTCATCAGAATTGCCGACAACGTCAACTGCATTATTTGGATCTCCATATAATGTCATCAAAATGTCAATCTGAAATCCATCAAGTAGTATTTAGTTCTCGTGCTATAATATTCATATAAATACATTGATAAGGTAAAGTGGACACTCCTTTCCACTACCAGGGCTAGTCTAGATTACCAATGAGAATCGAAGCGCTTGTTTTTTTAATGATGATGAAGTTTTTGTTTTCAAAGGAAATGGATTTACGCTGCGAAACCGATAGATGCACTCGGATTCTTTTTCCGTCGCACGCTGCACATTTTGTTGGATGCCTTGCTGAATATCTATCCTCATATTCAGTAAGAACATGAAATGCAGTAAGAAATTCATCAACAAAGTCAGCAAGAAATTCTTCAAGATGTCGGATCACAAGATCGTCTGCTAAAAAACTGCATCATTCAATTATCTTCATAAAAATACTCCTCCAATCAAGCGGCACAACGTGCCGTATTAAGTTTTTTACGCTCTTTACGAAAACTTAGTCAACATGGCGTGGTTTTTTTTAAATCCCGATTGGTCACCATTAAGAATAAAAACTATGGGGACAACGATTGGTGTTTCTGAACGATAACCATTCAAATCATAACCATTCAAAAAAGCAATCGACTCCAGCGGCTGTGAAAATGACAATGGATGAACCGTCGCTCCCCTTGTGTGGAAAATCGGTCACAGGATATCGACATTCTCACGATGTATATATATATTTTTTTAATTAAATAGAAGGGCGTGAGTGCCACAATAAATAACCTTCGGTGCTTGGTGACGAAAAAAAAAAACATTACATGCGAACCCGCTGGCTTTAGATACATTCAGTAACAGCGATAATTAGTTGCAATAATGTTCGCGATGCACTGCAATATGCAATGTGTTACACTGAAGATCGAAACGATCATGCGAGTATGCAGCTAATAGCTTTTAAACTATCGCCGCGTATTATATAGGGAAAACCGGGACAAAATGGGGACATGAAATGTCACATCGACGTGGGGCAAAATGGGGTACCCAAAATTATCGAATAAACCGATTCGCGATAGCCAACCAAACGACGAAAACCAGTGCAAAATGCGGACATGACATCTCACATGGACGTGGGGCAAAACAGGGTAATAATGAAGCTAACAAAAGTTGCCGCAAGTCAAATCGAAGGGTACCCCGTTTTACCCCAAATGGTTTTTTTTTTAAATATCCTTTCAAAACCGGTGCCAATACAATTTTGGTGTGAAAAACAATGGATGTATGCTTTCGGTATCGTAGCAGGTTTTATTGCTTAGCGTCCCCGTTTTACCCCGGTGTACCCTATGCCACGCGCGCGACCTTTTATTCTGAAATTCAATTCAAGTGAAACATTATTACCAAGCAATAAAAGTTCGTCGACAATGAAGTTTCACTTCTGAAATAAGATAAATCAGGGTGACATGGCCAGACGGGTGAGATGGCCAACCGTAATATCTTTTAACGTTTTTAGTATATGTGGATACAATGCGATTGCACAAACAAATTTAACACTGTACGTGCAAGGGACAGTACAAGCGGTGGATCCTTATTTCGAGGTAGCAAGCATTTTCTCGAGTTATATTTCTAGCGCTCTGGAGACATACTAATTTTCCGATATTTCCGGACAGGAAGTGAAGTATTACCGGAATGACGTCACTGCCGGCCGAAACATTTGATTTTTAAACCGGAAGTGACGTATCCCCGATCGACAAATGAAATTTTCAAACCTATAACGAGGACGCGACGCGCCCGGTCCTCAACATTCTAAAAAAATATATTGCAATTACACAAAGAAGATTAAAACAGATATCTACACATTAAGTGAGCAGCTCTTCAATGTAATTGAAGAGTTTCCCTCTCTCCGCGCGTTAGCGACACAATGGTATCGGCAACAGAAATGATGACGCTAACAACAATGACGTTGAAAGTGCAAAACACGTTATCACACTTAGGCAATCCTGTCGCATAATGAAAATACCATCGTACGTACGCTAAAACGTTCCTGTACACTGTTCCAAAGTAATACGTTTTGCAGGCATATAGGGATACAGACGAAGTATGAGTATGGTCGGTGCGGTGAATCGTTGGGGCGGGGGGGGGGGGGGGGGGGGGGGTTGATCGGCGTTAGAGGGGAGGATGAGAGTAACACGTTCCTATGATTAATTGTCGCTAATGACAGTATATCGATCGCTCTCATCGTATCATCTCGCTTCCTCTCTGCCTGTCCTCTTTATCCATCCGAAAATTACATCGGATAGCGTCAGCCCAATATTGTGGAAGCACGAAGTCTCCTGTATGGTGCGGAAGCTAAATCGGATAATCATAGTGAATGCATATTCGTGTATACGATCTGAGAGATACTGAGATGGATGTTTAGAGACACTCACACGGACACTCACACGGACACTCACACGGACACTCACACGGACACTCACACGGACACTCACACGGACACTCACACGGACACTCACACGGACACTCACACGGACACTCACACGGACACTCACACGGACACTCACACGGACACTCACACGGACACTCACACGGACACTCACACGGACACTCACACGGACACTCACACGGACACTCACACGGACACTCACACGGACACTCACACGGACACTCACACGGACACTCACACGGACACTCACACGGACACTCACACGGACACTCACACGGTCACTCACACGGACACTCACACGGACACTCACACGGACACTCACACGGTCACTCACACGGACACTCACACGGACACTCACACGGACGCTCACACGGACACTCACACGGACACTCACACGGACACTCACATGGACACTCACATGGACGTAGACAACGTCGCTGCGTACAAAAATGCAGAGGGTGCCTAATAGAGCCCAGTTTTCATCAAGGGGATTATAATAGGGACATAGGGTTCGATGGTAGGGATGGGGTTGGTTCCGTGCCTTCGCAAAATTCCCCTGGAAGTATTGGCAATGCCATTTTCAATTCCCATCACATAACTATTAGTTGCGGAATACATCGTTATGATATACATTTCGGTCTTACCACCTGTTTCTTACTTTTCCGAGGACCCGAAGTGTTAGCTATAAAGATCCGCTAGTCCGTAGATAAACCCTATGGTCAATATAACGATGAGGTGCAACAGTTAACTCATGCAGGCGGAAGCTCGGTATTGCACAGCCCTACAACCAATCTTACCGAAGGCCTTTTAAGCCTTGCGAAGATGCAATTGAGCCAAAAACTGTCGCCTGCATTTAAGAAAAATGGTTGAACTCGCGAATTTGAAAAAAACGCTACTCTACATAACTCTGTGGAATTGGACGCCTCGGCCCTACAGGGACGCAGACCTCGTGCTAATATGATATTCGAACGCATTGCAGGCACCGGAGGTTTTTAACGCTTCTCGAAGTAACTTTACGATCAATAGTCCGTCATTGACGTGCATTAATTATTTGCCGACGAGTGTCAAGAGATTGCCTCCATTTGGACCGCCAGAACTGAGATATGAAACGAAGATGAAGAGATTCGTACTCAAGTTTGGTACGTAGACACGTGTAACCGAGACGTCACTTTCCGGTAGGTACTCGGTCGCGAGAAAAAATGAAAATACCAGCCTTTTTCCAGCCCTCTCGCTCTTTCGCCGTCTCGGTTAGCCCCGTCGAGTGTGCCGGAGACGCGCGAGCCCTTAACCTCGCTCGCGTCACAGGAACGGCCCTCGTTTTATCGACGGTAGGCCTTTGAGCGAGAGGCGTTATCGGACCGGAAATCGCCGTTTCTCGTCGCAATATCGAGTTTGCTATACGACTCGTCTTGTATTTTCGATCAAGTTAACCATGGTCACCCGCTGCGGCCGTTGCTACTGCAAGATTAATCGGCACTCAGATTTTTTTTCTTTAATATGCATTTCAAGGGTTTTGAGCACCATCTTGCGGTGCCCATGCAGCTCGTTGGTCGGAGAATGCTACTCTCAACGGAAGCAATTTTTGTTTTTGTTGACGCTCCTGTTTCTTTACCCACTGATTAAAGTGGAATCCGAACGACTCGGGGCTCACGGAAAAGCACGTAGAGAAAGCCTGTTGGTGCTTGGCTGGGAATCGAACCCAGACCCACTGCGTGTGAGCCAAGGCACGATTCACGGGGCAAGTGCTCACCCCACGCCCGATTCGGGCGAAGTTGAAACTGGTGAGACATCTCTGATTGCCGGGTGAAACGAGCTTGTTACCGATTGAGGCCAATATGCGACATTAGTTACAATTCAGTGTATTCCCAAATGTGATAAGTAAGGGGGGGGGGGGGGAGGAGGAGGAGGTTTCGTATTAAAAGGTGTCCGGTCGGCAAGAAAGGAAACGAGGTCTGTACTTACCAACAGTCGACAATTCAGATGCCTATAATATTTAACTTACTCAACGCTTCCACCGATCAAAGTCGGGTATCATGGGAGTTCGAGAGCATAGAATGCTTAAACGTTTTGCGAAGTGTCACGGTATGCTGGCGGCGTCGGTAACGTATCGACCGATGCGTCGGGTCTGTACGCGATGTTCCTTCTCAACGCTGATGGCAACCCGAGATTCTTGTCGATGCTCGGAGTCGAACACAGCCTGAGTAGTCCAATCGCGCCTGCTCGGAAAGGAACGGCATTGGTTGTCTCTGTGTGTCTTGGGAATGGTCACGTCGTGCCGAAGCAACAGAACACCTTAATCGAATGTTGTGAGCTTGCAACAGGCTGACATCAGGGTCTGCGGCCGGTTTGCGGGGATGTTGGAACCTTTGACCCAGGAAGACTGACCGTAACACTTTTTTGTGGAAACTTTTCACTAGAAGTCCCGCTAGAAACGTTTTAGCATTAACAATGGAAACAGGGGTGTGTCAATAATACGAACAGGGCTGTGTCAATAATAGGAAGAGGAGTTTGCCAATAGTGGAACAGGGGGCTTTAGTAATAAGGAAAGGAGGGTGATAATGGCAACAGGCCGAGCAGGGGCTCAATAATAGGGACACAATGGTACCACTGAACGGCACAGGGGGTGTCAATATTCGGAACAGTGCTATTTCAGTAATAGGAACAGGTGCCATAACGGTAACCGGAGGACGGTCAATATTAGAGACATAATGGTGTCACTGACCGGGACGGGGCTATGTAAATAATAGGAATAGTGCGATGCAGATGATGGGAGCAGGAGGTTTTCAATAATAGAAGAAGGTGTGAAGCTGTGAGATTGTAAGTTTCAGGCTTACAATATCCTTTCAATCTTCTCTATCTTCCTTTGTATCGCTATGGTACGCAGTGGATGTATCCAGGGCCAAATAAACAATTGTATCTATCTATTTATTTACAACACTTAATAAAAAAAAAGCAAAAACTAAATCGTCGATTTTCATTTTATTATTAACCTTTAATATTAGTAATATGTTTCTGTATTTCATATGTGTAATTACAAGGGAATTACATTGTTCATATTTAATATATTACCACATGTTTTTTTTTTCTTCTTTTTTTGTTGGTTTTTTCTTTAGTACAATCGGTAGTTTCCTTATAATTACTAATTAGCGATTTGACGTCGTGTCGGGCGTCAATTACATTTACGAATTGTTCCATTGGAAGATCCATTAGCGGCTCGTCAATCATTTTTTTTTTATAATCATTTCTTTTTTTTTTCTCGCCACCGATCAACTTTTGTTCACACAAATTACAGGCTCTCACATTCAATTATTCGAGCGAATCGTTTGCATCAAATGGCGGAGCCGAGGAAAGAAAATTAATCGAATATATATATATATGCGCGGATGAAAAAAGCAACAACAAATAACACCGTTGTTCGATCGAATTTTTTGGAAGAATATTCCAAAGCTCACTTTTCTGCCAGCAGATACAATATAATTCGACATCGATAAACAAAGTCAACGTGTCTACTTTTTGTTCCGATTTCCACAGTGTAACAGCAGCATAACAATAATTTTCATTTCTTTTTATTTTTGCACCGGCTCGCCGTGCTTTGAGCTTCGCAAATCGACAATTGATAAATATAGTTCGTTTCTTCGGTGCAATGAAAATTATCGTTTACGCGTTATATAATATATTGCGACCAAAATTAAAATCGAGGACGAAAACAAATATATATATATATAGTTCGTTTAGATTGATTATTTCTCGGTCGCCTATAAAATGTTTCGTCGTTATATCAACAACAATGTTTGTGTGTTTGTTTGTGTATGATTGTGTGCATTTTTCGAAGAGATATACACAAGTATCAGCGCTCTAGTGATGGACATTGGCAAAAGAATTTGCGAACTAACGAAAAATCGAGAAATATGGGAATTTAAATTTTGTTTACAGAGGTGCGGAGGGGGAAGAGGATGGGGGTGGGCAAGTAGTCATAAGGGTACATAAACTACAGATGTTAATGAAAGTCGGATTTTTTTTTTTTACATAATTCGCGTACTAGATTTCGGTGAGTCACGCAAGTTAATCGGTACTTAGGCCCTATGTAAATAGTTATGCGAGAACATGTTGCCCGAACATGATAATCGGGCAACCGCTTCGATGGTAACGATTCCCCTCGATCGAACGGAACCACAATTCATCAATTCACTTTGTTCGTCGAATTTTTATTGTGTGCTTTTTTCGTGTGTGTTTAAAGATTTTTGTTTGTTTGTTGTTCTTTTAGAAATCCTAATAGACGCTACGTTACCTCGAAGAGACGAATACCCTAGATACAAGAGAAAGAGTGGATACGGAGAGATTTAGAGTTTCGTAGCATTTTACAAACACGATTAATGACCGGCTGTTCACGAGCTTTGTTTTTTATTTTTATTTTTTATTATTTTTCTTCAAAATTTACCAAAAATCAATAAGTCAAAAAGTAATGGAAAAATTTGAGCAAGTCTCTCGCAGGCAAGAGTTCAATTGGTTTTAGAAAAATTCTTTGTTAAAATTAATATTTTTGCAGCCAACACTCGTTATCGGTAAATTTTGATTTTCTTTTATTTTTTATGATTGGCCAATTTAAGTGAAAAAAAGCTCGTGGAACATCGCGCCGGCATAGCTAAGACTAGGTTCGCTACGATAGACGGTGCTTTGTTTTCTTTTCTTCTTTTTTTTTTTAAGATTTGGAACGAACACTACGATAGGTGAGTAACGTTTAACTATTCGAAAGTCATCACTTCCATTTTTTTTTTCGTTTTGTCATTTGTAGCGAAAGAGAAAGCATTTTTTTTGGCGACGTACATACGAGTGTCGAGGGATTCGGGGATTGTCGTCGTCGTCATCATTAAAATTCTATTCGAATTGATAACGAATTGTTCACAATTTTATAATTCAATATCTCTCGCTCTCTCTGTCCCTCTATCTCGGTTATGGTTTGAAAATTGTTCGCACAACTTATAACTAATATATTTTGTATATAAACACATTCAACGCACCATCTTAACTCAACGTCTTTTTTCTGTTATCTTCAGAAAAAAAAAACTCAACGATCGCGACAAGAAAAATACTGCATGGCTTCCTCACTCGTACGCACGACTACCGGAGTCTGCTGAAGAATTCGTATTTTTTTTTTTAGTTATACCGTGTAAGTTCAGCAGTGATCGTTTCAACGAAATATAAATAATCGGCGATTAAACGCTATTCAATTTTTTTTCTCTCTTATATTTAACCTATACAACGTCATCGCTTCGCTACGTATGTATAACATTAATCAATATGTTTACGATACTTTTTTCATACTTATGTACAAAAACGCAACGGTTGTCTTATTTTACGTATCTTTTTTTCCTGGCTTTTCATTTAAAGTTACTGTCTAAGAAAATCAATATAGAGAGTGCGATCGATGGCGTCACACCGATAATGCTTCGTCTTTCGACTCGATTCGTAGTTGTTATTTTTTTTATTTTTTTTTTTTTCAATTTATTTTTATGCTTTATCGACGGTTTCGTTCGAATGGTCATTGTCATCGGGAAATCTTTTTTTTATAAGATTTTTTTTAGCGTTTCCCGAGAGCTTGTGTAGTCGTCGAATCGTGAATAGTAATTCTTTTTTATATCTATATTTCAGTTATTTATTAACGCACATTTTTTTTTTCCTACCGGTTTTCATCGAAATCACTCGATTTTCCGGGCGCTCCCGTCGCATGTATAAATATACGCATTACAAAGCAGGCCATTCACCCTCGGTCTCTAAATTACAGGCATGATCTTTTTTAAATGTTTGTTCTTTAAACCGATATTTATCGTGAAATTTTCATGATTTTTTAATTTTTTAAATATTTTTCACGCTCGTACTGTCGTTCACACACACTCTTACATTCTCAGCTAAGACTCGTATGAAAAATTACGCAGTAACATTTTTTATTGGTTTATCAATTTTTTCCTTCATTTCTTGTTTTTTAAAATTTAGTCTTACATTATTTATCGTTAATTATTATTTATAGGTCATGGTAATTTTTACGTAAAAATACAAAAGTGATTATCATAATTTCCCGTTTTCTAAAATTGTTTCGAATTATTTAATAATAAATACAATTGTACGTAGGTAATTTACAATATTCGACGATCGACGACTCGGCGATATTCGTTGATTCTATCGTTGGTAATTGAATAGAATAAAAGAAACTCACATCAGCGGATAGAATTCGTTAAAATAATTTAAACGAATTTTGTATAAAAATTGTTTCGTGGGGTTTGGAAAAGATGTCAACGTCAAAAAACATCTCATTAAGTTGGAAATATTTTTGTTAAAAAAAAATTTCACATAGGTATGGTCGAGGAAATCATAAAAGTGTAATAACGTTTAATTGGGCCGATAGGCTAATAATGTCCTTAAGAGGTTTAAAAAATTCACACGCACATATATTTCCCCGATCGTCCACAAAATTATCATAATTAAAAAATGTAGTATTAAAATTGGACTGGTGTCGGATGGTGACCTGTTTTCGTCTATGTACAATAAATGCGATGATGAACTTCGAATATTAATTATAAATATATATATTTTTAATTATCTCGCAGAGTCGTCGTCCGCCCTGTCGAAGGCAGCAGTTTTTTGTGGGATTCGGCTGTCGTGTTTGGATGCGAATACGCCGTTGGCAGACAAAAAGCATGATTGCGATCCTCCGCGTGCGAGAAAAAAATTTCGAAAAAAGATCGGCCGTCGATCGCTCATTAAAGTCGATAATTTCGATCGACCGCTCATCTTCGTTGATAACTTCGATAATTTTTTCGGCACAGTTACATTCGATCGATCGGTATACACACGGGCTCCCAAATTCGGCGAATGAAAGGTGTATGATCTTGTTCCGGCGAGAAAACTAAACAAATTTGTCCGGTATCAAAATTTCTCAAGATTCATAGTTTTAGAGATACGAGCGATTGAAGATTCAGCGAAAAAGAGTCGCGTACGCTCGATACATGGCGCGACCTATCACCGAGCCTACCCAATTTCTCAAAAATTCGAACGGTCATATCTCGAGAACTATGCACTCTAGACACTTTTTTTCAAGAGGAATAGTTTGATAGTTTTCAAATCCCGAATATGAAACCACATTTTTTTCCGAATCTTTGACACCATGTTCATATATATATACATACATAACTATATACATGTTTATATAAATATATTACATAGCACGCGTCACTTTGGAAGGAAGAAATCAATTCTCAAGTCAATCAAGTTTTTATATCTGTTATTATTATTTGGCAGGATAAGCGCGAGTGGTTGATTGAACTTAGAATGAAGACTTGCCGTCAAGACCGCAGCAAGCTCATTTGTATCGTTAATATATATATTAATATATTATTCGAACGAAGCTCGAGAGGACGATAATGACTGGCGTTCGAGCGTATTCATTATCCTTCGCCTGACGCCCTTCTCCCAAAAATTCATGCTGCCCTTTGTTACACATATCGCGTCATGAGGATGAAAACGAGTATATAGCGCAAAATATACAATATTATACTTCACCGTTTTTTTTTCTTTTCCCGTCAACTTCTGTTTTTTTTTTTTTGTATTCCCATTAAACGGCCCTATGTCACACGACCACCGCAAAGTCCTTTACTTTTGGTGTACAAGGTAGTAGAATAAAAGTGTTTTTTTTTACTATTATTATTTTTTCTCGTAAAGTATACGGTAAAACTTGTCGGATAAAATTTGTGTAAAATTTGAATAAAAATTATAAAGAGATTGTGTACAGACACGCCTGGCGTCGCTCGTAGGATCGATCCCCGCTCCAAGCCAAACAGTCAAATCCAAAAACGCAATTAATCGTTAAAATGTCTGTATCGTAACTATTGTTTCTTCGTTCGATTATTTTTTCATCGTTTAAATGAATCGTTTACGGAAATTCAAAAGTTCTCATTTGACATTTTTAAAACTTTGTTTTATTAATTTTGCTTCATTTTAAATATATATATATAAACATATATATATATATAAATATATATACACATATGTACATATATATATTTATTGATTTATTTATTATCTATGGACACACGCGGATCTCTCTTACGTACGACGTGGGTATTTTATTTCATCTAATATCGTTACAATTTAACGGTACTTTAAATTCATCGCATTATTGTATGTTTATCGGAGCGCGAAAGCTCGATGTGCATTTTACTGCGGTCTTCAATTATTCAATATTTATTTTTTTATTCATTAATATTTATATATATACATATATATATATGTATATATTGTTTTTGTTTTTATTAGTCTGTTTCGGATCGCGGGCCCTCTAGGGTTTTCCACGTTTTTTACTTTTTTTTCTCTCTCCACGATCCTTTGTCTCCAGCTCTTGTTTTTAGTTTTATTTTTATTAATTTTTATTATGTGTTACGATATAACTGTTTAGTCATTCTGTCGATAATTTTTGTTTGTTTTTTTACGCATTCAGGCAACGCTCAAACACAAAATCTCTCGTAATCGTGCACGCATCGTCCAGCCATTCCCAGTCCGTTCAGTCCTCCATATTATAGCTTTGTTGTGGTATTTTTTTAATTTTTTATTTTCCCTAAAAGAATTTAATTTATATAACACGTACGAGAAAACGCATTCCTCTACACTTTGAGCATACCCCGCGGCTTTTTGGTAATTTTTTTTATTTATTTGTTTGTATAATATAGGTATATACGTATATATATACACATATGTATATATATATCTGTATTTATCGTTAATACTACTCGCGATTTTTTCTTTTTTTTTTTTAATCATTTGTTTACCTAAGGAAGTGGATTCGGTCGTCAGGATGGTGATTTTATGTCAGAGACGGAAAATTCGCGTGCGTCGAAATCGGATTGTTAATGTGTGTGTCTGATTTAATATTAAATTAAAAAACAAAAAAATAACAATGAGGTTTCCATAACAAATTTACGGGCGAATTTTTTTATTTCCATTTTGTACACGGTAGGCGTGCAGGATAGAATTTAAATACTCATGGACGATATATATGTATATATATATATATCTATATCTATATAGATAAATATATATATTTTTTCTTTGTTTTTGGTAAAACTTAGAATGTGAAGCTTGTTTTGGCAATAATGCGGCACGAAGCAGATATTCTTTCTCTTCTCAGGCGCAGTCAATATCATTCTTTTATTTATATTATTTTTTAAAACCTCGTTTCCCAAATTTAATCTTGAACTTTCTTCGATCGTCCGCAATTTCACAACGTATCCATTTTTTTTTTGTCAATATTTTTGTCTTTTTTTTCGTTTTTTTTCGCGAAGATATATAATTAGGAATATTTAAAGACAAAGATTGGGATCGGACAATGCGTGTTCTCCCGAGTAACCTAATTCAATTCCTTTGTGTTTTAGTTCGTTAATTAATTAGTCAATATTACAATTCATTAACAGTGTTTTTTTTTTCTTCATACTATCCAATAGTTTAACGCTTGATTTTTTTTTTTCATCTTCCATCATTTTTTTTATATAGTTCATTTTAGTGGGTTTTTGTTTATCTTACAATATCTCATGTATAGTTTTTGTTTGTTTGTTTGTTTATGCACCGATTACTGTTTATTATCACCTATTCGTTATAATTCATTTTTCTTTTTTTTATATTTGTATATATTTGCATATATATTATTTATACATACATATATATGTATATACATATATATATATAAATATTAATAATACATAAATATTTTTTTCATACCGTAATTGTGTGTCACGATATTTATTATTTATAATATTAAAACGACCTCCCCTGAAAGTTTCGTCTCACGTTCATATCCTTCTTTCGCGTCACGTACTAGATTGCTTTATTAGCAATTAGCTGAAAGACCATTGGCGTTTTTATCATCACTTTATCTCCCTTTCGTAATATCTCATAGGATCGAGTGTAGCGAAATTGGGCGAATAAGTTTTCGTCTGCCGAAAGCGGAAATGAGCGAAAATCGGTAAGAAAGTTCGATGCCCAATAATAGTGGTTTTTATGAAATGAAGCAAAAAATGTAGGTTAGAGTATCTTGGCCAATTCTTATCGATCAATTTGCCAATTAAAGGGATCCTCGAAATTGTGTTGATTGCGGCACGTTCGCTGTGAAAAGTCGATCGTAAATTTTTATCCGCGGGTGGAATTTCAAGTGGTCTCTAGTAATTATCGTTCGAGCCTCGAGACAAATGACGGAGCACCATGAAATTTTTTCACAGAAGTGAGGTTGGTTACTTTAAAATTCAACGAATCCGTCAAATGTATATGGAACTGTTAACTCGGCCTTGTTTCAATAATTTGTTTAACAATATTTGTCACACACGCACGAAACATAAGTACGAAACAAAAAAAATTCGCAAAAAAAAGAAAAAAAATGATGACAAAAAAATCATCAAGGTTGTTAAAGGCCGTTTCGACGGTCTCAGAGTCGCGGTACGCGGGTGGGGATCAATATTTTGAACAACCAAATGTAGATTCGCTGATACTTCGAAATTTCGTCATTGTGAATATTAAAATATTGAAAAATGAATAAATGGAATTTTTTTTTTTTTTTTTTAATGTCTTCCACCTGTACGGGGTCCTTCCCCTCTTACACACCCCACCTCCCCCCCCGGATTGCGTCCGCAGCCGACTTACCCCCTTACTGTGTCGCATTCGCACAAGGGCACAGGGAAACTGCGGAAAAACGTGGCCATACACAGACGGCTCTTTCCCCACAGATTGGCGTTCCTACAGGGTAATCACCAATCTCCGAGAAAATTGCCTCCCGCTCCACCATTCGATGCGCAAGCCAGCGCGCGGCTGGCGGTCACCCATCCAAGTACTGACCGCGAGCGGTACTGCTTGACTTTGGGGACCGCCCGAGCCACACACCAACCGCGCACCTATCGCTGTCGGTGATCAAAAATTGTATTTTCGATAGATCTCTAAGTCGAAAAACCGTTTGGCTGAAAGTTTGTTTTTTAGCGCTTTTTTTTAAAATCAAAATACGTTTTCAGAAATCGAACGCCAACATTTTCAACGATCAGATTTCGAAAGGCTGAAATTTTGAAGTTTGAAACCGAGACAAGATAATATTTTTAATAGCCTACATACCGATCAGAAGTCTGTTGAAAATATAGATTTCGAATGACTAAAACACACATACACACAACTCACATACGCGCAATATCGAAGGTACAAAATAGCAAGAGTCCAAATAGCGAAAGTGAAAAGCAAAAGGCAAGAATCGCTGAAAATTACATCAAAAGAGCTAACAAATGTGAGAGCTGACGTTTCGTAAGCTGTTGCTATTCCGACCGTTTGTCTTTCTGGGGTGGGACCCCGAATGTATGGTAACGCTATATTAGCCTAAGTTACGTCAAATTCCAGTTGTTGCAACAATTGAAATTTGACATATCGTGGGTTAAGATAACATTAGCATACGTTCGCAATCCCAGCCCTGGTCTTTCGCTATTTTGACTTTTCCACTTTTTGGTTTCACAATAGTTTGAACGTTACACTTTTTGGTGTTTCGCAATCATAAATTCGATATTCTGAAGACTCTCAATATTCGCAATTTTAGATCTCCATGATTTAAAATGTGTAGTGTTCGAATTGTCGCTTATTCTAAGGTTCACGCTTTGCAATATCACCGATTCATATATTCCTTCTCCACGTAAGTTCATTTCGATATATTTATGTTCTCAATTTTTATTTAGTACTCGAGGTCTCTCAGAAGACTGGTCGTTGTACATTTGAATGTTCGTTATTTTTCTATTTCGAAATATGGGCCGTATTACATTTCGGTCGTTCAAAATGTCGACCCCCACCCGGGTATTTCTTGCAGGAAAAAATAATGGGGAGCATTTTTTTTTTCTTCCTCAATCCACCACGATGGCGAGAAGTTTCGAGGAATGAGTTTTGATGGGGTGCTGAGTATTCCGTGCGCGCGCGGGCCTGCGCTCGCTGGCGCTCCGTTCCCGACCGAGGCTTGTGAGGCGCAATGTCAGCGCGAGACCCGGCTCGGAGCGGGAGTTTATACGAGAACTTTACGAATTTCCCCGAGGGCTCGTTCGCGCTATTCGCCCTTCTTGCCGCTTCCCCTCGTGCCTTTTTCCCCTCTCCCGGTTTTCCTCAATTATTATCCTTCTCCTCATCGCTACGGGGCGCGAGAGCTCTCTCGCTCGAGACTTCGTCGCGCGGCTGTACAGAAGTAGGTTATGTTTTTTTTTCTTTTTTTTTTGTCCTACTGCCTCGCGGACTTCTCTGGTATATGTATCCAGGGCCGCGGACGAAGTTGAGTCAAAGCCTTGAGCCCGCCCACAACCGAACTCGCTTCTTTGAATCTTTGACGGTCGAATTAGTCGGCGGGGCAGGGACGACAGGATGAAATATTTTCCGTTTTTTTAGCCTGCAAAATTTGTTCACTCCGGCCACACGAAACCATTGGAATAATGCATTGCGGAGGATGAACTCTCGAAAAGTCGGTTAAACGATAAAATTAGCATATTCCTTCGAGTTATGTGTATGACAAATTTATAATCCTGGAAAGCCAGGATCGGGTGAACCGAGTCATGTTAATTTTTTTTAATCGATTTAGGTTGGTTTCAATAATAATCATAATAATAATCATAATAATAATCATAATAATAATCATAATAACAATCATAATAATAATCATAATAATAATCATAATAATAATCACAATAATAACCATAATAATAATCATAATCATAATAACAACAACAACAACAACAGCAGCAACAACAACAACAATAACAACAACATCTATCTCGATCCTACAAGCTACTCGAAGGTGAGAGAAGGGGGGTGGGTGATTTACATCGAAAGGAGGACAAACGTGAGAAAACAACCCTTCGCTCCACAGGGCCCCGAATGAGTTTTTGTTTGATTCGATTACGGATATGAGGGAAATTACGATTCAAGTTTCTTTTTTCATTCTTTTTTACGAGCTACTTTTTCATACCTCGAACAAGGTGTCTCGCGAACGAGCGAGATTACGACGCACGCGAGGGCCTTCATTTTTTTGTTTGTTTATTTTTTTCCTTCTATATATCGATTATATGTTGTTTTTTTTTTCTCGTGGGCATGTATACATATTTATATACGAGAGTGTGATTTCTCTCTCTCTCTCTCTCTCTCTTTGTTTTCGTTTGCTTTGTCTTTTTTTTTTGTATTCAATTATTTTATATCCTCCTCGCTCATCGCCTCATCTACATTTTGGAACACACTTTAGCGTCAATGAGATTTTATCTTTATTTTAATGTTCTACGCTAACATTTTTTTTTTTTTTTTTCGAACGATCGGATTATCTCTCCCCTGACGAATTACTGAACCAGGGCGATCGCGGAGACCGCGAGGTGAAAGCACAGTCCCGCCCAGGGACCACGTGATCGGGCGCAAGGAGGGGGCGCTAAGCTGTCCCCCTCCTCGCGCGCGGCATTCAACTCGTCTCCGATTAAGCATCGTCGGTCCACCCATTCGCAAAGGGAGGCCCCGAAGGCTCGGAAGATTCGCCACGTAGCGTAAATTATTACGAGCTAAGTCAGCTTTCAAGCCCAGCGCACGCGATCAACTGTCTGTGTCTACTTTTGGATGTGCATTTGCGTGTTTTTTTTTTTTTAATGCGGTGGTTAGGGTTGTGGATTTTGCTGCAGCATTTTCGTTCTCGACCGACTATCTCGACCCGATCGAACTTCTCGCGAGTCGACGGATTTTTTTATTTTACATATTTTAGGGATTGTCTTTTCGGACAGTGACGGAGAAAATGGGTATCGGGCCCGCGAGACTTCTGGAACGACGTTTTTACTTTTTTTTTTTTTTTGTTGGGTGATCAGATTGTACTCGATTAACAAGAAGCAATGAAAAAGATTCAATCCTGTTGATCCGGGATCTTGAGTCGTTTTCCATTCATCGCGTATTCGAGAGTTTCGATACAATGAGAATAGAACGTGAAATAGGAAAAATAATTAAAAGTTTTTTATGACACTACTCGTACGAAGGTGTATACAAAAATATAAATACAAATTTTTAAAAAGTTGTCATAGTTATTTTTAAAAATGAACTCGCAATTATACTCTTTCGCTATATGATATATGTTTGAAAAAAATGTTTTGCCAGTAATTTATAGGTCTCGATTGCGCTAATTGGAGTTGTTAATTACTCTTGAAAACTGGATTAACTGGGAATATTTGGATATATAAAAAATAAAAATATCTCATAAATCTTCGCTTGTCTCATGATGCATTGAACGCGTCAGTTCTCTATAGATATAATATATCAACGATGATAAATAAGCTTCCCGTGCTTATAGATCTCCGAGACATATTAAATTAGTATTAATAAAAAATGGAATAAATATATTTTTTAATGTTTGAAAAAAAGATGAAATTTCCGGTTTGGAAAAAGGGTATTACGAGCTCTAAGTCTTCGCGCAAACGATCGAACCTATATAATAAGAGCATCGCGAGGAAACTGTTGGCAAAGCCGACTATGAGTACCGGCGGAAATAATTTCCCGAATGAATCTTCCTCTGCCGAGCGGATCGTCGAGGGATGAAAATCAAATTGACGATAATGCCCAGTCACGAGGAATCAAAAGCCAACGAAGGGGAACGAGAAAAAAAAAATAAAGAAATTGTAGCGAGGCGTCGTGTGCTTTCCACTTCGGGCTTGTGCCCGCCCGCCGGTGAAACTCGAGAGGGGTTGCGTTAATTAATATTCTACTCAGCACCGGATGAGAGCCGAGTATCGATCGGTTGGGCCCAATTCAATAAACCGAACAGCTTTTCCCGCCTTTTTTTTAATCGACTTACGGGCACTGAATTAACGACGCCGCTCCGCCGTCCGACGAATTACTCTTGTACGTATAGGTTATACCATGCTCGGGTACCGGCCGACATCTCCGGTGTTCCAATTTTTTCCAACTTTATTCGAAAGCTCTAATTATTTAGTTTATATTTTTGCTACTCCAATCGCGGCTCTATTGGGAGACATATAATTCGGCCGTCGGTCGAACGAGAATCGAGGGTGCTAAATAAGAATTGAATTAACAGGTGAAAACTCGCCTTTATCAATTTGGAACTTATCGCTGCTGTAACAGGTTTACGGTTTTGTATAGGAAAGTCTACGAACACGAGGCCCATTATTCACGTCGCACTGGCGCTCTGACTAGAGTTTAGAAACAAATGAATTGGCGCGTAAAGAGATTTTCGTTGTCACGCCGGACGCGGTCGGTAACGGAAACTGTAATCGCCGTTCTTCAATGGCGCCGAAAATGTCCCCTCTAAACCGACTTTGATTACAAGTTTTCGACACCTAGGGAAACAAAGATCATCACACTTTCTCGTTACCGACGCGACGTGAAACAGACTCAGTCGGTAACAAGTATGTATCCGTGCTTTCTCCAAGACGATTTATCGAATTATCGTCAACTGATTTGCCTTCGTCCAAAAGAACATTACATTTTCCTAGCGACCGAGTCGATTTCTCATAATTATCGGACGGGACATGTGTAACTCTCTCCCAGCTCCGCCGATAAACCTATAGGTCGTTGTTCTCGATTCGATAGGTATCGTATTCTCGAAATTGTCATTCCTGCTCTCCCAGCATGCAACTCACGAAACGCGTGTTACTATTCGTGTCGTGTCACGGTGACGCTGAGACAACGTGCAACGAACGCGCGTGTCAGTACCGGTAACAAAGTAAAATGTCCTGCTCGTTTGGACGAACGGCTCATTCGGATTTCCGGGGGACAGCGATAATTGAATTCCACCCGGTCACCGGATCAAAGGGTATAAATCTTTTACATCTCGTATTGCAGAGTGGCGTCGTTCCAAAAGTCATAGTTGTCACAGCTCTTCGTCGTACGAATACTGAGATCATCTGAAATTGAAAAGTTTATAATTTTGTTTTTTCATTTCGAAACGAGATGAGTTAACGGTCGGCCACCAAAGGATTGCGCGGCAAACGCGAAAGGAAGGGACAGGGAGAGGCAAAGGGGATCAAAGCGATGCGAATCGACAGTGGCAGTTTCCTTTGTTTTGTGAGCTTTCCTCGTTCATACATACCATATATATATATACATATACATGCATACATATATATATATATATATATATATGCATATGCACTCTTTCCTAGTTTGGATGTCCCCTCCCACTTGCTCAATTCACAGTCCTATTCGGCGATTATGAGAAGGAGGATCGGAAACACGAATTATCAACGACGGCGTCCTTATTATTCTCAAAATGGCGGGCCTGAGGTTTGTATTCGACGTTTTTTTACCGACAGAGTACAACAATTTTCATCCAGAGTATTGATAAACAGATACGAATATACAGAACCGGCGTTCTGTAGATTCGCCGATCTGTATAACTGGCGATCTCGCGATCTGTGGATCATTCGGTTTATAGACATCTATGTGTAGCAAGCAATATAAGTTGTATGGTTTTATCAACGACGCAACGGTTTCGAATTTTCGATCACTCTTTTGTTGAGACTGTCGGGAAATTGGCGCTCCCCGCATCGACCTTTTTTTGTTACTTCCTACTTTGGCCACTAGACGCCGCATTGATAATTCCCTCTTCCATATAGCTAGTGCGTTTGAAGCGCGAGAAATTATTCAGCAGTCAAGCCTAAAATTGTCGAAATTAATAACGTGTTCGCTTACGCGCGCGCACACTCTTTTTGCGTCCCGAATTTTCTACTTTATAATAGGTATAGAATAGCCATAGTATGTAGTAGTATCTTGTTGGACGATTCGCCTCGCAGGTCGATACCGGTTACGTGTAGAATCGTCGATAACGTCGATATATCGAGAGTGATAGACGAGATAGATGAGAGAGAGCTTCAGGTGAAGTGTGTTAGTCGGGGGAGGGGGCGGGAGGTTTTCTTCTGTTTTGCCCAACCCCCCCCCCCCCTATTGTCTTCCAACACTCTTTCGCTCCCCTCCAACGGTCTCTTCGTATAGTCTCGTTCTTGAGCCAGCGTCAACTGTTATTATTTTGTTTTGTTTTGTATTAGCGTTTGTTGACACCGCGAGACCTTCACTTCTTCTGCTTCTATACTATTGCTGCATGCTAATCCACTATCACTATTGTTGCACAGCTGTTACCACGATTCGACAAGACGAGATGCATCTTCTTTTCTGAAAAATAAACAGATCGAGACTCTTGTTACTATTAACTATCTTTGAAACTTTTCCTCGCCGGGCTATTAGGTCATTTATGTCATTGCCGAGCCATAACATACCGATAGAATCTTCGACTTTGATAAACACATGTCCAATGATCACATCTAAGGCGGGTCAGTCGCGAGCCAATTAATACAGTGACGTTTAAAATGATCCGGCATGATTTGGCGAAAGAGGATTTGGTTGAAAAGTTTGGGCATATCACCCGGATATTCCGGGTCATATAGCCAATTACGGGATTTCCCGCGCGGAATCAATTGAATTTTTCTTCTGCTCTACGCAACGTTGCGAGGCTGTCGAAGAACTTGACCTCTTTTTACAATTACAAGATCTTGATCGATGAATTGACTGACAGTGGCCACATCACCGGTAGGTACGAGGGTGATACGGCGAATCGCAAAATTTGTTAAACTGAGTCACAAAAAATGTACGTATACCTTTTATCTGATGTTGTACATTACCTAGAATCAGGAAGATGGCGTCGTCGTGTCATCGGTAACGTTGTTCGATGGCTGCTGGGCCTGGGCAGTCTACTACTGGACGATTATGTGTGGCGCTGACAATAGCACGGCTACCGTCGCGATCAACGTGAAAAGCGTGAACGAGATCAGGCAAAACCTTGAAGAAGATAAAATCAAGAACTCGCGTTAGACAGTCGTAATGAGAATTCTAGGTGACGTGAAACCTCGTCCCCTCTGACTGACCCGGGCTCACTCGGTACCGTAAACTTTAAACCATCTTTGCCAAGGATGTTTCTGAGAAAGACCAAATTACTAATGTCTGGTCAACAGTTAGATGAATATGGCGATAAACTGGCTTTAACTCAGAGAATTTAAGGTATCTGAAAAAAATGTGCTACAATTTTTTTCTTCGACTGACTCGGTTTCGTGTCGCCTCAAGACGCCACCCAGTGTGCAGTTGATCAACGAAATAATAATGCAAACCTGTCGATGACCATTGCCGCGAATTTCCAGTCACTGATGACCTCGGAGTCGAGGTCCGCTTTTTTCATACGATTCGTGATGAACTGAAGCTCCTTGAGGATCGTCTGGAGTTCCCTTTGCGTTCCGTTGAGTGGCAGGGACGCGGAGGTCTCCTCGACGGTCGCCGGTCGACCAGCGACAGGAGTTCCGTATGTTGATCGGCTGCTAAACGGACACTCTCTCGTTCTGCGTGACAAAAAATTCATTATGTAAGACCACAGAGGAAAATTCTTTTTTTGATCATTACAGATCGGCCATTAGATGTCAACTGAGCAACCAATTACGTTCAATCGAGCACGTTAAACCAAGCATCTTATGGTATTTGAGTAAGCCGCACAGCTTAAAAGTTTTAATACCGCATGTAGCCGGGTGTAGGATTCGCTGGTGTGTTCGCGTGACGATAGTCGTCGTTAATGTCGAGAACATTGGCCAGCAGACTCTTGCTACTTCTCTCCTGCATCTCCAGTTCCCTCATTCTATGACTCTTCATTATGCTTTTCCTCGTTATCTTCTTACCGGGCCTACCCATGCCCAGTATCCAAGGTAACCATTGCAGGAACACCGACTTTATCTATGTACATGGTGATTCCGATAGTTTTATCAATCATTATCGCTCTTCATTCATATTTGATATTCAGAGATAAAATATTTTCTTTTGTTCTACAGTCTCCAAGGTGACATCACTTTTGATCGCAACTACAACGTTTTTGTGGTACTTTCTCAGATAATGTTGCGCCGGTCTATGTATACCGAATCCCGATACTTTATATGACAAAAATGGCAACGATTTTACTATGACGTGTGCTACATCTGGCAGTGTTCATAGCCCTCCGTATGACAGATCTGATATCGATTTCAGCCTTACGTATGCCAGATTTGGTATTCATCTCTACCCTGATTATGCCGGAACGCGTATTGATCTCAACCCTATGTAATGCCACATCTGGCATAACTAGAGTTGATAATGGCTAGATAACTAGATAACTAGATAACTAGATAACTAGATAACTAGATAACTAGATAACTAGATAACTAGATGACTAGATAACTAGATAACTAGATGACTAGATAACTAGATAACTAGATAACCAGATAACTAGATAACTAAATAACTAAATAACTAGATACCTAGATACCTAGATACCTAGATAACTAGATAACTAGATAACTAGATAATGGCACAGATGCCATTATCTGGCATCGATCCAATCTGTACGTATGCCAAGATCTTGTACCAATCTCAGTCTTCAGAATCTTTTTCGGAGTCGCCAGGTTCTGAACATACTCTCAAGGCAAAAGTGATCCCACCTCGGTTAATCGTCGGGTAAATTGGAAAATTAAAGCTAATCAATTACCCATTGCGGCATTTCGTGTATGTCGGCAGTTCTGTGATGATAGTTGAGCACGAGGACCGTGAGTACGACGCTACTCGCGACCATAAACATGATGCAGTTGAAGTACGTTCCTGGTACGAGGAATTCCCGTAATTCCCCGTAGGAGAAAAAATAAATAAAGACAGGAAGCGATTAGCGTGGGTAATGGTGGTCGAACAGTGATGACGAGCGAGCACGAATGAACGATCGGTGAAAGATCGGTTTCTAACAAATGGCTTTCTTATTAGAAAAAAAAAAAAAAAAAAAAAAACAATCAGCCGAACTCCCCGTATTTGTATACGATGAAATGTTGCCTCGGAAGGTTAACCTACTCAGTTCGCTGGCGTTGCGAGTCGCCAGCGATTCTTCGATAGCCGATAATGATCTTTCACCGAGGGGCTAATTTGCAGCTGCAACTGGCGGTGGGCGACAGCGATGATTGTGGCGGTTTGTGCTACTGCTGCTGATATGCTGCTGCCGCTGCTTTGTTGAATAGCAAACTTCGTGCTCGCCAAGGGTAATAACACCGATACATATAGAAAGGTTGGAACAGGCGTAAAGGCCCGAGCGTCAAAGCGTCGTACTTGTTCTCGGTTCGTTGTTGTAGTACCGAGTCAGTGCACACGACTTTGAAGTGTGTCGTTCTACCCTCCCCTTCCCTCCCCCTCCTCGAAACCCCTACCCCTCTCAGACTATGTTCACGAGAGTACGTCCTTCAAACGCTCGGGGCCTCCGCTATGAGGAAACAGATGCGCCAAGTCAAGTAAAGACCACTCTCTCGCAGACACACCGGTGATCATTGTTTACATTTCTCTCTTTCCTTTCTTTCATAATTTCATTTTTTCTTTTATTAATTAATAATATATGTATAATATGTCAAATGAAATTTCGTTAAATATTACAGTATTTTTAAATATTAAATGTAATAACGTGTCAATTAAATAAGTAAAAGATAAAAATATAAACGGAAAGGATCAAAATAAAGACCCGAGAATAATATTATCATACTCGGTATGATTTAGTTATGAGTGAGAAGTTGAAAGAAGAAGTCTGTGAGTGAAAGAAGAAGAAGAAGAAGAATAAGCGTTATTGTACTTACTTAGGCGCAATGCGTGATTTATATTGAAATATATATTACATTTATATTGAAATATATGTATATAAATATATATTTTACATATATATGTATATATGTATATTATCAAAGAACGATCAAGACAACATGCGACATATGTTTGTAGACAATTTTTTTTTTGTATGCGGTTAAACTAGTGACACATGACATCGATGCAATGTGCAGTAACAGGAGATTTTTCTATGTAAAAAAAAATAATACCATTCCAAAAGCTTATTTCTAGTTGGAACATTCCACTTCCAACTTCTACTTCTACTTTACCAACTTCTACTTTATTCGGAAATGTATTTTAATTTATTTTACAACTAAGAAAGAGGATGCAGTATTTATTCTGTTGGGTGAACGATTGAGAGATCGAGAGAGATAGATTCTCGAGGGTGATCTTTTTTTTTTTTTGAGCACGGTTTTAAAGTATAATCGACGATGTCGGAAGTAGACATCGGAATCTTTCGAGGAGCAAACAAATGGACGGCGGGAAAACGTCGAGTCGCAAAAAGTGCGAGCGCTGCCGAAGAGCCATACACAGATTAGCTTGGCACAACGGTAATTGTTCTTCTCACTGATTTTTGCTGATAGAATTTTTCTTTTTGATTTGTTTCTGTCCGCGGAAAATAAAACGTCAATGATTAAAGCGGGTAAGATGAGAAGCCTCTATGATACTCTGTTTAAATATTTTATATTTACGAAAAAAAAGACAGACGTTTATCATACATTTCTCACATAGAATCCACGACTACGATAGATCGATCTTGCTATCCAGTCGATAGATAGATCGGCTACTTAAAATCTTAAAGATTTTTTTTCTTTTCTCTTTGGCGGCAAGAATTCAACGTGAATGATGAAAGCGGATAAGAAGAAAAGCCTCCGTGATATACTTTTGGGGTTACTAGATAAAAAAAAATTTATCATAAATCTCTTAGATTTTTGAAACATGATTTTTTTACATCCCTGCAACGATCGAATGGTAATATTTGTCACATTTGTAAAAAAAAAAAAAAATCTATCATCGCGTCGATTAAGCGACGCGATGATATGTAAGTATTTATGGTTGGCAACGTATTCGTGAAGCATCGTTAAGGGGGGTGGTTAGAATGAACGTAAGTTCGGCATTTCCGTCCGTGACGGATAAAAATGGTTCGCTGAAAAAAATGATAAACTTGATACTTCGATCGCATTAGCGAATGATAGTTTCGGTCGATGTCGTTTTGAAATTCGCGCTAGCGAGGTCGATGGCACGGGCTATTGCTAAAATCGATATCGTCGACAAGGAGATCCGCCCCGGCTCGCGGGATGAGAAGCGGGAGCTGCGGGCAGGAGGAGCTCGGGGGGAAGGTTGCTCCTCTCTTCCATCTATTCTCGAAGGTATACATTGGTTATGTGCATGCGTAACTTCGCTTCATTTTACGGAAATAGTGGAAAGCGCACAGCGACACATGGGCCGATGGTAGGTATCGATAAGGGCCGTTTATAGCTGTTCGACGGTGTGCGGCGAAGTGTGCTTGTATAGCTCGACTGGAGGCAGCTGGGAAAATTGTGCTCAGTGGCGAGAGCACGGTGCAGCTTCTGTACGTGCACCTCGAGATACTATCATCGATAAACCCGAGTATAAATCGTCCCAGGACTATGAATATGACGAGCTCGGCAGTAGGTAGGAGCACGTGCTCATACCGACCATCCTAGTTTCAAAGAAACTCTAAGATGTTTCGGGAAGAGTCTAAATTTTCATTTAATCGTTTTAGCTGCTCCCGAAATTATTTCGGAGCGAACTGTACGTTACGTCTGTTTTTTTCATTTAAGATCGCGAAAAATTGTAAGACATTTTTTTTCTTGCGGACGCCGAATCCAAAACATCGAGGTCATTTTCATGTTTTTAGTTGGTCTTGAAACGATTTTCGAGCGCTCTGTAGGTTATGGATTTTTTCATTTAAGAAATGGCAAATAAGAAAAAAATTAAGACTTTTTTTTCCCCTCCTAAAATCAGTTACCGACTTTTTTTTAACGTAAACCGCTAGTGTTTGCTCGTCCATATCTCGAAGTTTTTAACCCATGCGATTTTTTTTTTTTTTATTGGAGATTCATTTCGTGTAACTAAGATCTTGAGGATTCGCCTCGATGGTTGGTATCCGGCCGAGTTCCCCTCAGCCATCGAAAAAAATATCGAATAAGTCTTTGCAGTGTTAAATATCAATTAAAACTTTGCTTATCTTTGCAGTGTTAAATATTAATTAAAAATGGCATGAGCCTCCGCGGGGCCATTATTCGTACATCTAACGCCCACCAGTCGAAAAATCACTCCTAACAGTCTTAAATTTCTTGAGGAAATTCCTGATAGTCTTATATTTCGTAAATCAATACGGAATTCAAAAAAATCTACGTCGTATATCGCGCTCCAGAATTATTAAACGATCCGCGCACGCTTTACAAAATACCAGCAACAGTATGTTCTATGATGTCGACGACAACGGCGACGAGGCAAGCTTCGTTTACTTGCCGGAAATGAAACGTTCCCCACGTTCCAGACTCGGCGAATTTCTAGGGAAACGCACCGTTGGGCAACGTGATTTTCGAAGCAGCCGTGATTCTTGGTGCAAGGACTGTCGTTGAGGGGTTTGGCCATTGCTACACGGCCAATTTCCCGAAAAGCAAAGGCTTCTTCAATCGTGCGGCTCGAAACTAATTTAGAAGCCCACCAAGTCCCCTCCGCTTTTACACTGAACAGATCTGTGTGCGTTACGAACTGGGTAAAGTTTATTAAAAATGTTATTAAGACAATCGGGATTTGTAATTTGGTGATGGATGACATGAAAAAACAAACATTATTTTGGAAAATATTGTTGGAAACGTGTTTAGAAGTAATGTTGAAGATTTTCGAAAATTGTTTAATTTCATCAAATTTACCTATTACTTATGAATTCGCGATAAGACGTTAAGAAATTTAGAAAATTAGAACTTAAGAAAACGCCAGTTTGGATCTAAACAACAAATGGCGTATTTTTTTTTTAGTTTCACCTAAAGCATCTTCACATTTTATCTCAACGATGTAATGACGGTATAGTGTGTGCAATAACATAATTTGAGAGAAAATAGTCGATTCGTTTGGCCACCCTTATTTGGTCAAGCTTGGCCATTCGTACTGACTAACTGAGTCGAACGTTTTTCCTGACATTTCTCGTTAAGTAATCCTGATTAATGGGAAAGATTCCACGCCTGGAGGGAGTACGTATTTCTTAGGTGGCTCTCGAAACAGGGAGCCTCGATCAATCGCCGTCTACCGAGTGAATTTACAGGATGTCGAATATCCTGCCGTCGGGCACGCGATGGCCCGTACAGGTCCTCGCTTTTTCGTCCAATTTTTTCTCGTCTTCGTGCTTCCTCGTTGTTGTAACGTAAAAAATTAATAAATAAACCGATTCTCGTTGTGAAGCGTAGAATGCAAAACTGAGCAACAGCAAAATACTATGGTATATATTATGATTTATTGTTTATAATTTATTAATTTAATACGTGAAAATTATATGTTCAACTCTGTATAGAATATGTAATAAAGTGGATGCGCTACAGATTCGTGAACTATAATGGTGATAAGCGTCTTAAACTGGAACGATCGCGCGAGTACATAAATTTATAAGCGTTTCCGAAGAAAAACGAAATTGTCGTTAAACTCAGTGACAGTGAATAATTGCAAAATAAAAATACAAGTACTAAATCGTCGATTCAACTGTGCATGGAGTTTATGTTTTTTCTTAATAAATATATATGAATTTTGTTTCTTTTTTTTTCTTTACTCTTCACATTCATTACCTTGCTGTGAAGTTTTCTAGTGGAACGACATATTTTTCGTACGCCAACACCATGACCTCTATTCTCTCCATGATCCTCTATTCTTTAAAATCCTTTCTGATGCAATTGAGAAATTTGTGTGTCTGTGTGTGTTTAAGTCTGGCAGTTGCGTCCACGCGTAGCTCGTACCGAACCTGCTGCAAAAATGTCGCGCAAACGAATATGTCACCGATCGAATGAAACACGATTCTGATCGAATTTTGTGCTTTTCTAAAAAAGATATATATTTTTTATATATATATTTATTGTTTATATATATATATATATATTTATTGTTTATATATATATATATTTATTGTTTATATATATATATTTATAGTTTATATATATATATCCAATTGTGCTATTTACTCACAAAAGAATGTCATATAAAATATAGTATAAAAATATTTAAATTATTAAATAATGTTTCCCATTCTTCCACCACGAGCATGTACAATCTCCGTTGTGTGATCGGACATTTATAAATTTTAAAAAAATCCGATTCGGTCGGTACGAGAAGCCACCGATTTGTTTATTGTATTATCCTCATTTAAAACTACGTCGTGTGGTGCACGTAATGCACATCGATAAGTCTATAGGCGAGTAATGTTCTCAGACGCATCAATGACGAGCAGCGAGAAGATTTTCGGCGAGGTTGCGTTGAACGCGTAAATAGCCGGGAGAGTAAATTTTGACGTTGTAATTTGCACAAGCCAGACCTCGGGCGGTACCCAAAGGGGATACGAGTCAGCTGATACTTGGCGTTTACGCGCCACGGATCGCGGAAATTTGCTCGCTTTGTATTTTAACGTCGGAAATTGAACGCCTTGACGTCGGTAGCGAAACTTCGAATAGAAGAGAGACTCGCGCTCTCGAGGGCGCTCTCGTCAGATCGGAACGGATACCACTCGAGGGCCTTTACACCCTGAGGGGCCTCTTTAACTTTGCAGAACGCGCGACGTCGAGGGCCAAAGTGGGATATTTTTGCGTGATACAGGAATAACGGGAGGGCACAAACCTCGTCAGAACCTGCCGGAAGTGCCAAAGTATTTAACGCTCGCGCGTTTACCGACGAAGGGGGAGATTTTCGGATAAATCCACCGTGGATTAAACTCTCGTCATCTCGTTACATCGTCGGCGAACCGTGGCAGTTCTTGCTTGGAGATTATCAATGCGATGAATATAGAAATTTTGGGAGACACGCATGAGAACGCAGTTTGTGCCTACAAGGCATATGAAATAGGCGAGGCTCGGGCAAATTGAACGATCTAGGACCAAGATTGAACTGCCCACAAACGAAAAATTGTCATTTATGATTCGTGTGTAGAGGAGAGCGAGGCATTATGGATCATGTTCGCAATTTTTGTCTTTCGTAGGATATGAAAAACATGCCTCAATTTTACTGAATGGCACCGGTCCGTTTCGCCCCACTCTCCCCCTATGGTTGAATTGTGGTTAATGTTCTTGTATTATAGGAATTTATCGATAATTTGTAGTTTCGTGTGAGATCATGTCGCACATGACTAGATAAAATTGAACTTTTTTTTAATGACACTGCATAGACATACATTACGGGGTAGATTATCGGGTAAAAATGATGAGTATGACCCGTTCCATATACATATAATTTATTTACGTGCTAATCGGGGTGGGCCATATTCACCACTTTGATTCTAACATATAATGCGGTTTACCTAGGTCATACATACAGTCACAAATATAAGTATTTTTTATATATAGCACTATGTATTTATATATGGTATATTTTGTACATTTATAACGAAAATGCATGTAACGCCGATCGAAAATTAAGGGACAACGCCAACGATCGAAGCCTACACTTTTACATAACTAAAACGTATCGTCGAAAAATTCGCTGTTCGAATATACGCGCATTTTTTTTTTTCTTTTTATCAAATGGTAGAGGCATCTCGGACGAAATTCAATTTTTTTTTCTTCTCGTTTTTCTATGTGGAGGTAGAAGCTCACGTGAAAAATTTTGGTGATCAATAATGAAGCGGCGTAGAGTTGCGGGCAGAATGCGAAAAATTCAACGATTCTTTTACCCGCGGACATTAATCCTTGCCATTGGCAGAGAAGAAGAGCTCGCGTTGAAAAGTGTACAGAGCGGGGCAAAATGGGGTTCTGGAGAAAAACGGGGCTCTGGGGCAAAAGGGGTCATTATGGAAAGTACCTCGAGCGGGATGCTTTTTCTCGTCTTAAAATCACTCGTTTCGTCCAGAAAGTGTTCGTCTCAGCTTAAAAAAACATTTCCTCGTTTTAAAAGTATTCGTTTCACCTTATAAATAGGACTTTTTTCATCTTAAGAGTCTCATCTTAAAAAAGGATTCGTCTCATTTTAAAAAAGGGCTTTACTCGTTTTAAAAGTATTCGTCTTAAAAAAGGATTCGTCTTATCTTAAAAAAAAAAAAAAATGTCATCTTAACATAAAAATTCGTCTCGCCTCAAACAAAGACGCTTCGCCTTAAAAACGGACGAACGAAATTTTTACGATTTCGATTTTATTTTCACTTTGCCCCCGGGTCCCGTTTTACCCCCTGGCCCCTATGTATAAGCTGGGAACACGAGCTGCAACGAAGATGGACGGGTTTTGGCTCAACGCCAGCACCACAAAGTTTCGCTCTCATCCGCAGCATGAACACCCGGCACCTTCGTACATTTGGTCCCACGAGATAGGGATAGAGAGAGAGACAGACAGAGAGAGGGAAAGAAAGAATTTCGCGTAATTAATAAGTTGCGCGCCTTCGGAATTCACTAGAGAAAAATGCTTGGGGAATCGAGACTCGGATATCTATCTCTTAATGGTGATAAATCGTGTGCTCTTTTTTTCACGAGGCCAATTAACACAACGATATAGAAGAAAGAAAAGGGTCGAGATTCGAACTTTGTGTGAAAAGAATTAATCTCACTTGAGAATGGAGGTTTCTCGGTTCAATGAAAAATGACCGCGTTTCTCGAAATTTACGACATAGACTTACCGCAAGACTTTTGTACAATGTGATATTATGTATAATATATATAGTATATTATATATTATATTATGTATATTATATATATTATATATATATTATTATACATTATATATATTATATATTATGTATAATATATATAGTACATATGTTACACATGTAACATATGTATCGTATACATAACATGTATGATACATAAAATTTGACATCGTTCCGAGCGCCTTGAGGGTGCGGTCTTTCGAGGGGTGCACGGCTCGATGACTTTTGCATTGCAGCCCTCGCGAGGCGCGGAGTTCTCTCAGGCGAAAGCTCATTCATTAATTCCCTAAAGGACAGTCGAGCCTCCTTTCAAACCGACAATTTGCTCGCGAAACGGGAGAGAGGGAACTAAAGGCGATTTTAACACGTTAATACTGCAGGGTGTCGTAATTTTAGTCGGACTTCTCTCGGATAACTCAAATGCACCTCAGCGGGCTGTCTTTCGGTTTTTTTTTTGTCACGTACGAGCACTTCTTCGGATGCTGGCTCCGGTACCGTTTCACCCGCGAGCGGCCGGAGATGCCTCTAAAGCCTCTTTTGCCACCCTCATATCCGGAGCCTCCCTGGAGAATCGTCCCGCGAGCACAATGGATATGACGTTCACTCGAACATCCAATTGTTGCACTTTCTTTTTTTTTTTTTTTTTTTCCTTAACTTGTCGAGGCTAAGTACGAAAACATGTATTGTACGCATCACGGAGATAATGAATCTTGGAATTACCATGGAGGTACGATAATCAGGTGATACAATTTGCACTTTGTGTTTGAAAAAAAAAAAAAAAAACAAGTCAGCCCGATTGGCGGTCCGTTGGGAACTATTCTGGCCACGTTACAATAGAAATTGTATTCAATTCATATCGGATGGAGACATATTGAAGAGAACTGTTGCTCTATTGCATTCGTTTTTTTTTTTTTCGGAAAAACACCTGTCATTCAAATATATTTTTTCGAATTAAACCAAAATCGTATCTCGCATTAAAGACTTCAATTAAAATTTCAGAATTAGAACTGGAATTTAAGAATTCAAGACAAACATTTTATCCCTTACCCGGTAATTTTTTCCAACGTACCGAATAAATTTCATTTAATTTTCATTGGTAATTCCAATTGGTAAAAATTCATTTCTCCAAGACAGTCAAACTCCGTGACGATACATTTTTGCGAGACAGCGAATATTTCCTCGAGCTCAAGGAAAAACCTTTGAAATTCGTCGAACGTAGCGGACGATACTTTTGGAGGAGTACAGCCGTCACGAAGACGCTTCATTCTCGAAACTGCGGCTGGGGTTGAGCGAGAGGCGGGGGAGGGGGGAGGGGGAGCAGGGTTCAAGGAGATGATAGTGGTTCACAGGGTGTGCGAGGCTCGCGAGGAGGGTGGTGCACCGAAATAAAAGACGAGAAGGACCTCGGTAAGCGTGCCGGAAAAATTGTTGTTCGTTTACCCTTCCCAACCCATCGAAGGTAACCGAAAGATGTGATCAGTCTGGTACAAGTAGTACAGTGTGCAATCGTATCGTATAGGAGGCACGAGGGTATGTCGTATAGATCAGTAGTAGACAGGAAGAGAGTACAGTCGATAGTATTAAAGGCTGAAACACGGTACCTGACTGCTTCCCGCTGCTGGCGTTTTTTTTTTTTACCTTGCAATCAAGTATATATATGATCTGATGTATGTATCTATACATGGTATATGCAGGAGTGAAGGGTGAGAGGAGTGAAAGGACGAGGTGGGTGTAATAAGTGAAATGCTATGTCCCGTCGTTGATGGCAGAAGGTCGTATGCGCTCATACTTTTTTTTTCACATGTTTTGAAAAAAACTCCTAATACCAATATTTAATATTTGTCGTAAAGCTTTCTTTTACTTGACTTTTGATTTTCTTTCGCATTACTTTTACTTTTCCTTCCTTATAGAGGAAACATTTGTTTCAGTGAAAATATATTTTTTCGAGATTTTAATGAAAACGTGTTCAGAATGTTCCAAAACGTCAAAAAATCGCATGTTGAATTTTTTTTCGAAATCTATGTGTGTGTGTGTGTGTGTGTGTATAAATGTATATATGTATGATGGTATGCATTTGTAACTCGGCGCAAAAAATTCAATGCGCTCAAAAAAAATGCAAACCGGTCGATTCATAACTCGAGTATGCCTCGACCGATTAAACTGAAATTTCACACACAGCAGGTGTGGTTAATAGTCAATGTTTCTTCAAAATTGCATTAAGAAATGTTCAGTTGTTTTTTTTTTTTTTTTTTTGTACGCGATTTTTAATTTCTACACAAATGTCTATGCGCACTTTATCTCTCATAATTTTTTAGCTATCGGGACAAGAAATTGTGCACAGATGGAGTATGATCGCTCGATGATCCCTATTAAATTTGGGGAGCATCGATCGAATCTTTTACATTGTGTGTCATTTTGAATTTTAAAAATGTATTTTTGTTTTAGACGCAACTTTCCGTATTAAATGTTCATCTATCAATAAAATAAGTAGAAGATTCATGATCAGCGTGGAAAAAATCCATTGAATATAGTCGCGGAGTGACGACTAACGAAAAGAGCTTATCGCAAATGTTTACAGCTAAAATTGCAAAAATGAGTGATTTTGCGGATTTTCAAACAGCGATTTCTTTGGTTCCGATGGTAAAGCAGGAAAACCTCAGTGTCTGTCATGTGCTATGGCAAGAAATACATAATGAAAAAGCTAGAAAAAAAGGTTTCATTTGGATTTTTTGAAGAAAAAATCGAAAGTGCAAAAAAAAAAAAAAAAAAAAAGAATTGGAAAGCATAATTCCATGTATTTTTTTTGCCCCGAGCACAGGTCTGATAAAGTGAAGCGCGATATTGATATATTTTTTCGTGCTGAACCAGAATCGGCCAGCCATTTTACATACAAATCAATCACGGATTTGACGCCGAAAAAAGTTGAAAATTGAAATTTTCATATTGCTTCCGCTTAAAAGTTAAAAATTGGCATTTTCATATCATTTCCTCATAAAAGTTTACATTTACTTGTGCTTTTCCTTTTACTTTTACTTTAAAATCCGACATTTTGCCATCAGCGACGTGACGATGTGGGGGTCGGTTGTAAATGATAGAAAGAGATGATATGAAGCCAGATCAAGTGCGAAGATACAGAGAGAGAAGGGGAATTCGGGTGTGTTTCTTTGTCTCTTTAAGCCGTTTCGATTACTTATTTATTTGTTTATTCTTCGAGATCCATGATTTATTATTGGTTTATCGTATCGTCTACTGGTGCTCACGATCCTCGTTCAATTGTGCTGCATTCAATCTTACAGGCATAGTAGATATATATATATATTTATACCACGGATAGTTATTTTTTTATTGTCAAAATTTATTGTTAATTATCCGCGGCGTTTTTTTTTAACTCCTTTACAATTTCGACAGTTTATGGGGGAACGTGGGATGGGTGCGGTTGCACATCGACAGAGGCCAATGTCGCAGATACGTCAGTTTCGATGACGCGTATTTCGAGATCCGTCGAATCGCCTACGAATGAGCACCTCCGTAACACTTGGTTGGAAAAAGTTCCCCAATTGATCGACAAGCCTCTGCGAGGCATTTTGCAAACATCGGCTTCAAGTTGCTTCCACATTTGTCTGCGAATCGACAACGAGTGCGACCTTAAAAATAACCCCACCTGTACAGTCTTCTTAAACAGATGCTAAGCACGTATGAGTGTGAGAGAGGCAGAGTTAAAAATTTGAATATATTTGTCTCCGAAACAATTTCCTAAAATGAAAGACGAATTGTGAGCTCGATGCGTTAATCAAATACGCATTATGCCCCATAATTAGTTCTGATCTTATAAAAACCGTATCGAACAAAAACTTGTTCGGAATATTTTGAGATTATGTTGATCTTTAAGTGGATTTACCCTCACTTCAAGTGCATACATTATTTCCGAGTTTGCGTTCGTACTCGGTTATCGAAATTTAGCCGACAAATGAGAACGCACACTGACGCGCTGCCGCGCGGCATTTTACAAACATTGGCTTTAAGTTGGATCCACATTTGTCGGTAACAGAGTATGACCTCAACTATGGTCAACGGTCGTAAAATTCACGAACTTTTTCGATCAACGATTACTTCCTTCGACATACCGGTAGAAAAAAAAATGACCTCACCGCCGATAATTGGAAGGTTGAGGTCACGCTCGGTTGTCCCAATTTCGCCGATAACCGTGAATGCCCCTTGACGCGACGTTTGCGAAATTGCTGGCACAGAATGATCATCGTTGCCAGTTGGATCATAGGATCTAGGCCGATAGAGTCGACCGCGTCGGTCCGCGGTGAAGCCTACACCGTCGACCGGAAGTAATCCTATAATGGGTCAAATTGTCCGGACATTCGGTGGTCGCGTACGATCGGAAAGCTCATATATGCCCGATTTCAAACCGGTCTCCCGTCAGGGAGCATCATCGGCGGATAATGCCGATAACGAATTGGGGAAAATTCTCATGTCCGTATCACCCGGCGCGATAGGGTATGCGGGCGATATGCATCATCCTCGGTTGGTATCGAGAGGCGCAAGAGCCCGGCGGCTTGCGCCGCATGACGTCGGAGCTTTGCGGTCTCGCTGCTTCAGCGAACCACCGCGAGTGCCATCAGAATTTCAGAATTCGGAATTCGGCACTTGTACATAATTCCCGGTAATGGCTTAGGCAGGATGGAGCGGGGCAAAACGGGCCGATGCTGGAAGCGCCTGACCGTTCGACGTCGGGGGTGTCGCGACGATCGTTGGAACCGCACCGGGACTCCCTGCGGTATCAGAATTCGATTAAAACCCATCGGGGTTGTGCGCCGCACGGGGGGTCATTAGTCAGTTATATCGTTCTCGTTTCGATTTCGACGATCTCTACATAGGCATTCAGGCTGTATGCGAATCCACTCGGGGGGATATGTTTGTATATAAGCGTTCGGCAAATTCGTTGCTGGCAATTAGCGCGGGCAAGTTTCATCATAACGGGCTGGAGAAACGCTCATGCAAGATTGGTGCAGAGTGGGTGGCTTAGTTTGCAGATCGTTATTACAGCGGAGGATCGAGGGGACACCTGTTTGCATCCGTTTTAGGTTTATGGCTGGTTATGCAAAATTCTATTTTTTTCTTCGTCAGGGTCCTTAAGGTCTGGGCGTACGGGCCTTACTCTCATCGCGAGTTAATTGTAAGTTGGGTTGATACCGGGTGATATGACCGTGGGTGTTCCTTTTTTTTTTTCAAGTTTATTACAAAACAAGTGAATTTTGGTGATGATGAAATTTCGGGGAAGAGCGGGCAAAACGGATTCCTTCATTTGGGATCAAACGTTTTTCTAATGTCCTGCGAAAAAGTGGCGAGAATAGTCCATTTTGCCACACCCTCTTCATATAAACATTGTTCGGTATTTAACGCGGAGGATTCGATAAATTCGACGCCAATACCGTCGCACAGCGTTATCGTACGAAATATGAAACCGTCCATATCACCGGAACACTATGGGTGATATGACCAAGTGAATTCATTCGTCGAAGCGTCTGTGGTTGCCCGACGAGGCGATATTATTTGATTAAAAATGTTTCGCACGGTGCTTCAAATAAAACTGTTTCATCGGCCATATCACCTGAAATATGAGGGTAATATGGCCCGGCTGGTAGCATCGGAACCAGGGGGGGGGGGGGGGGGGGGGTCTGTAGTCTCGAACTCCTGGAAACGGTTCAATCGGCCATATCACCCAGAACCGCTTTTGTTTATTACACTACAAGAGCGACAGGAAGCATAATCTACGTAAGAGTTGGTGTTTTTTAGTAGTATGACAAGAGCTATAATTTAGCAAGCGAGTGTAAAAATAAGGAAATGGTGCCGATGTCGTCGTAACTGATCCATAAAGATATTATAGAAGTACATCTCGTTACATTTTTATTATTCATTAGATTTTTTTAAATAATCAAATTAACGCATATTTCATTGCCGGAATGAATTTGTCGATAGTTATCAGTGATCTTCTTGCAGCATGAACGTGAGACATTTCTAGTGCAATTGGTAAAAGTCGATTTAAATTTGAATTGCGAGGCGCCAATATTAATAAATAAGACAATATTTGACTGTCTTAAAAATGTTCGGCTTTAGATGTGGCGTTAATTGTCTTAAAATAGAAAAAAGAAACTCGATAAAGTTGACCAAAGTCGCCAGAAGTGCAAACTTGTGCCGCTTCACCGACATTCTGTTAGAACTTCGGAACAATGTTATTATTATAAACGACGTGTCATTTATTTATAGTACAAGCTAAATGTAGCGTAGTGAAGTTATAACGATACTACAATGATTTTAAGAATCCCTTATTCCCTTTAATCCAAGCTGTGTCATTTTTCGATACCTTGCTTTAATTTTTAATTTTTTGACAACGAAAAAAATGCAGTTTTTATATATTGTCGATTTGTTTACCTTACAAGTACTATGTGAAATTAATAGTATAATAATATGTGATATAATAAATGTTTTAGTCTTTATTCGTGAATTATATTACACACGTACACACGTACATACGTACTCGCGTACACGCGTACACACGTACACGCGTACACGCGTACACACGTACACACATACACACAACATACGTCACAGAGTACATGGATGACGGAAAGTTATCGACGAGTGTAAGTAGATGTTCAAACTTATTTAAAAAAATGATGTCCTACTTAAGCAATAATTGAACTCCTACAAGTTTTTTTTCTATTCGTACTCGCGAATTTTTCAAAATGAGCAAAACATCGCTACGAACGATCAGTTCCGGGAGTTTTTTTACTCATTAATTTTTTTATTTTTTTTTACTAAGAAAATAAATTTAAAAAATGTTTTTCTTAGCTTAAAATCGATGGATGCCCCCTTACCATAATTTAATAATAAATTGTGGCAAAATCAGCACAGCTTTTTGGGGGGCAATCGATTATGAATGGTGCCAACATTATACGGCGAATCTGTGTTTGCACTGTTTGTTATTTAATAAAGTTAACGACGCGATAACGCCAAGTTTCAAGTTTCGTCATTTGGGACTCACTCGCGGATCTCGCGAATCATGCTACAGCGGTGTTATACCGTACCGGTAACAAACTGCGACCATTTCTGAAAATCCGTCGCGGTCGGCGTACAGACGTGGTAACGCAAAAGATGTATGCAATGCGACCTCGTTAAAAACAAAATGCCTCGGGCACACATTTAATAACAACCCATTACGAACGTTAGACAAAACGGTTAAACCTATATCGTACAAAATTTTATGACGGCGTTGACTACTCACATGACAGACTTTTGTTTACAGTCACTGTCAGCTTACATTTAAAAAAAATACTATTTGTATATCTTCGTCGGCACGAGAGAAGATTTTGCGCGGAACCGAACAGAACGATCCTAACCTAACTTCCGGCGAATGAATTTGCGTAATTTTACGTTGTATACGTTAGGTACCAACAATTCACAATTGCTTTCTTTAGAGATTGATTAGATTAATCAAAGTCTGGAACCGACTGCGACCGTCCATAGAAATGTTGGAAAACAGGCCGCGTCTTACGTGCGCGCGCACGTTGGAAGTAAAGAAAAACTTGCTCGTGTCAGTAAACATCGTAACCGTTGAAAATAAGTCAAAAGACAAGTATATTTCGCCGCTAAAGCCTGCAATGCAAATTGACAATGCATTTACGTGAGAGTAAAATTTTCTTCCGTATACAATATCGCGATTTTCGGCCTGTAGTGCAGAAGGGCTCGGATAACATGCTAGGCACCGGCCGATGCCTTGCTAACCGGGCCCGGTAGTAGCATTCTCCACCGTTGCACCAACCCGAACCCGACTCAAATATTTACTCGGGACCAACCCATTTCGACTACAAAGCTATAAGTGAACTCTCTTTGGGAGTTTGTGTGTGAGCATCTCTGCCTGTATTCGAGGTTGGGAATACAGTTGCCGCTCGGTATCCGCCTCACCTCTGTAGAGTAAACCTCTCACTCTCGCCAATGCGGAAATGCTTTGGCAAAGTCGAGTACAACAGTACCGCAGCGTATCCGTATGTCCGGATGTCTGTGGAACTCTGTCCCCCCCTCCCCCCCCCCCCCCCCCTCTCCGCGAAAACTTCATCATCTCGACAGGTCTTTGAGAAAGTTTGTTCTACTAGCTTATGATACGACCGTATAACAGTGACCCTGTTTCGAGGCTACTCATCGCGGCTTATGGGCCGTTCCTTTGATGATACACAGTGTTGTGTAGATATACATTCATTGGATAAAATTAAACCAGTACTTAATTTAACTAAACAAAATGGTTTTTTTTTTTACCAGTACTTGAATTTATTATGAAGCACCTTGCGCCGATTGGATTGTAAATCAACGGATTTATGTGCATGGAGGGAAGGGAAGATTTTGTAAAAAATACTAGATTTAGTAGTAGAAATTGTTAAAACACAAGAGTAGTGTTTTTTTTCCATGGAAATCATTATGACGATGTAAAAAAAACGTACTACATTTTTTATGACATGTAACCTTATCACCATCTGTGACTAACTGTAAGGTTGGTATTTTCACAGTGTATGGGATTTTTGCGATATTTTTTGTCTTGACCGTTAATTTTTTATCTCACGATAGAATTTCAAGAATTTGTCTTGAAATATTTATTACCGAAAATATAACAAACATTTAAAAAAAATTGTAATTAGAGTAAAAGAAATTTGTCAAATTTGACGACGTTTCGAGGCGCTCGGGGTCGTGTCCCCTCTTGATAACTCTGATCTGTCGTCACAGGGAAGAATCAAGGTGACCTACGGGATGGAAATCTTTTATCTCGTCGGACAATGCAATTATTAGCTGTGTCACGATTCCGACGAGCATAAAGCTTATGGATATCGCCGGTACTTCACGTTCCACGGATACCTCTCCATCATCCTGTTCCCGCATACACACTCCTCCAATCAGACGTCCCTCGACGGGGCTTCCGCTCATGAAACAAATGAGTAAAAAAAATATTGCGTGATGGAATTAAGAAAAAAAACACGAAAAAAATAATAATAATTGCTTCTCACCATTATTAAATATTAGAACTCCGGTATTCATTCCCACAACTTATGGCTCATTTATCGTACTTTTTGTCTCTAATTATGTTTACCGCTAGTGAGATATTCTTTTTAGTTTTTCTCTTTTATCACACGATGCTGCGAGAAAGTGAAGACTTTATGTATTCTAGAGAGAGCTTTATACAATTTTACAGTGATAATATAGTAGTCATTGAGTTCTCTACGACAGTGACAGACACTTTTAGCGTTTATCGTTTTCAATTAGCGTCACCATGTATTTTTTATCGTAAAAATTTGTATATACGTTACCATGCAACCAAACGGTGTTAGATCGGCGAGGATTAGAATTTTTAAGCGATTTATTGTAGGCGAGAGAGTATAGGCAGAAGTATCGTTTAATTAGTTTCATACCTTAGCAGCGAGATGTAGAGAGACAGACACGAGGTTATAAGTTTTCTTTTTATTCGTAAAAAAAAAAACATTTTTAATCCTCGGGCTTTTTAGAGAAATTTTTTTAGAGTCCAACGGAACTTAAGGAATCGATTGGGAACGTTGCTCTCGATGGACTCAAGGAGTTCATTAAGATTCAAGGGGGGTTATTTAATTTCGATCGATTTTCGGAAACCGCTCGCAATTAAGAATGAAATTTTAAGTTGAATTTTTACGTTGTAAAAAGGAAAAATCCATCTTTCAATTTGAAATTAACTCGCACTCTTAAATTTCCGCAGAGGTCCGCAGAGGTCCGCGTGGTTCTCTGGTGGGCAGAAGACAGATTTTCGTTAAAAAAAACCGCAGTTAATGCTTTGTCCCTCGAGCAACGTTCCTACTTTACTTGGGGAACCGAGCCATCGCTGTGACCCGACTGTGACCCGCGTACGCCGTTCGCAGCACATTCAAATTACTGAGTTGAATTTCAGGCCTATCACTGCTCGATTTTTTTTTTCGGCAACCGTAAATGAATATGCGAACGAATGGAGTACCGTTTCCTCGGATGAGGAACGGACGAAGGATGGGAATTAGTTCATAGAGTTGGATTTCGCGCTACGCCGTGTCAACAGTATTATACGGTTAGGCACCGGCCATAGCCGCGAAGTGAGAGATAATAGCTGCAAAAAAATGCCATTTCGGTCTCTAATGTGAATCCGATACATGAGGGGAGTTTTCTTTTGAGATACCATTTTTTTAATACGAATATACCGGGAAGAAAAAATTCACAATTTGAACCAATAATTTAATAATTTCCCTGACAAAATTGGCACAAAAATGTTGATGTTATATACAAGATTACAAAGTTCGTTGATTTCGAATCACGAGGGATGATATCAGCGGTAAATGTTAATACCGGTATTATTATCGTATTTTCGTCGAAAAAATGTATTATTTTTGGTACACTTTGAAATATATAGCAATTTTCATGTTTGATATACTAATAATTTTTTTTTTATATGATTTGTTTTTGATATGCAAAAACTTCCGGTATGTATCAGATCCCAGATAGGAGTGATTATGGATCGTGATATGGAGAATTTTTATCCTGGTGTACCTATGAGCGGCACGGCCTCTGAGGTTCGCGTCAATACGTGGGCCACCAGCAGCGAAAAGACCGTCTGTGACAACAGGATCGTAACACCTGCAACATCCCACGCACACAATTCGTTCACCCTCATACAGTTTTATGACACGATTATTCGACATTCGCCATGCGGCCTTGTACTTGTGTGTATATATGTATATATACATATATATATATATATATATACACACATTATATTATATTTATACATGAAGACCCTAAGTAAACCGTTCGTATGTGCATAGCGTACGAAGTGCAAGTATGGCGATACAATGATATTTGAGGTTAGATCGCGAGACATGAAACCCGTTGGTGGCGCCACTTGTCGTTGCGCGGCAATTTTAAAGCACACAAACGAGGGTCGTATCGAAGCATCGATCCGGTTGAAGTTGGTATTGTCAAGCGCACGTGGAACACACGCTCTCCCAGCTTAATGGCAGCCGAAGCACGCCACGCAGCGGCACGTTGTGACATCACAAGCGACGTGATGTGTGGCCACATTAAGCTAATTTTTGACGTCACGTGACATCTCTTTGCACCAACGCACTGGAACCGCATTGGAATCACGTTTTGGCGACCGTCTCAAACTGAATACCGATAAAAATAATGCTGCTTCACAGAGCACAACGTGGTTTTCACGCTTTTTACACAACTTGACGTCAAACATTAGCTTAATGTGACCATACATCACTTCGCTTGCGTTGTCATGACGTGCCGCTGCCGCTGCCTGGCACAATTCGCCTGCCATTAAGCAGTCATTTTCGCCTGCCATTAACGTAGTTCTTGCAGTACTTTGAAGTTATGCGGAAAACTATTGCTATTCGAAAAAAATATGTGTGATTTCTCATATAAAAGTCGACGTACGCTTAGATTAAATTATTCTTAATTTTCTTGATCCTGAAACCTTTGCGATAAACGGAAAATAGCGGAGCAGAGTCACAAATTTGAGTAGAGCTGAAGTCGTACGTTTTTATGAGATAACATAATTTAGCAACGTCGTGATTTTGATGGCTGGCAGATCGCCCGCTGGACTATCATAGCCTCATAAATTCGGTGCGTGTAAACATGACGGCAGCCTCAACGTACAGGTCCTTTCAAAGCGGGACAGAAAATTCTGATACCTGTGATAATAAATAAATATGGAATAATATGAATGTGTTAATGGTAATAACGGAAGAAATACTAAAATGTTCAAATTTCATTTTCTACAATATATATTCGTACGATTGCCGAAGAAGATGGTATTATTACTTGTAAACAGTTGATTCTCGACTGTGACATGCGTATTGTACGTCAGCTGACGTACGCGATGTTGCCATACCGCAATTCAAAATTCAACAATTCAATTTCACGTTGAACGATGTCTGTCATCTGAAATTTGATTATTTCTTCCGCATATTTCATTATTTTAAATTCGGCCGATCTTGAGAAACTTTAAAAGGACAGATTATTGTAGTAACATTTTTCTCACGAGTCTTGTGAAACACAAAAGTAGTCTTTTTCAGATAATTCAAACGCGCGGTAATTCAGCGTCATTCAAATTCAACGTGGATATTGCAAGGTAGAGAGATATATAGATAGAAACGTTTATTTCGTGTTCCGGGTACGTATTTTCCGAACGAGAATTCAATTTTGTTTAACGTTTGTCGAGTTGCATTGATTACTTTTTCCTTTTATTATTCTGATTTTCTTTTTATATGAAAGTTCTCAATTTGACCACGAGAATGAAAGTTTATTGACAGGTAAAAATGGTGCAAGGGTCAGAGTGCGGTTAGGTTGCGATATCGGCGCTTGCCGATGCTCTACACGCCTCTCTGATTGCTTTTAAATTGGACTTCATCAGTCGGCGACCTACATATTCCAGTCGTCGTTCCGGTTTTTCTGTACCACGATCCTATAAATCACCACCGCAAGAGATTTCCTCGTTTTCAACCGACTCTGTAACCTCACTCACTTACTTTTTATAGTATATAGATATATACCAGGATCTGGGATCAAAGAACATAACCAACACGAGCCACGTCGCTCCGGTAACGACGCGGTTCTATGGCATTGCGATCCTAGAAGACCTACCTCGTGTCGAGTCAATTAGACTCTTTGACGCAATCTTCCTTCTCCGGCGATCATTTGATGTATTTGGGGGCAATGATTTTTTTTAGGTTCTAGTTTTATGGTTCTATTGACTCTTCTGCACCCAATTGTATTTTTTCATTGACGTAAACATGGTAAATGTAAATAGGAAGGGTGTAAACGTGATAAGGAGAGTTTGCATAACTACCGAAGACCCGAAAATTTGAATCTTGAAAACAGTTATATAAAAATCCCAATTCCTCTAAGACTGTGAGTGGGCACTTCTATTCCCACTCATGCGGGAATGCGTGAGCGTTCCCACCCAGATAACGGCCCACGGCCCACGCCATATATTTCGGTCATTCTATTTTCGACTTAGAAACGGAGTGGGATTGAATGGGCAAAAATGTCCTGAAAAAGCGTTACAGGAGTAATTTCGAGATGAGGTCAAATGACCAAAGAAAGGAAACAGGTCAAGAGATAAAGGTAAAATGGCCAAAAGTGTCCGCAAAAAGCGTTACGGTCCCTGGTTTCCGGGCATAACAGAATGGTCACAGGTCTCCTAAAGAATCATGACGGTTCTCATTTCGGAGTTGGATTAAATGGCCAAAGGTATCCTCATAATATGTTAAATTTTTCATTTATGCCAGACAAAATGCCCAAAAGTGTCTTCAAAACTTTTACAATTTTTCAACGAGTACGCGATGTTGAATTGCTACTTTCGAAATTACACTGGGAGGATGCTCGTGAGTTACAGTAGCGTCAAGTTTATGATATAACTGTAATGAGTTATATAATATTTATAACAAATCAAAAAAAGTTATAACAAATTTATGATATAACTTTTTCACAGCAACAGAGAAATTGCATTTGATAAGAGATGCAACAATGGTATTTTTGCGACTCGACTACGCTACGATGCAGCCACGAACGAGGACTTTAAGATGCTTTTTCGAGGGTGCTCGACCGAGCGCGCAAAGATCATTCCGGTCGGGGTTAAACATCCTTGTGAGGTGATCGCATACACCCGTCGCGTTTTACGCCTGGTTGCAAAGAGGCAGACGCGCGCCCGCTCGAATAATCACGAGACGGCAGGGACTCGTATTAGTGGTCGTGCTTTAATTTCTCCACTGTATCCGACAACGGGCTGATAATATTGCGTGGCAGTAGTGTGAGCTAGAACAATGGCGGATAAGCACAAAGGGGGACGGAATGAGGTGTGGGGTACTTTTTTCCCCAAGAAGCTGCTGAACGGTCTAACAGGCGGTCGAGTACAACGCGCCCACCCTTGAACCCTCCGTCCCAGAGGTGCCAGACACTCATCAATGACGTGGGAGCCAAACAGCCCCCTGCAATTAAACCCCTTGAGCCCTCCCTCCCACAATTCTCCTCTTTGTACTGTTTTCAACTCGGTGTGTTTCAATAGAGTATGCAGAAGTCGCTACACATCGAACCCAACGAAGGGTCCCGTATTGTGTCCAGCTGTATGATGCTTCATATCGGAAAAAAATTACTTTAGCACTGTCGATTACAGCCTTTTTTATCGGCAACAATCTTTAGCGAGACTCCAAAGTCAGAAAGACAAAGTGTCCTCAAAAAGCATCATCGTCCTTCGCTAATTTGAGCAAAAAGGTCAAAGTGTTTTCAATGAATTTCGGGGTCTTATTGCGACTTGGGAAAATCAGTCCCAATCAGTCCTTTTTGGGAAACTTGGGACAATCAGAATCTCTCCCCACTGTGACCGGTAAGACTTCGTTGTCAACGGTTGATTCATGTTTTTTCGACTTAGGGCACCATTCGGTCGATCGTTCGTGATTGATTACTGCATGTGAGATAAATGACATGTGAAAAAGTATTTTTAACGATATTAATATCGTTTCATTATACGTAAGTCAATTTCAGCATTAACAAGGAGAACACATGACACGACATCCAGATTATTTTCTTCTTCCATTGAGACAATACACATGGCCTAATTACGTATTGTGCTGAACAGGTATATATATGTACGTATATACGTATATATATATATACGTGTCTCATCGTCGTCGCCGCCCAGATAGAAAAACGTGCCGTGAAGCGGGTACCGTGACATTGACATGTGAAAAAGTATTTGTAACGATATTAATATCGTTTCATTATACGTAAGTCAATTTCAGCATTAACAAGGAGAACACATGACACGACATCCAGATTATTTTCTTTTTCCATTGAGACAATACACATGGCCTAATTATGTATTGTGCTGAACAGGTATATATATATATAATATATATACGTATATACGTATATATATATACGTGTCTCATCGTCGTCGCCGCCCAGATAGAAAAACGTGCCGTGAAGCGGGTACCGTGACATTGGTACAGCCACCGTACTGTCGCCGTGCCGTCTTTTGTCTATCTGGGCGTGTACTAGAATCGAGGGGCCCATCTTCAAATGCATGGGAATCGGCCGTATTATGAAGCTGATCTTTTTCCTTTACGATGCGGGAAAAAGTGTCACCTTCATAGAAAGGGACGTCTCTCTCCGTATTGTGAAGCTGACCCCCTCGGCGGCGGCGAGACCTTTTATATATTACAGAGAGATAATGTGCGCCAGGAATTGTTGTGAACTACCGGGTCTCAAATTGATTAGTAATTCACCCGATGTCTGTATACGAGATGGCAATAACGATATTACACATATATGCCTTTAGACTCATATGTTCCAGTGATATTTGGCCCTCCAGCAGCGTCCAACGCCCGAACCCCGATCTCTCACATGATTATCGTTCCAACATCAATCAGCATACGACATTACAAGTGTAATCAACGTAAATGGAGAAGGTACGTCATAGTGTCACAGGCAATGTTCGGACGAATCAATCACGAAACAGATGTGTGTATATATTGGTACATTTTGTATATCATTATCAGGCATTATCTTATAACACAATAGGAGAAAAATAATGTTGTCACAGCCGGTATAGTGGAAATATTCGAGCCGAAACTTGCGGGTTAAATTGTTTTTTAAATATGGAAAAATTGAGGAGAGCGTCTGGCGACCTTGGATCACAAGGTATTGCGTGAGAAAGCGTGAATCCTCGCAATTTCACTCGCGTAAAATTTTACACTGTGAATAAGATCGAAATCATTTTTAAAGTTTATTGAAGACAAAATTTCCCCGAGAGAAAGTGTGTACAAACAAAAAAAAATGCATAGTTTGCATACAGAACTATTTGCAACTTTTCTATTGGCGATATAATCATTCATTTCTCATAAAAAAAAATTCGGGAAAATTCCCGCACGATAAAAAATTGTATTATTGTTATTTTTCATAATATAACTTCGTAAAAGATCCGCATGAAGGAGAAGTGTTCAAAATTAAAAATTAATATTTTGCTTACAGAAGTATTTGCACAATTATTAACTACAATATAGTAACTTTTTTTTTTTCATACAGAATATTTTTTGCCCGATTTCTGTGCAATTAACGAATGAATATCCGTTGCGAGACCATCGTTCGATTGATAAAAAAAAAAAAAAAAAATCGGCAGTCTGATAGACAGAAGATAGAAACGAGTGAGAGAGAAAGACAGAACGAGACATATGTGAGCCATGCAAATTTGCTAGCGCTGTGAATTGAAATTACAATAGCATAGTATTGGCCAGCGATTGGATAGAATATAATTTTAGATCATGAGTAGTGCGCTTAACAGTAAAACGCGCCGAAGGTATTATATGCGCATTTGATCGAATGGGCTATTCCATATGAATAATTACAATCCGATTGGGATAGCATACCCTGGATATCGTTACGGTAAAAACCAATTTACTTCGCAATTCGTTGAATTTCGAGAATAACCGACGAGATCGCCATCTCGTTTAGATATCTCAATGGGTTTACTAAATATATATATATATATGTATGTGAATCGATAACGAACTATCAGAAATCACTGGAAAATCATATACTGCTCCATTGGTATTAGATACTCTCGCGCGCTCGAAGTTTCGTCCGGGTGTACTGTATCGATATGCAATTATTTGCTTGGGTTAATTAGATTTTTGTTCACTCTTAAATATCATTGTTAAAATCACGGTATATATGAGTAAGGACAAAATATTATCGACTTTTATTTTAGTAAGATAAAAAAAAATATTTTGTCTTAAAATTAACCACGATTCACTTATTTAACCTCCTACAGCAGCCAATCAAGCAGACCGTTAAGTGGGCTGCAACTGCCCCGATAGACAAGCGCCACGAAAAGTAGCAATATTGGCGCGATATTTGCGACATGTGCGGCACATGTCGCAATTATTGCGCCAACTGCTACTTTTTGTGCCGCTTGTCTATCAGAGTGATTGATTGGTTGCGAGTTTCAAATTTCTCCAGAGCTTCTTTTTCAGCTGTCTAGAAACGTTTCCGGAGCGTTTCACAGGTTAGATCTGTTCTTTATGTAAGAAATTTCAGGCTTTAAGAGGTTAATTTTTACAGTTAATGCGTCTTGCGAATAGAGTTTCGACGGGCACTGTTTTATGGCACTTTGGGCACGCATGTGACCCTAGATTAATGTAAAAATGTCGCTGAATGTAATTGCTACGAAACAAAAAACTACCAAATGCCGATGGGTAATATCTGCCAGGCTGATTTTTAATCAATTGACTAATTGTGTCAAGATTATTGATTTGTTATATCACGCACGTCGAAACGAAACAATTGAGTCTAATTTTAACGCTTCACCTTGTCTATCAAAGTTTTTCAAGCGATATATTGGTTAGATCTATTTTTCGCATGATATTCCACACTGTGAGAGGTTCATTTTGCAGTTACCGTAACAGGTCATACAGGTTAGAGAGACACAGTCCTATCGCTCTTTCGGCAGTAATTCGATCCCTGGTAGAAGTTAAAATAACAAGAAACGTAATTTTTACATAAAATTGGTAAAAAAAATATCGTCATATCTGATGCCGTTATGTGCGCCATATGTTGTCGTTATGCCTAAAACAACAATTGTAATTAATTTCTTTCAAGTCTGCCAACTACTTCTGATTAATAGTCAACTTTCGCACGAAGCGGAATTGGTGTCGACTTCGTGCCAAAATGTACCTTTCATCGGAAGTGATTAGCAACCTTGAGAGAGAAAAAATTAGAATGATCGTTTTTGGTACCGACCCTGTCCGGATATCTGATCGCCTTAACCGGTAAGCAAAGAACAATTGTTCGCTGAATAAGTGATGGGAGAGTGTATGGAGGAGGAGGAGGGGGGGGGGGGGGTGGAGGGGGATAGGCGGGGTGCTCATGGAAGATACGAAAGAAAGACTCCTCGCTCGGTTGTGCAGCTACGAGATAATATTTTATTCAGACCAACAAGCGACGTTTTCCACCGGGGGTCGCTTGACCCGAGCGCCTTCGCGTTTCTCTTAACACGGACATGGCCGTGCAGCAGAAACTGTCCATACGTGACCGGTGTGTACGATGCACGCCGAGGGAACATACATGTAACGTTTGCCGTTCCTCTTCCGCTCTCTGCAAGACACACAACAGTCGAATCGAGCTTGCGGGCCCCGGCTTGTCGTCGATACGGCTGTTTGCTTTCGTTTCAGGTGGCGCAGATACGGGCCGGGGTGGTCGCACGAGTTTCGTTCTTTTAGTACATCGTCGTGAGGAGTACGTGTGTTCATTGAAAAATAAAACGATAATTTTTTCGTTTCCTGTACAGCTCTTGCTTCGGATTACCGGCGCTGCCTTTCGAGACCTTCACGAATCGAAGGAAACCGGTGATGTCAATCGTCAGATTGGAAAACGATATTATTACGTACCAATATTACGACCGAGTTCTCGTGGTTATGGCTTTTTCTTTAATAACAATGTGTGTCCTCCTTACACGGGATGCCGCCAAAAGTTTGTTCGATTTTATCTACCGATCTCGGAGAAAACACCGAGGAAAAAAATTTATTCGACGGCCACAGTTTATTTGGTTTAATTACAATATTTATTTGATTTAAATAAATATTTATTTTAATAAAATAAATATTTTACTTAAACCAAATAAACGGTGGCCGTCTATTTACTTAATTTAAATAAATATTTATTTTAATAAAACAAATATTTTACTTAAACCAAATAAACGGTGGCCGTCAAATAAATTTTTTTCTGGGTGAAGTGGGTTTACAGTTTTGAGGTGAAACTTTCTCGGCGTTTAAACTCCCATTAAAGACAGCGAGGTCGGTGTAAAATTCAAGCCAGCCTTGAATGAAAATTACCATATAAAATGTCATAAGTAAAATTACCATTATCTCGTGTCTATATAGATGTGAAAATTGCATTTGACGTTTATTCTCGGTGAATTGACCGACGTTGAAACGTCGGTAATTCTCCGTACGGGTTTAATTCGGCTTGGTACGAATTTGCAACACTGCCTCGACGCAATTAAAATATTTTTATCGGTTACATTGGTTCCGCACTGCCCACTTCATTGGGGTAGGGCGTTTCACGGTTGCTTTGGTAAACGCCTGTTATGCGTACGAATGACCCTGTAACCCCATGTACCGGCCAAAATTAGCAACTTCCGTGTGACACCGATGAAAATACAATTTCCACAGACAACTAGTTCGTGTACGATTTACACATACACACGAGCCAATAAACTTCATCAATCGGTAATATTCCCGTCCATTGTATCGCATATGTAATCCGTTTCGGAACCGTCAACCGCATGGATAAAAGAGTTTGTAATTGGTGCACCGGCCGATTTTATAATCTCTGATACAAAATAGATTAACGAGTAACATTCGTAGGATTACGTTTTCTTGAGGTAGCAGTATGGTTGCCACTTGATTGGGGCCAATGAAGATAATTTTGCGAAATTTAGTAATTTAATTAATTTCGTTCAATGCCTTTACTGAAGCAGATTTTTAACTGACGAGATTTCACGCCGCTGATTGTTTTGGCAGACCTGTCCAATCCCTACGATCTATCGACGTTTCTTTACGGTAATAGGGTTTTCGTATGCCGTCGTCGAGCCACCTGGGCTGAGGCATGCTTGAAAGTTTGTCACGAAGCTAGGTCAGTGTTCGCTGAAGACTGTCTTCAGGTCCATGTCATTTCACGCCAGACGGGAAAATCTCAAGCGGTAATAGCGACGAAAGTGTCGTGAGTCATAAGACTTGACTTGAGCCTTTACGAGACAAGATTCCAAACGCGCTCGAAATTAACCCTTCATAAGTCACACCTCTCCATCCCCACTCTTAGGCGCTGCCGTAGCAACGCGTGGCCCCCACTCCGCGTCCACGCGCAGTATAACGTTCCGTTTTGGTACGGTTTCGGGCGGTGTGACTTATAAAGGTTTAAACGAACCTTCTCAACTTCGGGCACTACAATGGTATATCGGCAAGTATAAAAAAATATATGTGTAAGACTCAGGCCTGTACAATTCAACCGGCTATAACTCGAGAACGGCTTTATCAATCGGGTTGAAATTTGGCGCGCAAGTAGAGTAGTTAGAATTGACACATTCGTTCAGCTTTTATCAGATTTTGAATTTTTCGAAAAAAGTGTATTAGCCCTCTAGCTTTCGCAAACGCTGAGTTCTCGGGTTGAAACTTTCTCCATAAGACGGATCGTCAAATAATTTTCGCTATTGAATTTGGTAAGAATCGATCGAGGGGCGACGGTTTTGTGACATTCTCAATTTTTCGAAAAATATCTTTTTGCACTCCAGATCGCATAATTTCGCAGATATGCAGATATGTGACTAAAAAATTCGATATAAATAAGCTATTATCCATGTTCTTTGTTGATTTTAGCAAGAATCGATGAAACCCGTTAAAATTGTATAAGGTTTTGAATTTCGTTTTAATTCGTATTTCACGACAGACGCACAAATAATCATGAAATATTCTGAGTAGCAGAAATATTCTTCACGTTTTCGAAGAGCGACACAGCAGTCAATTAAATTTTTAAAATTAAAATAAGTAACAAAAATTTCAAAAAGGTGCAAACTTGCGCATGGCTTCCTCATTTCTCTACGACGAAGACAAAAATCGATCGACGAACTTTCTCATAGAGACAGTTATGGGCAAAATTGTAATGCACGAGGAATCCATCTGCAAATAACTTTGCAACTTTTGTTCATCTCGCTTCGTTACAAGACGAAAATCTTACAGAGAATCCATTTCAATAATGTCGGTTATCAGAACATCAGATCATTACCGCATTACTGTAATTGTTCCGCCATCATTGTTCCGTCGACATTGTTCTTCCCTTATTGATCCGCTGTGTTACTATTCTGCCATTACTGTTTCGCTGTTTCTGTTCTGTTGTTATTGTTCCGCAGTGACTGCATTTCCCGGCTACGAATATGGGACCCTTCGGCCTTGAAATACAAAACTCATTGGGGTCATCGTCTATTATTGATTTCGCCATACAGAGTCCCATCGATTTTCGATTGCAAACATTTCATGTTCGTTCCGTAATAATTCCAAAGCTGAGTAGATCATACTCAATACCGCGCCGACGGGCGGCTGGTAAAAGCCTCGCGTCAGCTGATAACAATTGCGATTAAGCACACCCGGACGATTAACGCTTCGAGTCCACTTTTCAAATGAGAGTGTGGCTGGGGGGGGGGGGGGGGGGGGGTTGGAGAGTTTTATAACCACCAGCTTTTGCCGGAACCGCGTGGTGGACGAAGCTTCGCTGGAAACTTCGCTAAAACTGCCGATTGGATTAATCGAAACGATTGGTTAATGCGGACGGGGGTTTTATCGGATTGTCGAACAAACTGATTGAATTCGACTGTTAAACGGAATTTATACTCGTTGCGACTATTCAACGACAATTGAGGGGAATATAATCAGAAAAAAAAAAAAATAATAATAATAATGATTAATAAAATTTCTCGTGTTCTCGATTCTTCATCGATTCTCACTTTCCATGGACGTTCCACCCTGCCTCGACGCGTCAACTCATCGTTCCGCTTTATTTTCTTTTTACCGTCAGGTTCTTGTTTCTCGTCCGCTCTCGATCGGCTTTGTCAACCCCCCCGTCCCTTCGGACCGTCGCGTGGGAGAATCAATCGGACGCGAAGGCTCGATTATTTAGAGGAGAACTGGCTACTGCCCAGTTCTACGTACACAGTGAGCACACTGGGAAACCGGTGAATTTATCTTGCCGCCGTGAAGTCGGAGGAACAGAGAGAAAGAGAGAGAGATAGAGAGAAAGATACAGAGAGTGAAAAATAAACAAGAGCCGAGATACACGAGGATGTGATATAGTACCTTTGCCGGAAGTCGACAAAACATCTTTTTTATTTCTTTAATTTTTTTCATTTTCAATTTTTACGAATTGCACATTACGGCAGATTTTTGGGAATTCTTTGCGGTGAATACGATTGTAATTTACAATTAATAATTGTCAATGAGACAGAAAGGAAATTTCCGATTTTTTGGATTTACTGGAGGTATAACGTGATCTATGGTTAACCGCTCGCATATACACATATATGCCAGGCAATTACCAGCGTTGAGCACGGAGATCGGAAATCGTAAGCGAGCCAAGAGTCGAGAGGAAAAGCTGTAGATTATAGAAGAGAGAGAATTATGCAGTATCACAGAAGAAGCAGCGAGAAAAAAAAATGAAGCAATTTATAGCGGGTCCGAGCGATATCGACGGTAGACACACAAACGTATAAAATAAATTGCGCAATAAACCACTCACGATCGACGACGACATATATTTTTTTTAAATGTATATAGTTCGAGAATTATGCAGTGTCGCAGAGACGGAGAGAACGATAAATAAATAAAAATTGAGCGACCAATTTATAATAAAATCGGTCGATGTATCGATAGCGGATACATTAATGCACGAATGAAATCGTATAAAAATATAGATCACGCGATATGAAAAGCAACGAAAATAAGAAGAAGAAAAAATGAAGAGATCGATTTATAGCGTTATTAAGCAACATCCACGGCATATACAAAAACGCAGAACAGAAATTGTACAATAAACCACTGCCGCGCAGTGGCGTTATAAAAAATAAAAATCAAATAATAAAAATGTAGCTCAAGTGAACTACGGCAGGCAGACAGGCGTTCAGCAGAGGCTTCCTTCCTTATAAAACTGTGCGCACGATACAAAACCGATACTCGGTCATGTCAAAAAAAAAAAAAATGTATATATACGTATTAGTAATAATAATAATAATGATAATAAGTGAACGTATTCGCGTATAAACGACGAAGAGTTCTTTACTTTTTTTTATTTGTCAGCGATCGTCGCTCATTCACTCTACGGATTCACTCCCTTCCACAGCGCCTCTTTCACGATACATGGTTTTATTTATTTCTCATATTCCTTTTTGTTCCGTTCGCTTTCGTTCATCGATTCCGTTACTGCGACCGACTCTTTTGCAACGGATAAAACAAAAAGTGATTCGTCCAACTTTCGTCCAACTTTCTATACCGAACACTCGTTCGCAGTATATTATTTTATTTGATGGGAGTCAGCAGGGTCGGAATTCGAATCGATCAGCGAAACTCCAGTAGCCTCGCGCCACTATCGAATAATACTATTTTACCTTAGTACCATTTTTTTTTTTTTTTTTTTTTTTTTTTTTTTTTTTTTTTTGAGGTGATAATTATTTGGCCTGGTTCGGTCTTGGAAGTGCTGCGGATGAATCTGAACACGGGACAATTTATCGGATTAAGTTTACGATCCCCCATCATCCAGATAGACTACTTGGTTGTCGCGACACACCCTCGGCATGTTGGTGTTTATTAATCGATTAAACGGTTTCCCCCATTCTCGAGTGCATTAGGGCTCGTACATAACCGACCAAAAGTTTTATTCGATCACAATTTGAGTGGTTCATTACCCGGATGGTGCCCAATGAAATAAAAATAAAATCCGCCATACAGTAATATTGTAAATAATAATAATAATAATTGTTCTACGAATAAGTTAGAAATCTTTTTTCGGAAACGTATGAAAGTTTTGCAAAATTTTCTTACAACCGTGAAATTTACATTTTCGAATTTTTTGTTGTGAACCTGCTCGTTCGATACCAGGAGACTTCTCACATGTACTCTCGTCTCGAAGACATATAACAAAAATTCGTTGCTTTTTATATATTTCTCGAAATAGTGATTAAAAAAAAAAAAACAAATTCGCAGCGATAAGAAAATTCTAAAAAATTACATTCGAAAAAATTGACGATTTATTTCACACAGTAAAGAAACCAAAAAAATGTCCCGATTAATTTTTGAAAATTCTTATTTTTACCAATTTTTTAATAATTGCGTAATTATTATTGTGCGAAATCAGTGTTCTCAGCCATCTCCTATACAGTTGATGTCAGTTTCAGATTGTTGCACCACTGGGAGGTACACAAAATTTCCACCGAATCTGACTTTTGGCTCGGAGTGTAACCGTGATACATCCTTAAGGATGAGGCGCCAGCGACCCCCTTATATCTAATGGGCCATCGCAACGTCGATAGTTGCCGAGCACTTAATGACAAGAAGGGTCGCAATCTTCGTGACCCCTGAAACCTTCTTTGCCCGTATTTTCCCAGTGACTCGGCAGCTTAATAATAATAATAATAATAATAATAATAATAATAATAATAATAATAATAATAATAATAATAATAATAATAATAATAATAATAATAATAATAATAATAATAATAATAATAATAATAATAATAATAATAATAATAATAATAATAATAATAATAATAATAATAATAATAATAATAATAATAATAATAATAATAATAATAATAATAATAATAATAATAATAATAATAATAATAATAATAATAATAATAATAATAATAATAATAATAATAATAATAATAATAATCTTGCTGGACTTTTTTAATAAGACATTTCATCGATCATTACCTTCGAACCAGGCTTAATCATTATCCCTCGATAAGCGAAACTTTCCAAGAACGACGGGGGCAGCTGGATTTCTTATTCATTATTGCCACGCGGCGGCCCCTTAATTATATTATATTGATTTATACTTTTTCAGTAAGGCTTGAATATTCAGCGAAAAGAAGACAAATGAAAGAATTTTTTTCAACCCGGCTGTGAGACTTGCATCTATTGGGTTCATAATTCATTTTTTTAAGAGCGTTATATACAACGGCTTCTAGATTGCGGTTACGGTTGAGTGGTCTGGTGGCCACTGACCGTGCAGAAGAGAAATCACGCGAGGTCGTCGACTCAGTACTCAAAAACCGCACCGCAGAGAGCGCGAGACTTCTAAACTTCGTCGGTGTTTATCCGGATTGCCAGCGGCTATTTAAACGAAACCCGCCAATTACGGTGAGTCCTAATTCGTTTTACTGCGGTCTACCCTTATTACAAACATACATTTTGCCAATTACCGTTGTATTTATATTTTACAAAATTTTGTGCACGGTTCTGGACGTCTAACACTGGAAGAATATACGTCGGTCTCGCGAAGGATGTAGCTTCAAAAGCCCGTAATTGCCACATTGATCACAATACGCGCGTAAAACCTCCGCAGAATTCTCAATTATATCCTAGCTTACCGATTTCATTACAAATGACCTCGTATTTTGAAAGTTTTCTTAAAAAAAAAAAAACAAAAACAAAAACCCCATTAAGTAAAGGCCGAAGCTGGATGCTTTGAGCCACCTTCCACTTTCGCAAGCTCAACTACCTCCTCGTTCTCGGAAAGCTGTTTCTCTCGATTTCACTCTTTTCTCGGACAGCCGCCGACGGACGGTCGTTCCGGCTGTGCCGCAGAATCCGGGGAATCCCCGGTGGCCTCCTCCTCTTCGACGTGAAATACTGTGTCAGCGAATGCACACATTTCCTCCCGAGTCGCCGCGGTCACGGAGTCCGGAGAGTTTTGCCGGTTTCACTTGGGCGTTTCGTCCCCCCGGCCCCCCCCCCCTCCGCCACGGTTTCCGTTTTCAACTCCATAAAATCGCATAGATTTAAATGATTTTAGCTCTCGCGCCAGAGCCATCCCATCCGAATAGCCCATTTTTGTTTTTCAAGGCTCGAGCCCGCAATGCCGCATATATCGCAGTCGGTAAAACAGCGAGACCCGAATAATTCACCGATATGTTTTTCTCACCGGGGATTCGACTCCGTCTTCTCGGCATTTTTGCGTTTTGCTTTTTTCACGACACTCACCAACTTTTATTCAAAATTATTGCTAAGCGATATATATATATATATATATATATATATATATATATATATATATATATATAAATCTGTTTTTTTTAGATTTTCTTTTTTTAATATGATTCCTTTTTATGTGATTATTAAATAACACACACAACGACGTTTATGTTTGCCTCTTTGTAAAAACTCAGTTGTACCTAACAAGGGTATCGCATCGGAGACCTGGGGCAGGGTCTCGGCGACGAGATTCAGGAACACCGTCAGCGATAGCAAGATGGTCACTCCTGAAACAGTCGTTGCCCCCACCATGCTCAATCCTCCATTATAATTCAGTTCTTCAAAGAGTCACGACGTAGAATCACATTTTTTTTCTTTTCATTTTTCAATGTTCGTTTTTCATATTCGAAATACACAATGACATTGATACAACTCAAATTTATATCTTTCTTTTCGTTCGGATACGATTATAGTCATTGCGTTCCCGCCAAGATCCCTTGTGGATTCTGACGAGATTTTTTAAAAAAATTTTATTGAGCCACGATAATCGTTCGGGCGAGAGGATTGGATATATTTGAACGACAGCATAGACATTCGAGACGGTGTCGAGGAAAATTTAAGATGTAGTGAAATTTTTTCAAGACGATATCGAAATAACTTTGAGTTTAAAAAATTGTTAACTTTTGATTTAATTTTGCTTTCATTGTAATAATTTTTTTTAGCCTTTGACAAATTGGCTGCATTTACCGATAACCGGATTGGACCAAACCTAACATCGTTTTTGTGTCGCGAAAACGTGCATCGAATCGTGTGGTCAACGAGATTAATTTTTTATTTCTACTTCGCCCGATCCCGAACCCCCGTACCTGTTGTGCGAACAGACCGTTTGCAACCGAACGCTCAAAACTTTGATTCGGGTTGTGAATACGACAACTGGCCGGGCGAGTTTTAAGCTCGAACGAGACTTCGATCGATGTCCACGACCCCCGACAATGTAACGACATTATAGACCCGAAGCAAGGCAAATTTCTCCGTAACCATCCCCCGGGGAGAATATCTCCGATTCTCGGAAATCCGGTCAGTACGTCGCGCGACTCCGGGTCGTTCAGAAATTCCAACTATTGTCGAGCCGCGAACGCGCGAGCGACTAAACGCCGAATTCTCGTGGGTGTTTCACCCGAACATCAGTGAGACAAACCGCACGCGCAAACACCGGTCGACCCATCACACTGCTCAGATCCAAACGACTCTGTCGAGTCTTCTATGAAATAAACTGAATCTCTCGACACTTGAACTCCGTTGCCAAAAAGACCGGAGCTTGCTGAGGGCAAATTTACCGAAGTTATGTATTCGACGATGATCAAGTGGAAATGTGAATTTTTCGCGAAAATGAATTCCCATTGGAATTCATTTTCGTTTACGTTTTCGTCCAATTTGGCCATTGCACGGTTCCGTATTTTATTGTGACGCGAGTTATTTTGACGTGTGCTATTTCGACACGGGTTTGCTCGTTAATTTTATAATATTTTGCATGTTAATTGTTTTCATGATAATTTTACGATTTTGCAAACAAACAATATTACCAAGTATTTACTTGGTAAAAAAAGTATGAAATTCAATTTTACTTTAATTATCGAAGAAACAATTACGATTTGGCTGTCAAAAATTTGACTTTCTGTAGTAAACAAAAATCCAACGATGTATCAAAAACTTTAGGATTTTTTTTACTTTATTTTTTAAATCACTGACGATGGGTCGACACCCGATTATTCCTCCGTGCACGAAACGAGTAAATAGCGGCATCGAAATTGTCACCGACGACTACTATTTCAATTCAGTCGAAACTCGTTATAACGGCTCGCCTATTCATCCTGGCGGATTGAAAACTTTCGACGTTCCGAAAAAAAAAAAATTCGTTAACCCATATGTCAGTCACACGGTTTTTTTCAACTCACCCCTTAAAAGACTAAAAATGATCGTCGATTTTGACCCAATAATCGTGTAAGCGACCCAAAAAAAAGTATCTACCAAAGAATGGAAAAATTATTAGACATGTAAAAATTCTATTTTTGTAACACATGCACAAAAAGTCCCACTTTTCGTGCCTGTAACGCGTGGCGAAAGTGGCGCTTTTTAGTAAGGCTTGTGCGAAAAATACTGCGTATGCGTAGATCACTCTAGTTACTTTCGCGCACGCTTTTTTAACACTAGTTATTTTTTCGTACGCTTTCGCACACTATAAGACATAAAGATTGGGAGTTTTTGGGCACTTGTTACAAAAAGTAGCACGCGATACTTGCACGAAAAACGGTCTTCCGATGACGTTTGGGAAGTAGGCAACACTCGCCTTCAGCTGGTACGGTTAACTTCACAACCTTCGTCATACGAGCACTTTTTCGTACGTGTATCGCAAAGTACTATTCTTCGAAGTCTCTTGTTATCTTCGAACTGAAGAAAAAATTATTAAAAAAAAACTCGACCCACATTTCGTTAATATCCGATCTCTCGCCTTGACGATTTCGCGAATTAATCCACTTGCTTCACTTTGACTCCACTTACCTTTGTCTTAAAATCTGTAAAAAGAAGATTTGAAAATACCTGCTGCTCCTCGATTTTAAAAGTTCACCTACAGTCGGCGCGAGGATTATTCTTGTCGCGAATTAAAATGATAAATATTCATATGGGAGTCCTCGGAGCAGCCGACACCTCCTTTGCTTGGCACTGTTGACGTCATAAATAAATATGGATAAATATTCCCTTTGTCATATTAATTTCCACATCGCGAATATTCACTAGTATAATTGTTATTTTTTCTTTTATTTATTTATTTTCAATTCAAAAGCTAAAGTTCTAAATCGCTTCGTGTAATCGAGCAACGTGACGTTGCTTGGAGATCAGCCAGGAAGATAGCGTTAAACGCGAATCTCGGTGCTCCCGGAGTTCGCCACGAGTGATAAGTGAAATAAATCGAGGGTGAAGAGAGAAGAGCTTCCGGACGTGAAGAAATCATATTATCGTTTATAGAAAGCGTCCGCGCATCGACGTCGAAAAATTACCGTAGAGGGTCAGAAGATTATTTATTTTTCGCTCCGACGAATTTTATTTTATTTTTTCCATTCGACGTCTTTTTCGTTATTTTCCTTTTTTTTTCAATTTCAAATCGCGCACGCGTGCGCTTTGTGGAAACGGAACGGGGGCAACGGACAGGCGGGGTGCCCGTCAGGGAGCTTCCGCGCGTGCTTTCATCTATTTCCATCGCCAGATCTTGACATGTTTCGTAGGAGTTTCCGCGTGAAAGGGTGCCCGTTCCGTTCAGGGTGACCAAGTTTATGTGTTATCGATATAATTGGTTGGGGAGTTAGGTAGACCTGAAATTTTCAAAAGATCTATTAAACTGTCCCGCGGTTAAAAGATTGTCTCTGAGCCGTTAGAACGCCCTGTACCTTTCCTGTAGTACGATATTGAAAAAAAAAAAAAAAAAAAATTGATTGTCTGTCCCGACGCTGCGAAAATATCTGATGATTAATAAATAGTTCATTAGCAACGTATTAAAATATGAAATATCGAATCGTCGGAATTTGTTTTACAATTAAATCTGAATGTTTACGATAATTATGAGCGTCGAGAGAAACGTACACGACACAGAATATATGTATAGCATACATATACATGTATAGTTGTAACTTAATACTGAAAATAAATATGTAAATAAAACACTTTTACGACGATACGACAAGCTACATAAATGAAACTGCTTTGATGTTATTTTTATGTTATTTTATATCGCTCTTATATTGCTTTTTTGTTGGTTAGTTTTAACGTCATTTTTATGAGGTTTTTCTTTTAACGAAAATTTACCCGTTTATTAATTATTACTAAATAGTAACCGTTGTCACCCGTTCCCACGCGCTGATATATGCACGTTAAAGAGGACAAAAAAAAAAAATAGGTCTCGTCGAATGATTCATCCGAAAATTTTGGGAGATTGAATATGCGTTTGTGTGCGTGTTCGAGGGAGGGAGGGGGGACTCGTTGGTGCTGAGAAAAAGTCAAGAATTTCCTCGTTCGACAATTTGTCAAGTTTTTCAAAGTTAAAAATTTTCCAAAAACATGCTTGAAATTGTTTTATCGGATATTCTCAACTTTTGTTTGTTTGTTTGTCGTACGTTATTCCATGGATCTGCGAATGATGATAGGCCCCATGGTCTGCTGAATCTCTTGCCTTCGCACTTTCGTTTTTTGTTAATTTAACACGAAAAAGTCGAAGCGATTTTCCGTTCCCTCGATTTGAAAGTCTCTCGTGGGCGATGACCAAGGACAACGTCGAGGGATGACCTTGCGCGCAGCAACAAGGAAAATTGTTTGTGGGAAGGGAGCGGAAAAGAAAAATAGTTGAGGCATATCCCTCAAAAAGTATCGTCGCGTTCGAAAAAAAAAAACGCACAGTCGGAAATATAGAGATCGAATCGGGTAAATATACACGCACAATGAGACACACGTAGTTATCAAGTATATGTACGTGGATAAATGACCGTGGGAGCGATTTGGGTTTTACGTTTGGGTTATTTGGATGGGTTGCGCCCAGAGGGAGGATGTGGGGGAGGCAAACATACACAAAGACAGACATACAGATTTTCGGTGTCGGGTTTCGGACGTGTTTTTCGACCGGGGGTGACGAACACAAGTAACAAACGAGATGGTCTCGGGTATCGCGTAAACAGCAATAAATTAATATTAAACGGCAAATGGAAAAACGAAAAGACAAAAAATAAAACTTATAATTAGGTACCTATTAAGGGTACAGCGTCCGACGTCGTCGGCATGCTCTCGGCGACGAGGTTCAGGAAGACTGTCAGCGACAGTAGAATCGTCACTCCTGCAGATATTCAGGTGCAATTTGATAAAAATAACAACAAAAACCAGAGTTTAATTTTCTTTAAAAAATATAGTAACCGAAACAAGTGTAATAACAATTACAACAACAATGATGATAATAACAGTTTATAATGAAGTGGATATTGAACGTGTCGTCAAGCTAGCGAGTCGAACTAGGCTAAGTGGTGCAGTAATTTGCCCCCACTCCTCTTCTACTTTTGGCACCATCTACAAAAATTGCAGCGCTTTGTGTAATACAACCAGTGTTGGCTGGTCGAACAATCTGTCTAGACAGAGGGATGCCTAAGAAAGGGTTCGCTATCGAAGAGTCTTGAATTGGCCCGACAGATGCAGCACGGAGCAATCGTTCTACTCGATGTCTCGAAATAAAAATTTCCGGCAAGACACCAGGAGGTCATTTTGTGATTGAGGTAATTTTTTTTTATTTATTTTTTTTATTGCAAGATCCACTTTTTTTTTGTTCCAAACGGCTCTGCTCCCCCATAGATTCTCCGCGGTAAACTGATGGATTTTTTATATTCATATTTATGCGGCACGTGTGGTTGTATACGTATGCATACGTGATATGTAAATTCACGAAGCGAAACGCCGGAACTTTTTCATGGAATTCCTAAATCGCATCTGAATTTTAATCAATGGCCGACAATGATGTATGGACCGAGGTGGCCGTACATGAGGAATATCCCTGTGACGCTTCCGAAAAATGAAAGATCGACATGTTTGGGCGAGAGACGGGCTCGCATGTGGCGTGTATTTTGATACACGCCGGAACGACGAAATCCTGCCGAAAATCAATTTTCGGCCCTGCCTTTTGAATTTTTACAAAAAATCCTACGATGCATTCAACCTTGTTCAACAATCAAAAAAAAAGTGGGCACTATAGCTCCCGCCGATCGAACGATCAAAAACATGATTCGCACAAAGGCGTCTGAATCACTGTCGATTATTAGTGTCTTTTGATTGAATTTCTTGTTCCCACGAGCGCAATAATATCATCGACGTGTCGGTGAAACAGCGATAAAAAAAATATGTAACGGATTGGCAGAAAAAAATTCCAGAAATGCCGACGGATTTATTTAAAAATTCTTGCGGCCGTCTAAGCAGAGTTGGTGATCTTTGAGACGGTCCGACTCAACTCAACGACGAAAAACTCGAGGCAACGTTGAAGACAAACCACGGTAAAAAGTAATGGGCGCAATAGAATTGTGCTAAGCGAAGTGGTTGGCAAACTTGCATAGAAGAAGAGAAGCTCTTTGGAGGCAATTAGACCCTCGTGGAAGGTTGGATTTGTTCTGTGTCAATGGGATTCATCCGAGACAACCTGTGGCAGACCTCCCTCTGGAAGGTATTGTGTCCGACGAAAGACTCTCACATCGGGTCTCTTGATTATTCGAAATGTTTTCACGAATGTCTCCCAAGAATCCGCCGGACGCGCGAAACAAGAAGGTACCATTTTTCACAGACAACAATTGATCCCGAAAAGCGGTGTCTTGGAACCAACTTGTTGAAAGATGTCGCAGGGTAGAGTCCTCTCTCCGTCATCCGTGTAATTACTTCAGCGTCGAGGTTACAACGCTCTATACACAGTGTATGGTACTGACAGGTTTGAGGAGAGACCGTGTAGACGTAGCACAGTGGATAAACGGGGTAAACGAAACACCGTTTGGAAAAACATCTGCTTGCGCTTCGATAATTTCTCTCGCCCCAGTGTCTCTGAGTTTCTGCTTGGGTGTATAGGCGCGTCACCGTGTCTCCGAGTGTCTCTGAGTTACCCTGAGTAGCTCCGAGTGTCTCCCGATTCGCTAACTCGGTGCCTCCGAGTGCCTCTGAGTGTTTCTGAGCGTCTCTGCGTCTCTTCGAATCTCTACGGTTGTCTACGCGGACTCGTTCAGTGGTCGTGCGAGTGTCTCCGAGTGTCGTTGCGATTTTCCAGTGGACTAGTACTTTATCATCTGGTTGAAACACTGATCAAAGAATAGCAAACTTGCATCGACAGAAGAATTGAAGCAGTTTCGGTTTCGGGAATCCACTCAATTACGACACCAGAAGTAAATGGGCGGCGATTTGACCGCAGGACGAAGACGAAGGGCAGAGTAGGAAATTGGTCTGTCTGTGTCTGCGTGTGTGTGTGTGTGTGTATGTGGGCGGATAAGTACTCGTCGAATAAACCGGGACAAGCTGCGGCCAGTCCGGAAGTGGGCCAGACGACCAAGAGGACGAGCCCGGGCCTGACCGCGTCGATAAATTCACCGGTGACTTTCGGTCGACGGAAGGATACCACCGACGATCCAATTAGTTCTGAACTCTCGCTCAAAGCCACTGATCCAATGTCGATGTGTGCACGATGCAAGTACGTCTGCGTGGGCGCCCGCCCACTCATCCCTCACTTTCCCTATTCACAGTTGTATTATCGATGAAGCCCGGAATAGCTTGCCGATCGGCAAAGCTTGGATGCCTAGTGAGCGTACTCGACTGTCTCGTTGTTTGTCCGATTGGCAAAAGTGTAATGTATCGAGAAAACAGCTAAGAATCCGCGAATTTCCACCACACAACCGACAGTTCATACACATGAACACGAGTACTCTCGACAGGCTCGGTTGGCTTGAAAACCCTGATATTCTGTCGGTGCAACTCCCCTACGTCCCGGATGCGCCACCACTACCGTCATACGGATCCTGGGTGGCGAATCCCCCCCCCCCCCCCCCCCCTCCCCCTCGCCCTATCCACTTCGATCGTGCCTCACTCGCTACGATGTAAATTTTACGAAACGAGAGAGTCGCTCTCGTGGATTTTCCGGAAAACGTAATTTCGATGGAAAATTGGGTTCCCTCCGCGACCCGCTGGCGTATACGTTTTGGTAATTTTGATACTCGAATATGTATGCGCCCGTTGTGAGCGCACGAAACGACGCTGCTGGCAGCACGATGGCTCGAGGCTTTCGGGACCTTTAGGATCGAAAATGATGAAACATCTGGAATTCGTCGAAAATTTCCATCGTCAGTTATTGTTTTCTATTTCCACGTGACTACAGGACTGCCCGTCGTATTACCATAAACATTTCTCTAATTAGTTTAGATTCAATAATTTGTATCTAGCGTTCGACCTAACATGTCCATCCAGTTCGAACGAGAATAATTGTTTGGTGACGTTTCTACATTGCTGCAAAGGATTCTTGTCTTCGTCGATTCTCAATAACAAAGTGTCAACATCGAAATGGGCGATGTCATCAAGTTTGAACAGAACTCGGTGTCAGAAGAATCTTCGAGTTCGAATGTTGGATCCGGGACATTTACCCAGAACTTCGCTTCTCATGTGGGATTCGATTGAAAATGGCATGGTCCTACGATAGGTCGCCCTAGATAGGTTCCCGCCGGCATAAAATTACCAATTGACTATCAATGGCCATCAATGGCATCACATTGGTAATCAATGACATCGCATTGACTATCAATAACACCACATTGACTATCAATGTCATCGCATTGGCTATCAATAACACCACATTGACTATCAATGTCATTGACAATCAGTGACACTTTGACAATCAGTGACGTCACATTGGCAATGGGCATTCAATGACCTGATATTGGCAATGGGCGATCGATGGGATCGATATGAAGGATACATTCATTACCATTGAAATACTTGCGCGACCGAAGACACAGTCCGGCTGAAGAGGCCGAAACACCAACACAGCAAACAAACGGATCGTGTGTGTAGTTCATTTCTCCGCAACGGTACCATTTCACGGATACCTCGATACATCGACTGCGACACACGTTTACCGTGTTTGTTTTCGTGGAGAATAGTCCTGAGGGGTGTGGTGGAGTTGGCCACTACCTCAGCCGAATTCTCGAAGCGAATCATGTGCCTAAAGTTTCCGTAAACCTGCACCGTCTGTTAATCACCAAGCCACGTGAAACCTGCAAACGAAGACCGTGAGCGAGTTCACTACGTCTATCAATATGAAAGGAGCGCCAGCCAGGCTCATGGCTGCGGCCTCGTTGTCATGCTAATATCCAATCAAGTCTGGGCCCGCCGATGGAACCGTCATTGCCCTCGATGCAGCATCCTTTGGCTTCAACCCACATCGTCGTCTTTGCCTCGTTCACCGGTATTTATCCTGCGTATCGCCATTGCGGTACGTGAGTTTCCACCGCCATGTCTCACTAATGACATTCGCATATAAATATATTTATGGTTCGCTATCCAAAGGCCTTGCCGGCAACTGCGACAACCCTTGCACATATGTACGTGACCCCCCTGCATCGCCTCCTCTCGAAACTTGGTTGGGCATTGTTAATGGCATGGAAATTTCATTAATACAGACGAGCTTCGTGATGAAGTCTCGGAGGAGCGCTGCCAACGCCGGGTATGTATTCAGGTTTACTGCGGCCCAGTCGTCAAGTACATCTTATCGAATTCCGTTAATCTCGAACTTTTGACGAGAGTGCAGCCTGGAACTGTATCCCGCTTCGAGTGAAGAGAAACAGCAATATCTGGAAAAGGAGGGAAATAAAAGACAGACATCAGAATCGGACGAATGGACCAATCATTAGCGTCCGAAGCACGATGAGGCTCAAGAATGAGCCTGGAACCCACGGATTTCCGAATCGCTATCGTTGCAGCAGCAAGTGTTCTTTCATGTCTAAAATTAATTAGCGTGATCAGATCTCTGCATCGCCACCTTCGGAAATCTCGGAAACATCTATCGGGACGATGGTGGTGAGTGTCCGATATCAAATTTGGTCGTTGTCAGCTCGAGCCTAACTTTTGGGGATTCATGTCCTTGCCGAGCAAATGTAGCGTAAATCAAGTTTGAGGGTTTTTAGAGAATCGCTTGAGCCGGACCCTGGAAAGAGATCTCTCGGTTCATTATCTGGAAATTGGCACTGTGTACGCCTAAGCTTCGTGGCTCTTAAGCGTCACGCCAAGACACCGATTTCGCAATGAACCGAAGCGTTGCTCTGACATGAAAACGGAAGGCGAAAAGGGATGGTGATAAGAGTTCGGAACTTTCGCGTACTGTTTCCATCCGGATCATTAACCCAGTCGAGTTAATCTATCCGGCCTAGTAACGGAGAAAATTCGCCACGAGTGTACATGGTGGCTTTCTACATCAAATCGGGCGATTCTCACACAGGCAAAGAAAATCGAGGCGGTGTGGGTGCTTGGCGAAGGGAGGTTGGGAAGAGTGTCGAGCTGCACTGTGGAAGAGGCGAAATGATGGTTTGCGCATGGGGTTGCCTCATCACGCTCATTCCGCATGGTTTGTAATCTAATTGGCTCCGCCGCCAATTACGAAACCCGATAAGCCTACGGCCCACCGAGTAGAACAGCAACGACGTGGAGCGAATACCTACTCTATCGGTCGGACGAGAACACGAGTCTGCGTCCGACGCAAGTGGAAACCCTGACTTTTATCACGTTGGAGTGATACCAGGTCGAAGAACAATCCAATTTGCGCTTGGCTTCGTCGCGTCAATGCACCCATATCTCAGGCCGTTAACGCCGAGTCTGCATACATTGGTACGCATCGAACACAATCGTGTGCTCACCCGGAACGGGTCTTGTCCCTCCTGCAAGATGAGCGAAACTTTGGCAAATCAAATCAATGGATTTGATTTCCCACAGGGTTGGTCTGACCGTATATCAAGTATACTTCTCAATGAAAAGGATACAATTTGATTTGTTTAAATAAATTTGTTGACAACTTTTCCGTATTGTTGTTATCCAAAATCAATGTTCTTGACATCTCTGATGTCATTGATTTTCGTAAAAATTTTTTTCATTTTAGGTGGAAGTTTGTTCCGAAAGCATCCTTATTGAACTGGGCCGATCTTGCAGCCTGGACCGCTGACGGAAACTGGACCGTTTACCTTGTATCAACGACTGCTGCAATTGACGAAGGATGGAAGAGTTGTGACAAAAGAGATTTCAATCCACAAAGGAAACACCCGAGTATAATCTTTGGAGCGTTAAATCGGATCCTCAAAAGGACTTATTACGGCCTGATATAATGCCCCAGAATTGTTACCAGAACACCAGTTGAATTTGTACAACTGTTTGTCGATCGTAATCGTACGGTTGAATCCTGCTGCACGAAAAAATGAAGGAACGGGGCTCAGTCTAGAGATGAGGTCGGTAGTCAGGTAAGCGCGAGGCTGTCACCGAGCGACCAGCACCGAGCAATCTGAAGCAAATCTGAACAATCCGAACGATTCGGCGTGTGGACCGAGCGGAATGCAAGCGAGGTCGGTGCGTCGACTCTGCCATTTGTCCGTCCACGATTTACACGCTTTCGCGTACTCGATGGACCTGATCGCGATAGCGGCCGAGCTTTTTCGCGTGCGTTCGCTTTCGTGTTTTTCATTTCCAGCCACCGTCACTATTGTCTGTCCCCGTCCGGCTCCGCAGTGATTCCGCGATAATACAGAGTAGTGCCCTTGCGATACGCGCGCACCAGCCGTACAACGTGTCCTCGCATCAAACAAATGTCTGACCTTTTCAACAGCTCGTGAGCACTCCCACACAAGCGGCGATGTGGCACAGCCGCTGTTCTTTAGTCGGTGCAGAAACCCGCCTGAGGATTCGCGGAACGACCAGATTCATTCGCTAATGCACCGCGCGTACGGTGTTGGCTCGGCAATGTCGATTTTTTCCTTTCCTTTCTGTTTCAATTCCCGGTGGAGCGAGACGGATGAAAAGCCGCCGGGGGAAAAATATACGTGACGATTTCATACGCAAAAGTGGCGGATATCGACACGTTCGCTGCGTAGAGCCAAAATGATAGTCTTCCCCCCGAAGGTATTTTATGAGTATTTGATTTGCATCTATCCCGACTAAAAAAAAAAAAAAAAAAAAACTGAACGACCGATACACGAGCCAAATTTTATTGAAATAACCGAAGGTACCGTTGTCGATTTATTGGGCAAAAATGACATTATAGAAAAAAAAAGACGTAAAACCTTGTGACATCATGTTTTTCCTACCATCGCCACAATCAATTCCGGCTCGTCGTCGTTTCGATTTCGGCGTATTCCCTTTTCTATTAACAGTGTGCCGGTCCGATTGACCGTCGTAATTCCTCGACAGCCTGACATACGGAAATTCATGGACGAACGTGGCCGGCCGGTTCGCGCATCGCCGGAGCGATCAACCCTTTGCAGCCCCCAACGCATGTTGATGGAGGTTGGGAGATTGTGATTGAACCCATATGGGACCGCAACGTTTGTGGTCGTGGCCCCTCCAACCGACCGCTGGAGTACTGACACGAGGAGCCGTCCGTGTGGCGTTCGTCGATAAATCACTTGTTTCGAGTTCTTAAACGGTCGTACACGTGACTACGTACACGACGAGCAGTTCGGAGGCGTCGGAGGGTGGAGGATTCTCGAATGGGATTCGTTCGTCCGGCAGACGGTGGAATCCAACTGGGTGGAAGTTGGGCGTGTTTACCGGACCCGGTGGACGTACAACGGGACACACATGCGGGAGGTAGATCCTTGAAACCGAAATGGCAGCAAATCACCGGAAGCCCGAGTACAGAAACCGCAGAACGGAACTGATGTTGAGTCGACTACTGGACGTTGACGCGTATGTCGATGGTGGAATGAGAATGGTTAGTTTTTATTCTTCGCCTGTGTATTTAGCTTCGCCGAAAGTGGAGGAACGATCTCTCCACCGCTGGAGAGGTATCCGGCAGTGGCTGTATGTTTTGCATTCGCGTTGCGAAAAGCCGATGAAAAGCGGCCGGCTGCCGGCACTCTCGGGAACGCAAAGGGGTACTTGTCGAGCGGAGAAGCAAAAGTTTCCGGTCGGAATGGAGTGGGGAAGCAAGAATGGATCGCTGAGAAACGGAGGATAGGATGAAAATAAAAGATGGACTGTGAGGCTGAGGGCTGGAATGCGGAAGGAAAGAGGAATGTTAAGGACACGAGAAAAAAAAAAAATGAAGAAATGGAAAGGAACCTCTTCTCACTCTCTTTTTTCCTGGCACGGAGTTCATGGAATCCCACAGACAGTATGGAGCTGGGCTTCTCATTCTTTCGTCCAAATGTTCTTGTGTTTCAAGATTTAATAACGTCTCCCGTGGAACGCGAGGGCCAGCGATTGCAGGGAATTCCCGGACGCTAAATCACTTCTCGCTAAGCTCTCATATTGCTTTGCCGCGGGGCAAAGTTGGAATTTCAGTTACTTGATCTACTGATCCTGTGAAGCAGTTTCGCAAGACTTTGTTTCCATGAGAACGCAATACGCTGAATCGGTGGACCGAAGGAAGCGGATCACTGTTGGGCCACGACGTGAATCAGGGACCCCTATCGAGGCAGCCGCTGTTCAACAACCGGGTTGTTGTTTGTGTCTTTTGAGCCGGAATCGAAGACGTTTCGATAAAGTGAGTATTCTGTTCGTAAGCCAACCACCAAAGAATAAAATCCTGCTTAAGGAAAAGCGAGTATCGTCACCGACCCCTCACATCAAACGAGATATGAATATGTGAGGCATGCGATCATTGCAAATAATCAAAGATTATTGGTTCGGAGTAGAATCAGGACGAATTATGCATATCTGAGGCATTCCGAGATTACCAAGCTGAGGTTTTTTGCTGAACCCACCTATCGTCACAAGTCTTAAAACGTCGTTACGGGCGGTTAAAGACGGTATCAATGGGAGACCATCAACAAGATCGTTGACCGACCGTTCATGCAAGAACCAAAAAATCACAGGGTCTCACAAGGGTGTGGATAACGAGTGGAAAACCAACCCAACCGGAATGTGGATATCCAAATTATCTGTATCCTGTATAACATTTGCAGCTAGTTGTTTCAGCTCAGATGTCTCTACAAACGGAATATAAGACCCGAATTGAACGAATAACCAAACGGACCCTACTAAGGAGGGAATTCGTAGGAAAACAACCTGCTAGGCATGTCTGTCGTAGTTCTAAAGCGATGTTAAAGGTCGGTGTCAATGAAAGACTGCCAACCACATAACGCGAGTAAACTGCTACGGAGCAACAAAGCCTTGCTCCTACAATTCACACAGGAAAGAATATCAGATCCTGCAAGTGTGTGAAAAACGTGTCCTGGACACTAAAACAACCTATCGATATCCAAATCACGTACATCCTGTATAGTACATGATGCCAGCTGTCTCCGCTCAAATGTCTTCGGAAACGGAACTCGAGACCCGAGCGGGACGAACAACGGGCACGACATCACCCAAATGAATCATGGCCTCCGCCAAGGAGCGGTTTTCTCGAAACACATACACAATCCTCGAACGTCGTTAAAGTCAGTAACAATGAGCTACTGCCAAGTCGAACACGTCGAAGATTCAACCAAACCACAAAACGCTGCTGACCTACTTTTACCCAAGGAAACAAAAAAAAAAAAATGGAAATCAAATGTAACACCGAAAAGGACACCACTATGATAAAACATCGGGTCACGCGAAGGGGTTGTGGAAAACGTGTCGGAAGTCCCCGAACCAACAAATCGATGTCCAAATCACGTTCATCCAATGTCGTATATGAAGCGAGGTTTCTCCGCTCGGATGTCTCCGCAAACGTAAACCTATGGCTCAGGTACATGCTGAGTTAGTTCCGCAATGGTGTTTCCCCAAAGTAGGAAGATGCCTTGTGGGAGAGAAAACATCGGAGGACAGGACGGGGGACCAGGGGGGACTTGAGGTTGCAGATTCTCCGTGTCTTTTCGATGTGACCCGAATTTTACGAGGTAGAAAGTAACGTGTTCCCAGGCGAGGAAGATAGATAGAGGAGGGAGGGGGAGATGGAGGGGGTTGGTGGGGGTCGCGCTACAACGGCTCGGAAAGGGGGTTGGTGCACACCAGGGAACGGCACCTATCGGAAATCCATCATTCCCGTCTACGTGTTCGATGAACGTGTCCATATACCTGTTACATTCATATATAAAAGTATATATAACTATACATACGTTTATATATGTGTACCGGATACGATTCGAGCAACACATGGGGAGACACATTCGAAAATATTTTACTACGTTTATATATGTGCATCCCGGTGTGCAGGACTGAAGGTGTGTACGGATGTCTGCAGGATGGTAAGGGTTTTCCTTCCCTGGCCTACGCTTCGCCTCTACACGTCGAGATGTTCCAGGAGATGTTCCACCGACGACTGGAGCGTGCTTTTGTGTACGTGTATGGCGGAAATACACCCGCGGATTTGTGCATGCTCGGCAAACACGCGACCCCCCCACCCCTCCCACGGTCGCCTGCTCCATCCTCCGATCTAACCGACCCAGCTGGGGTACTTAGGTCGATACTACACGTTCACGGTGCATTTACTTCGATGGTTTTACGTCCCCTCGCGTTACCGAACAAACCCCGGTCTCGATACGGATTTCTTCTACTCAGCCCCCCCCCCCCCCCCCCCCTCCCCTCCCTCGGTCGTACCCTCATATCCAGCCTCTGGATCTTCAGTATTTTCGAGCGAATTCATTTCGAGTAGTTTCCGGAAAATATTGGGGATAAAAAAGGAGCTGAGGGCTTCGTTTGCGGAACCATCCGAGCGTTCCCCTGCGTTACTCACGCACACGGCGATATCAGACGTTATCGCCAGAGACACAAACACACTCATACTTTCGACCTAACCACAGTTTAGCGTAACATTTTTTTAAAACAAATCATTGATTATACCATTGTAATTTTATTATTGTCATTATTTTTCATTTTTTTTTTTTTTTTTTTTAACTTCATGTTCAACGCAGTATTCGAGTAACTAAAGGAACAAATCAACGCACAAGAATAGCAAATATATTACTGGCAGCAGTATTATCGTAATATCATGATAGTGTGTGCCGGAAAAAGACAAACTTTCGAGACAGGTTATTAATTAATAGTATATAGACATAGCAGTTGCGTGTTGCAGTATTCTATATACTTTGTGGCTGTTATCATTTAATATACGGTAGTGGAGCGGTGAGGAGGCTGGATGGAAGAATGTCTGGGTTGAAACATAGCATTAGTAATTAAATCCAGCGAGGAAGAAGTACATGTAAAAAAAATACGGTTTAATATTCCTTTTTTATGCGTTTCGAAAAAATTATTAATATTCGATAACATTTATCATTTATCTCATTAAACATTTTTATCGATGATAATAATAGTAGTAATATTATATTTGTCACATATACTTCCTGCCCTGGTTGAGTAAATTTATAGAAGGAAACTAGGTAGGCGGATAAATTGTGCAGGCTTAGCGTGCGGATCGGTTTACATTACCTAAGGTGAGTTTCTCGCCGGAATCTGGTGGCAGAGTGAAACCAAGCAGGGCCATACTCGATATGAGTACGCACGGTACGATGAGATTGAAGAAATAATACAGAGTCCGTCTACGGATCTGTATCGTGAATGTGACATCGACGTATGGCTCCGGACAACACTGGTAATTTATCGTGTTCTTCTTGCCCGGCATTCCTGTAAAAAAAAAAAAAAAAAAATGACGACGGAAATTTGAGGATATCTCGCGTACAGGATAGAGTGGGGTAAATCGAACGCGCGGCTTAATCATGGACTCGTTGCGAGATATAATAATATTTTGAATACCTCACTATTTAGCATCAATCATGATGGCCCACTCTTCTAAATGACACTTCGTTAACGCGGTCCATTTTGCCTCATATTTATTTTTTATTTTTGTCCAGACGCGTAAGACTATTCTAGCGGATTCTGTGTCTTGCAAAAAGTTGAAATTTATATCGTAAATCTGTGAAACTCTGTGAGCCGCTTCGCTCGTCCATGTTGCCCCACTCTCCCCTATACGTCGAGCCTTCGCATCTATTATAATATAATATAATAACTGGCTTCGAAGGGTTCGCCGAGCGTCAACCTCTAGGACGGATCCCTCGACCGCCGAAGAGGGTCCCGAGACGAACAGCAGTCAACGCTAACTCTCTCTCTTCCTCTCTCTCACTCTCTCTCTCTCTCTCTCTCTCTCTCTCTCTCTCTGCGTACTTCGCGCCGCCTACCCGTTTTTCTTCTTATCAGGCAAAACGACTTAAGGCCACATCGTTTCACAAGGGGGGGAAAAAAATGGGATTGACGAATTGGCGATTTAAAAAAAAAAAGATAACGCGCTCTACTGAACACCCCTATTCGTTCGTAAATAGTGGGCGCAATCATTCGATTCTTCGGTCACTTCATTTTATGAGCGAAGATCGAACCGTGAGGAATGAAGTGATGTGATGAATTTGTGAGTATCCGGGAGAGAGATTCCTTTGGGAAACGCGCTTCAGCATGTTTATTTTTATTTTTCGTCATTTTCATTGGTTCATAACTCTATGGATTGTATGTGAAGGGGAGACGTATCCATATATTTAAATATAAATATATGGAATATTGGAATATTTAAATATAAATATATGGATACGTCTCCCCTTCACATACAATCCATAGAGTTGTGAACCAATGAAAATGACGAAAAATAAAAATAAACATCCTGAAGCGCGTTTCCCAAATGAATCTCTCTCCCGGATACTCACAAATTCATCACATCACTTCATTCCTCACGGTTCGATCTTCGCTCATAAAATGAAGTGACCGAAGAATCGAATGATTGCGCCCACTATTTACGAACGAATAGGGGTGTTCAGTAGAGCGCGTTATCTTTTTTTTTTTTAATCGCCAATTCGTCAATCCCATTTCCCCCCCCCCCCCCCCCCCCCCCCTTGTGAAACGATGTGGCCTTAAGTCGTTTTGCCTGATAAGAAGAAAAACGGGTAGGCGGCGCGAAGTACGCAGAGAGAGAGAGAGAGAGAGTGAGAGAGAGTGAGAGAGAGAGGAAGAGAGAGAGTTAGCGTTGACTGCAGTTCGTCTCGGGACCCTCTTCGGCGGTCGAGGGATCCGTCCTAGAGGTTGACGCTCGGCGAACCCTTCGAAGCCGGTGGAAAAGCAGGGGACAGGCGGAGAGGGGGGGGAGGTCGTGGTCGTACCGTAAAAACGATCTATCTAATAAAGCCCCGGAGTGGTCGACATGGCTGAGAAGCGACGTCGACACACCACCGGGATGTTGGCTGGTGCTTCACGAACGTTAGAAAAATAAAAGACGAAAAAAAAAAGGAACAAAAAAAACGACAAGCTTTCTTTCACGAGACTCTGAAAGGTTCTTTCTATCGGCGTCTTATGCGATTTTCAATATTCAATTGTTCTCCGACCGATTCACTTTCAATCTCTCACTGACCGTCGCTCTCCTCTATCCGTCTTCGGGCGACAAAAGTAAAACCTGTTGAAGAACTCGATGACGAGGAAGTCCGGTCAGCCCGATGAAAGACACACGGACGTATGCTATGGATTGACCATTTTGTGAAATATTGAGTTACGCATGGATTTCAATCATTTCTATGTGAGTTTTTTTTTTAGGGATTTGTCGGTAAGACAAATCGTTGCAGGAACCTGCAACGATTTATCCACGTTCTGGACGAGAGCGAGAGTTAAGCGACGAAATTAATTAAGTTCTTAGGTCATAGATGATGATCAGGTTCGGACCGAAACAACGTCGGGCGACGTTTCTTTCTTAATAACGTAAATATTCAGATTATCGACAAAAATATTTTTTTCTTGTTGTTGAAAAATCAGTCAAACCAGAAGTGACGTTTTACCGTCTGAGGACACTTTCAGTCGAAAACTGAGGTTTTCAAACCGGAAGTGACATTCTAACTTCTTAACCTTCATATAGAAACATATTTTACAGTATTTCATATGCTACGAAAACCGGACTGTCAAAATTATTTTGTATGCTGCGAATACCATGTTCGCAATTCCAAGTCTCGACATATCTGTAGTTGATTAACCGACGGTAGATTTTACTCATGACATTTTTATTACGAAAAGTCGACACCCGGGTAAAAGAGACAAAAAAAAAAAAAAAATTAAGCGACAACAACTTACCAATGAGGTACCACTCCCCGTTCGTGATGAAGTCGGACAAGTCGCCGCCCTCCTCCGAGTTGAGCACCAGGTCGAGCTAGCAAGGTCACAGTTCGATTAAGACATACATATATCCAGCGGTGTTCCGGAAGTCTTAGGCACGTGCTCATGCTCTTACGTAACTAACACACGATACTTCCACATATCTACTTAACAGTACGATAAGAGAATAAAAAAATATATTAAAAAAAAAAAAAAACATGGATAACCTATCGCTGCCAATTTTCGGACTCTGAGCGCGCGGTGCACATTTCTCGTACGGCATCTCGCATCTGGGCCCCTTCCGGGGTCCGTTGGTCGCGAGGATTTTTTTTTTTTTTTTTTTTTTTTTTTTAAAGACACTAAGACAATCGGGATGGAAGTGGCGTCGTCACAGACGCCGCCGTCGAGGAAGAGGCATCGTCGCGGTCGCCGGATGCAATCTCGGGTGAAATTGCGAGATCACGGCTCGGTGGAGACCGAACGACTTAACCGGCGTCGAGCGGACTCCGGATCCGTCGTGCGCGTCGCGAGGCCGTCGTCTTCTGTACCGAGGTTTAGTCCGTGGCGTTCTCCCCGCGACGGCTTTCGACAACGAGGACGTCCGCGACGTCTCGCAATCGTTCCGAGACGCGAGTCCCGCGAGATATTGCAGAAAAATCTTCCGAGAGCGGACCGGTCATGAATTTTCTTGCAGAAAGATTCCACACAGAGAAAAAAAAAAATCAATTGAGTCAACAAAATGTGCGCTTACGGGCGGCGAAACAAATGTTTGGTTGATCGAACTAACAGGCGGCCGATTCAAATTTTTCTTCACTTGATACAACAATTATTTCGTTCGATCAACCAAAAATTTGTTTCGCCACCCGTGAGCGCTCATTTTGTTGACTCGATCGATTTTTTTTTCTCAGTGCACGGACACCGAGTTGTCATTGTTACGGAGGGTCCTCACTTCCGGGCTATCTTTTTTTACTGGTATCGGAAACGTACGAAAAACTAACGGCAGTGCTTATTTTATTTAACAATTTTATTTAATCGACAATTCACATTGTCAACAAAACGAAATACCTTGCGTTATTCTTCTTTCGATATCGCCATTTAAGTTTTCAATGAACTTCAGTGAACTTCAGTGAACTTCAATGAACTTCAGTGAACTTCAGTTCACTGAAGTTTATTAAAATTCAATTCACGATCTGGCCCTTCCGACATGGTTCCAGATATCTCCTAAAAAGAACCTCGCCGATACTGCCAGGAAAACGATCCGACGACATAAATAAAATGGTGTCCTCATTGTCTGTACAATCGTGCGTAAAGAGCAGGGCAAAACGGACTCGTGTTCTCCATTTGTCAAGGGACATTTATCATGTCCTTCGACAAAATTGTAAAAATGATCCGATGTGCCCCGCTCTGCTGTCGTCTGTGAAGAGTTTGTTGTCGAACGAAGAGACGAAAATACGAGGAAGGTGCAGCGCGTGCTCGAGTCGTCCCATTGAGATAACAGCGACGTTGTCCGACTACTCGAAAGTCGGAGAAATATTCCATACAGCGTAGTCGTCACCGAAGTACTAAGAACACTTAGTACTATTTACTTCGCAGTACTCACCAGTACTTGGTACTGAGTACTTCTGAGTATCGAGTTACTAAGTGCCCTGAGAAAGTCTCGTTATAGTGTAAATAAAAAAAAAAATTAAAATAATCGCAAAAGTGCCAGCGACGATGTGTCGCACATTCATGCAAGCCCCTATTTTTTCGCCAATTTATTCCCTGCTCATGCGATTTATCCTGTGATCTTGAGTGAACTCAGGAAAAAAGACGATAACACGACGACAAGGTACGATTAACAACGCGTTCCATGCAACGGCTATAAACGCTGATGATAATATTGTTATTGTCATTGAAATTAAAAAAAAAAATATATATATTGGCGCATCGGTTTCTCTGAATTGGGGTTGCTGAAGGATTCAATCAGGAACTTGGCAGATGTTGAATATTCCCGTGGGAATTCAGAGTCGACGGTGGCCATTGTGCAGGTATGGGTTTTACACGCACACACGGGCGCACACACAGAGAAACACACACGCACGCGCTATGTGGTGCATCCATTGATAGCCACGAGCGTGGGGGAGGAAGAGGTCGATGGCTCGTCCGGTGGTTCGCTCACCGACGAGCCCAAGCTATCTCGTCAATGTGGCAACAGAAAACGCATGTGATCGTTGAGTGAAGCGAGCTGGATTGATTCGCGAAGCGGAGTTGTCCAGTTTACGGGAACGTACATCACACGCGCGAATATAACGGTAGATTTCATTTTCCCAACGCGACGTACACGTTACGCCCGTTAATTTTGACCCGCGAAGCCCGAATAGATTATGGGAGACCCGGTTGTCCGTCGGAGTCGTTGCGAAAAATAAATGAAATAACGATAACAACAAACGTGCTTTTGGGACGATCATTCGATAAAATCGACGCTGTCCGACTGAGGCAATTATGGATCCGCGGTTAATCATTGTTTCACGTTAATTGGGACATTGTTCAATACCTTCGGAATTACTAGGTGTCGTATCAATATCATAATGGAATCCAGTGACGACCGAACCCAATTTACCAGAAGGAAATGGAAGATAACTCGAAACTCACGGCGAATAAATAGAATTTTCCTTTAGATAACTAAGAGCCTCTGGAATATAATGAAGAACTTTTAAAATATCACTAAGACCTTCTTGAATATCACTACGATCTTCCAGAAGTTAACTAAGATTTTCTAAATGATGATGACATCTTTACGGAGAATAAGTCTTATCTTCCACAAGAGCGCTGAACACTTCTTTAAATAATTTTGATCGGGGATTGATGCATTTACAAAGTTTGGTCGAAAATATCTAAGAATTGATCTAAAAATAGTCTTGCGTCAAAGAAAATTCCCGAGAAGTTATCGATCAAGTATCGATACGTCATCGGATGACGTAAAAATTCTTCACGATTTTTTTTTTTTTTTTTGAGCCCGTTTTGTACCAATTAACCTGAAAATACCACTTTTTGACATTCATAAAAAAAATATATATATTTGAAAAATCACAGGTTTTCCGCTGCCACCATGAAACTCGCTTGGTTCGTGTGCGAGCACACTGATGCACGGTGTTGACAAAAGCATTTCTACGTTTCTTCAAAATCGAGAATTATCCTTGTCTCGATAACTTGAAGAAATTGTAGAAGAAAAGAAACCACCATGTGGGATAGTGTCCGGGCGAGGGTCGAACGGAAATAACGCGTGCCCTCGTGCTGTTAGCCTCGACATATATAGCGCGTTACGCGTTACACTATATATATATATATATTTATTCTAACAATGTGTACGATACGGAAGATATAATGTAATAACTAATGAGAGGTGTGAAAGAAAAAAATGGATCAAAAATTTGCACGACGACAATAAAGCGCAATGAGGAAAGCACGAACAACACTCGCTTCGCAGTTCGACCGGTCGCGAACATACAATACCCACATACATATATATAGTTCATATATGTGCGTCCAAAAAATATCAACAACGATTTTTTTTTTTTATAGCAGTGAAGCTTCAAAAACTCTAGACATATCGGTTTCGTATAGTAATACGAAAAATGGGTAATAATGTATACTACAATGTTTCCGGTACGTGGTCTTACATGAGTGCCCACACTCATACGCACTGCAACCCTTTCAAATCGGGGGCTTGCAGAGTTGCGTTGAGGGGCACACAAGTAAGAGCGCATCCGAATAAAAAAAAGCAACACACCTGCTACGCACACACTCGAGACTGTCGCGTCTCGCGTCACGATGAAGAACAACATTTTGCAAAACTCTTATCGGCCATTATATGACGAGAACGGCGGAGGAGGGGGGGCTGAAGAGTCGAGGTTTCATTTTTCAAGTGAGCACGCTTCTTTCCACACCCCCCCCCCCCCCCCCCCCCCCTGTTCGTCTGTTTTCATATTTATATTCACGAACGAAGTGCATTATCGACGGCAGAACACAGACAACCATTGCCATTGCGGAGGCTGTGCCATTTTTTTCAAAATCTATAAACGGCTCAAAGTCTCAAGATGCGGCAAAAAAAAGTCGATGGCGCTTGAAGAGTGGTCGGAGGAGGTCGTAAAAAATAAGATCGATACGGAGGTGGCTTCAAGGTTGGTCTTGATGCTGATGGAAACTTTCATCGTCAGGTCGGGTGAACTTAGTCGAGGTGTCGTTATTGGGTGGGGTCTCTTGAACCGCAAAATTTAGAAATCGAAGCCATTTTCGGCACAATTGTAACTCTCGAAAGACAGGATATTGCCAATGTTTTTCCATTCAATTTCGATAATTCTGAATATAAATATTTTTTATTTTAGCGAATGGGTTCAGCGATCTGAGAATTAAGTTCCATAGGCGAGGATTTCTTGCAACCTGATTGCGGCGCCACCCGCACATCTTGCTACTTCCCCGTTTCCTTTCGTTTGTCATCGAAAGTATATTGAATGAGTCGTTTCACCGATATATTCAAGATCGTTCAAGACACCCTTTACACTGACCGTCACTGATGTATGGTTTTTTGTATTGATGGTTGCCTTGCTCGATGTCTAAACGGCATCGACATCCGGCATCCGGCAAGACATCCGGCAAGACATCCGGCAAGACACCCGGCAAGACACCCGGCAAGACATCCGGCAAGACATCCGGCAAGACATCCGGCAAGACATTCGGCAAGACATCCGGCAAGACATCCGGCAAGACATCCGGCAAGACATCCGGCAAGACATTCGGCAAGACATCCGGCAAGACATTCGGCAAGACATCCGGCAAGACATCCGGCAAGACATCCGGCAAGACATCCGGCAAGACATCCGGCAAGACATCCGGCAAGACATCCGGCAAGACATCCGGCAAGACATCCGGCAAGATATCCGGCAAGACATCCGGCAAGACATCCGGCAAGACATCCGGCAAGACATCCGGCAAGACATCCGGCAAGACATCCGGCAAGACATCCGGCAAGACATCCGGCAAGACATCCGGCAAGACATCCGGCAAGACATCCGGCAAGACATCCGGCAAGACATCCGGCAAGACATCCGGCAAGACATCCGGCAAGACATCCGGCAAGACATCCGGCAAGACATCCGGCAAGACATCCGGCAAGACATCCGGCAAGACATCCGGCAAGACATCCGGCAAGACATCCGGCAAGACGAGGGGCAGTGTAAAGCATACGCGTACCAAGAACACGAAAAGGAGGTCTACGCCGAGTGGAAAGCAGAAGCTGCCAAAGGGGGTAAATGCCGATAAGAACGTATGAAAGCCAGAACGCGAGGGCCCTTTGCCAAAGGTGGTGCGATAACAAAGAGGGGGTTGAGGGTTTGCATGGCTTCTGGTATCTGTTTGAGGGGACACGAACCGGTCGAGCTAACGCGAGGAGGAGGGTTCTCGGTTCGTGTCGCTGGCAAATCTCCCTGGTAACAAGCATCGAGGCCTCCGCTGAGATACCACCGACGGCAGAGCTGTAATACAGAGGAGCTTCTCTTGGGAATAAGCGTACGAGAGCTGCGCGCTAGAGAGTCTTCCGCAACAGGTGTACACACTCGGACGTGCGCTTAGTTTTCATGAACGACATGCGGCAGACAGTTTCCACCCTCTTGCGATACAGTCACCGCTCGGCTGTACTTATATTCGTTGCCGTGCCGAGTATCGTGTCGCATATAAGCTGTGTAACCCGCTCGCCACATCGACCGCGGAAACGCCGCTTCGCCCCCCCGGGGCCACTGTATCGTCGCATTCCATTATTCTGCAACGAACTACGAAGAATCCGATTGTGGCCGCACAGCCTGACAAGGTTGACCGGGGCAAAACGGCCCCGCGTCCTTCGTTGCCCCAGGGTACCGTCTTGCCCCGCTCTTCCCAACCCCGACAGCAGAAACATTTGCGCAAACGGTATTGCTCACACGTTGTAAATTTCGCACGAGGGGTACACGTGGTTTTCGCCGACGATAATAGATCGTCGCGATTTTGCATATGATTGCCAATTTTTTTTCGGCAAAATTGGCGGCAACCAGCCACAAGCTTTCCACGAGACATTTTGCACGCATTGTGACAAGGCGCGTCCGCATTTGTCGGCAAAATTGCGACGACCGACCGCGAACCTCGATTTTTTAGCGAACCTAATTGGCCAGCAATTGTTAAATAGGCGAAAATTATAAAGCGACGACTGCCTTCTCGTTATGTTTCTAATAGAAAAATTATTTCGGCCAATAAATTTTCTTAAAATTCGTTTTAAATGAAATGCATAGACTATGCACCTTTAAGGGAAGGCTAAACGCGTATGAGTGCGAAAGAGACGGAGCTAAAATTTTGAATGCATTTTTCTCCGAAACGATTCTATAAAATGAAAAGAGAATTGCGGGGTGCACTGCGTAGGTCAAATATGCAGTGCGATCCGCAATTCCCTTTTTATTTTATGAAACTTTTTCGGATAAAAATTGTTTCAAAATATTTTGAGATTATGTTGATCTTTAGCCACATTTTAAGGGGAGTCTAGACCCCCCTCTCACTCGCTCTCACACGAACCCTATGGCGCTGTCTCTCTCGCACTCGGCCGCTCGCCGCACATGTTTAGCCTCGCGTTAAGAGCATGTGATGTAGACTCAGTCGGCAACAAATCGGTTTCCCTATAATAATCTTCGCCATTATTAATACTTCGGCCAAACGACAATAAGGATTTCATGCATCTATATACAACATCCCGAGTAGAAATTTTCGGGCGTCACATCGGGCCCTGATAGGGTCCTGAGGAGGCCTGACAAGGGCACGATAAGGCTGATAAGGCCTTAACAGGACCCTATCGGGGCCCGATGTAACGCACGAAAGTTTCTACTCGGGATACGAAAGTCTAATTCGCTTTCGTCCGAAATATTCCCGAGTAGAAATTTTCGAGCGTTACATCGGGCCCTGACAGGGTCCTGATAAGGCCTTATCCGGCCCGATGTAACGCGTGAAAATTTCTACTCGGGTTAATAGACGCGGAGAAAATAGGGAAATTATTATGATTTATTACCGACTGAGTTTCCATTACCTGCCCGTTAGTCAAACTATTCGCTCGGGTCCCTACGAAATACCTGATGCTGTCATGAACAATGATGACTTAAAAAAATGACCATCTCTCGACGACACCATCAGAATACAATTTGTATATTCCGTGGGATATGGATTTTTTTATCTCATTCTATCGACTTCCAAACGAGGTCGCACGCATCGTTCATTGGCAGACGCGACATTTTTCAAACTTTTACGATTCGTCGGCGAATGGCGCGCGATAGATGTTGGGAGGAATTCCTGGGTCGTTTTTTAACGCGAAAACACCGGTTTTATATTCCGTATATTCCGTGCACAGATATACCGTGAGAGTATGAAGCGCGAAAACCCGGCGGATAGGCCAGCGGGAGAGGCACTTCGTTGCCTATGCGCGTAACACCTGGAACGACGGGTTTATATGGTCCATATCCTCGTAATCCAGAATGCTTCGGCGAAGGGGTTATACGGCAAATACCGAGACTCGGTACTCATAATCGTAACGCTCGTAACCCATCGGACTATGGATCAAGGACACTGTCGTTAAATTTTCAAACTGTAAATTGAAATCGAGCTAAAAAAAAGAGATGTATTTTTTTTTTTTTTTTACTACTGCCTACTGTAGTTTGTCAGCGAAGCGCCTCCTTCGTCCTCTCTTCAGCCATGTAATAGAAAAACAAAATAGGGGCGGTAAAGTAAAATTTTGAAAATTTTACCGCTAAACTGCCTCGACTGATTGCACTGTTCGTTTCTATATAAATATAAATATATAATGTATAAGCAAATATTAATAATCACCGATGTTAATTTTAATATAAACATTTGCGTGAAAAAAAATACGACAGTTTCGAGTGTATGCGAAGCAAATGCAAACTTAGCCTAAGCTTAGCTTGGCGAGTACTCACTCTTTTTCTATTCTCCACTATATTCGTTATAGGCGCGCAAAAAACTACACTTTTTTTTCTCCAAATATATATGTATATATAATATATATATATATATATATATATATTTATTTGTATTTCTATAAAACTTTTATAAAACAATAAATGTCTTGTCAAAAAATGTTCGCAAAAACGTAATAGCGTTTAAAAAAGCGAAGCACATAGCTGCTCATAATAACAATGAAATCTATGCGTGAATATATTTATAACATAATTAACAGTAGTATATATTTTATGTATATTTTTTTTTTTTTAAACTACGAATGCGAATACGTAATTAGCATTATCGATCCGCTGACATCTCCTGCACGACATCGATCGCCGTCGATTAGAGAGCGAGGTCCTCGAAAGTTCGCCTCAAACGACGAAAGAGTGGATTGTCGGAATTTACGTAAGACTCGGAAAAAGCGGTAAAATTCGAGTACGGCAATTCGCTTCTCCGCGAAGGTTCGCGATTCGGATGGACAGTTACATAATCCTAACCGGAAATCGACCGTTTTCCTTTCGATTTCCGGTCTGGACGTTTTTCCGGAGTTTCAGCCGGCTACGTTGGGGAGAAGCGTCGAGGGCTCGATCACATCGGATCACCGTAACGAAACGGTGCAAACGCGCGAAGTCTCCAATGAAGAGTCATAAGTCTAAACTTGACTTTGTACTGACGTTTAAACTTGAGTTTGTGCTTAAATTCAAATTTCAGTTTGACCTTGAGTTCGTGCTTAAATTCGAATTTCAGTTTGAACTTGAGTTTGTGCTTAAATTCAAATTTCAGTTTGAACTTGAGTTTGTGCTTAAATTCAAATTTCAGTTTGAACTTGAGTTTGTGCTTAAATTCGAATTTCACTTTGAACTTAAGTTTGTGCTTAAATTCGAATTTCAGTGTGAACTTGAGTTTGTGCTTAAATTCGAATTTCAGTTTGAACTTGAGTTTGTGCTTAAATTCAAATTTCAGTTTGTACTTGAGTTTGTGCTTAAATTCGAATTTCAGTTTGACTTGAGTTTGTGCTTAAATTCGAATTTCAGTTTGAACTTGAGTTTGTGCTTAAATTCGAATTTCAGTGTGAACTTGAGTTTGTGCTTAAATTCGAATTTCAGTTTGAATTTGAGTTTGTGCTTAAATTCGAATTTAAGTTTGAACTTGAGTTTGTGCTTAAATTCAAATTTCAGTTTGAACTTGAGTTTGTGCTTAAATTCGAATTTCAGTGTGACCTTGAGTTTGTGCTCAAATTCAAATTTCAGTTTGAACTTGAGTTTGTGCTTAAATTCAAATTTCAGTTTGAACTTGAGTTTGTGCTTAAATTCGAATTTCAGTTTTAACTTGAGTTTGTGCTTAAATTCGAATTTCAGTTTGAACTTGAGTTTGTGCTTAAATTCGAATTTCAGTGTGAACTTGAGTTTGTGCTTAAATTCGCATTTCAGTTTGAACTTGAGTTTGTGCGTAAATTCAAATTTCAGTTTGAACTTTAGTTCAATTATGACTCGGCATTCGTCCCGAAAAGGAGATAGAAGACGAGTGTTGAGGGCTCCCGAGCGATTTCGACGTACCATCAACGAAAGGTACGCTACAACTATAAGCGGTGGGTGATTATAGAAGTTTTATGCAGGAAAAGCCAGCGAATCGTACTAATTAATCGATACTATACGTATATCGATACCGAGTGAAGTTTTTTCGACAGAGTCCGCGAGGCCAAACCGCTCCGGTGTGAACCGAATCGGTTGCCGCGGCCCCGTGGAGAATTCGAAGAGTGGGGACTCGCCTGTGGCTGATAGCACGGAGGCGTCGCTCAACAATCGACTCCGCGGGCGTTGGGTCGGGATACTATTATTTATTTTTTAATAAAATAGTAACGGAGTCCTGTAAAATCACAATAAGCACGAGCGATTCCCGGGAAATGTTGACTCGACGGGTATCGAGACGGTCAATCGGAATAACGGTGAGCTGCGGTTATTGCGACGGTAGGGTAAAAGTGGGGAATATGGCCCGGTCCATATATAATTGATTTACATGTTAATCGAGGTGGGCCATATTCACCACTTTTACCGTATATCATTTTCTCTGGAGCAAGCTACGCGTTCTCTATTTTTTTTTTTTTTTTTTTTTTTTTATATCAAGAATAATTAACAATTCAATAAATGCGTCCATTTAAGTTTGGAATATCATTGAAGTCGAAGTAATTCTATAAATTCCGCAATTTTGCAACAAATTTAAATCCCCAATTTCTCCTACAGCGAAACTTTTCTATTATATAATATATAATTGATTTACATGTTAATCGAGGTGGGCCATATTCACCACTTTTACCGTATATCATTTTCTCTGGAGCAAGCTACGCGTTCCCCTATTTTTTTTTTTTTTTTTTTTTTTTTTTTTTTTATATCGAGAATAATTAACAATTCAATAAATGTGTCCATTTAAGTTTGGAATATCATTGAAGTCGAAGCAATTCTATAAATTCCACAATTGTGTGCAATAAACGAAAGTGTCTAGATCGCTCCTGGTGACAATCTTTTTGCAAAGAGCTTTGGCCCGAACTTCACCCGTATATCTTTAAAGTTTTATCTCGAGAAGTAACCTCGAGATTCGTTCCACAAAGGATACTTCTTGCCACAAAAAGAAAGAAAAAAAAAATGATCACTTCGCGCCGGCACAACGTCGAGGGAATTCTGACAGAAAGTGTACACCGCATCATCCATAAGACTCTTCAACTTTTCTGATTTTCGTAAAAACCGCTTTTAATCAAATACCACGATATTTTCATACTCGTATCCTCGTGAAATTTCTCAATGAAACGCCAGCCGGTATTCACAACGCGATTGAATATTACAACGAGTTGCTTGTTCCAGTTAAAAAAAAAAAAAAAAAAACAAACAAAAATGGCACAGTCACAGTAACTCCGCTTCCATCTCAATTCCGACATTCTTCCCCGACGATGAAAAAAAATAATCCCCGGAAGCTTCCTCCGGAATATAAGGCTACGTACGCCCGTAGACGCGCGAGTGCAACCGCAGTAAACCAAAGCGAAATTTAGGGGTAGGAAAAACGTCGGAAAAATTGCCGGGGTTAGTCGAGTGAAGGACGTCGGGAAACGGCACGAGGCAGACGTGAATAAAGCTGTCATATTCTTTTTTCGCCTCTCCCTCTCTACTTCTCTACTTCCCGGAGTGTTCGGCTCTGCTCCGCTGCGCTCTTCTCCTCTTATCCTTACGGAAAGCGCGCGCGCGCGCTCGCGAGCGTTGGAGATAAATCGTTTCTCGCTCCAGCGGGGGAGGAGCGAACCATTCACCGGATGAACAGAGTCGCGATTCCTGGGTGCGCGGTTATAGCGATATCTCGCGCGCCGTGACAGAACCGCGAGGGCGCCGGGCTTTCTTCGTCGGGAGGAGTGATAAAGCGAGCTAGGTGACCGGGCGGAAGGTCGCCACCGGGAAGGAGCTGAAGAAGCGCGATCTTTGAACCACCCATCCCTCTGCAGACAGGAGAGAGCGAGGGCGGCGGAGCGAGCCTTGCACAAAGCCTCGATAGACTCTGTATACCGCACCGTACCGTACACGATTGTATTGTTGCCGAACGATGTATCGGTTGCGAAAAAAAAAAAAATCGTCCATGAGAAATATGAAAAATACTTTCACAAACGGGATGAAGATTGAAATTTTTGTCGCGGCACGTTATCTCATGGGTTTCAGGCTCGGGAAACATTTTGATTCGGAAATTAGAGAAAAATCGGGGGTTTCCGGATGAACGAGAAAAAAAATTATCGGCATGTATTCTTTTTTATCGTTCGACGAAACTCGGCTAATTATCGAATTGGGAGGGCTGCAAAAAAATTAAATAAAAACAATGAAGCCGGAAGTTGCCGCGCACGATGAGTTGAGTTGCGAGACATTTTCTTAATTTTTTTTTTTTTTTTTTTGGTACTAAAAATAAAGAATCAAAATCAGAAGTAAACGGGTTAGTTAAAGCTCGAACATTATTTCTCCTTAAAAAGGGCTAGTAAAAGTTAGCACATCGCGTTACCGGGTACGCCATTATATTCCCCGAGAAGTCCATTGATTATTCATCGTTCCAATAACCCTCTTGGGCGTTATCCTTGAACCCGTTTCGTCGATAACATTCGCACGGGTCTCTCGGTGCTTCCTAACGAGAACTTCGATGTTCGACATTAAAAAAAAAAAAAAATGATAATATTGAAAATTTAATTATTTCTTTAAATTCGACCAATATTGCACACGTGGATACAATATTGGCGAAAAAAAGGATTTTTCTTTTGTCGTGGGAATGGAAATCGTGAACATTTGCGCAGTCGATTGGAGAGCGTCGAGGACTTTTGCTCCATGCAAAATAGTTGTTCCCAGCTCAGACATAATCACGTGGTCCCTGCTTTGACTCGTCGATGTATGTGTGTATAGATTTTTTATTTTTTTTTATTTGTATTGGGATATATAGAGACGATATTCGTAGACGTAGTAGAAATCGTTTAGAAGAGATAGAAGATAATTGTGAGATTCGATAAATGGAGACCAAGACAAAAAAAAATAATATGGGAGTGATGGGTTCGAGCGGTGATGAACAACACTTTCTAATGCGATGCGATGTGATTCGTCCCTTTCGGGATGAATAATAATAATAATAAAAGGGTGAAGGATTGAATTTGGTGGTGTTTGAAGTACGAAGAAATATAGGTATAAGTGGGTATAAAGATGTGTAGTATAAACATACTATGAGATTGTGTTTTTTTTTTTGTATAAAAGGTTTCGTAATAAATTGCGTGTGAAGCAAACAACATCGGCAAGCGATATCAGCCAGTCACAGCGTTAATTTCTCTAGTATATAATAAGTTATATATATAGTTTGTAAATTGTTACTCGCTCGGCGAATTAAGCCGTGTTTCTGTACCGTGCGAGTTTGTTTGTGTGTTTTGGGTGAATTTTTAATACGTCTTCTAACGACTATTAACCAGATATAATTGTTCGAGAGTTTTTACGAATTTCAATTGATTTATCTTGAATTCGTAATTCCGAGATCTCGGAAAGACACGAAGTGAGTTCGAGTCAGATTTCACTAAGAATAAATGTAACTCGTGTGATATACAAGTTTTTGAGTAAAATCGAAAAACCCAGACCATTACGAAAAACTCAAGTATTTTATATTTATTATCTCCCTACAAGGAAGAGATAATTCGAATCTGATCAATATGCCTAAAATTACTTTTGGGCATATTGAATTTTTATGCCATTGTCGGATATTGAATTTTCATCACTGTCGCTATAAAAATGTCTATCATCGACAAACCAAAAATTCATTTCATGTGAATTACAAGATTTTCAGTGATATAGAAAAAAAAAAGTTCAGATTTTTCACATTAACGAAATATAAAGTAATTCGTTTTTTCTTAGAACCACGAGAACCATTTGTTCATTTCCGCGTGAGGGAATGTCAAAAAAATTCGAATCGGAGGACGTCGCCAAGAATTTTATTTCTCAATTCTTAAGTTACAAATATTCTCATATTATTTTTCATTTTTTAGTTTTTCTCATTTGCTTCGATGCCGATCTCGGCGAAGCGCCGGATGCGTTTGAGAAGCGAATCACTTTGAAATTAGCGACGGATAAGAGAAACGTGGGTTTGATCGTGATGGTAAAAGGTTCTTTTCCCTCTTGTCTCAAGGGTGAGTGAGCGCCATATAGTCAGGAAAAATTTTAATAACGGCCAGAAGCTCTTATACAGCCGCTCAGCTCGCTGTGCTTCGCTCTCTCTGCATAGCGTGCTTCTCGGACCTCTTCACATCGAGGCCCCCGCGAGAGTGCCGCAGAGAGAGAGCGACTCTGTCTATGCGAAAGATAAACTGGATAGACGAGCGAGCAACTATGAAAAAAAAAAAAAAACCACGAAATCCGCAATCTCGGAAATCGCGGTAACTCGACGTAACACTAAACGCTGTGAGAAAGGTGAGCATGAACAGGCTACATTTATAATTCTTATTATTTTTTGCATTTTTATTTTGTCGAATGAACATTTTTGATTGCAAAAATGGTTTTTCGTCGATCGAGAAATGCGGTATTATAAATACGAGAGGCAAAATGGTATTCAATATCGAGAACGAGGAAGACTTTTCCCTTGAAATGTTCTTTTTATCGCGATTTAATCGCGATCCGTTTAAACTTTTGTCTTGGCTTTCTATCATAACTAATCCCGTACTTAACCCCGTTTGATGCAATAGGTTTTTTTCCAACACCTGAAAATTATCCTTCCCGATTGTATTTGATTTTTTTTTTACCGGATTAAAAAAATCAATAAAAGAACCTAAAAAACTGTTTTTGATTTCCGTTAACAACTAAATCCGTTGAGGGTGGTGGCGAAAATTGAGCTGAGCTTGCGCCGCCTTGTGTTGACCTCTCATTATAAAAACATGGTGCGGAGATCACGCAATTTGAAGAACAAGAAACAAAGTGAGAAATGAGGATTCACGGACGATCGGTGATCCGATATCTCAATAGGATTGCACGGTCGTTACGTCGCAAATGAGCATAATAATAATAATCGATATCGTGAGGGGGGCCGGGGAGTAAACAGAGAGGGAGCGCATGAGGGCATCCAATTTATTCAACGACCGTCGCGATTATCGCCAAAGTTGACGCGCTTTTCCGTGACAGATGAATACCTCTATCTCTATGTATGTCAGTATATAATACGATCTTGAATATAAAAAAGTCGACGAATAATTGCTTTCCGGATGGATTCCGACGAAATAAAGTGACAAAACGTTTTGTAAATTATCGAGAGGTAGACGCGAACGAAGATCGTTGAGCAAGTAAAAGAATCAGAAAACGAGAAGAAAGCATAATCAGTAGACTGGACCACATACGGAAGAATTGTGTAAAAAAACATTCCCACACATTTGTGTGTGGGAAATATTCGATGTCTACTGGCTCAAAATCTTCCCATGCGCCATTTCGGGCAGTGATTGCTCCGAGTCTGGCTCCGCTCAAAGTCTCCCCAGAGGATAATCTAAGGCACTGATGATTCTACATAACCCCCGGGTTAGAATCGACCAGGAACTGTTCCTGATCTTTAATCCTGTCTTGGACACTGGGACCAGACTATTCTATATGCGGGTACTGATTATGCCAAGTCCGTCCCAGCTCAAAGTCTCCCAGGCGCCGTCTTAGGCACTGATGACTCCAAATAACCCCCGGATCGTAAGCCCGTCCGGAGCCGTTCCAGATGCCGATGATGCTAAGTCATAGCCTGGATAAACGTCTCCCTACACCCAGTTAAAAGTTTATTCCAATCAAAGAAAATTTATTAGGGAACAAGAAAAATGTTTATTTGGTTCATCACCTAACAGAGCATTTATTAAATTCTAATATATTTATTTGTTTGATAGTATTATTCTTTTTATTGGCATGTTCACGACTCTATAATGCGACTTGCCGGATAATAACCGTGTTTTGTCTCGATGCCAAATATATAATTTCTTTGGCGCGAATAAATATCTATTCAAAATCGTATTTTCAATGATTCAATTTCTTTGTGTCGAATAAACATTTATTTCAAAGTACAAATCAATAAATAGTCACTTCGAATAAATTTTTTACTGATAGTAAAGAAAAGCCGTTATTCGAATCTAATAAAGATTTTGTTAAGGCAACGAAACATTTATTTTATCTTAATAAACGTCATTTGAAGATCGAAATTTATTTGATTTCAATAAATCTTTTTTTCTGGCAGTAGAAATGGTCCCAGGCCATCAACCATTCCGGATTCTATACCCCGGCACAGATTATTCTAAGTTTTTGTTCCCCGGGGAACAAGGAGGAGGGGGTGCGCTCGTTGACCCACGGAGATTTCGACCGTCAATATCTTTTGATAACACTTTTCATTTTGAAGTTCCACTGAAGATTGGACTAAAAAAAACATATAGCAGTACTTTCGAGATCTGGAAACAATCTCCTGTTTTCTAGTGGCGGAGGAGAACTGGGAAAAAAGAGGTCATGGCGGAAGCGACCAGAGTTAGCGCCGCAGCCACGTTCAAAACCGCACGTTGGCAAACGACAACCAAAGACCTCGAAGCGGGCACGAATAGTATCGCGTGAGTGTGAGGGCGCGGGTTAGCGAGCTTTTTAACCGAGGCGGTATTTCGACGCAAGTTCGGCAACTCGGCAATCGTCGGCTCGTTAAACTTTACTACTGGGAGTCGGTTGGGCAACGACGAATGCCCACTCGAATAATGTTGCGAGAGTAGTTTCGACTCGTCTCTTACCCTCTCGCGCACTTTCTCTATCCCCCGCCTCACCGACGTTGCTATGAAGCCCACGGGTTTATTTATAGCCGGCGCAGAGTGTTGATTGCCGGGACTAAAAGCTCCCGTTGCTTTCTAAATTACGGATACGTCTCTCGCGGACGCGTAGCAATTTATTACCGCAAATTTTTTCGTAACTCAAGTCGATTCGTAACTATGCTCCTAACGTTAAAACGTAATTCTACCAACTTCTCGGCTTGCACGTTTTTTTTTTTTTTTCTAGAACAACTTTTAGAGCCAAGAAATCAAAAACTTGATGGTAAAGATTTGAGTCAACAGAAGGTACGAATCGCCACAATACACGAAGGACCAGAATGACAAAAAAAAAAAAAAAAAAATCGCCAACAATAATCAGACAAACAGTTTGCAAACAATGTCGAAACACGAACGTGCTGCCTGCATTAAATTCCCTTCAAGTTCCCGTGCCGCGCAAGGATAATTGTAGAACCGCTGGGAGTCCTTGAACACGATTAAACACAATCATTAGCGAAACACCGAACTTCAACGAACTCGCGAATCGAGTGTCGTTGACGAACGGCTTTACCACAAAAAGTTTTATCGAGGAGTGAGAAATCGCGAACATGATTGTTCCAGTTTGTGCGCGCAGGCTGCCTTGCCAACGACAGGTAAACGCGTTCAATGATCCTCGTTGCTCTTGTACCTGGTTGTAGCGCGGGGCTAACGATGTAGAGGCGAACAAAAGGCAAGCGACGCATCGATTACTTACACGAGAGCGGGAGCTCCTGCTGTAGAGCTGAGCCCAGATCCGCAAGAGCATAAAGAGCGCAGAAGTCCTCATGTCGTGTATTACGGCACACACACAAGCGGTGTGTTCAGCGAACGCGACCTGGCGAGGATCTCAGGAAAGCGACAAGTTAGATTGGCACAAGGTTGTTCCTTGAGAGAACCTAGGGCGGTCGAGAGGACGTCGGTGGTGGCGGCTTGTTGAACCCTTCGCTGTATGTGTTCCGTACCGACCAACTTCGTGTTTACTCGCACTTCTCTCATCTTCTTACATCTCCTGTATTCCCAGCAAGAAGTTTGGTGTCGCAGGCCTCGCCCTTACTCACTTGCCGGTTGAGGGAAGCCTCTCTAATTCCGTTTCACCGCGAATTCGCAAGTTCGCCGAGTCCCGGAGGTCGGGATTCTGCGCTGCGATATGGCCGACAAGGAGCGTCTTCTATCAGCGAGGTTCAGGTGCGACGAAGGATCCCTGCGGGAGTGAGCAGCATTTCTCCTGGGGACGTTGCATTGGCGATGGGACAACTGCTTGCCTAACGCCGACTCGTTTGCATTTCGCGGTCGAGATAAATAATTACAAAAGTTTCGGGTCGCGAATGAGAACAATGTTTCGTATGGGTGATCAACGGAAAAGTTATTTCAGAGAGGTCAACCAGGCTTTGCACCATCCGAGCGCAATATATAAGTTTCGTTTGTTCATGATTTGCTTTTGTGACTGAGATTTCATCCGGTGAGGGAGAATCCCTCCCAGATGAGGGACGACTGGCGGACGGTTAGCCCAATGCCCGGTGCCATTTGCAACGACGTGGCCAATGCCCGGTGCCATTTGCAACGATGTGCCGAAAGGTCGGCTGACGTTTGCTCGGAGTTAGAACTGCATTTGATTGTTGACGGCGGGCCAACACTGATCGCCGATGGCGTGCTGACTCTGCACGCGAATGTTTCGCCGTACGTGAGAGCTAAAGGCTCAGCTCGCACTTGACCCAATTGTAACCCAGTTGGTTCACTGAGAAAAAAAAATTGGTTGGATTAACCAAAAGACGCGGTGACATACGTTCAAAGCTGTTATTTGGTTGATACAAATAAAGCATTGTTTTGTTAAACGATTATTTGCTTCAATTTATTCAAAATTTGTCGATTGAAACGAACATATGTGTTGTACCAAAAAAAATACACCTTTGAACGTATGTCACCGCGCATTTGCTTAATCCAACCATTTCTTTTTCTCAGTGTTGGAATAACCAACTTGGCACTAATATAAGCTTCCGGCGATTATTGTGGTTGGGCTGATGAAGTAGTTGGCAGCCAATTGATTGGTTCGGATAACAAATTAGTTGGCGCCAACCAATTAATCGGTTGAATCCTAAGAAATTAGTCATTGCCAACCGCTTAATTGATTGCCAACGAATAAATGGGTTAAGCTAATTGATGGAGCCTATTTTCTATGTTCATTTCACCGATCTCACTTACTCACTGTTGGCTTTTGTTATTTCATTTATCGATGATATTCTCGAACTCACTTTGTATCTGGTATCTTTTTGAAGCATTAGAATGCCCGTCTATAGAATATAGAAAAAAAAATTGGAGCTATTGTGTTGCGTTATGCATGGCTTGTGTATAGGTGATATAGACGAGAAAAGGCGCGATGGTGAATAGTGATGAAAAAGAAGAAGAAGAAGAAGAAGGTGGAATGAGAAGTTATCAGCGGATGAGGTTTTCCAAGGTTTGATGGCGTTTTCCAGCGAATTGGGTCCATTGACGGGATGGACAAAGAACGAGGGAACGAACGCCCTGCGGAATTTCTCAGTCGACACACAGGGAATAGACTTGGAATTAGAAAAGAGGTCGAAGGAAGCGCTGAAGGGTAAAGGGCAACAACGATGAAGAGACACATCAATATCTCGCCTCGGGCCTGGTCTTTATCCATGGGGAATTTCCATTCTTGCTTCACCAACGGTATATCTTGATTCACGAATTAAAAAAAAAAATAGTTAATTAAATAATATCTCTGTCCTATCAACTTTGAGGTAAAGTAGGTATCACGAGAGGTGATCAGACAAAATTTATTCAATCAATTAAATCGGTAAAATGCGGTAAAAACTATTCGTCTGCTCTCGCGTTTCATAAAATCTGTCGGGAATATCCGTTATACGTCAGACGTCCGCGGTAGTTTACAAATATCAGGAACTACGAATACATCGCGCAAAATGATTGATAACCGTACAAGGGTTTTTGGTACATCCGGCTCCGTCTGCACGGACTCGTCCTGGAAAATTTCGATTCATCTTCGTTAACTGTCTTCTCGTCATCGAGATACACGTCGAGAGTAAGTTGGAACGTGAGTGTCGGGATGGTAGTGGATTACGAGGATTTTATGGCTAAGTACGTCATGCTTATTGAAGCCGGGCGGGGTTATCACCGCGGCTCGAGAGAGGCCCGAGTTCGCCATAGTGGCGTCGGCCACTGTCGTCGCTCGGTCGACATTGTAAGCTGTAATTCTCTATCGAAACTTGTAATTGCGCGATTCCAGATGAAGGAGCAGAAGAGAGGGATCTTCGCACTGTGCAGCCAAAGTTTTGGCGCGAGACAAAAGTTACCACTCGGGGCTGTCCGAATGGATATAGATATATGACGGGAGGAAAGGCAAGACAAAGAGACCGACGGAACGAACCGACTCCTACGGAATCCCGTTATCTCCCGGCGAGCCCGACTATGGCGAAAACGCATTACGAATTTCACGACTCGAACATGAAACACGTGTTAACTTAACGGACCTCGGGATGAAACGGAAGTGGGAAAGTCGTTCGAGAATTTTACAGAGTCTGGGGACAAATTGTGAAAACGACTCAGCGATGACGATAGAAGTTACCGGCTGAGCAGAGGGTCGAAGAGAGTACAAGACGACTGCCCAAAAAAAATTAAATGCACAACCATCGGTGCAAAAAAATGTTCTCGGATTTTATTCAATTTAAATTAATAAACGATTCAAATTTATTCACAATTTAGTGTAGAATTTCAATACGAGCAAATAATTTCATTAATTTATACGAAACTCTTTAGTGGGAATAATTTAAAAAAGGGTAATTATAAAAATAATGATCAAATTTTCGCGAAATGGGAATAACGAAAGTCTCGAGTGTAAGAAAAATCGCAATTTATTGTTAAAAAAAAGTATGGCATACGGAATTTCTGATCGGCTGAAGGGTCGATGTGGAGTGGGAAAGTTCCACGGATATTTACGGATGAAGTTTGACCGGTCTGTTGGAGATTCTTGTTCTGTTTCTTCGTCGTCGTTGCCAAAAATCAATGGACCCAATTTTTAAGAAATAAATAAATATCAACCGACCCCACCCCGGAAAAAAGTCACATTGTCAACGGTCATTCGCCAAGACGAACCAACCGCGATGAATGGAAAACCATTGATGTCGAATCGATTGTGGTCAAAAACATGGAAAAAGGGGGACCAATGAAAATTGCCATTCGTTCCAGCGACAAGGGTTCCCTGTTCCTAGCGAAAAATTGACTCGTGTATACGGTAAATTCTCCCTTTTTTATAGAAGGAAAAAAATGACAGGACCAAAATGTCATTAATTCACATGAGCAGGGTCCCATTCACTGGAAATGACATTTTACCGGTTCTTTTTTTTTGCTCCGTGCGCTGTTGTCGACAAAAATATCTTGCCGAGGGTGTCACAGAGCATCAGTGAGTGGTCAGTGAACAACAATCGAAATCATTGCGATTGAATCGACTTTGGTGAGGAAACCCGGAAAAGAAGGGGAACAATAAAAATTGCCGCTCGTTCCAGCGAAGTGCGCAATGTTCCTAGCGAAAAGTCAACCCATATACACGGTTGACCGCACCTGTCTACGGCAGTAAAAAAAAAATACTACGACACTGAAACGTCCACAATTCACGGAAACAGTGCACCATCCACTGGAACAGACATTTTTACTGCTCCTTTTTTTTATCCGTGCAACGTTGACAATAACATTTTTTGCCGAAGGCAACGCCCGAGCACCGGTGAAAGGTCAATGAACTCCAATTGATTTCTCGCTAGCTTTCATCGATACTCTTCTTGTGGTTACCTCAATCATTTTTTGATTGGGATCGAACGAGGGTTTGTCGGAACAGCGATGGCCGTTTGGATATAGTAATGAAGGAGGAGTGGGGGGAGGGGGGGGGACAAAAGCTCGAAAACTGATACATATCAAGTGCTCTTGGTTGCAAGTTTATCGTGTGTGATTTGTGTGAGTGTTTGCGTGTTTCTTTTCTTTATTTTTTTTTTTTTTTTTCGCGTGTAATTGGGACAGTGGTGGGTGTACCTGGTTGCCGTCGTAGGTCCAGGATCCGAACTTCATGTCACAGTGTTGGTCGTCAAAGGGGAACCAAGTGATGTCTATCTTGCATGTGCTCTTGAAGATGCCCGGGGGGACGTACAGGCAACTGCCGTTATGCGTGACCACCACGTTTGTTTGGTACGTCCCGTCAAAACCCTCATCCGCACTAGCGTGTTTCATATCAGATCATATTTTTTTTTCATTAATTTAATTTTTTCATCTTTTTTTTCATTTTTTTTTTTATACTCCACGTTAATCATTCGCCATATTTATGTACGCTTCGTCGTTACATTTTTTTTTTTTTAACGAAAATAGATTACTCTGTGAGGTTGCGGGCGCTTTGTTCGCGTTCGCCGGATCGAATGGAATAATATTATTCTGGATAAACGGGAAGGTTGCGCCGGTGTCGAAATTCGATTCTATTGTGGGCAGGAAAAAGCACTTAACACCATTCTTCGCGCGGTTCTCCACCGTTCGCCCGTGATATATCGTGGAACGAAGAATCCATTGTGACTACCGTGACCCTTTGACCCGCCGAACAATTTTCGGTTTCTCGTGTCAACTTTCCTTCGCGAGCTCTCGCAAAAAATCTATTATTCTCGCACACGGAATGGGTAGATCGAAACGATATGGCGGCTTGGGGTAGCGGGGCAAAACGGAAACCTAAGGCAAAATGGATCAGTGTCCTCAATTCAGGGCGAGACTCTTTGTACTCTTTGTGCCCATGTAGGGTGATCGGATCTGGCCAATGGTTGGGCGAAGCTTGGTACTGATGTTGCCAACATTGGCATGCGGGCTTGGCCCAATCATCGAGGGAGGCTTGGATGATACTTGCCAATATTGGCACTCAACATTGGCCCCAAGGTTGATCAAGAGGATCGGCCGATAATTGGTTGTCAATGTCGGCCCTCTATAGGTTACATGTATAGGGCGAGAGTGATTTTAAAGCAATACTTTTATTATATTGTGAAAGTTGGAATTTGTCTGCAAGAGATTATATTTTATAAATTTTCTCCTGCGAGAATTCTCAAAGCGATCATACTTAGTCAATATATTGGCAATACCTATTGTATATTGGTATGTCAACGCATTTATTGAGTACCGAGTACGGAATCCAAAAATAATACGCATATTTTGTGAAAGATAAAAAAGGTGTCATTTCGCATGCTCTTATATTGACGCTCGGGTATACTTTCGCTTGCGAGAAACAACTTGGGTTAACTCCATCTGGCGGCGAAAGCCGATGATTGATGGTCCAATGTAGGCGTCACATCGTTAAACCAATGATTGGCGACTCGATATTCGGCTGAACATTGGCCTAAAATCGGAAAATCAATGTTTGGTGAGTTTACACTCGGCTGAACACTGGCCTCGAATCGACAAACAAATAATTGGAGAGTCACTACTTGACCAAGCATTGGCCGCCAATTGTTAAACCAACCAATAGTGAACAAATACTCGGCCGAACATTGGCCTCAAATCGACTAACCAACAATTGGTGAGTCGAACGCAACCGAGCATTCTCGACAAATGATCAAACCAACCATTGGCGAGACAATACTTCGCCGAATATTTGCCGAGCGTTGGGGATTCGACAATCGTCACACCAACACTAGCCCGACCATCGGCCGCGTCCGTTCCATCGGCAGAACCTACATGGGAATGTGCCGCGATATATTGCCAGGTCCATTTTGCCCCGTTTTACCCTGCAATCGCGACCCGCTGAACATGTTTCGGTTTGTTTCGCGTGAAAAAAGAACTGAAAATTTTGAAATCAGGATTACCTGTTCCATAGTCTGGCGCCATGTTGTATCATGTTATTCCATCGAATATGTCCCGTGAGTTATATACCTCGACGGTTATAAAAATTGCACCTTATGCCGGACGATCTGGGTGAATTTATCTCGCTATGCTTCGGTACAGAAGAATAATTTTTATTCCTTTCCCAGGGGTGCCGGCGGATAATAGTGAGCTTCGCAGGAAGCATATCTCTTCGCGAGAGGGAAACTCTTATGGTGAGAAAATGCCTTATCTCGCGGTTGGCCTCGAGAAAGTGAGAGAAAAAAAAAAAAAAAAACGCCTTAGAGATAAAGAGATTGTCGAGAGCTCGCAAAACGATTTGCAAAATTTATCATCGCTTAGACATTCTTAAAGACCACTGGAACGAGACGTTTGGGTCTTTTTCTTAGTACTTTGTGCTTGAATTTTGAGTTACAAAAAAAAAAAAAAAAAATCTAGATAATATGGATATACATATGTGTGAAGAAACTTCAAGAATATATTTCCATTCGATCCATGCGATTCGTTGTTACCATGATTCTATTCGACAGGACAGAAAACAAAAGAAACGCCAGAGAAACGTACGGACGACACGTTGGGACGACTCGTCGCTTCGATCGGTTCTTATCAGATATACTATGTATATATTTTATTAATTATTTTACAGACGTTTAAGATATTTCCAGACGCATTGTGCTCCTCGTGGCCCTCCGACTATCCATCGATACTTGTAAATATCATGGCATACTGCAACGGAATGCTATGTCGAACGACCTGACAGGTTCCGGCATTTGGCCGCTAGATAGCGATTCCATGATTCCTTACTCGCAAATGAACGGTCGTAAGCGAGTCTATAAAGGTTCCGCCATTAAACTCAGAGATTCGCATCCGGTCAACCAGTTCACGGATAAAACTCTCAGAATCTCTCTCCGAGAACCTTGGGTCTCAGAACGAGGCCAAGGTTCGCATGAACGTGCAAAATTACTACTGCAATTTCTCGATTACGACTTGAAGCAGATTTTGCAGATTTCATTAAGTCTCTTCTTCAACATTTATTACTTACACACATAATTTAGCAAATACCTACTTTTATTAGTCAAGAAATACAAAATTAGTTCTGAAGTACATGAGTATTTCAGTACTTGACGTAGGCCAAATTATTATTGAAGTACCGAGTAATTTAATGCTTAATCATTTGGTCTGCCTCCGAAAAATGTTGGAAAAAAATAGATTACAGTTTTCGTTACCGACTGAGGCTCGGTCGGGTGAAACGAATGAGGTTTGAAATCACATTGACTCGGAATCTTTATATTTACTCGGCTTTCCATCTGTTGAGAATTTTGTCCCAAACTATTTTTCTCTTGAAAGTCGTTCGAGCAACGGGGTTGGGAGACTTCCCGACTATAAGTGCGCATTGCCCTACTATCCTTTCTGCGCTCGTTCCCTACTTACATCGATCCCCGGAAGAATCCTAAAGTTCTTCCGAGCCACTGCACGAAAGCTCTCCCAATTTGTCGTAACAGCGCCGCGCTGTTACGGCAAGGGGACGCAAGAGGGAGCAGCTGCTGTGTTGTCATATACCAGAACTACGACGACAGGTACGACGAGGTTTACACTCGAAAACGCGTTGACACTTAAGCCTTGACGAGAGCTCCGGGCGAACTAAGCACTTCGTACCACGACATAAGGTGATTGTTCTTTGTTAAGTACTCAACGAAGTAGAATAAGCCCCCTCCCGCCTCCGCACGGAAACCCGCCCCAGGTTCGTGCGATCCTCATTTTCGTGAATTCCTAGTCGCGCGCGGTTTCAGGACTTCCGCACTGTAGCGCAGCGCATCAGGGACGCAGGGCAAGACGGGGAAAAATTGCACAGTTGATTACGATAGCCCTTTATATGAGCCCGGAGCTATAAATTCGCGGTATATTGACAAAAAGAGACGATAAAAAGTGTAATTTGCAATAATTATTCAGAGCATCGGTGAAAAAGTGGGATTCGAAGCAAAATGGGCTATCTCTCCATTTTATTGTTATCACGAGAACTGATATATTGGCTTCGGAGCGGAGAACGCTTAATAAGCGAAAGCTATGTTTTCGTTAAAAAGATAAAAGTGATTTTTTGAATAAAATTTGATACCTCATTTCACCCTGTATTTCAACGAATTATTAAAAAAAATGTTCCGGTACCATTTTTTGTGATAGTCCATTTTGCCCCGTGTTCGCAGTTTCAAGCGTTCTCGTTTGCCCCTGATGCCCATTTTGCCCCGATCTCCCTCGGATGGAAGGCCATCAAGTGAAACTTTCGCAAGCAATTTTGCGTTGAAGTTTCTGGGGATTTTTTTTTTCTTCATGGTTTCTACGTTGTTCAGAGTACTTCGTGGGTGCGCGCGCCATCGCGTATTACACACTCGAGGCTCGAAGAAAAGTCGACTCTCGTGAGAGACAAGTTGTTGTCATGAAAAAAAAAAAAATCTAATAGTCTCATCAATTTGTCGGCGATGTGAGGTAGAGACTTTCATGCTCGCGATATTTTGCAAACTATATAGAGTCGCGAGTACTGGCGCTACCAAGGCTATCAGGGTATTAAGGGGGCTTTGTTTTCGAGCGTAAATACAACCTTTGCGTGCTTACTTTCTGATACGTTCTCCACTACTTCTCGCCCACGAACATTTTTCGTATGACAACTCTGGAGAATTTTAACAATCAATTGCTTCGATGTGATTGAACAATAAAGATCGGATTTTATATAGAATCTAAGTTATGGCCACATCAACCACTGTCATTTAGACCAACGACAAATTTTCTTATTAAATTTACGCGTCATGATGTGTGAAAAAATGTATTTAAACATTTTCTGCCCGCAAATAAAAGTATCGAATCTTCGGTCGAAAAACTTCCTCAAGGATACATGACTGTTCGTCATTTTATTTAGAATTTCCGGATCAATATTGACGCCAATATTTCATTAAAAGTATCGCACCGAAAATGTATGTATCAAAATATGTTTAAAAATTTGACTTTTAATAAATTAATTCCAAAAATCGTTAAACCCGGATCAGAATTTAAGAAATGCAATTAACGAAATTCTTACCGAAAATTTTTTTTTACGATGCATTAATAACCGTACACAATTTTTTCACAATTCTCCCGTAAAAATTTATTAATTTTCAAACAAATTTTTTTCCGTAGTCGCCACAGTGGTGCTTATGAAGGCCCGGTCAGTCGTCCTATAGCGGCCCTATTCAGATCGACCAAGCATTAATGAACAGCACGGTACCGTAAGTATTCGTTTTTTTCTTCAAATTCCTATCAAGTACACCCAGAAAAAAGATTTATTGAAATCAAATAAAGTTCGATCTTCAAATGACATTTATTAAGATAAAAGAAATGTTTCGTTGCCTTAACAAAATCTTTATTAGATTCAAATAACGGCTTGTTTTTGCTTTCAGTAAAAAAAATTATTCGAAGTGACCATTTATTGATTTATACTTTAAAATAAATGTTTATTCGACACAAAGAAATCGAATCATTGAAAATACGATTTTGAACAGATATTAATTCGCGCCAAAGAAATTACATATTTAGCATCAAGACAAAACACGGCTATTATCCGGCAACGCGCATTATAGAGTCGTGAACACGTCAATAAAAAGAATAATGCTATCAAACAAATAAATATATTAGAATTTAATAAATGCTCTATTAGGTTATGAACCAAATAGACATTTTTCTTCGTCCCTAATAAATTTTCTTTGATTGGAATAAACTTTTTTCTGGGTGTATATATTTCAACGAAAATCAACGAACGTCGTCGTTTGGAATCGCGCGTGATGGGAATGTGCGAGCGAGTGCATTTACGCGGGCAGTGAAAACGGCCGATATAGGGCAGACGTACCGGAGCCTCCAGTGAGCTATGCCGTGTGACTACCTGATGCTGCTTCCCCGCGAATGCGTCCTGTCCGCGCGGATTTCACCGATCCATTACAAACGATGCTTCGATGCTCTTACTGTGTATCTCTATATTCACCGGTTTGCTCGAACATACTCATGATACATATAATACAGTATAGGACGGAACACCAGGGGGGAAAGGGGGGGGGGTGTTATAACGGGATATCGATCGTCGTGTTTACACGCTGTTTACCCTTCGACGATTTATGTACTGCTCCCCCACCTCGCGCCCCCGAAACACGAGCGTCGGGGGAGAGGGGATCGGATGGAAAACCCCTCGCGAAAGCTCCAAGCCCGAAAGTTATGTGTATTCAGCCGTTCGTTTCACTCCTCGTCTCGGTTCGCTCATTCGGGTCGATTATCGTTACAACACAGAAAAAGATAGTAACTTGCACGTAACGGCGTTCTTATTTTTTAAAACTTTTTTCCGTTCTTTGACGCAACCGTTTTGAGAACTGCCACAGTAAAATTTCAATTTTGGAAAATAATTTCTCACTAGAAAGTCCTCATTCACGAGGAAGCAAACAATTCAATTTCCAATACAATTACCAACATTCATCCGAAAATCGTAATGACCAATTTCCCAATATTCATGTTTAAATATTAAACCATCCCGGTCATAGGTGCTCCACATCGATCCACCCGTGGCGGGCTGCTGTTTTTACACAAAAAATACTATTTTACTCGCGAGTTATTCGCGTTGATTAACGCTGGCGCGCCCTTCATTCGCGTACGTGCCATGGACCGAAAAATTGCGAGTCTGGTGTGCGAATCAGTATTTCTATTTTAACTACACTGTAAACAAATTTTTTTTGAAAAGTAATTAACATTATTGGAAGCTTTTTTACATAAACCGTTTCTGAAATTTCAAACACATGTGCGTTGCAATTTTACCGTAAAATTTATCAAATATTTCGCCGTACATTTCCATTATTTAAATTTTTCATACCTCGACAAAAAGGAAATTTCATTTTATGACGAGTAACTTCTACGTAAAAGCGACGAGAGAAAAAGTTTCACGATCCGACAAAATTACCACAAGTTTTTCTCTTTTCTCAAAATTTATGAAAGCTACTTAACGACTGACCGGCGCGCCGTCGTATTAACCCATTCTTCCTTCATTGCCTCATTATACCGAATCTTTTCTGCTCCAATCCGGAAAGGCGAGAAAAAAAACCTCGCCAGCAAAATGATTTCGCAAATAGTGCTCTTTTAAGAAGCGTTTCATCGCATTGTTCTGCACCGCGCCGAATACAAAGAACACGGGACCGTTCCCGGCATTGTGCTGGACTATTGTCGGAGGAGTTTGAGGGGCGTTTTTTTTTTTTTTTTTTTTTTTTTTTTTTGACAAATCCGTTCTGAAAACTTTAGCCGGTGTTATCGTGGAAAGAGATGCAGATACATATTACAGAGAAAAAAGTGTGAAGTAATGGTCGGCGCTTTTGCGCGGTATTTTCTGTGTCGAGGGGGGACGGTCGGGGTGGGGGGGAGGGGGGGGGGGGAAGAGGGAGTACAGCCTTGCAAGCGCGTCTGACCCACGACACTTTCTACTGGTTCGCCACCGTGGATGGTGAGTAGAGACAGCCGCCCGGTAGTGGAACTCGAGCGTGAAGCGGCCATGCAACAAGTAAAACCCCGCGCCTTTGTTATTCGAGTAGCGATTGCACTCTCGCCACCCTCTTCCGCGCACACACCCGCAAACAAAATGCATACAATTACACGCAGAAACAGACAAACAGCCGCCCCTCGTTTTGAGTCACGTATGCAACTGGGGTAGAACGGGGTAATCGAGATCAACAAGTAATACGCGAGTAACTCCATTACGAAAGTTCTTGTGGGGTGATATCGCGGCGAGGCTTACACCGGGTCGGTATCCAACACTCGAATGAAATGACTCGACGACCATTGAATTTTTTTTCTTTTTTTTTTCTCAATATTAGGAGTATAGAGGAAAAGAAGGACGGTACACTGAGAAAAACTTACATAGGGGGGACGTCTATATTTTACAGTTACGACAATGACCAAAAATTATAGTTGTAACTATAATTATAGTTTAATCAATTGAGTATATACTATCACAAACTATCTATATAGACGTCCCCCTTGGAAACTATTCGTTATAGTAGGAAATACCATCCTATTTCTCAGTGTAATATTCAGGATGTCTTCGCCACGAACGATATTGATTAGAGGGGAGAGGGGGGCGAGATGGAACATGGGGGCAAAATGGACCAGTGTCCTGTAATCGATATCAGACTTTTTTTTTTAATTCCTGTGAGTAATTGCTACTAATGGTCCGTTTTGCCCCGGTGTTTCGTTCCCCCTCCCCCTCTTGCTTGGGCGAAGGTTTTGCCCCTCTGGCCCTCTGCATAAAGCCGCTGCTGTTTTGCACCTGTCACGTGAGACAATAATTACCCTCAAAGGTTGCGTCTTCCTTAATCGTCGAGAGGCTCAAGGAGCTTGCGTCTGGAATCTTTATTTTATTTTTTTACGTCACACCTTATTTTAGTGACCGAAGAACTCGAGGAAAAATCGAAGAGTCGCCGCTGCGGTGACAGTAAATCTCGTCGCTCAAAGTCGGTCCACAACTTGTCGTTATATCGCGCGGATATCGCGAGTGAAGTCTGACTTTATGTAAAAAAATATGTATACTGATGTAATTTATATATTAAAAAAACAGAAAAAAAATAATCTAAAAAATGTATGTGAGAATGCACGAGTCACGTACGCGTGAGAGTGTCTAGATGCAATTTTTAGTTGTACGTTATTGTAAATTGCGAATGAATGAATTGTAATAAAGTGGATCTTGTATGTAATTTTTACGACAGTATTGTTGTTTGTTTATAGTCTGGCGGTTAGGTTTTCACCGACCATTGCCACGAAACCCGCTCCCCATTGCCACCCCATATCTCGAGTCTTCTGCATAGTGTCCTGTCTACATATTTTTTATGTTTACGGATAATTTAGGGTGATGCTGGATGATACGAACCGATGAGTAATTTTGCCTGTTAAATTTTTTTCGACAGCACTCCGTAACAAACGTTTCGCTTGATCATATCACCCAGAAATTTTAGGTGATATGTCCAAATTGTTTGACCCAATGCCATTCAGCGTTCTGTTTGGAAAACGGCCAATTGATATCTCCCGAGTGATTGACAGTTGACATGGCCTTAACTGTAGAAAAAAAAGGACAAATCCGTGTGTGGAGCCGATTAGTTATTTCATCATTAATTTTAATGTTTTCGAATTACGTTCCGAAAACATTGAACGTGTCATATGGCCCGATCATCCAGGGTGATATGGTGAAAGTTTTTCAACCAAATGGTTTACGTCATTGTAATCATGTCGGACCGGCTGAAAGGTGACTGAGTTCGCAAAGTTGAATCCTTGGAAACGGCTAAATAATATCACCTGCGCGCTACGGGTGATTTGGCCAATGCCGAATGCGTTCACCGGGCCCTCAATAGTTGCAACAAATTATCACGGTAACTCGACACTTCAAATCTTTTCGTATGGCAAAGCGAACAAAAACTCTTTGACTGCCCATATCGGGAGGTTATCACACGAAAAGAAAATCGCGCCCCATTCATTGAAACGTCACGGTGGTTCAATGTGAAACTTCGAAAACGACCGTGCTGGATTGGCTCGTCTTGCAAGTATATCCATATCACCCTCAATCACCCTCGATATCCCAATTCAATCGGAGGAACGAATCCTAGCACATGGGAAACCAATAGCAGCAACGGCAGCAGTCGAGACTCATCATCCCTCCGAGCGGTTCAGCCCAGAATCCGTTTATTGTCCCGCGACGTGCAGATATACCATATGCGTCAACCCACACATATATACACCAAGTTTTCATATGTGTGTGGCCTATACAGTAAGCTGCACGCCGTAGCGGACAATACCAGTAGTACCAGTAGAGCGAGACGACATTGGTCAGTCGGTCCATAATTCACATAGCTAAATCTACCCGGACACATCCGAGTCTCGTTGACACCATCGCTACGAATAAATCCCTGTGCTCCCGTTCTCCCATTGTTTCCACAAAAGACGACCATTAAAAATTATCCGCTTCAAACGAAGCGACCATAGTTCCTCTACTTATGAACAAAAAAAGCTCGAGATATTTCGAGTGGCGTTTTTCCTGTGTAGAAAAAGTATTAATAAATAATAAGAGTCGCTGATTTTTTTTTTTTTTTTTTTTTTTGTAAATAAACGAGAACATTTATATATTATTATTATTATCGGTTAAGTAGTGAGAGCGGGCATCGGGCACGGTCTGGAGGTGGCCCGCAGTACGGGAGGGGCCTGACGTCTCGAGACTTCGATTAATTATTCCAATTAATTAATCATTAATTACCGCACTCGCTGCGATACGATATTATCACAATCGCACGACGATCCACTTTCTCGGCGGCTAGACAATATTTTTCGATATTCTCGCCAAAAACTTTTGTTCCGGAACTTGTTTCGTTAAAGCTACTTGAAATTTTTTTTTTTTTTTTTTTGCATTGATTACCGCCGGTGATGCAGGCGGAGATAGAGGACTAATGGCTGAGGGCGCTGGATGGGCTAACGGCCCACGAATTGACTGGCTACGATTATTGTCGATGTATCGCGAGTGCGTCGGACGAGGCCGTATACGACCGTAACTGTAATCTCTGGTATATTCCGTGCATCGACATACACGTACGGCAACCGTTGTGGGCACCAATACCGCTACTACTGCCCTATCGCAATGAAGGGATGAGGCGCGAATGTAATTCTGGAGGAACGCCGGGTCGTAGGTGAACCGGGGGAGGGGGGGGGGGGGGAGGCTCCCCGCAAACCCGCGGGAATAATCGTACCGGGAATATTCCCGAAGCCATTAGAACGACTAATCCCCCTTCGGAAATGGCGCGATTGCGAATTATCGCTGTATGGCTTGTGTGTCTCCATCTCACTCTTGATTCGCGCGATAGAGACTGTACGGAGAGAAATGTTTGGCTTTTCGACGAGACTTGCTATTCGTAACGATACCCGGAGATGATTTCGTCCTTTGAGTACTTGAATTGCGTATTGAAGTACCAAATCCTTTACGGCTTCGAATTCGTATTGAAATAACAGGTACAAGCGCCATGTAAGTTCCGTATTGTAGTACGAAGTACTCGACATACGTATCGAGGTACCGAGTACTCGAAGTAAGTATCCGAGTGTCGAGTACTTGAAGCACATACTTAAATACCAAGTACTTGAAATACTGAGTCCGGTCTAGTATTTGGGTACTGAAACGTCAGATACGAATTAGGACTCGCGTAATGAAGTACTGGCACTGGATAAATCAAATACTTTAGTACATCAATACTTACTTCAAGTGCTCGAAGTAAGTATCCAAGTGCCAAGTACTTGAAGCACATATTTAAATACCAAGTACTTGAAATACTGAGTCCGGTCTAGTATTTGGGTACTGAAACGTCAGATACGAATTAGGACTCGCGTAATGAAGTACTGGTACTGGATAAATCAAATACTTTAGTACATCAATACTTACTTCAAGTGCTCGACGTAAGTATCCAAGTGCCAAGTACTTGAAGCACATATTTAAATACCAAGTACTTGAAATACTGAGCCCGGACTAGTATTTGGGTACTGAAACGTCAGATACGAATTAGGACTCGCGTAATGAAGTACTGGTACTGGATAAATCAAATACTTTAGTACATCAATACTTACTTCAAGTGCTCGAAGTAAGTATCCAAGTGCCAAGTACTTGAAGCACATATTTAAATACCAAGTACTTGAAATACTGAGTCCGGTCTAGTATTTGGGTACTGAAATGTCTGATACGAATTAGGACTCGCGTAATGAAGTACTGGCACTGGATAAATCAAATACTTTAGTACATCAATACTTACTTCAAGTGCTCGAAGTAAGTATCCGAGTGTCGAGTACTTGAAGCACATATTTAAATACCAAGTACTTGAAATACTGAGCCCGGACTAGTATTTGGGTACTGAAACGTCAGATACGAATTAGGACTCGCGTAATGAAGTACTGGTACTGGATAAATCAAATACTTTAGTACATCAATACTTACTTCAAGTGCTCGACGTAAGTATCCAAGTGCCAAGTACTTGAAGCACATACTTAAATACCAAGTACTTGAAATACTGAGGCCGGTCTAGTATTTGGGTACTGAAACGTCAGATACGAATTAGGACTCGCGTAATGAAGTACTGGTACTGGATAAATCAAATACTTTAGTACATCAATACTTACTTCAAGTGCTCGAAGTAAGTATCCAAGTGCCAAGTACTTGAAGCACATATTTAAATACCAAGTACTTGAAATACTGAGCCCGGACTAGTATTTGGGTACTGAAACGTCAGATACCGGCTAGGACTCGCGTAATGAAGTACTGGTACTGGATACATCAAACACTTCAGTACATCAATACTTACTTCAAGTACTTGAAGCACTTGCCCATCTCTGGTCCAGAATCGTCCGACGCATATGCAACTTCGCATGAATCGCAGAAATTGCCAAAAACTTTTTTGTCAAAACGAAATTTAAAAAATGTAACACTGCCCATTTACGATAGATTAATTGCTCATCGATGATGTCCTGCTCTCCGTTCACCAATCCCCACAAAAAAAAAAAAAAAACAGCGCAGAGAAACGAAATTCATAACTCTCGATGATTAACGGGATCGTCGTGGACCGATTCGGTAGCGAGTGCGGTGAAAATAATTACGGGATGCTCGCGGAAACACCGTTACTCGATGACGACGTGTCAGCAAGAAATTAACGGTATTACCGCGAGCATCTGTCGATTAATATCTCTGCAATTAAATTAATTTATGTATATAGTAATACTATAGTAGTAGTAGTAGTCAACACAGTGTAATGCTAGACAGTTACTTCATCCAAGTAAATGAGACCACGAGGGAGGTAATGATGGACGACGGGTCGCCATTGTCTCGCTTATACACAGGATAGGGCGGGGCATAATGAACCGAAAGCTTCCATTTCAGATGAAATTCTCTGTTTTTCATGGAACGCAAAAAAAAATTTGTGAAAACAGTCCGTTTTGCCCCGCTCTCTCCGTATACAGGTGAGCGTCATCATGTAATATTTTCGCCCCTGATTATCTCGAGCCCGGTACCGGATATTGGCGATTGCTAATGCAAGTCCGATCGGGCGGAACGATCGGAACGTCCGGAGTAACGGAGGTGGCAAACGGGGGATTCCCCTTTCAGATACGATCGAGTTAGCCGGAGTCTGAATCGTTAGCCAGCAGGGTTACCAACGGTATACGGAGGCCGGTGGCTCCTACGTTGGCCCTCCTCCGAATGACCGAATAATTAGCGAACGGGGCGGGGGAGGGCTTTAAATTAGCACGTAGTTAATTACTAATTAGGCCATCGTTACCTCCCTCTCGCCTCGTCTCCCCACCACATCGCCCGCGTTACTTTGTACACAATAGTGCCGCTCTAGATTCGAGTCACGAGCTTCGACCGACGAGTCCACCGTCGGCGAGGGGACGGACGGACGGGCTCGGAGTTTACCGCAAACGCCGCTGCCGAGAGAGCAATCGTTCGAGAGTTTCGAAATTAATCGCTACGTGATTCGCGAACCTTAAAACACTCCTCTCGCAACCTGTTCGGTGGAACATATATATGCGTTTATCACGAAAACCGACGGTGGACTCAAGTCAGATGTTGTCGAGAATTTCTCTAATATTCTCAATTTACAGTAGTCCTATCCATTACTCGGGGAATTTGACTGTGTAATATGTACAATATCTATCGAGTGGTGATAGGCATTAAAAAAAAAAAAAAAAAAACGTTGATTAAAGAATCTTATCATATAAAAATATAATACGACTATTACTCGATAGAGAAATCTCACTTGGTTATCATAATAATAATAACAATAATAATAATAATAATAATGCCAATAATAATTTACTCTGCTCGCAAGTTTTCTAGATTGAGATTTAAAAAAATATATGCATGCACATCTCGGGGTACTGGATCAATATACATATACATATATGTAAATGTTTATATATGTATATTTATATAAGATTTATCGTATGTATATATATATATTATGTACGATTACATTTATTTTTGTAGTAAGATGCGAAGCAACACTGGAAGATGGATTACGTACCCTTTGATTTTTTTTTTTTTTTATTACACGATTTAGTTTCCCGTATTTTTGTTTATTAAGTCACGTGGCTGTTCCTTGTTTTTTATTTTATCGTGCCAGAACGTCGGGCCTTAAAAGTCGTATGAGCCACCACGCATGTATCCGGTGAATTTGTTGATTTTCTCTAAAACTGATACTTGGTACTTGAAATTCGTATTGAAATACTGAGTGCTCGAAGTACGAAATTGCTGCCAGTACTGTTGAAGTATGAAATGCTCTAATAAGTACCGGATAACGAAAAATCAAGATTGAATTGTTTCGGACTCAATCGCGTGGCTTTGTTTTTGTTGTGTTTAAAAATTTTTTTGTCGCGCCAGTACATCGAGTTTCAAGATCTCGTTCGAGCGTCCACTCATGTATTCCGGGAACTCGTTGAATTTTGCTGAAACATTCTGAATTATGTGAGACTGAGTACCCCGCGCGAAATTCTTCGTCTTCCAACGCGCACTGAAATACACATCGGTTCTTGGAATTTAATCCGACGACGATGAAAATCTGGGATCTTTTCGATTATACGCATACGCGACTCGCCTCGCGACGTTCATATATACTCATAGATATCGGTTGCGTATTATTCGGATTTTACGCGCGATTGACTTTTTCCGTTACGGGCTTTACCCGAACTTGGCTCTTCTTCATTTTTATTTTTTTTATTCCGTTTTCGATTCGACGTCTCTTTTGATTTTTTATTTCTTTTTTCTTCGATGTTTTTTTGTTTCGTTTTTTAATTCAAACGTTTTATATAATCTTTAATCCTTCGACTGGTCCGGAAGCGCGAGGGACCGGCATAAATCCAACGATCCGCTTGCCTCACGAGCGATTCCGTGTATCGAAAGTCGTGAAGGATTATACGGACGGCGTTGTACGCGCTCGATTTCACGGAGGATCAAATCGGACGTTTTCATTCGCGTATCCCCCCTCCCCTCCCCTCCTCGCCGAACGACGCTGCGAAGTGGGGGGGGGGGGGGGGGGGGAAGAACCGTGAGCGACGGCAACGCCGTCGCCGGAGGGTCTACCCTGTCGGTTCACCGACACATCACGTACGCCTATCAACACGTTGAAATACACTTCCCCATCCCCGATCGAAACAGTATCACCGGCCTCGATACGTCTCGGAGTTCCGCTGTTAATCAATCGGATTTTTAATTACCAACAACATCGGCGTTCAAACTGCGATTTCCAGAAGAATGTTGAAAGTTACAAATAACAGACAAAGTTTCAATTTTCATATACTTTGTTGAAGTGAACTTTGGGAAGGAACTATTTGAAAAAAATATATTAAAAAAATGAAAAACGACTCAAGTATCGCGACCATTTTTTTTTGATCAATACATTTTTTACCCGGACTGGACAAGTACTCCAAGAGCTTGACGTACGAATTGAAATACCGCGTACTAGAGGTACGGAACACTGGGCAGTAGTACTTGAGTACTGAAGTAATGAATACTCTGGAGGGCTTAAGTACTTGGCACTGGATAGATAAACTACGCAGAGAAAAAAAAATCAATTGCGTCAACAAAATATGCGCTTACGGGTGGCGAAACAAATGTTTGGTTGATCGAAAGGAATACCTCGTTGATCGAATTAACAGGCCGTCGAATCAAGTGTTTCTTTAGTTACAGTGACAATTATTTCGTTCGGTCGACCAAAAATTTATTTCGCCACCCGTAAGCGCACATTTTGTTGACTCAATTAATTTTTTTTTCTCAGTGCATTTGAGTACGGAAATACGTACTCGAAGCACGCAAGTCTTTGACTCGGCTCTGTTTCTTTGTACTATTTTGTATTTGATACATGTTGTCGAAGGTGAAAAGACGAAAACGCGGTATTTACCCGGTATTGGAAACGGAAAATGCGGTATCTACGCTTTGTTTCGTAAAACGTATGTATGCGGGCTATACAAGCCCAATTATTTATGAACGATAATCGCAAGAATGTTGTCGAGAACCGACGCATTTATCAAACGGGTAGCGTTGTAGGGGCGCATCGATTTATACGATAGTATTATACACATGTATCAATTATCGCGCACGTTATACATGTCGACAAATACTGGAGAAATAATATCACCGGCGAATTGAAATGAATGAATTGTCGTCGAATCCATATGCGGGCCGATTATAGCCGACGGTTATGATATAAAAATATCGTACATCATCGCCACAGTCTGTCTGTTTTTCACGATGCAGCCAATCCGGGCTCTCGGTTGGCTTTCATTCTGTTCCCCCTTTAATTCGTTCGTCGCTGTGAATTGGACGCGCTTTTTTTTTTTTCATCCAACAGAGCACATTAGGTTTATTCGTTTTGGACCGTGATCGATTGTTAAATTTATTTAATTTTTTAATTATTCGTATTTATTACGGTCATACGACGGTTTCCTATTTAGCGAAAAAAATTGTTTCGTCATTTTATTAGTAAGTGATTAATGACTCTCTGATAAAAAAGTCTCTGCACGGCGGCTTCGCTAGTGACAAATGCTAAAAGGTTGGGGATCAATGTATACACATATATATATATTTTTTATTGTTTCGTTAATTTTAGACTAAAAGAAATGGATCGATTCTACGTTTTCATTAATTAGGCGTTACCGGACCCGAGGGAAACCATGGTTACCTGTTGTACATGAGGACGTCCGGTTTCCACAGCCTGTTCGGTGTGATTCTCAGACCCTTTATACCACCGTATTCCGTCTCGTTCCACTGTAAATTGTAGTCCGTCCACTCCTGAAATAACAAAGACAAATTGTATTATTATATAAATTTGGTATATTACTTTCATACATCGGGTAAATTTGTTTAACCTCGAACTTGAGTACGTCAGTGCCCAAGGGCCCAATCTACCCAGTACTTAAATTCTACCCAATACCTATCGTAAATACCCGGCGGATTCCGGGTATTTGAAGTGCTTGTTGATATGTACTTCGAGCACTTAGCACTTCGCGATTACAGTGCTTTGTGTCTCGTCAAGTGCTTGAAGTATTTGCCAATCTCTGAAGCTGTCATTACTCGTTTAGTCGGGAACGGAATATAAATATATAAATGGACGGCTGAGGAGTTCTCGAACAAGTATACAGTCCAGGTCTAACTATTTGCAAACACGGGAGAGATCGTTAATTACTTGTGTATTACCGACTTTAGGAGGACATCGAAAGTGCTCGCAACGAGGCTGCTGATGGCTGTCGCTGTCGCTGTTGCGACAATCACTGTAATCGACCGTCAATGAACGCTCGTTAATGGGAAGAAGCGAGAAGATTCAACCCGTCGCCCTGGCATTCGATATTCATCGAATATACATGTGTATACTATTCGGCGTTATCCTCATCGCGATACTGTGTACCTCTTGGTTACCATGTATCCGGAACACGTGCAAACTTCCAGGGTTCGCTTTATATCCCTCTAGAGAGAGGGAGAGATTCGCGGCAAGAGATTCGATAGCAATCGAGAGTTGGAGGGCCGAGAACTTGGTCCCGGGTCTAAATTCGCGTGAAACTTTTGGTGTATAAAGCCATCGAACGGGGAGCACGGATACGTGGGGAAGTATGCAATGACAAGGAAGGGAAGCGAAATCGATGTCGCTCTGATTTGTCTCATCGGGGGATGGCACTGTGCTGATACCGAGTCACACAGACTATCACCTTCGGATAGATGTCGAAATACATTGGTTCAATATCGGTTCTCGATTCTACAAGGTCTGCAAAAGACTCAGTCGGTAACGAAAATTGTAATCAATTTTTCAAGCTAAACGCAAGGTATCAGCGTCTTCATTCTACAGTTTAGGGGACGCTGATAATTTTGTTGTCGTTTGAAAAAATTTTGATCGAAGAAAATGGGTTACAGTTTTGGCTGTGGACTGAGCCGGGCTCGGGCGAAGAGAGACTTCACATCTCCTTAAACTGAATCTGTCGACTATTAGCCTGCACTCTGCAATGTGAATACGGTCCTATGAAAATTCACGCTCAAGATGTATGGACAAGTGTAGACGTCATCATACTCATCGACTCGTCGATAAACCTGGGTCGTCATTCAATTTTTCGTGGACTGATTTAGTGTAACTCTGACGAGGGACGCTTGTCGCGGCTGAGAGACGCGAAACAAACAGGGACGACATGCACAGACATGTTCTTTATCTTCCCACGTACTTCATTCATCGGGGTAAACCATCTGAGTTGCGGCATCACCGATCCGGCACCTATGCCCACATCACGGCTGGACACTTCAAGTACTGGATCCTTCAAGTCCTGAGTACTTGAAGTGCTTCGTAGTGGAATCACACGAGACCGGTCTTAACAGGGTTGCAATGTTTGTCAAAATGGAGTTAATACTCTAAGTCAACGTCAAGAAAAAAAAAACTGCGCCATGCGACATGAGACTTTTCCATGCCTCGCATTTTTTCCATATCTCTACATCGGTGAAAACATTCAATTTTTCCCTAGGTTTCCATTTCACAAGATAGTTTTTGTAAAGTAGACACGCCCGATACCTACGATTTTATACGCCGCATACGATTTTTACTTGGAAAACTCATCCGTTGTAGTAGGAATTTTAGAGCCCTACATCGGAGGGCTATCAGGGCCGTACCAGGGCTCGGTGCAATGCTCACAAATTATAGAACTTATGCGCTTATTTTCACTCAGTAATGTCATGAAGACTTCGTATTCGCCGCACTGCCAGTTCGTCAAGGAGCCTCACCGAACGTCAACAGATACACTGAGCCGTAACGAGGTGCCGTCGAATGAACTGCCTCGCGTTCACCGCCGTCTCATCAAGGTATCGCGGGCTGATAAGCTCCAACCACGTGCAGATTAGCGCAACACTTGATAGCCATCTGGGCGGGTCTTGCACCGAGAGCAGGTGGTCGAACGGGCTGCCTACCCGAGACATTTATCGGTGCAATAAATAGGACACCGAAGTGACACTGGCAGCGACTCATGGTAATTATCCTAAGCGTTGAGCTAATCGTGAGAAAACTTATACCCCTCACTTTATCGACCTCGTCCGGTCATCCCGAACCGCAATTGTAATCTCGTCGACGTATTCACTTCCCTTGGTAGAAATGTTTGTTGTCATTCAAGATGCATATGTGTGGATATGCATGGACCCTGGAGGACTGGTTCCGGGTACTTTTTCCCGGCTCAATGGCAGTCTTGCACATTGAATAGGAACAGGACTACTTGCCTCCTATTGCACGGGGTTAACCTTGGAAAGATCCATCCCTTATTTGCATCGTAGGTCGTCCGACTGACTCATTGCCAGCCATGGAATAAGAGAGAGTGAGCTGGAGTGAAGGGGAAAGAGATTAGACCGAAACAATACCAGTCCCGAACTTCAGACCATCGAAGTCTTTTGCTACAAAGCCTTCGAAGATCATCCGTCCGCTCTGGTATCCCAGGCAGGGAGTTTGTGAAGTTTGCTCACGTTCGAGCATATCTGCCTCCGAAGTTCTTAGTGTACGTGACGAACAGACTCTGCAAGCGAGGGCCGACCACCTGCATCGTCGGTAATGGATACCGAAGAGTACCGAGTAACCAATCCAGCTGCACTATCCCACCTGCGAACGGTCGCTGGGTCTTCGGTTCGACGAAGCTCCAGCCACAAAATTAAGGCTGCGGAGCAACTTTCGGAAATTTGTGTTCCGAAGTGTGCGAGTTCTGGCAGTGTCGTACTATGGCAAAACGTCATATAGTACGCAGCGGGGGGATTTAGTCATTGTGCGCGGTCGATATGCTCTTACAGAACTAAACCATCGATGTATCATGCATGATCATCGAAACTAGTAATGATTCGACAAACCGCTTGATCGGAAGAACTTCAATTGGGAAGTATTGTTCTCAGAGAAGTAAGAAGGGTCTCGGATAACATTGAAATCGGTGAGGATGGAAGCAGAATCGAACGTTATACCGATACCCTATTGGAAAACGCGCCGGCGCGAATGCTGAGAAAAATGGTGGAGTTATTAGAAATTCAAGTGGTTGAGCTGGGAATCCATCGAAATCGCAGATTCTCCTTCGTCAAGTAAGGGAACATACGTACTCCCATGTAAGAATGCCCACAGTGAGAGAAGGATCTAGTAAAAAATGACCGATCATCTAAGAAAAATTACCATAGCACATAGTAGTAGGGCGCCAAGGCGCCACCTATGATGGCAGAGGCTCAGATTTCCAAGAATTTTTACCATAATATCGCTCGGGAAAGGGAGGAGGCAGGGGACGTGCCCTAGTGTCATTCGCTACTCTATTTAACTATTTAAGTTGACTAGCTATTCTAATTACTAATTATTAATTGCAACTATTAATTCTTTACCGCCTAATTTTTAATAAGTGTTAATAATTTTTAATAGTTAATTTTACCGCTATGCTCGTATCGCTCTCATATCAAGCGCTAATCTACATTACTTTATGTAATCGACTGCTTTGTTCTGCCTTCCTTATCTTTTGTTTTTTTTTTTTTTTTTTTTCTAGCATATTTTATGTAAACCGCTATGTGTAGCCTGTACCGCATAGGTCCTCAGGGGAGAAATCTCAGGACTCAATAAAATACAATACAATAATATCTGAGAAAAATTGTTATGAATCCAGTACTACGTACCATAGGTGGCGCCCTAGCGGCCTACTACTATGTGCTATGGTAATATCTCTCAAGACATATTGTCATTTTTACTAGATCCTTCTCTCAGTGTATCCCCTGCCGTTGTTGGATAATCCCTTGAGCCTCGGGTCAGCATTGTCTGGCTGAAACTGCACCCGGATGGTGTACGCAAAATATCGTAGTACTTGGCCTTCCGTCCGGCGAGAGGACTTGTGTCTCGCCGTTTGAAATCGCCTAATAAGTCCGGTCGATTCGATGACGAGACGGATTTCTTCAACTTGTAGGTTTTGGGAAAAAATTGTTCACTCATTCAGTACCGTTTGTTTGTCTCGTGGTTGATTTATGTAAAATAGTTTTGTTTCCACACTCGAATAGTTTTGTTACGCAAATTCCCCGATCGGATTCGAAAAAATCCGTAGACTTTTCGGCAGCGGTTCACAGCCGCTGGTTGAAAATTATTTATCCGAGCGGGGACGCCCGCTAATAACAATTTTGGACTCGATCGGCAGTGTTCTCCACTACCGTTAAATAATTTTGCTGACTTTATAAATGGCCGAATTGTAGACACAAAAAGGATTGAATTGTCTTGAGAATATTGGTTACGAATTGTCATTGTAAATTAATGAGAAATAATTATTTAAGGGGATGGACTCCAACCGACACATTTCGATTATCAGAAAACATTGGGAATTAGATATTTTATTCGGTATCAATGAAGATAACTTGAAATTGAGGATTTTATCGTAAATAAATTGAATCATCTATTGCTGACTTTATAAATGGCCGAATTGTAGACACAAAAAGGATTGAATTGTCTTGAGAATATTGGTTACGAATTGTCATTGTAAATTAATGAGAAATAATTATTTAAGGAGATGGACTCCAACCGACACATTTCGATTATCAGAAAACATTGGGAATTAGATATTTTATTCGGTATCAATGAAGATAACTTGAAATTGAGGATTTTATCGTAAATAAATTGAATCATCTATTGCTGACTTTATAAATGGCCGAATTGTAGACACAAAAAGGATTGAATTGTCTTGAGAATATTGGTTACGAATTGTCATTGTAAATTAATGAGAAATAATTATTTAAGGAGATGGACTCCAACCGATACATTTCGATTATCAGAAAACATTGGGAATTAGATATTTTATTCTGTATCAACGAAGATAACTTGAAATTGAGGATTTTATCGTAAATAAATTGAATCATCTATTGAATCATCTGGTTACGAATTGTGATCGTAAATTAATGAGAAATAATTATTTAAGGAGATGGACTCCAACCGATACATTTCGATTATCAGAAAACATTGGGAATTAGATATTTTATTCTGTATCAATGAAGATAACTTGAAATTGAGGATTTTATCGTAAATAAATTGAATCAATTGAATCAGAAATCTTGTCGACGGTGTTGGTTTTGAGGTGATCGCTTGACCCCCATAATCCTACCCTCGACACGAAACGCACCGAGCTGGTCGCGCGTATCTTTCACCTTGATTTTTTACCTAGCTAAAAACCAAGAACCTGCTGCCCTTTCGGAAAATAGCAGACGAGATGCATCATTTGCGTCTTCCTCTACCCCGCAGTCTGCGAGCTATCGGAAAGCCTAGTGACATGGTTACAGTAGAGAGAGCGGATATTCCGACGTCTTCAAGAAGGGAGAAACTTGGTAAAATTAAGTCTCCCGGTTGAGAATACAGTGTCGTTTCGAGCACAGAGAATTGCGGAGAGCGATACGGTGGCGGTCGGCTGCCGGAGAAGAAGACAACAATCTTCCAGGCGTTTGCAATCCGTCTTGTCGGGAGGTGGGCAAGCTTAGGCCCACGAAGTACTGCAGCGACAGCACGAAAGCGCGCCCTACAAAGGCGAGGGTGTGTAACCGAGGGGGGTATATCGCACGTCGTGAGGCATTAATGCACCATCCACTGGGAGATGTGCGCATGCCTCCGGGTCGGGGTCTCCCTCGTAGGCGGAGACTTAATGAGAAAGAGGTTGAGTACATATATAAACGTACCATGTACATCCGAGGAGCTCTGCCGGAACAGAGTGGGATCTCCATCGAAACCGCGGGGATTCGACGAGTCACCGCAACAGCGACGCTGCCAGAAACCCACGCGGTTTTCGGCAATTCTCACGTCATCTCCTTCCGCATTAAGTCACTGTGCATTTATAATACCGTTTTGTGGGCGCGGGACATGTTGCAATTATAGATATTTCTCGTTAGAGGGCGAATGAGTATGGAGTACGACCACTGTGCGCATGGAGTTGCACAAGGAGCCAGACCTGCGATCAATGTTATCATCCTACGTGATATCATATACGTAACGGATACGCGTTATACGCGGTTTCTGTCTCTACTTACTATGAGCCGCCTATATCCGTAATTTTACAATATTATCTGGGAGCGCATTTTTCTTAGCTTCAATATTACCGAAAATACGTCACTTCCGATTTGGAAATCTCATTTTTCGACCGAAATTGACGTGTTTCCGTAGGTATGACGTCACTTTTGGTCGAAAAAGGAGATTTTGAAAATTGGGCAAACTAACAAACAAATTTCTGATTGATAATGATTTCTCTATCGAATGATGATTCTAGGCCGCGGTAAGCATTTTCTTCGACTCTATCATTGCACAATTCGGTCACGTCTCAGGAGCGGTGAGGGAGTTGGCAGGTAATATTTACAGCTATGGAGAGCTCAAGCTTAACGGTAAGGAAGAGAGGCAGAGAGACCATCCGAAGCTGAGGGGGGCGCCATTACCCGCCCCATCCTGTACGAAACAATCGACGCGCCGTCGCGCTCTAACTCACCGAACCGTAGGACGTAATTAATTAGTAAACCGGTCGCAATCGGCATGTTGATTTGGTGGCACCGACCATTATTCAGCACTCACATGAGGATATACTATACGTTATGTATAGACAGGAACGAGAGGAACGTTTACGTAATGATCTGCGGCCAGCACGTGAGTGGGACGGTTAACGGTTATTGTAATCCTTATTGAGCAAATGCATTGATGTGGGGGAATGATTGGCACGCGTCATCCTCGAAATTCCAATAGCGATTCTAGTGTCACCATGGACGGTGAACGCGAGAAATTTTGCGACGACAAATTTATACAAAAATCGGCATTTCGTCGGTGTACATTTAAGCCCATGGGCTGAGAACGGGCCAAAACGGGACCCGGGGCGAAGGGGACTTAGGTCTTCCATTTGGGATGAGACTTTTTTTCCCCACGAAAAATGGTTAAAGATGGTCCATTTCGTCTTGATGTTCGGTTTTATCCCAATATCTCCTATACAGCAAGAGGCATTCGACATTTGTTGATTATGTTCGTTCAAAGAATTTCCATTTGCATATATCACCGATGCACCGAAGCTATAGATGTACTGGGGTAGGTCGTGTCCTTTGGGCATTCCACGAGAGATCTCGGTCGAGTCCTCGCGGCGATCGCGAAATCCCTGGCATTCGATATACCAACCTGGTATTCCACGGAGAATCTATGTATAGGTATAACGACCGGATATTATACCGGGCTTGTATACCAACGGCAATCGAAGGTTGATTCGAATAATTTCGATGGCCATGATTATCGTTCTACCTGTTTCCCATAAACCGGAAGGAATTTAGATATTGAGACGTGACTCGGTCGCCAGCTTCGGTTTGCTGTCGGCGAGTTTCGAACCGGTTCCGGACTGCCTCAGTGTATCCCGGTGAGCGGAACACAAAGTGATGCGGTAAAGATGAGCAGTAACAGATATCCAGGGTACGTCGTGGCGATTTCTGCCATTTTGGTTCGGAATGGTTATAAGCTTTCCAATGTTATCCACAATCTTAAATATCAGAAAATCTTGCCGTGCACGTTTTTGACGCTATTTCATAACGAAAATTGCGTCTATATGCATCGTGGCGGGTTGACGGTTATTCCGGAAAGTTGGGGCGCATGGCCTCATTCCCTAACGAAATCAGACACCAAATTTGATTTTCGGATCCATGGCACATTTTCTGTAGCCTCCATTTAATGTCAAATTGAATCACGCTTCCTTTACCGTTCAACAAATACGGTCTTCTTTCAACAGTCCTTTAACAAAGCCCTGGCGACAATCTATCGGAGGTTCCTTCTGCTCTGATTATCTACACGTTGATTCGATTATCATCTCGGCTACTAAATTCTATTGGACATGGAGCATTTTCACAACGGCTGCTGAAAAAAAAACCATGAATCATCCAAATTGGGGAATCAAAGTGATGGAATGTGGAATAAAATAATTCAAATTTTTTAATCAAAGTGACCAATAGTCAGAACCAATTGTGCAATCTGTGAAATCAAATGATCCAAATTGTGGAATCATATTATCGTAATCGTGGAATCAAAGTGACCGAACTGAGGTAAGCTTCAATTAGATGGATGGATAGCATTTCATAGGATCCTAGGACAAATCCTCTGAGGACGGGAAGCATACGGTAAACCAGAGACAGAAATTTCTCTGATATAAATTTTATAGCGTTGGGAGGATGCATTGGCGTGATATAATTTCAAATGCCAATAAGATTCTGTTAGCCACTGAATTCCGGGGTTCAATAGTGAAAGGCGTAAGGAAGACCCCTGTTTCGAATGATCAGATGTGCGCATAATAGCCCACACAGCTATCCACCAGGAAGTTTCATCAAGATAGTGCAGCTAAACGCCGACGTCAATATCGTTCTCATATGGATCAGCGAAGTCCCATCATGTATCGGGCACAATATTCCATCCGACTATGCGACGAGAATGAGGCGGAGGCGACGTGAAACAAACTGCGACATTGCCCAGTAGCGCACCAAGGAAGCATTGCCTCGACGGTTTCTTCCAAACATCCCCGCACTCTGCCGATATTGAATCTAAACTAGATCCACATTGACAACATGAATTAACCTTACGACACACACACAGGGGCGGGATGGAAATTTCGAAAGATCAATATCGGAAGGTCCAAAATATCTCATATGACATATTTTACGATGTGTCATTCCAGCAAAAGTCTATAGAAGCAATGAAATCGGAAAGTAAAATGATGCTGGTGACGACGAAAAAATTATGCGAAATTATTAATCTACAAATAGTGGACAGAGTCCGAAGGCGTAACGCCTTCGAACACAACAATACAATATTGTACATTTCAAAAGTTTCAAGTTCAAAAAAAAGTACAGATTAGAAAAGTTATGTATAGAATAGCCCACACAGGTCGAAAGTCAAAACTCCGAATATCACAATTTGGACTGTGTCAAATACCGAAATAAGATTCTCTGAGGGGTCAATTCTCCGAAAGTTGATTTTCCAAAAGAAGTCTCCACACTATGATATCCCCAAACGGCAATATTAAGAAAGAAAACTTATCCATTAAGGTAAGAGTCCGACAGGTTATTCCCGGAAAGAGATTATTACTTGCCATGTTACTGTGGTTTGATTTTCCAAGCTCAGACTTCGGATTTAATGATTCTACATGACCGGAGGCCTCGCGATGCGAGCGCCTACGCGTATAGGGCCGATAGAGCGTTATATTTTTATATTTGAACATAAGTTTTGAAACCGAAAAAAATAGTAAGTAAGACCGTTCGAATAATAATGATTCTAAACGTCAACTCCGCCCCCAGCATCCCGCACTGATGAAAAAGTACAGTTGAATCAACTAAGATTCGGGCAGGGACGTTCAAATTAATATTTAGTCGGTCGAACAAAATATTTTAATTGCTCAAAAATATTTTGGTGATATTACCCAACAAATTGTTGAACTAACAAATTTTTTAGCTGTACCAACAAAATATTTAGTTGAACGTCCCTGCCCGAATCTCAGTTGATTCAACCGTATTTTTTTGCAGTATGTAGGGGCCAGGATCCTGATCGTCAGCGAGAGTTTCAATATCCGACGAAGGACAAATTCTTCACCATTGGCCCAAGCGGGACCAGGTGTGCCGGCTGTTAACGTTGTGTTCGACTGAATGCGCACTCCGGCGAGATTAGATCCGTGCTTCGCAACAAAGAAGACATTGCAACATCCTTTTACTACACCCTCAACGCGCCATTTCTCCTCTTACACTCGATTCAACGTTTGGTGACATCTATATTTAACGAGGTGTTCCAAAGCGCCGTTAACGTCGCTCGTATTGGGAAAAGTGAGCGAAAGAAAAGAACGCAAGAGAGGTGAACCAGGGGAGAGAGGAGTAACGTGCGCGGAACTCGATTACCCGGTCGGTCCCTCAGCGCGAGGTCGTACATTCGTTCTTCCGCCAATTCCTCGGGGATGTTACGGCAGAGGCCCAGCCAGTTCCGGCGATCGAAACGCAAGAACTACACGCTTCCCCGAGCACCGGGTAGACCTCCGATGAATCTCCGGGACTGGTAAATCACGTCTCGGCTCGTGGCCTGTGTGGAAGAAAGGAGAAAATGTTCGCATTCGTTCGTTCATTCGTCCGCATGGGCTTGCTTAGGTATTCCGGGATTGGATGTCGTAGGTATCGATCTTCGAGGTAAGTAGGCAAAGGGTATCTCGCTCTGTTGCCGGTTAAAGAAGAGTGCAGAGGACCAAACACTGGAGCAAACATGCGAAACCCGCTGAGCTTGGGATTTCGAGCTCTCCAAAGATGGGTTTTGCCGACTCTGGAAAAATCGTTATCCTTTGGCTCGACATTGAATGCCAACCTGGTGCCGATTCTGGCCCAGTGGATTTTGACATCGCTGGAACCAACGCACCACGACCGAACTCAACATTACATGCACCAATTGTCAAACTCCATCAGAATCACGACGATCGCCACAGGATTCCCAGGATTTTATGTTTCGTAGTTGTCATCGTCATTGGGGGTTGCTAGTTTCTTTTTAGGAGTCGCCACTGTCCTGGTGGGAATGACATGCAGGACCGGTGCTGGCCGACTTCGGGCGAACACTGACCAATACTGAGTTACGACCCTGTGTGGCGCTCCCACTCGGGCGCCGATGGGAATCGCGTTGATATAAAACTCGTTGCTTCGCCGTCTGGTTCACGATGCGGTTGATCAATCGTCGATCCGCAACAAGAATTGTAGAGGCTGGCTCTCGATTTAACGTGTCCTCTATCCGTCGAGTCATCCAAACCGACAGAAAATGAACATGTCGATCGATACAACCCCCCATGCCACATTCCTCAGCCAACCATCCCAATCAAACGTCAACTGAGCGAACTTCCGAACTAATTATAGCCGGTAAGGGTCGAGTTAAGTCGTTAACGGAGCGACGACCAGTGGCTTTCAATTCACGGATCTTCGTACTTCTCTTGGCGGAATGTTCGTCGATTGTCCCGACCCTGTCGCTCTTTTCTCAAAACCCAACTGATGCGGTGATTTCTTGAACTGAAGAAAATGTCATTCGCTAAGCTCGAGGAATCTACCTTCGCGTCCCTTTTTTCGCTGCTCTCCACTTGAACCGCTGTTTCCTCTATTGTTCCGAAACCTGTTGCTAGTGTTATGAACTGCGTTTTAGAGCCCGGTTTAATCGTTCCTCGATATAGGATTGTTGCCGCAAAGTTATTCTCAATATTCTAGTGTTTCAATTCGATCCATTCACAAGCATTGGCAAATCTCAGCGCAACGGAAACTAAATGTTTTTTTCTGCTATTAACACCTCGTCGTATGTCAATGATTGAGGATTCGATAGTTTTCATCGGGGATGTTCCGGTCAAAACATTGAAATTGGTTCCGGTTGCAAAAGTGGCTTCTGCGGATGCAATGTTTTATAATATCAGTTCCAATTGATTCCTTTTACCCAATAACAATACAATTTGACAATAACTTCAAACCATGGAAAAACATCAGTTTCTGTAAAAAGCTTCGACCGGTGAAACGGGTGCACGCTTTGCATTTTGTTCTTGAGGTTCCTTACGCCAAAAATCGGGAGTCTACATCCTTACGCATTGACTCTTAAATAGAACAGTTACACAAGGTTGGGTATGTGAAAAAAAATCTGGATCCAGATTCGTTCGACTCCGATCGGGGTTCAATCGGGCTGCAGGGAAGCATCGATCAAGGATCGTCCGAAGATTGATAGTGCGTTGCGTCTGATTACGCTGACTATGAGGAGCCGAGACCTTCAATGCAGTGTGCTCTCCCGATGGTCTCGAGACATGAACATTTGTCATTCGTTCGAAGTAATTGTTCCTCAAACTGGCCGAGGGAATCGTCGGAAGGATTAGAGCTCCGAGTGCCGAATCGCGAATTTCACCGAAGATAGATCGTCCTGGCTGGTGAGTGTTGAAGCATCAGAATCGAAGTGGTGGTTGAGGGATAGATGTGTGCCGAGGTGTACCGCCGGTGAATATGAATTCTGAATCAAGCTTCCCAGTAGCAGGAGGCGGAAGTCCGGAGCGTGAGCTTTGAAAATCCACTATCATCGAGAGCTTCGGGGCAAGGAATGGTTTCCGTGGTCGCGCGAGACTGGAATTCGTAAACTTACCGGGTTGGTAATATCGACCGTGGAGAAACAAGATGAGAAACGAATATGTACCGTGATATACTATCGTACGTGCGAACGAGACGAAAATATACGATTTCACAAAATTGCGAAATTGCCGTGAGTAAAATCAGTAAAACATTATTTGGTGACAATGGTACGTCGCGACCATCCGCATCTCTCTGTGCATGGAAAAATTGCACAGGCTCGGTAAGGGTTCAGCGCGTCGGATGAAAAGTCACATGCATCTTGTGAGGCTGGCTGGCTTGACATTCCGACACTCACTACTGTCCATGTGATTCTGAACACTTTATGAAAGTCAATTACCGGTTGAATAGCGGTGCGCGAGAAAGAAATGAACACCGTAATCTATGTTATTCCACACTGCTCCATTGGATTATGGACAAATACCGATGAAGGTACCTTGCAAAGGTGAAGAATTCCTAACGACCCATTTACGTCACTGTCAATTGACTTCCCGTGTTATTTTATCGTAGCTACACGCGAAGATTTTCATAGATTCGCTCAGAGGCGATGAAAGCTTATGTGCAGCCGCAAGTGCTCCATTGAAGGTACATAAACTAGGTATATGTTCGTCGAAGACCTTAAAGCGTGCTCCTCGGTGTGTCTCGGTCTTTCGATTTGATGCACGCTGCAATCTCGCAGACCACTTCAACCCCTGGAGCCTGGCTACCACTGTCGTTCTCCGAGCTTCCCTTTGACGCTGCAACTCGGATGAATACGCGGGACCGAGCAACTCAGCAAAATGGCTTCCATACCGTGAGCTGTTGCTGCTTCCGCTGCAGCTGTTTCTACTGCCTATGGCCGCAGGCGTTTAAGTCTTTCGTGAAGGATAATTTTCAACGCTCCGCCACCAAATTATACTTTCTCCTAAGGCGCGAATGGCTGGCGCAGTTCTCCGGTTGCGCCGGGGACAGTGGATGAAAACGCTTCTCCAGACGATCGCCTTCGCTCCACCGTTGAATTAATCACGCGTTAAAAATGAGCTTGGGCACAGATTTCTTATTTTCCCCCACCTCCGTCCGACAGGTCAGTCTTGTTTGGGCATCGAGGCCGAAACGTTTATTGCGATGGAAAGAAAGTCACAGTTTTATCTCATTCGCAGATGCATTCTCTTGCACCGATTGCGGTATAAGGTACGAGTATATCTCAACAATTTTCCAAAATTCTGACGGACGGACGTACGGACTTTTATGTATGTAGATTGAAATATGGAAGGATAGATATCAATCCAATGAATACGTGTTATTCTGGCAATATAACATGGCATTTACTTTTCATATATCATTCCCATATAGCACGAAATGTTGAGAAATAATTTCAATGTTTCAAAATTTACGAAATACATTTCTAAAATATGTGAAAATAATAATATATTCTGGTATTGATTACGCAAATTGTTTATTTATACTGATGGTGTAATTCCAATCACGGTCTGCGATTAAGCAATTTGAACGCTATATACAATTTACCAAAACTTTATTCCTAACTCCGGCATAGCTGAATAAGTATGGTTGCAGGCTACAAATCCAAGGATACCAGGTTCGAATCTCACCGATGTCACAAAAAATAATAACGTTTTTTCCAATATGTATTTGTCTCTAGCAATAAATGTTTCTAGCAAATGTACCTATGAATAATAACGATGCTAATTGAGGTATGGATAATCGCGAATATATTTTTTTTTAAATTGATTTCTGTACAATGTTAATTGTTACAATCAGTTTCGTCGCAGTTATGTAACTGTTAATATTTTCGTTATGGTACAGTTAAACACAGTCAGATATCGCAATGTTAACTTTACGGATCAGTGTGACGGTCCCATATTTCGAGTTAGTAGGGGGGACCAGGACAAAATGGCACAGCGGGGCAAAACGGGACAGTGAGGGCAAAACTCAATTTTCCAATGATTTTTGGATGCCCCATTTTGTCCCAACGATACATCCGGATTTTCAAACCCGTTTTGCCCCACGTACCACCATCGGCACCATCCAAAAGTTATTGGAGAATTGAGTTTTGTCTCACTATCCCGTTTTGCCCCGGTGTGCCATTTTGCCCCGCTCTCCCCTACTTTAGCGCAGGAAACTCAGGTTAAAGATATTTTATCAAGACGCGCGATAATCTTGGTACCGTCAGCACCTTCCGTGCGAACATTAACGCCCCTCACGGTAGCGGTCCAGCCGCTGCACTCGCCACGCGCGGGCGGCGGCCGTCTTATCGCGCAAAAGAATACTGTGTCGCGCGCAGCGATAGACGAGGGCCCTACTTCCGTCAGGCCCTTGCATCAGTTCATCCCTACGTCCCGAAGTTGTTAGACGTTCGCTCTCCTTCAGTACTACACTTAATAAACAGTTATACATTATTCGGCATTTATACATCATCATATACGACATCACATCAGTAACATAACCGTTCCGTTTTAGCTATATAACACTGTTATATAACATGTTATATAGTTCAGCCGGAAATGGCAGCTCACCCGTAACTTGCGTGCAACACTCAAATAATATTACTTGTTATATTCGGTTTCATTGCCGTTACATCGCAGATATATCACTGCGCTCACTGGGAAGAATCTTTCCCTTGACCTACCGCTCAGGGCTATCATCATTCATATACATTGTTACAAACAAAAATGTTACACGACAAAGCAATCGCATTATAGACAGAATGGCTTGTTGTAGCTCGCACTAACCAATTCCACAGCCGGCGGAGGCAAAGGCAGCGATGGCGGTAGAGAGACTCAAACAATCGGACAGGATTACTCGAAGAAGAGACACTCCGTTGTTCGAGAGTTAAGTTGCCGCGAGGATTATTGAATCATCCGGCAGATAATGGGCGCCCTTTCGAATCGAAGACGCTGACGCGGTTCGGCCTTTCGTGTGTCTCGTACAATAGAATGAATCTTTGATTCCCAGTCGCTCGGTTCTCGATATCACTCGGCAAACTCTCGTCCCATTCACACTGACGTCGAAGTGTGTCATACGAACGAACGGCGTTTCCTCGGCAATACATTTTCCAGGCAACACCGGGGCTCAGCGTTGTTCAAAGATAAATTCGCGTATCGACTTGTGTACCACCTGTCTACCTACCCACCGGATGGTGGAGGGCATCCGGTAGGTGCCTTCCAGCTAACCTTTGTACTAACCCTCTTAACCCCTTGTGACCTCCCTCGCCAGCCTGTGTCCACTGTACATTGTACATAATGTGTTTGGCAAACCAACGATCGCTGCGGCAGCGGCCCACGAGGATACGAAACTCTTGGGCGTCATAGGCTGTATAATAAAGGGCTCGCGGCGGCGGGAGTGTTCACGAGCGAGGACGCAACGACGGTGGAGCTGATCGTCGGTGCATCCTGCTACGTATTCATCGTCGAGCCTGCTCCTGTGCCATCATACGATACTAGTCCAAAACTCGAGGGGGAGTGTGTGTACACAATTTACAGGCACTGAACGTCGCGGGGCAGAAATTGCTACTTTGTGACACGGGAAACAAGTGCGATGGTCATGTTTCTCGGTGGTCCGTCGGCCGAAATATTCTGAATTATTTATGGAGTTTCGGTAAAGTGAAAAGTATTGTTTTCAAGGGGAAATGGGATGTACGGTTGGACGTGCAGAAAACGGTGAAAAACAAATTTAGAATGCAATTTAAGCATAGTAGAACGAGTGCACCGAGAAAAAAAATTAATTGAGTCAACAAAATGAGCGCTTACGGGGGGCGAGATACATTTTTAGTTGATCGAACGAAATAATTATCGTAGTAAGTAAAGAAACATTTGATTCGACGGCCTGTTAGTTCGATCAACGAGGGCTTCCTTTCGATCAACCAAACATTTGTTTCGCCAACCGCAAGCGCACATTTTGTTGACTGAATTGGTTTTTTTTTTTTTTTTTTCTCTGTGTGCGGTAAAAGTGGAAGCGTTCGAGGGTCAACGATAATAGTAATTCGTAATTGGCAGACTGCTGCGACAATATAACGGAAGTTGCGAATAGCAGTGATGGCAAGACGAAATCGGTATATAATAAATAGTAGTAACTGACAGTAATGATTTGATGGAATCACGCAAAAAAATCGCTGTAGCTGGCATTAATGATCGGACAGCGTGATTCACAAGAACTTGCACAGAGACGGACAAACGGACAGGAAACCGGTGAAAAATAAACGTGAAATATAATGGTCCGATGGAATCATGCAAGAAAGAGCAGTGACCCACAGTAGTGTTCGGACAGCTCGAAATACAATAACTCGCAGACGACGGACGGACGGACTGGATAATGGTGAAAAATAAAATAACGAAATGAAAGTAGATTCATGCAAACGGAACCACGCAAGAAATCGTAGTAACTGACAGTGGCGATCGAACAGCGTGAAACGGAACAATCGCCGGACAAACGGACGGACGGACATTAAAACGGTGTAAAGTAAACGCAGAGTGTAATGGTATGACGGAATCGTACATGAAATAGTAGTAACTAACAATAGTGATCGGACAGCGTGGAACCCAAGAAGTGGTAGCAGCTTTCAGTAATTTCCGGGCACTGCCACTTACGACGATTTCGAATCAAGATCTTTTTGAATATACAGTACACGACCGCGTTTCTCCGATCCTCGGGACCCAATCCAATTAAGGACGACCGCGTAAGTTGGATACCCCAATACCTGCCCAAGTACCTGCCCACCGTCCCTTTCCATACGCAAAATACCCTTTCCGCGCGCCGTTACCCTTTGCTCGTGGAGACACGTATAGCCGCAAAAATGACCGTAATATAAGCGTGCAGAAATATACTCTATGTATTTCGCAGCTCAAGTCATAGTTCGAAATTGACTTCGTAATTTGAATATGAAATGCATTCTGTCGTTTAAGGGAGCCCCATAAAAATCCCGTTTTATAAATTACGCATTTTATATTTATTTGATTTGTTGCTTTGCTAAAGTTAACAAGCCTTTGCTTCCTCATAGACAAAGATCTTTCGTCAATCAAATAATTCAATATATTGCTTTCTCATAGAGGAAGCTATGATTTCGTAAAAAAAAACGCGAGATTTTAACGTCTGAGTACTTAAAATAGTCTAAGACGTCAAGTAATGCGATTATTACCTTGCGTCCGGATGTATGTGTGTATGTGTGTACGTTTAATCGTATCGCTTCGTTCGGAAAAATAAGCTTTTTATCAGAGGACAAATTTGATCAATAACAAAAATTGGAGAAACGCGGTCGTGTACTGTATATTGAATTTACGTGAAGCAAAACCGTGAAACGAAATGAAACCGACAATGATAATTGATTCTCCATTCGTCAATGGAAACACCGAGAATTCGCTTCGTTCGGAAAAATAAGCTTTTTATCAGAGGACAAATTTGATCAATAACAAAAATTGGAGAAACGCGGTCGTGTACTGTATATTGAATTTACGTGAAGCAAAACCGAGAAACGAAATGAAACCGACAATGATAATTGATTCTCCATTCGTCAATGGAAACACCGAGAATCCCTTGGGACTTCGGCTACCGATTACTTTCATCCCTGTACCCAACGGACGGAAGACTAAGCAAGCACAAGCGGTGGAGTGGATCCTCTCGACTTTCCTCGCCCTCTCTCGTCACCTTCCACCGTTCCATCTCGGTCGGTGTCGCTTTCCTCTCATCCATCCTCGTCTCGATTTATTCTCTCTTCTAGCTTTTTTCCATTGCAATTTGCATGCAACGACTATAGCCTCGAAATGTCACCACTGTACATGCCACTCGCAATACTCGAGTGCTGTAACCGAACCACCGTCTCTTCCGCCCTCGTACACTTTTCCTTCCAGTGCCACTACTAAGTACTTCGGATTCGTATCTTTCACGAGTCTCCCGGGTGAAAGCTAATACGGGTCTTCGAGGTTTTTTTTTTTTTTTTTTTTTCCTCGAAATCACTCGAACCTTCCACAGCCCGCTCTGTCGGTGTCCCATTTAACGCAACTTTGGACCCGAGTTCATGAAAATCATGTTTCACAATTTTGTTTTGCTTGCTTATCTTCAAAGCAGAAATACGTTATCATGCAAAAACATTAATATCTGTATTATTAACGACCGTCCGCACTTTACGGACCGGCAGCACCGATGCTCGATAATTTGTTTTCACTTATCTGGCCCCGCAAAACACCAGGTTTATACCACTCCGGAAGACCCACGATTTTGCTATGCAAACGCATTAGCAGTCGTGCGATTCGAAACAACAATGGAAATTTATAACCGTTCGTACACAATTTCGTATATACCGATTCCATATCGAGCAATGAGTTAACGGATTTTCCAAATGAGAGTGCACAGAAGCATCTGCGATAAGAGAGCGAAGCGGAAACCTCGCTAGTAGTCAAAGCCGCTATTAGTCAGACGCTCGGGTCTCCCCTTCAGGTGCACAGACATTCGCGCGAACGGCGTCGAAAATAAATATGTTTTTACTGTGTAAACGGAAGTCGAGAACCGGTGGCTAGCGAACGCTTTGAACTTTTCCTGCCCACTTGTGCGCTATGTACCCTGCACTGCGTGCTACCGCTCTCGAGTTATTGATATTTATGGCTACCGCCTAGGTATAACGTCACGGAAATGCTGACATGGGTGAGACTCGTCTCATGCCTCCCTTGGATCTCGCACAAGTTCATAGGATGTACACGAGTACCGGAGTTTCTTTGCCGCTCTGGGGAGGAAAAAAGGGTTATACACCGTAAGATTTCTCCCACGACAATGTTTTTTTTGCAAGCACGAAAAGTCAATGACTATCGGCGAATACTCGGTCTTACACAAGGATAAGAAAAAACTGGGACAGAGGAACAGGATGGAGCGATTTTTTTTACCGGTTGCCTACATCGGTAATGGCAGAGGTTCCGTTCCACGGCGTGTCTCGATTTCTCGCACGCTTGCTCTTTTCACACAGACTCGTGGTTGTTCTGGCTAGCGCACTCGTAACCATCGGTACTCACGGACACTCACTGACACTCTGGTGAATGGAATAAATTCCGTTCCATGAGCTAAAACTCCCCCATTAGAGAATTTAACCCGCCGATTGGAATAAATTATATTCCATGAGCTGAAGTAAAATTCCATACCACGAGCAAAAATTGAATCATTGGACCATGCAACCCATATAATGGAATAAATTCCGTTCCATGAGCTAAAACTCCCCCATTAGAGAATTTAACCCGCCGATTGGAATAAATTCTACTCCATGAGCTGAAGTAAAATTCCATACCACGAGCAAAAATTAAATCATTGGACCATGCAACATGCAACCCATAGAATCGAATAAATTCCGTTCCACGAGCTAAAACTCCCCCATTAGAGAATTTAACCCGCCGATTGGAATAAATTCTATTCCATGAGCTGAAGTAAAATTCCATACCACGAGCAAAAATTAAATCATTGGACAATGCAACCCATAGAATGGAACAAATTCTATAGTATGAGGTAAAATTAGAGGATTAGAAAATTTAGCCCATGAGAGAGAATAAATTTTCCAATGGTTGCATTTTAGCTCATAGAGTGGACAATCCTTGCTGACACCTATTACAGCAGTCATTATTACAGTCCCGTTCGTCCATATAGGATAGCCGTATATCGGTCGTATGTAAAACGACCTGGACCTACCGCGGCACTCGCCTAGGGACCCGTCACACCGCAGCGGGTCCGTGATACGTTATGACGTCTGTCATACCCCAAGGAGTCCGTTACACACGCACTTACTTACAAGTTCCATTTATCCGACAAAGCCCCTGATCTGGAAGGACTAACCCCTATTATTTAAGAATAATAGGGGTTAGTCCTTCCAGATCACATGTAAGCATGTCCACATGTAAGCATGTGAACATCGAACTCCGCGGACACCTCAGGCAAATTGCTTTAACGGAATTGAAACGCAGTGTTCACGATATTCCATAAAAATTGAGCTTTCACGGCACGAAAAATAGTACTTACAAAGAAACGGGATTAAAGTTTAATTAATGACTTACCAGTTTCAGCCACGCATTCGTAGTCAATATCTGGTTCTTCTCATCCTGGAATACAGGAAAAAAATAACGTTAAAAACCAAATGTATCAATCGGGCGTGTTGTATTTCTATATTTTCATATCTTTTGCAATCAAACGAGGAAGCACACGGCTCGTGAGCAGAGCATGTACTGTCGTATGAGTATATACGCGCGCAATTAAAATTCCAAGCAACTCGCTCGCTCGGTTAACGCGATCGAACTCTCCTGCCAGCTATCGACCTTCCGTTTCATGCTCCTGGAATCCTTTTCTCTTTCCCATTTCCATTCATTTTTTTTATCCCAAAAGGGACTCCATTCTCCCATTCGAAAGAAACGTCTAGACTTATTCCGACGCGTTTTACCAATCATTAACATTTATTTAAACTATACTGCGCACTTATTCGATGCTGATTCAAGGGATTCGTTTAGCGATGTATTTCACTTTTTTTTGTATCAGTAAAAAAACAATCGTATCGAAAATCTCACGATTTTTCATAAGGGTGTTCCTAACGTGTAAGAAATTCCCACGTTTGAGTACAACAAATTACGAAAGAGGTTTCCTTATTCACTCTCGATACTATCTTATCGATATCATCGATTTTTTTTATGCAATTTTCCTGCAATTTTTTATACTCGGACTCAAAATTTTTTTATGCACCCGCAATACTGTAACGAACGGTTAATCACATGAGATTTTTTATATAGTTTTTTTACGGACAAAAATAAATGAAAATAAACGAATATTACAGAAAGAAATATGTGATTTCCCCCATTTACGAAAACCTATCGGATTCCTCGCGCCTGTCAATCTCAATCACTGCTGTCCTCGCGGTATGTAGGTTTCTGTACATCATTTAAAAAAATCTAAAATGAATAATGATAATTCAGTTTATAACTGAGTTACAAACTAACCGAGGGTATTGCGAGTTAATTTGCGAAAACCGTTAATTCGGTATATTTGGAGAAGTGGATCGGGATGGTTGAAAAGTTGTTCGACCGTGGAAAAGCGTCAGGACTGTACAATTTCAAAACCATCAGAAAGTCGAGAGCGGGAGAGTCGTTGAAGACCTTTGTACTGCTGCTGACAGATCTCGTGAAAATTTAAATTAAAATGAACGAAATTCGTTACGGATCATTGTGCATTCGCGGTGAAATATCGGATATTTATTTTATTTCAAAGATTCTTCGCTCGCAAATTTTCGACCATCCGAGCGGTCGACAACAAAATACGTGTTTTACAATTTATATAAAAAAAAAAAAACCTGATCAGGCATTCTTCTGTGTCTTTGTAAGGCTGTATTTCTTCGATATTCTCTTTACACGTATTTATTTATTTGTATTTTCATGAGTTACATAAAAATATAAAATAATTTAACGACAGCGGTGGATGCGCGGTTGGCGCACGGCTCCGGTGGTCTCCAAAGTCAAGCAAGATCGTTTGCGGTCGGTGCTTGGATGGGTGACCGCTTAGCCGTACGCTAGCTGGCGCATCGACGGTTGAGCGGGAGGCGCTTTCTTCTGAAACTTTCGTCTTTCTGCACTTTACTCAAAGTGCAGAAATACCGGAGGATCAGTAGAATATGGCCGTCTGTACCGGCACGGGTTTTCCGTAGTTTCCCCGTGTCCCCGGCAAATGCGGTACAGTGTAGCTAAGTCGGCTGCGGACGCACTGGAAGTTAGGTAGCTTAGCTGAGTGCGGGTAGGGAGTGCTAGGGGGGAATCGGGATGGGGTTCCGTAAAAATCCAGAACCCGGTGGAAGAATGGAACAAATATAAAATAATTTAATTAAAACTGTTTTCCCGTCGTTCCGAAAAATGTCCAAATCATTAAGCGGTAAGCTCGACGTAACATCGATTTGACATTCGCCCCTTGATCTCTCCAATGCGCATTGAAAATTCCGGCGTCTAGTCGATCAGTCGATTGTGAAACCCCCGCGGTCGGATTGTCGGCGCGAAAGTCTATTGTCCCATTGTTCCCCGATGATAATTTGCCGAATCAATTATCCCGCCCCCTCCTCCTCATATGGTCCAAATCAAGTATAAGTGCTCGAGGGAGATGGGGAGACATCCGCAGACTGAGCGTGCTCGCTGCAAAACCGTCCCGAAAGAAAATGTCTCTCCTTCTCGAGTGTCGATGACAAAGCGATTCCCTCTGCCCGCGGCGCGAGTCCGATCGATTGATCGTCATACGTACTCCGATGATTTCCCGACAATTAAATTGTGCGCATTCTGTTCGCGGATCGAAGACTGAGAGTCGAAAAAGCGGAACTCTGCAGGAGACAAGGAGGACGGAAATGTTGAAGTTTCGCAAGTTGTTCGGATGACGGAGGGTGCTTGAAGTGGCATAGAAATACTACATTTCCATTTCAAAGGAAAACAGACGCTGCCGATTTTATACCTGCTGCTCGCACTAGGCTGCAAACGCGGATGATTTTTTTTCACCGTGCTACCCTCGCGTGTGTTCCGAGTATCTGCCATGCCAGTGTCTTCTTACGTTCTTGGCACAGTGGAGAAAGAGTGGGTAAAGAGAAATTGCAATTTCAAAGGGCCACGCTGTACTTATTCGACAACAGCTGCTTTCTTCCGTAAAAAAAATCTCTGTAACATCACTTCTGGTTTAAAAATCTCGGTGTGTTATCTACAAATTTTTCGAAAGAATGCTGTTTCGTTGTTCGTCAATGCACAGGATAATGTTTATTCTCATGGGATGTATTTTTTCGTTATCCGTCCGATAATGCTCTCGTTTTTTACGATAAGATGGTGCAAAAAATAATTAGGCGCGATTTGTTCTACAGTTTTATGGTGGTAATTAATCTATCATTTTTTTAACGTTTTTTTTTCAAATAATTGGCTGAGCATTATTGGATGCATCCACCCGTACCGAAACAACCCTCAAAATTTTAATGTTTTCATGAAGTATTTTAGGAATAGCATTAATTTTTAATTCGAGGCCATCTCAGTCGGAGGAAAAGGGCTTTCGAGTGCCCTTAACTCGGATTCGAATGTCGTCGATCGCCATATTTTTCCATCATTCAAATTTAGACCAACCCTCACATCATCGGCCACGATCAATTGTCCGGAGTCTCCGCCCGGTCGCTCCATCTCCGAAATGTATGTCGAATGCATCCAGTGTTAGAACCGCGTGAATCAAGGAACAGATGAAAGTGGATAAAAGAACGTGTGTGATACGTCTCAATAGTATTTAGAATTCATCTTGAATGTAGCCGGCAACAGAAAGGGATGAATTGAAGAATATACAGTACGTCTTCAGCTCACCTTACCTGGTGCACACTCAGTCAAACGACCCCGACCAATTACGGCACAAAAGGTCGACAATGGAAATATCGAATTTTGACCTATTTCGTGAAAATATCGTGATGCACCAACTTTGTAGGAGTTGAATGGAAAATATCAATATTATATTCTCGAGGTCGAGGCTAAATGGATACGCTGCAAACTACAGATAACGAGATAAAGTTCCGATAACTCGCTTTTTTCGGAATGAAACTCTGCGCCAAGAAAAGTTGTCACGCGAGGTTTTTGCAACATGACGGAATAAAAAGTCATGCAAAAGATTGAAATAATTTACGATAAAAAAATGGTTAATGAAAAAATTGCTTGAAAAACGATGAAATAATAAATGTATGTAACAATAATTAATATTTCCAGTAACTAACAATAGTAATAATTAATAAAATAATAGAATAATAGCAAAATTAATTAATCGTAATTATATCAATTCGTTCATAGTCTTCGCTATGATAATATTCTCCTACCAAGATTATGTGTGTGGAGATAGAAGAACTGTGTTCAGAAGCCGTCCCCCGACTGTAGCGAAGATTATGAAACATGAAAACGGACTTGGACCACCTCTTGAACACAAACTTTTCTTGCGCCACAAAAAGTGGTAAAAAATAATCTGATTTGCCCCGGGAATGTGGACGATTTCGCATCACATAGAAACCATTCTAAAAAATGCATAAAACTTTGTTGCTTATTTAATATACATGTCTACGATGCTATATCAGATGCAAGTGGTGAATATGGTCCACTAAAAGATATTGACCTATATGTCTTACTCCCAGTGCCGAAGCAACATCCTTAAAAAAGACCTCTCAGTGAAACATTTTTATCATTTTTTCACGGCCGTCGCGAAGTGGTTTATTTCAATCGCTGGGTAAAAATGGACCACAGACGGCGGCTAGTTATGGACGGCCTACGAATGTCTCGGGAAGGCTTCGGGCAATGAGAATTGAATTGATGTTTCTTGGGGACTCAAAGTTTATATTTAAATGAAGTCAATTTCGGCATTTTAACGAGATAAGAGGGTGGTCCATATTAACGAACTACAGAAAACTACATGAAATTCAAGGAAATTTAGGTGATAATCTTAAATCTCATCAGGGGTCGGTCTTGCACCTGCACTTCGCAATGCCTATTGTATGCATATTGCACGCAATGTCGGTCATAACAGTTATATGGAACAAATTTATCGAATTTGTCGAGTTATCGATTCGTGAAGTAAATTCGTATGGATAACGAGAACAATTAGGGCAGCAAACCTCTTGATGGGATCGATGAGCTCATACTTATGATGGATATACTATAAGGTCCCTAATAAACTGACAGCTCATGACTGGCGGTTTCACTCCGGAAGATTAATGCATTACCGACGTGATAGAACTTCTATTGGCCCTGTTAATTTACTTAGCCTGTTTGGGGGACTCTAACGAGATATGCTATTTTGGCATATATACACTCCATTCCGAGTGATTAATGATTTTTCATTAACTCCCTTCCAAAATGACAAATAATCGTAAGCGAATGATAATTTCGTGTCGACTCTTGTACCGAGTCAATTTTCACTGTCAAGAGACACGGTGGCGTATCGACACGATGTAGGAAAGGAAATTTAATGAAACTTAATGATTCTTTGCCAACAAGACGCATCAAGTATTGTATTTTTTTTTTTTTTAAGTCGATACTTTTGCGGCCTGTTAGAAATTCATACCCGAGGTGGACAAATACCCTAAGCATTTAAATTGCGTATTGAAGTAGCAAGTAGTTCAAGTACCGAGCAATGAGTTGCGTTAGGTGACCTATTGAGTACTGGCAAAACTTAATAGCTCAAGTTCCGAGTACTGGGCACTGACACAGTACTCGACACTTCAAGTACTTAATGTATTTGCGCAGCTCTGATTCGTACTGATATAAGTAACAAAAGTTGAAAATAAAAACGTTCATATCGCTTTCTTATAATGTTCATTTATTCGGGAAGCTTCTTCTATGAGAAAGCATTTTCTGAATTTTCGGTTTCCTCACAGAGAAAGCTTTGCGAATAAAGCAACATCATGAAAAAGCGATATAAAAATTTCGATTTTCAACCTTTTTTACAAACGTCATATTTGACTTTTACGCAAAACGACTGGCCGATTCAGGTTCCCCGTGAAAAAGTAATATACCGGGTCGCGCTTCACTTTATCCGATCCGAAATACATGGAATTATGTGCTCCAGAATTTTTTTTTGCACTTTCAATTCTTCTTCAAGACATCCAAATGATACCTCTTTATCTAGCTTTTCCAACCCCGTCATATCCATCATCTTGTGTATTCATTGCCGTAGACCACTATAGGCACCCGGGTCTTTTCCGCGATGCCATCGGGAAGCAAATAAATCACTGTTTGAAAATACACAAAATCAGTCATTTTTGCAATTTTGGCTATAAAAATTCCCGTCAAACTTTTTTTGTTAATGGTCGCTCCACAACTGTATTCCACGTACTTTTCGACGCTGATCACGAATCTACCACTTATTTTATTCATAAATGAATATTTAATAAGGAAAATTGCGTCTGATGTAAAGTATTGATTTTTCATAAAATTCAAAAAAATTCAAAATGACATAAAATTTAAAGGATTCGATCGATTTTCGTGAAACTTCAATGGAATCATCGGGTGATCATATTCCATCTGTGTACGCGTTTTTAGGCCGAAAGTTAAAAAATTGTGAGCGCTAGAGCGCTCACAGACATTTTCGAAGAAATTAAAGACCGCGTACAAAAAGAAAAAATCAGCTGAACATTTTTCCAATAAAATTTTGACCAAACGTTGACTATCGATCACACATACTGTGCGTAGAATTTCAGCTCAATCGGTTGAGGCAATCCTGAGTTATAGCGGTTTTAATTTTCGATGTTTTCGATGTTTTGGAACATTCTGAACACGTATTCATTAAAAGCTGAAAGATTAAAATCAACAAGCAAGTTCGGTTGGAGAGTACGATTTAGGGATAGCCATTGTAGTGCAAACGATCTGAAGGGCGAAAAGTGACCCTTGGTAAAGGACCACTATGTAATACGCGTTACATTTCTATTCTGGATTTGGAGCGTTCCGGATGAGACCGGATCTCCATGCGTTGACCAATTTGTAACATCTACCGGACCTGTATAAGATATATTTTGGGTCACGTGTTGCTTAGAGGACAGTTCTCGTTAGGCTATCGCCGAGAGTGGAACTCGCCCCCCGAGCTTCCGCTCCGCTATCGACCTATGTTCTCGTTTCGTTGCATTTGAGCTATCGACGATCCGCGGTAGATCCCTGCGCCGATAAGAGGCCATGTATCCTGTTATCGACTATGTGTAGAATTAGCGTGCTAGTTAGATTCCGCAAGTAAATGAAACCCTTCCCGCGGTTTATCACAAATCTTTGGAAAATTCTCCTACACGTTCCACACCGGGCACCGCCGACACTGCGGCAACACCGTGAACTTTCTCGTCTGTTGATCCGAATGTAATATCACGTTAACCGTAATAACTACCTATCCGAAGTTCAGGCTCTCACTGAGAGAGAGACTTTGGCACGCAAAGTAAACTTTCCAGTTGCAGTTTACACGAATACCGAGACGACATTTTGGATAAACAGTAGAGTTGAAATGGAACCTCAGCGGTAGAAACCAAATACATTATATTCTCACGAAACTCAAATAATAATTGCCACTCACCACATCGATGATTTGTTGAAGAGTTATGCCGAACTTGACTTCCAGTGGTTCACTCTCGTTGGCGACCGGCCGCTCCAGAATGTTGTAATTCGCCAGTAAATTGTTCAGCAGTCGTTTCTCATGGCGTCCACAATGAATCTCTGAAAAAAATCAAATGAAATAAAGTTTAAAAAAAAATTTCAATCGACATATTCGGTTGCAAATGAAACTGTTCGTTTCTTCCTCGTTGTTCAAGATCGCTCACGAAGCGTTCGCCGAGGATGTGTGCTGATAAAAAAAAACACATTCTTACTTTCTGGGGGGAAGCAAAAATAAAACCGAATGGAATGAAATAAAGTTACTTCGACAGATGAATTTGATTAAGCAATAACCGTGTACAGCATAGAGACTCGAATCACTGCGTTCTACCCGTTATCGTCAAACCCAATTAGCCTAAGGAACATAGGTGTGGTTAAACCGACTTCGGAATCCATCCAGGGTGTGGTACTCGAGAGCTGGTGAAGCCTAGCTAGGAGAATCCGGAATGCAACAGGATTGTATCGGAGAATAATGGCTATCGCGGTCGGCCTCAATGCCCTAGCCCAATATACGTACGTACACGACGTTCCACGAAGAGGGAAGGTGATCGGTGATCGTGCGAGGGTGACATCGAATCCGCGACATCGGGCTGATGCGCCATCGACACCCAACACCGAATTATTCGTTTCATCCGAAATTCCATTCGTCAATTAATTATAGAGAATTCTCCATTTTTCTTCATTGTCTCTCGTTCAACATACAGTCATTGCGTTGGATCGATGTTCCAGCCATTAAAGCAATTTTTCCTTTTCAGACGTACTTGGCCTGGTTGAATTTATAACCACCGTGAGTTAAATTCATAAGAACCACAACCTTCGCAATTCGCCGTGAGGTGAATCGCATTAGACGGAATAGCTGTCTGTGCAACAGACTGTTCACCCAACGTCCAGCTCGTGGCATTTCAGACATCCGTTTTGCCAACGAGCAAATAATGCTTTTCAGAATATCGGCCCCACTATATTTGTACGAAGTATTCCGCATAAAGTGCTCCACCGAATCTCCATTATGCCAATTTTTCTCCGCTTTGTCCACGAATCGTAAAGCACTCTGCGCAAATAAAAGAAAATCGGTAGGATCCAAATAGACGAAAGCAAAAATAATTATTTTACCTGATTCCATCACATTCTTCGGAGAACTGTATAAAGAAATGTCCCGCTGGAAATGTTTTCACATTAAAGATTCACGAACACGCACGAGAAAGAAAAAGAACCCCTCAAAATGATCCACTGGAAGAGAAATCTCGAATCTGAGAGACGCTGAAATTAAGTATTCATCTGCCGCCTACCTTTTTCATTGTGGGATAATTTATTCGGGCTTACTCGAGCACGCCGGGTAACTGACAATGGCGACGTCTTTCTCGGTCATGGCTTGGTTCACGCTAGAACCCCAGACACTGCTGGACGCAGTGTTCCAGACACCTTAATCAAAAGGGGTTTATTAAAGAAGACCAGCGGCACAGAAAGTTTGTTGTTTCTCATTTGACAAAAGCGTTCGAATAATTAATTAAAAGGGTACATGATTTATAAGAGGATTGCGTAGTTCATGTTCAGCTCGAGTTTTAATCGCTCGATCGTGCCATTACACACTGTCGAACTGGTTGGCGAAGGCGGTAAAAAAAAAAAAAAAAAGAAGAAAGTTTGGACATTACCGTGTTCGCAGTCGTCTGTCTTGAGAATTTATTCATAGTCGATAATTGCGAGTACCTACTCGCGTCCAACCACAGTGACTTATTTTACAACGCAAGCCACGGTATACGCGGTCAAAGGTTTTTTCGGCGATGCGAGTCCGTGTAATTTGAAAGCTCCAGTTTCCAAGGTTCGTGGAGAGGTGAAAACTCCGAATGGGGAAAGGAAAAGACAAATCAATAAAAAAAAAAAAAGAAACCCCGAAGCTCGCTTGGTTTTCCGCCCTGTAATGGAATTTTCATTCGTTCGAAATATAGCGACTACGAGCTCAGTTCCCGAACCGCGTTGAATCGCATGCTCAGTTTTGTTCAGGCGATTCAGCTCGACCTCCGCAATTATGTAGATGCAACAGTTCGCATGAATGAAAAAAAATGAAAGGGGCGTCGGTGGAGGTGTGCTTTTTTTTTTTTCACAGCCAGGCCGCTTCGCCAGCGTGTGGCAGGGCTCCGCGGCGGTTTTGTTGTTCGGTGAATGGCGGAGGGTGCGCCAATGTTTTCCCGGGACGGGCGCACACGTGCGGCCAGCGAGCGAATTCGCGGCAGCGAGAGCTAGATGTACCATCCAACTGCTGGCCCGGAAAACGTGGCAGTTGGTGCGCAAGACCAAGTCGCGCAGGCCGAGTCACGTAAAAGCCATGACACCGACGGTAAAGGGGCCAGACGGAAAGGAAGAGGAAAGTTGAAAACCCGACAACGACCCACCGAGGACACTGCATCAGTGAAAATTTATCCTACGCCGGCTAAAAGACAATGAGAAACGTGTCAGCGTGCAACCGACACGGCGCGGCAGGTACACGGAACATGCAAGGAAAGACCGAAGAGACGTGGTGTATCGCGAGCCTACGCGGTGGTTGGAGCTTCAAAAGACCGTGGAAGCGAGATGGCAGGGGTGACAAGGCGCGAGCGAAGAAGGACGAGCCGGATAAGGGATAACGAGCAAGCGCGAAGGGAAGAGATCCGCGAGCGGTGGAGACAAACCGAGTGGGCTAGAATGGAGTGAAAAAACGAGAGAGAATATGCTTGCTCCGTTGGTCTCGTACGTTTTCACGCACACGAACCTTCGGGGCTCTTCATGAGCCATCCCTGCACAAAAGGCTCGCTCGGGCTCTACCCGATTCTCGATGAGAAAGAGACGTCGGGGCGATGCCTGGCGCGAGAGAGGCGCTCCATTGATCCACGAAGAATGCGCAACGCCTACGTGTACGGTAACTTTGAGGGCGACGCGAGACGACGCCAATGAGGAAGTCTAGATGGCATAAGAGTATCGGAGAATTACGGGGGACGACGAGGAAGGTGTAAACAATTCCCACCTTCGATGTTCGCTTCTTTTGATTCTCATTTTTGTTTAACCCTTGCACGTCGGGGCGCGTCTCGAGTTTCTCACTCGAACGAGGCCCCCGACGCTGCGACACAACGCGGGAATAAACGCGAAAGCCTCGGGAGACCCGTAACAGTACCGTGCTTCGAGACTTTCGCCTGTCGTTGACGGATCTCTCTCGCAAAGTAAATAATCGGAATATTGCTGTTCCATGCATTTTTCATTCCCTTAGACTTGTCGTTCCTTGTATACGAATATAAAAATGCTTCAAGCTCTGTGCATACGTTACGTCAGCATTATCATCAACAGTATTCAGGTCGAAACAAAGTCATCCTCTATACAACCCATTTTTACCCATTTTACCCATTTTTTACCAATTTTTACCAATTTTTTACCCATTAATTACCCATTTTTTTTTTTTTTTGCAACATGGCATCGATACATTAACATTAACATGTATGCGTCCAGCTTAGGGGCATCAACGTACCTATGACATTTAAGTGTCAAATAAAAATTACATTTTCCTGAGAACTGGATAGCCGAGTTGGTTAGAGGTAGTTATGTCGCGAAGGCAATTCAAAGTCATGTGCATAAACTTGTGACATGTTGTAATTTAACTATCAAATTTTAATTGTACAAAGTCTCGAAGGCTTTTACCGACCATTTGAAGGAATAATTAGATATTGAAAATCGGTCTTTTTTTTACACGGCGCCTACGGGAGAGCTGGCGAAACTGATCTTCAGATCGAGAATTAACATACTTAGATCAAAGATAGAGAAAAAAATATAAAATACTGCAGACTCGCGAATCAATGCGGAATTGATGCGCAAAAAAAAAAAAAGTGACGTCACCCGACTAATGTTCAACAGAACTGCGATCAAAGTGCTCGGTTCCGGCCCAAATGACTTTTTCTAATCTAGTTGTCGTAAAAATAAAGTCAAATCCACACTAAACAAATCATCTGCTTACAAATAATCGGTTCAATGTAATTGCGAAAATCTTCATAGGTACGCTATTAGTTTTTATAATATTATTGATGCAGACAAAGTACCACATATAATTAATTTTTTAATGTCATATAGACGCTGATGTCTATGACTCCGGCGTACCGACATAGCTACCTTAAGGCGCAACGGTTGTATTGTATAACCCAGGGTCAACGGTTCGATCCCCAACCAGTGACAAAATCAGCAGCGTTTTTTCCGGCACATTGTTGTGTCTATCAGTACAGTAAGTTCGTATGTACAATTAACGGTGAAAAATTAACTCCGAAAAGTATATACTTGAAGATACTTTTTACTTCATTTTCGAATTTTTCAACTGGGATTCAGACTGGATCCTAATCTAGCATCCCGTAGAAAATCTGATTTATGACCGTTACATATCATGTCTGGAATCTGACGGAATCCAGAGGTGCACGTAGGGAGTCGAGTAAGAATCCAGCTGGATCCCTACCCAAATTTCTGCACGGGTAATTGGGTGTAGTGTCCTGACACTAGGTAGATCTAGTGTGGCAACACTAGTGTGCCAACCCTGGTTACCCCTAGGACCAGTGTGCCAACCCTGGTTAAGATTAATAGGAATTAGTAGGCATTAGTAGGGATTCGCAGGGATTAGTAATGATTAGTAGGATTAGTGGTAATGCTATTAGTCACATACGACAAGTGTCCCAAGGTACTATTCACTGTCCGGGGGACACCTAAGTGGGTCGCGTAAGCCACTTAGGTGTCCTCCAGGCCCTGAGTAAACTAGCGGAATTTTACTTCGTCTCGGGGGCAACTTAAATAGATAGTCGGAGAAAATTTATAAAACTCCTGTCTACAGTCTGCATATTGCAATTTTCTCAAGATTTGCGTGTCCGACAAATCATTGAGTCATCAATCGTCATTATCTCCGATGAAGCTTAGTGTCACTATTGATATTGCGGATGTCGTAGTCGTCGACGCGCGGAAGAGAAAACCAAGTGAAATTTTGTTCGCCACCAATGTTATTAGCTATTTCAAAGTTAATTCACGTCCGCGTTCCGGCCCAACTAGTTCTGGATTTTTTTCGACAAGTGTAATCAAAGTCTGCCTTTCCACGGTCGGCATCGGCCCAAGTCAAGCGCAAAGAAGTTTAATTAGATTTTCGTAGGAGAAGCAAGAGAGAGGTGAACGTAAAAAGCCGTGCGGACGAATTAAAGTGCTGGGAACGAGTGAGTGAAAAAGAAGGTTCTTCGGGTCGAAGCAAACACGGAGTGACGACTGACACGGTTCGCCCAAATGGTTTCTCCCTTTTCTCCACCCTTACCTTTCTTCTTTCACCTGTACCCTATATGCGAAATTGAATATTCATCGATTTGGGAATGACACTTTTACCCGGTGAAAACTGCCGACGGTGTTGTGGCGTTATACGAGGAAAGACAAGTGCGAGAGCGGCAAACTGGAGGGAGGACATACTCGCATATATCTCTGCAAAGTTACGCCCCGGATAGTAAAGTTCTCGCATTGGTTTACGAGAGTTGAAGAAACAACTTTCTTTCATTCTCACTGTAATAAGTTTTACACACACACACATAGACGCACACACACAGTATCTGACCATGAAACTCAAGTGGTCCTCACCTTGGGAAAGATAAGAGTGCCAGTTTTGTTGAGAAAAATCTTTGGAATTCTTCGACTACGATAACAAAGGGCAGTGAGATTATGTTTCCACTGAGCGGATAATCACGGACGATGAAAGCGCGCTTTAATAAAACGGAAAAAGCCTTCTGAGCAATCATTCGGGAAAAATTGAAATTTTCACACCGCTTTCTCATGCAATTGACTCTAAATTGCCGTGGATCTCTTATGACCAATAATCTTGCATTCCTCGAGTAATACAAACTCTCACGACGACTACGCGATAAAGAAACGAAAAACCTTCCCGGCTCCTGCCGGGAGGGTTTTTCGTTTGGTGGATATCTGCATCGTTGGACATGACCCGATGAACCCGAGCAGAAATTGAGATAAGGCTGCCTGATGCCTTATCAGGCCCCGTTAAGGTATAGCCAGGGCGTGCCTGATCAGGCGAGCCTGATGAGGGCCTGATAACGTACAGGTAGGGACACCTGACTGAATGTCCTTGGCTTTTGACGAGGCTACCCTGATAGTACCCTGATCAGGGCCTTAGCAGGTGAATCAGGCAAGCCTTCTCCAGGCATACAATATGCATGCTTGGAGAACATTGATTTTGCATAATGAAAATTCCAAAAATGATTCTAATTTATTTGAGAAATACATTTTTAGAAAAAAATTAGTGAACCTTTTTTTTATTTCAAATAAATTCGTACATTTTTTACAGTTGATGCAAATTTTTTATAGATTTTTTTGTTACGTTGGAAAAAAAATGTTTACGAAATATTGTAACGAATCTTGGATGTTTTGATAAGTTAATAAGTAAATAAAAAATTTAAATAATTCAAACGATTTAATAAAAAAAAGATTCCTTGATTATTTGTTGAACATTTATTTTTTATTTATTAAAATTTTTTTACATTTCTATTATCAATGCACAAAATCAATGTTCCTAGCATTTTACATACGATTGATTTTTTCCGATTTTTATCTCATTAGAAAGTGTTCAAAATTCTCACTGAGTTTCACTTTTCGCCGGCAATGCACGTGTGAGGCACTTTGTAAAAGTAGATTTAGTCGTGTGTATACTTCTACCGGAGCTTAAAAGCAAATTCGACATTACGTTTCACAAGATGAGGATAGCCGAATTGGTTTAGGCGCCACCAACGCAGTCCCCATTAGCAGGGTCGCCGGTTCGAGTCCGACCATGAGTGAAATAAAAATTAGTTTTTCCGTGATTTACATTGTAGTAATCAAATTAATTTAACCGAAGAACAAATATAAAAGGTTCACAAGTCCGATAAGATAACGCTAATAAATCAAAAGTATTCATGATATTTTTCTCAGGAGGCAATCAGGCACCTAGATTAGGCCGTGATCAGGCAGCCTGATCAGGACCTCATAGGGCAACTGCGTTACATTCCTGATCAGGGCCTGATAAGGTGCCTTATCAGGGCCCGATGAAGCGTTAGGCAATGCCTGATAGGGACCTGACGTCAGCCCGACGGCAATTTCTGCTCGGGAAAACAATATAAAACATGAATCTGATATTTCATATTAGCGATTTTGTCCACATAATTATTAACTCGTCTTTGCATCAGACTGAATAAACGCCATCCCAGCGCTCTAAATTTGTGCATAGACTCACGAAAGATTCAGTTTCTCAGATAATCCGTACAATCAATTAAACCAAATTTTCTAGAATGTTTAAAACGTAAATTCGTTTTCTTTGCGGCCATCTCGCTTTACCGTCGCCCCCCGCTCCACGAAAGCTCATCAGATATAACTGTATACGTCTACAATATACCATGCGAAAGCTCGTCATCCCTTTGAAGGAAACCCCTTCACGGGCTGTACAAGCAATAGTGCTGAATCTTGAAGCGGACACTCGAGTCTCTAACTAGCCGTCCGGTAGGGAGGCTAGGAACTCTCGGGCGCGCCCCAAGGATAGAAGAAATAGAGTGAAGGAAAGACGGCACAAGGCAGCGGAGGAAGGTAAAAAGAAATGAAGAAAAAAAAAAAGGGAGAAAAGTATCCCAGGAAGATTTTCTGCTCGGCGGCTTTTCGGCATTACCCCACTTTATACAGCCGGCGGCAGCGGTGGTGGCTCCGTCGGCAGCAGCAGAAACGGGGCGAATGAGTGAAGTAGGAGGAAGGGATGGGGGTTGGGGTGGGGGGTAGAGAAAGCTTGTGACAGAGCGGATTGTCGGCGCGTTGCGAACTGCACCAGGCCGTGAATACCCGGGAACTGGAATAAGCACTTCACAGCGACACGCCACGCGTGTACGTATATATAGTACTAGCGGTGCAGACATCGCGATATGCTTTACCGCGAGGAGTGGCGAAACGAGACTCGGTGCCTACGGAATTCTGCGACAACACAAAAAAAAATATATGGGGGGGGGGGGGGGGGGGTGGATTGGTACTTACGGTTTCGCAGAAGGGCGGGAGAGCGGTGAAAATAATGTAAATAAATGCGCGCATGTGGCACATGGCATTACGTTGCATATGCGGTTTATGCATTGGGTGTATATACGTATCGTGCACACGCAGTGTACGAGGTAATGCGCCCGGAGCGTGAAACTCGACGAGCACGGAAACTCGACGCGTAACATCGGGTCTCGTGCGAACAATCTGTGAAAATTTCATTCTTTTCCTCTCTCTTTCTCTCTCCCTCTCTCAGCCTCATTCGGCTCGCTCGTACTCGAAAATTCATAATCGTTATAATAACTAGTTGTTATTAACGAGACGAAATGCAATTTTCCACGCCTCCACGCGTTAGAGTGGCTGTCGCTCGTGACGATAACTCCACACCTGGCTCTGTCCCGCGTACTCTCATTCAGGTTATTTTTTTAACTCTACTTTTTCGCGATGGTATGTAATTATTTATTTATTTTTAAAAATAGTTTCGCGAAACAGTAGAACCTATATTTTTACCTATATTTTGAACTTGGCTCACACAGCGAAATGTATCTTGAATTATATGAATTATGTACAATTTTTCGTCCACGGTATATTGAATATATGGAGAAATAGTAGGTTGTTGTGTTTCGGTCGCTTCGCGTCCTCGCTATGGACTGTGGAATTTCGAAATTGGAAATTTAGTTTTCCAGAAATTTACCTTAAATACGTCACTGCAGGTTTGAAAATCACATTTTGCGATCGGAAGTGACATATTTCTCGTCGAAAAATGAGTTTTTTCCCAGAAAGATAGTGCACGGTGCTGTTGTACACTACATTATTGTGCGCAACTTGCCGAAACGTAGAATACAGAACCAGAGCCGTATAATTGCGGAATAGTTATCAGGGCTTGGTATGGAGACCTTTAACTCGACTTAGAATAACCAGGGTCTAAGAGGCGGTCCTCTAGGAGGACTAAGAAAAATTAGGACCTGGGGACCCCTTGTGAGACCTGGATTGTTAAAAAATTGGGACAAACAAATAAACAAATAAACAAACAACTCGCAAAAATTTGTATAAGATATATTTTTGCTTATACCTTTTTTCTATGGGGGGCTATAGGGGCAAAGAAAAGCTCTCTCGTAGAACCTCGTTGGGGTGCTTTCTATATTTTCAATGTTGTTCGACCGAGAGTTGTTTTTCTCTCGGACCGTACGACGGGGCGTCCACGCTTTCGTAGACACGAGTGTGAATCTCCCGCCGTGCTCACCCGCTCCATTAGAAATCAGGGCCCAGCTTTATATCGGTATCGCAAAAAAAAATATATACCATCGTGTATCGATCCTCCTGTCCTCGTCAACCAAAAACCAGAATCAGCAGGCGGCAGTGAGAAGAGCACCCGAGAACAGTAGGCATTTGAGTGCTCTCTTGCTTCGTGCAGCCCCGACCTAAAAGCGCTGTGCTGGCGAACTGGCGTGACGTTTGGTTTGCCTTGGCCGATCCGCCCGGTCGCGCGACCGGAGCTAATTAAGTTTGGCAAAAACAAAAGGCCGCAAGCACTCACGGAAGAGGAAAGGTTGATGCAACGGTGGCGAAACGATAATGAAGAGAAACGCGATATCGCTGAAATGGCGAAGCTCTGGATTTGCGGGACAAACGAGTCCCCCACTTGGGTTCAACCGAAAAATCTCAAGATCCGCTTAAACAACTTGAGACATCTCATGGGATATCACGAGGCACAGGCCGCTGAGGCGGCTTGCGCCCTGCGCTCGGAATACCCGTGACTCCGATAATCCATCCATAACCCTCCCCAGCGCCATTAACCCTTGGGCAAGCCGATGGAAATTCATCCCGACCGTGACGAAGCCGAGGCAGTCGACGATCGTTCAACATGGAGCCATACACGCGCCAAGCAGCGTCGCCTCTCTCGGTACAGTCCACCGTGCACAAATAAATTCTCTGCCATTAACGCTTTCCCACTGGTCCTGGGGTTCTCAGCATTTGCCTGCGGAGTATCACGCCTGGTCGGTGACGAGAGTTCGACGGAGCCGCGGCAATGGAGTTAGAGACGCACAGAGCCCGAGACCGTCTCTGATGGTTCTTCGGTCGGTGGTGGTCGCAAAATGCAAACCTGGATTGATGACCGTTTGGCCTCTCGATGTTGAGTGGACCTCGAACATCGCCGTTCCAGTGGCTGACAGAGGGGGGGGTGAAAGCGTTAGTCTGTTGGCCTCGGGATCTTCTGAAGTTGCATACCGGAATGCAGCGGGTGTGATGTATCAGATATAGGTGTCGGGCGTCAGAGGAGCTCTTTGCCACGGAGGAATTTCCAGTGTGAGGGAGCGAACATGAGTGAAATCGAGAGGATGGGCGGGAATGCGCTTATGACTGGTCGTAGCATGCACGTTTGGCCGAGAGCTATATGAAAAGCCTCCACGGATATTCTGTACAGGATAACCGAACGAAGCTCCATCGTCGAAACGAAGGATTAATAGCTTTTGATGCGAGGTCCGGGTGGTCTCTCGCTTCTCATACGTGCGTGTGTGTGTGCGCGCGGGTGTGTTAAACGCTTGTATAAAATATATACCCGAGAGGCCCCTTGACGATAATACCTCGACCACTGGAATTTTTATTCGACCATTCCCATATTACGAGGATGGCGCGCGTGGGCCGGTGAAGTAGTAGGCGCCTCCACGGTTACCCCTTGCTTGGGCTTGTGGACAGGATAAAACCCCGGTATTCCATGTACTCGCGGTGCTCGTTCCATGTACTCGGCTCCACTGGTGAAACCGGATGAGGGAGAGAGGGATGGCGAGTGCCGACTGGACGTTGGGTGTTGAACACGTAACCCCTAGGCCGATCGTTGTCCCGCATGTTTCTGCGTGGGTGAGAGTGTAATGAGGATTGAGGATGGCGCTCGACGGTTCGTTGAGGGATAGATGAGGGGTGCCTCCATGGATGCTTCGGCTGTCGGAGAATACGGGAAGGAGACAGAGTGATAGGAATGTTGCGATGCCGAACGATGCGACCGACTATGTGGGGATGACCGTTAGTCGATACGGACCCTGCTCGTGAAGGATTCAAAGCACAACATGGGTAGCATAGAGCCCGTGATGCTTGTGAGCCTCGGGAGAAACCCCGGAATTTCGGGACCGACATCGATCGAATCAATATCACTGTCCCCCGATGCCTCTACTCCTGTTGATGCTGCTGCTGTACGTAACGTCGCACCGCCCATATTATTCCGTTCCGTGCCTTCGATCGAATACCTTTCGGGGGACTTGACGCTCCCATGGACAAATAGTGGACCGCAAATTCGGATGCTAGACACACGGGCACTCTTGAGCGTTCTATTCGTCCAGATAAAATTAGGCTCGCATGCTGAATGGGTAAAGCTTTTTTTCCCATGAAAAATTGTTGAGTCGAAAAATTATGGGAAAGTTAGAATACATATTTTTGGAAGATGATAGGTGTACACCGCCCATCATTGATGGCTGGTTTTTCTAGCTATCTTTCTGGATGTCCTGACATCCAGCAAGACATCAAGCAAGACATCCAGGAAGACATCCAGACATCCAGGAAGACGTCCAGGAAGACATCCAGGAAGACATCCAGGAAGACATCCAGCAAGACATCCGGCAAGACATCCAGCAAGACATCCATTCTTGTTGGATTCTTTCTTGATATCTTCCATCTCATTAAGACATCGAGCAAGATAGCCAGCAGGACAGAAAAACAAGAAAACCAAGCATCAATGCCGGACAGTATACCATTCATTCCATACCTTCCATACCTTCGCGATGGGATGACGGCACTGTTCCATGTCTTTACGATGAAATGATGGTACTGGTTCATGTCTTTACGATGAAATGATGGCACTGGTTCATGTCTTTACGATGAAATGATGGCACTGGTTCATGTCTTTACGATGAAATGATGGCACAAACGAACGGATTTCGAGCCAAGATCGTATTGTTTTTCTCAAGAATAATTCAACAGGGACCTATTTATTAATTTGATATAAATGACCTGAACTTCAAAAACTTCAAGATTACCTCAAATTTGGAAAAATTTCTCTAATTCATCATCACCGAGTAGACTTTTTAAATTAGCTAAAGTAAAATTTTCATATCTGGCATCAAAGTGAGAAGTGTGCTTTGCGATAATACCATACACTTTTCATGAAAATCGTCTAATTCCACCAGGTTCGCTTTGTCCCAAACATTTTCTTATCTTCCCCGATCGTTTTTCAGATGAAAATGACAGCGAAGGCGTTGGTGTTCTAGCGAAGAATTGATTTAATAAATGCAATGAAGGAGGGAAAGCATAGTGCTGGCCTAGCCACCGGGTAATAAGTAATAGGCAACGAGATCTATGTCTCTGCCTTTACCAAGGAAAACGCACGAAGGATAAATTCTCCTCACGTTTGGAGCCCGGAGCCCGAGAGCCGGTCGTTTTCCGCAGTCTTTCTCGAAGCAAGATTGATTTCGCAGACGTTCGAACGGTTTTCTCCCACGTTCCGATGCCTTATCGTCTTGAGTGTGACAATTGTAACGCAGCACCGAGTATCTACACGGTCATGCCTCATTATTATCTTATTGGCAGTTGAGATACAGCCCCTAATAAAAAAAGTGTATGAGCTGCCAATACAGAGCAGACGTAGGCCATCAACGACTTCAATTTAAAAATCGAATATATATATATATATATATATATATATAATATATATAGCTTACAATTGACCAACAATTATTGATACAGGCCCAGAAGAATTCCAGAATTCTAGAGATAGAATTCGATTGAAATCGAGGTTTGTTTTCACCAAGGAGGTACAACGAGAAGCAGAATGGAACCATTATAACCACCATCATTTGATCCGGCGCCGAATGTTCCCAATGACGAATCTTTGATGGATGCGATTTATGTGCGCTTTGTTATTCCGACATTCAGCATACCTACATATAGCACACGCAGGCATCGGAACGAGCGAGAACAATCGTCTGGGCGATCGACGAGCTTTTCGGTTGAATCACGTTTACATCGAGATTCGCAGTCTTTTCGGTGATTCTCTCAACTTTCCCGAGTTATTGTGTCCTGTAAACCACCACGGTCGCGTTCCGCCTCGACAAGCCTCCGGATGTCCGTCCGGTAATAGAACGACATATTCCACACTGATCGGTCGGTCTGCCGAGACCTTGAGGAACATCGAAGGGGCCTTCGATTATTCACTGGTGCTGGCAGGGCAGGTTAGTCAACGCTGGGAAGTCAAATACCGAAGAGCGAGATCAGGTTTATATGCAGTACTGGTCGCGGCTCGAGGCACCCCGCCGATGGGAAGGTTCGTCAGGGACTATTGGGGCGCTCGCAGACTTCTATTTGTCGGTACCGGATAGCAGTCTGCTGGGACTCCTATCTCGAGGGAACTGATCGAACAGGATCCCAGTCCTACGTGAAATACCAGCAATATGTTCGGTACAAGTATGGCGGTGGTTGTTGTGTATTGTACCGTATCCGCGATAGGTACACGAAGCTCCATAGAAAACAACCACAGTTATCTAACCCACTGCTGGGAAGAACCCTGTGGCCTTTTGTGCGCTTGGTCTTTCGATTCCTGTAGTTTCCACAACAGTGTCCCTCATTTGTGATTCAAGTCCACTTGGTAACAGGAGACATTCAGCAGATATTCGGGGGTCTCGCATCTCACCAAATTCAAAGAACACCCTACCGGAAATTCTTCCATCGAGAAGCTCGATCAATTGCAACATTGGGAAACTTTAATGGGGTTGAAGCGTTTGTCAAGTCTCTGATCTAAGGAACCCTAGCGGGGTTCCTTAGATCACCGATGTCTCCACCAGTTTTCTTCTGGTGGAGACATCGAAGCAATAGGTTATGAAATAACTTTGTTCAGGGCACTGCCATCTAACACTAGGCAAAAGATCTCAACTACTTTATGTATCATCTTGTATATTATTTTTCGAAAAACCTTCCAGCGGAACACCGTCCTAAATGGAGGAAGAAAGCGATCGGACCGTTAAAAAATTGTTCTACTTTCGACCTGCGGCCCCACTCTACCATCCAGTCGCGGGATGGAGTAACCAATAGAACCTCGACGAGTGTTGAGAATGATGGAGTAAGTTGATCAGATTGACGAGCCCATATCGGGATTGGAGATTGGTGCGACGTAGAACGCAGCGAAACTCGCTAGGGTATATATATATATATAATATATTGATCTGTTTGCTAGACGCGCAGATAACAGTTCGGAATCATCTATACCTCATCAGCCCAACTTCTTTCGGGAATTCGGGACGCTGGCACGTGTAATTGCCTCTGACTCTCCTTTATTCTTTGTGAATCCCTTTTACTGCTTCAACATCTTATTTGTCGTGCTCGATGTAATTACGACGAATGCCATTACTATATCAAACTTAATTTCGGACTATATATTAATCATGATCAATATTAAGGCGAGGCTGTACGGCCTGTTGGAGTCCATAATCACGTCGTAAAGATCGCATGGTTATTGCCATTGCGACAATCCTTGTCCAAAGTTGGGGCCGTGCTCTCATATCGTACCATTGCCGACAGATACGGAAACAACTTGTATCAGTGTTTACAGGAATAGCTTGCAGAAAGTTCGTCAGCCCGTTTTGCACACCGGATGACAAGAAGTTGTCATCCGGTGTAACAACAATTGAAATCACAAATTGTGACGGATTTTGGAAAAATTTAGTAATAAAGCTCTTGAACACCAACGATCGATCCGCGGTTTACCGATCTGCGATCGTCGACTCACGCCAGCCCGCCCAACCACAACCGCAGAAATTGAACGACTAATCTACACCGATAATCCGATCTCTTGCCGGCTCGCCTTCCATCCATGTTCCGTTAATCGGATATCGTCCTAATATATACATATACCGCGGATTAAGAACCGCGCGTCGAAAGCGATTCGCCGAATGAATCAATTGTCCCTCGACCAGGACAAAGATTGGGAACGGAGGAAAAAAGTAGACGAGGATAAGAGGAACTATGTTAAAAAACCGATGCACGGATATACGGTCGATGAAGGGGGTTATGTCGGATATTTGATGTCTGGCTGGTAAACTTCAGGCGGAGGGACTTGAACCCTGATCCGTCCATCTCTACGGATTCGCAACACGTATGATTACTCTGCGGCTTTGGCCGACGTCCACGTTCTAATGTTTACCGATGAAATATTGACTATTCATTTAACTCGTTGGTCGCCAGTTGCCGTCAACTGCGGTTCTTCACATGGCGAATTTATCGCCCGGTGCAGTAAGCGATCATTGAGCGGGAAGCGTTGAAGCCGTGGGTCGCTGGTTAGCAACTTTTGCTTTTCTTGCCTCTTTTTACATATTCGTGATAATTGGCTTGGAAGGCAGCCACAGAATTGCTAGTTGGCATGTGTCGTTGGGTTGTCGACAGAAATGAATACAGATTGGTATGGGATCACCAGCGCAATTGTGCTATGTGGCATTGAGCTTGACGGTATAAATTATTATTTCCATCCACAGAGAAACTAAAAAGAAATCCGAAATTCTCGTCCTGCGGTTGCGAAACGTGCGCGCGTTCACGGTCCACAGGGAGGAGTTCGTCGACCTCGTTTCGCGTGCTACCAAGCTCGGCTCGCTCGCTCGCTCGCTCACTCGCCATGATTTTATGCGGCAGCTCCAACGAGAATTCGCCGTTCCACCGAGACGTTATATAATACTAGACCGGAGGATGAAACCGGGTGGATGGACGAGTGAGTGAGTATCCCAGGCTCTGTCAGCCCCTGGAAGCATCTGTAACCGGGCGAACCGGAGCTAGCCAGATAGTTTGCTTACTCCCGCACCATTGAAAACAGATCCGTTGATTTTCGGAACTAGAACATTGAGTCTCTTCCACCCCCGAGCCTTTCCTGCTTCAATCCTGTTTCGCTCGGGAATCTCGAACGCGAGCGAGACTGCGAATTCTGCACAGCGGTCGCGAAACCTCGAGGATTTCGCGAGCCCTTGAAAGCCCTTGTTTATCCGCGACATACCGAATGCGCGTTATGCAAATCAAACCTCCGATGTGCAAGATCTTCAGTGTACGCTGCTCGTCATTGATGCCTGGTTGTGCTAGATATATTGCTCGAGGTCTTAATGGAATCGAAGATATCAAACAAGACGTCCAGAAAGACAGAAGAACCAAAAAAGCAGACATCAGTGACGCGCGGTGTCCAACCGCAACATATCCGGCTAAATCAAGCACCGATGGATATCTTGACTATGGAAAGATACAATAAGTGTCGAGAAGTGGCGTCATCATAGAGGAACTTAACGACTACTTGGTCTCATTGGCGACCACTTGAGTAAAAACGCTTACAATAATCCACAAATCATTTCCACACACATTGGAGGGGTGGTCCATTCATGAAGAGAGGTCTGAGGGGGATTTTTCTGGGGTAAACCGTTGTTTAGAGTTTCGCCAAAATTGAGAGATCCGATTACCCAAGAACCGACGGTTGCTTTCCCTCAATAAAACCACCTCAAACAAACCCAATTAACAACCGTAGGTTTACGATCGCCAAGTGAGTTGCTTTTTCCGTTCACAGTTGTCTTGCCTTGCGAACCATCATACTGTAACTTTAGGTCGGATCTTGCTTGCTAGATGTTCAACTGTCAAGCCATTTTCGCAAGCCAAACATTAACGGGACCACCATAAGTTCGCCATCCATCGAGCACAACTGAGTTGACAGGCAACTTGTCGCCTACAATTATTGAGCATAGCCTCACGCTTACCGAGACCCATTGAACTGCTGCTTTACAGTTGCCTTATCGTAAAAAAAAAAGAATTAAAAAAAACAAAAAACAAAAAATCATCACTCGTTAATTGATTGTGCCTGATGGTTGCTCAATCTGCTAGGGAATCAAACCTACCGTATTCCGGTGGACAACCTGCCGCTGGAATGCCAGAATAGTGGCAGAACGATGGCAGGAGACTGGCGTTTTTTAACAGGGTTCCTGTCACCTTCAAGCTACGATGTTGCTATTTAAATCCGTCTCGCTGCTGCTAAAATAATTTCATATTTTAAATTCCGGTAGCTAAGAAAAATCAACACGGGGTCAAAGCTAGACTCTGGAGAAATTGAGAACACCGGAAGCGTGGAGTGTCCGTTCGTGAATTCATTCTATCGTGAGTCTCGCTGTCAGCCTTGACATATTCGGAGCGACTTCGCTGAAGTGAAAAAAAAAAAAAATCGAACATTACGGCACGGGCGTCCGGGGTGAGGGGGTTTTGTACGTAGCATGTGCGAGGGTAGAGAAGGATCGCGCATTCCGGCCAGAGTGCTAGCAAATGGACCAACAGTTTGATTCTCGTGTCGATCGCGCGTGTAATCGAAAGCGATGTGAAGCTGAATCGGTTATGCGAGAGTGAAAAGATATTTGACCCTCATCGTATCCACGTTGAGGAACGAGCGAAAGAACAAAAAAATCGCATAAAAACCGGCGACGAAACTGTATGGATGAGTGATATTTGGTTTGTTGCCAAAAGACGAAAAGGATTTTAAAAAAGGAGTAGCTTTCGCACTCCTTTTACCCTATCGCTCGTCTGTTCCTCTTGCTTTTACGAACTGTCCTCGGCTTCTTCTGGAATTGAAGTCGGAGCTTGATCTGGCGGCGCATACTCTAGTTTCCAGTCGGACTGCACGTTAATTCACTCGGTCAAACATCATCGGTATGGTCATATAAGGGGTGTCCCAGATAAATCGGGAAAAATTCTGGGGGCAATTCTTAATAACAATTCTTAATAAAATAATTCCCAAAACCTGGTGAGACCATTTCTTAAACCTGGTCTGGTAACTCTGAACTCCTGGTAAGGCTATTCCCAAAATCGGATAAGGCTGTTTCTAAATCTGCCGACAACAAGCGATAAGCGAGATGTGTCGAACACTGCCGAAAGGCTGTGTGACGAAGACGAAGACCTCGTGAGATTAGAGAGGAGTCAGTCGCTGCCGCACCGCCATTACGCACTGTGTTCCCCAATAAAATGGGTAATTATTGAATAATAATAATTCTGGCAAGGCAGTTTATAAAACCGGGTAAGACAATTCATGAAACCTGGTCAGTCCTTGACACGAAGAACACTGCAATTATATATATTTATCCTTTATCCAAACCTCATTTTTTAAAAAAGCATATTGTCCTATGGACCAACTTCCTTAATGAAATAACAATAATACAATTATTTCTTTCATTTTCGCACCGTTATGTATACAAATATTTTCTATACTTTGCCATCAATAAAATAGTAAACTTCATTGGTAAGAAAATAAGACAAAGAATCGGTATTGCACATAAACTCTCCGATATTCCAAGGCACACTGTATACAACTTACGAATGGGAATACGTGAGCCGGAATACGCTGCGGAGGGTCGTCGAGATCCCAGCAGAGCTCCACCGAGCCGAAGGACGGAGAAGAAGAGTGATAGTTACGAGGCCAACGGCACGAGCAGCTGGATCGTCCCAAAAATAAGACGACAAGACTAATGTCGCCCGTTAGAAGATATGTAGAACGTACGTGTGTTGGTGGAAAAGCAACAGAATTATATGATCGTAGATTTGCCGGAACGGGTGGAAGTAGTGGCAATAATAGTACATGAGCACCCAGCGGTGTGTAACAGCGACTGGGGGTGACAGAACCCGAGATAAAGGGTTAAATCGCCATCGTTACTCTCGAGAGCGAATGAATAAACACGAAAGTACATTTGTAAAGTTTGAATAATTTTCACCGTTGAAAAAAAAAAAAAAAAAAAAAATTGTGAACACAGCCCCAATACCTTTTTTTCCTTTTTCGTAGAGCAAGCCATGTTCGAAAGAGGCTCTCCGGTCCTTAAATAAATAAGTAAAACAACAATAATAAATGAGAGCTCATTTCTCGCTGGCAACGTTTGAGAGACGATCGGCTCAGCCGGGCACCATCAACTTCGCAGGGACGTTGGGAAAGAGAATAATTCAACGACGGAATAGACACCGATTCGTTACAGGGAATAAATCATTGTGTTCATTGGAAAAGTTCTCGGGGAAAAGGGCGTTGCCGGTTCAGCGAGCTCGAAGTTCATAATCCACCCTTCCCATCCACCATCACGGAAGTCCTACCGTGGGCCAGGATCGTACCGTATAAAAGCAAGTGGAACGAGATGTGTGTCCAACCTCAACACCTGATCGTTTCCTCGCTCGTACACTGTCGGAGCCCCGTTCCGATAATTCTCGGTAACGTTATTCGACACTTCGTTGTCGCCGCAGCGAGACGAGGTTGTATCAGCTTCCTCACCGGCGCTACAATCGAACGCTATCAAAATAGAACCGAGATAGATGGACCGATGGATAGCCTCTGGACCAGGCGAAGCTGTGCAAATATTTTAACGAAAGTATCGAGGTGTTATCTGCCAATCACTTAGACAAATTCCAATTACAATCGAGATAAATTCGCGATAGGAGAAACGCCCTCGAGACAATTTTGAATCGGGTGATTGAAAGATAATCTCGACGAGATGGAACGTAAATGTATTTTCGCACTGTGGCTCGGGAAATTCTCGTGGACATGGTATCGGGCATGGTTAGCAAAGAAACAATGGGAGTGGAAATTACATTCTCGTCATCTGCCCCAGTAGAGATTTTAGCGTGGGATATCGCGACCTTGTCTGTACCAGATCAGGCCCGGACTTAGTCAGAGCCTGGTTTGATGGCCGAAAACTTCAACAAAGGTGGTTTTTGTCCCGGTTCGGATGCTAAGCGTATGTTACTGAATAACGCTGCTCGTCCGGAGATGGCGGAAGCTCAGGAAGCAATGGCATCGGGAGTATATTTCAGAGAGTAGGACGTAGCAGCTCTTGCAAATAAACGTGAAAGGACCCCCCCCTGGCTCCCTTGGCCACTGGCGCGTCGGGAGGCTAAGGGGGCTAAGGGCGAAACCAACCAACGGGTACATAGTCACAAGGGTCGTACAGGGTACGTCGGCTAATATTTTATTATTATCTCGTTAGCGCGTTGTCGTTAGAGGTACGAGCGGTGGTTGGCGAGGACAGGCTTTCGTCTAAAATATGCAAGAGGCTTGGGACCTGGCCCAGGCTACTTCACTCAACCCAATGAGGCATAAACAATACATGGACCCCATGACCTCGCTAACTGTGATACCACACACACACGCGCACGCACACGCGCACACACACACACGCACACACACACACACACACACACACACACACACACACACACACACACACACACACACACACACACACACACACATATATATATATATATACCGGCACCGGTGGTCAAACGGCTAGCGTGCTAGCCCAGTAATACCGGTGATTTTTCTGGGTGTACATCTCTAGCACTCTTTATCCGACAAAGCAGGAAAGGGGTACAAGTTGTCAGTAACTTGAAGCTCTTCGGCGATGATGACGTGAACGACATCGACAACGATCAAGAAAATAAAAAGAAGCGCAAGCGCACTGCCTGGCAGGGGGGGGGGGGTAAGAGTAAAGCTTTTGCAGCATGCTGTAAAGCCAGAAAAACTTCAAGTAGACTACTTTGCGAGAATCACAAACAACATTCATCATAGTGCAGTCGCATACGAGCACGTTTGCCGAGTTTTCCATATGTCGGAGGCGCCAGCGACGTCGCCGGGATAATATATATATATATATATATATATATATATATATATAAATGTTGTCTATGAGCTGCGCATTGCGGAAGAACGCGATATCGGTATAGCATACAAGCTCACGAAAACTCTGTTCACTATCTTCTCCTTTCACTGGGATAACCCAGGAAGACGTTGACACGTACTCTCGTGTGACTCACTGCCGCTCTAGTCTTTTGCCGGATAGAGAAGTGGGATACGCTGTCGGTGCTTTACTGGAGTGAGATGAGGAGGGACTTTCGCTCTTGGTTGGAAGGTTCTTTCGCCGAAGCTACCCTACTCGTTCCAGCAGAGAAAACGTGCGATCCAGTTGCACACATGCCTGGCGGTTCACAACGACATGTTACTCGCGGAAGATGTCTCAATACTGTGCTGGCAGCAAGTGGCCATGACGGGTGTGTGCGAGTTGACTCTTTTATCTCCGAAGCAATGACAAGAAAATGTATAAACTCCTTGCGAACTGAAGAATTTCGCGTAAATGAATTTCCGTTCTGGATCCTGTCGTCGAGTTATGGGCGGTGTCACGTTTAGGATTCCGGACGAAACTCATCATCGGGTTACGGATATCGTTTTAAGACTCTTGTATCGTTTTCTACCTGGATTTTCGTCATCTATGCCGGAATGACAGCCATGAAAAGGAGCTTTTTCTATCTCAGTTCCTCCATCTAGGGTTTGTTACAGAAAATACTTGAAGTATGTATTGCAGTACCAAGTATTTTAAGTACGTATTGTACACTGAAAAAAAAATATCAATGATTCAAGTAAAATTTGCTCGCGGGCTGCCAAATAAAACAAAATGTTGTTTCAATTCTACTTTCAATTCGTACAATTTCATACCGGATTGAACCGATAACACGTGGCCTTGACAATCTTGCTGTTGTTGTTTCAATATCATGTGAAATTGTAAGAATTGAAAGTAGAATTGGAACAAACATTTTTTTCTTCGGCAGCCCGCAAGCGAATTTTTTTTCAATGTAGTACCAGGTATTTTAAGTACGCATTGTAGTTCCAAGTACTTGACGTAATGCGCACTGGTAAAACTTCAGTGACGAAGTTCTGAGTACCGGGCGCTGACTCAGTAGTTGATACTTCAATACGTACTTCATCCGAACTGGAAGATTCCAAATTTGAGACAAAGGAGCCATGTAACGAAAACTCTGAGACGTCGATTTCGAAGGAGTGACAATCCAATTGCATATTCACGGAAGGGCCACGTCGATATTTCACGTCATCTCAGGAACGCCATAAAATACGACAGGAATAATAATTTCATCGATCTTTTGAATTACCAAGTTCGATACCCAACTCTGTTTGTCCTGTGTCATTTCATGCCTCGCAAACAACATCAATAAAGCTTAAATAAGATATTGCAATATAATCTCACCGATAAGTGACTGAGGGCTGAACCGAACTTTTGTCGTGGAGAAACGCAAAGAAATCGTGAATGTACACAGTGTGAAATGTACACGCTATCTGCAAACGTTTTTGATACATGCATTACAATAAATGAATCGGCGTCTCGGGAGAACAATGCGTTCAAAGGTCTCGCACTCGTCGCCTGCCTTCTTGGGCCTTTCCAAGTCGTCTCCGTCGGCCTCACCATTTCTCGATTCCTTTTCTCCCATGCCGCTTCCTCCTCAACTTCTACCAATACCCTCGCATATGTATGTGTATCATATACCATCCAGTAAATACGAGAGTGCGATCTCGTGTCCCTCCCTCGGTCGGATACGAGGGGTGAGGGGGGAGGGGGGGGGAGAGTTTTCCAACTTTGACGACGTAGCGAATGGAATCGCGTGGAGCATTTCTCGCCCTTTGAGACATCCGCGAAGATTTCACTTCCGTCAATACAAATCGACCATCCTATTTCACTAAGGAGTCCATGAGGCATGTTTTTGGGCGGAAGCAGAACAGTGGAATAGGTTCCCACAAAATTTTTTGGTTTCGAGCTGGGAGATGCTCCAGGCTTTTTCTTATGCAATTATTTACGTCGGTCACTTTTATCCATTTTATTTTCTATTAATATTTTGTTAATTTTAAAGTTTGCTTTTAGTATGCATATATTTCTATGCATGCGGTTGGAGTTGTTGAGTGGAGTGTGCCTGGAGGGCGCCCGGTCCACTGCATAATGAATTCTTTCATTCATTACTCCCCCTCGACCTTATCTCCGGCCCGTCGCTCGTTCCCTTTGCGGAAAGAGCAAAAGTTGTTTTATCGCCATAAAAAAAACACACAAAATGAAGGAATATCTTTTACTCCTGTCACATGCTTCAACAGGAGGCCGGAACAACGAGTACTACAAGAGTACTCTGCAATCTTGTGACGCGCATTAACGAGACGCTAGTATCCGTAGACAGGCATTTTCGCAAAATTCACTTCATGTTCTGCCGCTGGCTGTAAATCGGTGGTCGTGAAGCTCTTTTTTACGATCACGGCGAATGAGCACAAAGAGCGGATTTGCCCGATAGTGGCGGTGGTGGAAAGCGGGGGGGGGGGGGGGGGGGCGAAAATACGAAGAGAAACCAGACTTGTTAAACTGACAAAGAGACGACGGTGCAAGTCACCGTGGGCTTACTATATCTATATTGTTCCGCTTCTCTCCATGTTCCATCGCCATCCATGCAGCGGTAACGGGCGGTGTCTCTAGACTTTTTCCATATACCGACGAAGAGGACACGGAAAAGGCAATTTGCGCGGTGTCGAACGGTCAAGGGGCCTGACAACTGTATGCGACGAGTTGGTGCTTGGCATGAAGAAAGGCAAAGGGACTTCTGGGAGAGACTCCGCGACATTCGCAGCCCTCTCTCACCGGTGTATCAGCTATTGACCGGATCCATGAACCTCCCGATGAAAGCCGTTGTTGGGAAATCTCACGGCGAGATGGATATCGACGTTTCGAATTGGTGAAAACTGTCGATGCATCCGTGTTCCTGGTGTTCCTTTGTTCGAATCGGAAGGCCCCGCCAGCTCGAATGTGGAAACCCCGCTGAGCCCCGGGCGAATTTTCCCGGCAGTGTGGAGGCAAATGTGACATTCCGAGGCGAAGCTTTCGATAAAACGATTTTGCCCTACCAAGCTATTAGAAACATGTCAACGGTCGTATAATCCAATAACTCGGGATTCTCGAATCTGGAATTCGTACGGGTTGTCTCTTTTGTTTGCTTGACGTTTTTCCGTTCGATTCCGGTAGATTCGTGTTTACTGTCGATGCATCAGAATTTGGTTGGATTTCAGGCAACGACGATTCAAATAATTCCCGAGTCATTTCACTTCGGAGTACCCTGTATGCGAAAATTACAATCAGTCAAGATTCCGAAAGTTCGTGTATGGTAAAAATGGCCGAGCCTAGCCCACAACGTCCTCCGGATAGGGCGGCTCTTTTGAGAACCACTTGGAAGAGTCGAACCCCTCAGAGCTCGCGATGCGAAACAGAGGGGCGCCAGAAGCAGAAGTTTTCGCGGTCGACGAGTGGCGACGGAGCCCTCCGGAAGCTTGTGCGGACACGGCAAGTGCCGTGGTAGTATGCAGCTTACAAAGACGAGGAACTGACGGGGAAACCGGGGGCGAACAGTCATGGGAAGGGGGGAGGGTAGGAGGGGTTCGATAGGGATGAAGGTTTATCACCTTGCCCGAATTGGAACGAGTCAAGGATCTCCGAAAGTCAGCTTGTCCCACTTGATCGCGTACGAGGGTGCAACTAGGACCTCATAGACCTTCTAATATCCCACCGGCGACAAAACCTGGCACAACATTCCGAGATTCACAGGCGTCCTCCGAATATTCGCGGTATTGGCGTCATGGTAAAACAAATCGATCGTTACGTGTTACGCGAGAAAACCCTAGTGGGAGAAGACCCTAGTGGGACTATTGGGTCAGTCGAGTACTTCCTCCTTCCGGGTACTTTGACAAGTTGATCTGTAAACGGTACGTCAATATGCCCACAACTAAGCAGTGACAGCGCGACAAGGAAACCCCAGACTGCGCAAGACAATTGTACTACAATTATAATACTACTGACAGATGGGATTATGCCGATGATGAGAAAAATCGCCCATACCCAAATCAATATCCGGAAAATGAAGTTTTCGAGGCTCAACTACCTCTTGGCACCGATCGATCATCACTGGATACTACCGAGCGACACCGATACCGAAGCGACAAGTGGTAAAAGACAGTGTTCGAGCTACAAGTGGTCTGACCAACGATACGCGACTCCTTCGTGCAGGGTAAACGATTCTCCACTATGGGCGACGAGTGACGGTGATACAGGTGTGGATACCACTTGCTCGAGGCCCGACTTGGAAACGAGCCATGTGGCTACAGTCTGCCCGAGCGAACACTTTGACGATGCTGGAAACTCCACTCGAATACCGTGAGCTTGAACGCGTTATCTTCTTTCCAGAAAGAGAAAACCCGATCGATGTCCAAACCTGATTTTCTCCATGCCATCGATAAACACGTATAGGTATACGCCTAATGCGTCGTACTAGGGAAAGTATCTTTAGTGGTAGTATTTATCTGTGAAGATATAGTATGTCGACACCGGTGTACCACTACAATATCAGCAATATCGCGAAGTGTTCTGCTGGCCAGGGTTCGGGGGGAGCGTGGCCCTATATCGTCAGACGTTTAGTCCCGGATGGTCGCCATAGCAACAGGCAGCCCCGAAAATTCGTCGACTTCAAGAGCTAGCGCCCTCGGAGGTTCTCCGGCACGGAGCACGGGACAGTTGTATGTGCCGTCCCTGTTTCTTGCTCGATACAAACGGCGGATAGCGAGGGACCCGAGAAAGGGAGACAGGACCAAGGGTATCGTTTGAACGGGAGAGGGAAAGGGAGAGAGTTTGCTGGGGTAAGCGTGTAGGGGCGGGGAATGATCAACGGTGGGGCAAGGGGCAGGCGCGGGGTAGTCTGGGGTGTCAGGCTTCTGCCGGCTGGTTTCACCTACTTCCACTTCGCCTCCTCCTTCCTCACAGTTCTTCTCCCTTATGCTTATTCCCATTCTCGCATTCCCGAACCCCTCGCCCTTCCCCGACTTCCACCACCAGAATAATTCGGCAAGCGCCGGGTTGCGGCGGCGCCCTTCTCGTCCTCCCCGGTCCTGTATCACCTAGCCCTCCCTCGCGCTCTCGGACGCGCTCGAGCTCGTTCCGCAGGCTTCAGCCTCGTTCGCTCGATCTTTAGCCCTTCGAGAATCCGGGCCGCGATATACTGTGACCAGACTTGACGGCACCGTCCGAGCTGTCTCCGAGGGTTCTTTCACTTTCTCCTTGGCTCTTAGAGGATTTTTACCACGCGTGTCGGCCCGCATGTATCGGCCTGGTCATTGGCAACGGGGAGGCATCGAGCTTGAGCTCGCGAATGCCCGGGCGACCGGTGGTTCTTGAAATTTATGTTCAAGCAAGACAAGAAGTTGTCGAATCCTCCGGCGAATTGGCGGGTCCATCGGTTTCTCGTGGCGAAACTGCTGCTACCCTGCGGTGAACCGCATGCCCTGAAACATGTTTGCTGACGAAACTCGGAGAACTCCAGGGCCGTATGCTTTCCAGTCGATGGAATCTGACTCTTATTTTTCACTTTCCTTTCGACAACTTCCTGCTTTCTTTTATTCTATAATTTGGCGTCTCCGCTTCGGGTAATCAACAGAGAGGTCCCGCTTGTTCGTGCAGTAAAAAAAAAGTTTTGGGACGAGAGAAAGAGAGAGGAAGAGTGTGTGTCGGGTCGAGAAAAGCTCTTAACGCTTTTTCGCGAGCAACAGCATTTTGCTCACTACATCAACTCCTCCTGTGTGCGCATAACCCAATTTCGTCCGAGTCGCGAACTTTTACCGACTCTAATGGATACAGCTCATCTGACGCGGCTGGAATTATCAAGTTGCTTCTCTGTGTGACGAAACTCAGAATCACTTCCGCCCATCTGGCTTCAACGCAACGGAGGCCTCGTTCGGTTTATCGTTTCGTATTAAGTGTGTGTTGCGTTGCTTTCGTATCTTTTCACTTGTTCATCACATACGAAGGATGTAAGGAAAAAAGTATAGTAATCCAAAAAACAGAAATTGGATTGGCAGGCTATGGTCCAGAAATTGGTCCACTCTCACGTGATTGGTCAGGCGGACGGGAAGCAAAGAAATCGCTCTTTGAAAATACGCAAAGCCACTCATGTTTATAATTTTTTATATAAAATTGACCGATAAACTTTTTTCGTTGGTCGTCCCACCGGGACTATGTTTAATATATTTTTTCACCCTGATCTCGAATCAACCACTTATTTTATTCATAGATGAATATTTAATACTAAAAATTGCGTCTAAAAGAAGTACAAATGTTTCATGATATTCAAAAAATTCAAAATTACAAGAATTTTATACGGTCTAATCGATTCCCACCAAATTTAGTGGGGATCAACGGGCGATTATATTCCACCTGTGTACAAACAATTGAAATTTAAAAAAAATGAAATTTGGAAGAAACATTGACAATTCATGACACTCGCTGTATGTGGTAAGCGGACGAAAAGTAACCGACGGAAGGATGGAGAACGGACGGACAGACAGACAGTGGTGGCAGTTGAGCTTTTCACAGGTATTACCACATTGATACATGCGGGAAAAGAAATCGATCGGCATTGATCCATGAATGCGAATGCGGATGGATCCATTTCCGTGTTAACGATGTAGAGAGGTCATGGTGAAAACCACTATCTTGGCTGGCAAGGCCACTGTTGTTCGTTTTTCCCTACCGGGAATCTGACGATGTTGCTAACCTGTCCCGACAATTTCCAATGAGCTCAAGAGATTTCTCAGAGCTCAATCGTTAATTTATCGCAGCAGATGCCATGCCGGATTTAAGCTGAACGGGAGAGCCAAGCGTAGTGCCAGTCGCAGCAGCACACAGCGGCGAGTTGACTACAAGATATCTTGCTTCGAACCCAAAATGAAAAATCCATTACTTCCCTATCGCGCCTCTCCATGCGATAGAACTAACGATCAATTATTCCTGCGATCCTGAATAGTTGAAGGCGCAACCGCAACCATTTCACCTTTGTACTGCAACCTCCCACCTCCTGCCGCCACATCTACCTTGGTACCCCGATACAATTCTCAGTGTCAAGAGGTGCGACACCGGAGACCGAAAGATTGCGCCATTGGATTGGATTTTCATGACTCCCAACGGTGCGCCTCCCCAACCTACCGACCAACGATGTTACCGCTGCAGAAAACTCTTCACCAGGGAATATTGTAAGGGTGCGTTGTAAATATGCCAAAAAGAAAAACGATCCAACAGTGCATGGCCCAAGCTGAAAAAGCAAGACTGGAAGAGCTCTCCATACGTATGTTGTCGAGCTTGTCGATACAAATTCGTAACGTCAGAACGAAATGTCAATGTTCCCCTCTAGTTCTATGCACTTCGACGAGCGCGTGGGTGATCGATAAAATAAGCTCCAGTCTTTGCTGTTTCACCGGAATCAGTTTTTTTTTCCTTTTTTCCCCGACAACGTTATGCAACATTTCTCCATTCTCATTGAAACTTTGATTATGCGGTTTATCGACAATTGATAAAGAAACTTTTTTTGTAATCAGAAGAAGGAAATCACGAGATAGAAATATATGGAAGACCGGGATAAAATGGACACAAAACAACAAGTGAGGACTAGTAATTACGCATCAATCGAGTTGACCCGCTATAAGGTCGAGCTGACCCGCTTTGAGAAGTAGGGGATAATACAGATAAACAAAAATAAAAATAAATATTTCGATTTATTTTGTATCTGAAAAAAAAAAAAACCCCTAAAATATGTGTTGCCGATAAAACTTCCCGAATCCTTTGGCCGGTCCACTTTGCCCCATATGTATGAATGATGTCTCGTGACGCTTGGAAGAATTAAGAGTTTAAGTACCTTGTGACAAATTAGAGTATCACTCATAAGGACAATTCGGAAAAAGTGTTATTTGCGACCTAGCTCAGTGGCCGAAGTAGTTGATCACTAACTAGAAAGATCCCTTCCCATTATGCCCCCCCCCCCCCCACACACACTTTTTTCCGATTTTTTAAAAATGATAATTCAGACGTATGCGCACAAGTGCAAAGTTTAATCCCTGGTAGAATAATTATGCGCTATGCGACGCCTGATATGATGAATTATTGAATCTGCCGCAACGCTAAAGTTTGGCGTAGCATTAGTCGAAATTAGCCCCCCCCCCCCCCCCCCCCCCCCCCCCCCCCCCCGCCCGCTGCACTATGCCGACTCGATGGAGTACGCTACCGTACGATGGATATAGAAGATACATAGGTATTACTACGGACATAGCAGTCGGATAACAAAGTACCCGCTGTATATCAGCAATACGCACAATAAATAGCGGAAAGTAAGAATAAGTGGAAACATGGACAGCAGAGGGTAATTAAGTGACGAGTTTGTTTTAGGTGAACGAAGAAAGTAAATGAGCGCGAGCGAGACAGAGAGAGGGGGTGGCAGAGTAATTAACCCCGAGTCGCTGGAGTTACGTATACATATACATATTTCTAAATGGAGAGTGAGCTTGTCAAAGATAAATGCCGAAATGACAGGAAAACTAAATAGTGCTAATTACTTTTCGCTCCCGTAACGCTGCCTTTAATATTATTTTCACTGCTTTCTCCGGCCGGTAAAAAAAGTTTATTCGCCGTCTTCGAAGCGCCACACGATGGGGAGAGGTTTAAAAAGTGCACTTATGCATTTGATTCATTACGTATTTGAATCGCCTGATCATTCCAAGTTCCAGCCACTAATTGGTCTAAGTCCTGCTTAGCCAAAGTCCGCGGAAGAGCAGTGTCAGGCGCTGATTATCCCAAGCCTCCCCTTATCCAAGTATTCCCGAGTGCCGTTCGAGGTTCCGATCGCTCTAAGTATTGTAGATCTTATGCCCTGTCGTGTTACGGCATTTGTCCGCCAGATGGACTCTCTGCAACGCGTTTCTCGCAAGTGAACGGTCGCACGAGAAACTATAAAAAAAACCCCCCCAGTATTCTTCTCGTAAAGACCCCTTTCGAACCCACAAAATCGACAAGCTCATGCATCAAACTCACATACAATAACATCGCTCCCGAACATGTCGCGGGGTGGCACGAAGCAGTAACACTTTGTTCTGAACATAGCCCACAGTTTTACGTTTTATCAAGTTCTTGAGAACGAGCCGTAGATGAATGTCGTTCCTGATTCTTGATCCAAACCAGCCCCTCTATCAGCTAACTGTAATCTACAGTACCAATACATTCAAGAACCAAAATTATCGATTAACATGTGACCAGATGAATCGCGGTGCCACGGTGATTGCCTAAAATCAGCTTAAAAATTTCTCTGCATGAGATGACCCATGGTCTATCGTGATTCCTCAAATTTTCAATACGGATCGGACATAGGAACTTTCAGTACAACAAGTCCCGCGTACACATCGATAGAGCAGTAAATCGCGAAGACAATGGTTGCACCAACTGCATAATAACCCGCATTTACCTCACGCATGGCCGATCGAAGTAGGTCACCCGTACCGGCAGCGGAGTAAAGTGTGAGAGCGCATCGTGCATCCAACGACTCGCCAGATATCTCCGACCCTTGCGATTCTTAGCTCCTCTCTACCGGTTGACGGCTCGACGATTCGCTATCCGTGCTCGCCGACGACTGTATGAACCACGACGACTTCCAAGGCTCTGGCACGTCGTCAAGTGTTCTCGCGCAGCGTAAATACCTCCATCAATCAGGCCACTCGGCAACGGTCAACACGCATCCGTACCAAAACGCCAACAGGCACGAGAATGTGTTCGCGTGGAATAACAACTTGACGACCAACGACCGATTGAAGGAAAAAGGAAACAAAAGTAAGATTCCACACGGACCATACACGCACAGCGGTTTGATGAAATTCCATACGTGGACCAAGAAACTCGAGTATTTCCGGTGTTTACCCAGAGCCCGACAGTCCAAAAACCTCACCAGCGAGCCAGGACTCGTGCACTTGGTTGAGTTATGGTGCGAGAGGGTAGGGTGCAAAATCAATGCTTGGGTTATACGACCCCACCAGCACCGGCACTACCGCCGCTCGCTGCCACGGTGCCAGGCGAGCGAAAGAGAGGCCCGGCGGCATGAGCGAAGTGAGAAAGTGAGCCGTCGGGCTACAGAGGCGTTCGTCCCTCATCCCGACGCTGTTGCCCGATTTGCCTCCTGGCTTCAATGTATTATAGCTATATGGTGAGAGTGAGCGAGATGAGGCATAGAAAACACAGAGAGAATGCCACTGCCAAGACGAAGACGGAAGGAAAATAGCCGCGGGTATGAGGGTAGGGTCGTCGGAGACTGAGCAACAGCGGCAGAGCAGCAGCAGAAGTTGAGCCTCGACCGAGCCAGGTCTCGGTGTAGTAGGGATCCGCCGTATCGTGGGAGGGTTGAAGAGAAAGAGGAAAAAAACGGGGGGGGGGGGGGTTTGCCGGTAGAGGGGAGGGGGCGGGTGAGAAAGTGAAAGAGGAAAACGAAGTACATGATACAGTACTGTAGATACACCGTGGTGCTAGGTAAAACGCAAGAACGAGAGAGAGAAGGATAATGAAGGAGGGGCAACTCGAAAGAGCGGAGAGTATAACAGGACTCTCTTGGAGTGCTGTTCCAATGGAGAAAGCGAGTGGGTGCGAGGGAGAAATGCGGTGACGGGAAGGAATAAGAAAAAACCTAGGGAGTTGAAATCGGTGTGGTTGGTAGTGGTAGTGGTGCGCTCTGCTGGGTAGGCCAGTGGTGTACCCGCCGATCCCGGGTATGAGCCAGTTCGCTTGTTGCTAGAAGGGGCTGCCGCTGTGCAGGAGAGCAACAGCAGCTCGCACGGGGAATGAACGGAGCGGTGCAAGAGAGAGAAGGATGACTGGAGCGGTTCAGTAGGGTGTCGCTTTGACACACTGCTCCACATTCCGCAGCCACGCCAGGCTGGTTGGCTTGAGAGCTTTGCCTGGTTCTCCTGCCTACGGGGTATCGTGGCGCGCCATGTCTCTGCTGCAAGAAAAATCTTTAGAGTCCAGGCTTTTTGATGAGGTGAAGTGGCCGATTTGAGCCGAATCGCCGGTACAGTCGGAAAACATTGATAAAAGAGGATGTGTTACATTTTTTTTGAACATTGCATAATTTTTTTGATACTTTGTAATCGACACCCAATATAACTATCAAATCGTATTGGGTTGTGGTTTCCCTCCTATTAAGGAGGAAAATCAAACATGGCCTTGGTGACAATTCCGTAATGGGACTGTTTGGACATCCAGAACGGAAGTGAAGGAAAACCATTCTGACTGCTTTAGAATACCTTCAAAGAATGCTTCAAAATTCCTGACAGGTTTTCAGTCTATGACCCCCAAAGCCCGTTTTGCACTAGCTAAGACTCTTAAGGGTTGTCCACGTAGGACGGCAAATGCAATCAGGATCGTGTCACAGGCTACGGAGATATCAGACGTTGACACTTTCAACTCGAGCTTCACCCGCGACCGTCCAAAAGGACTGCCAACGCTCAGAACCGCATGGGAGTTCGATATTCTGGCTTTTCGTATCTGAGGTCCATATACATGGAGTACCTGCACCGAAATGCAATAACAGTCGCCAAAGAGAGTATCCTTTCGTAGGTATATGAGTGTCGGGCTGCCTTGAAGGACGGAGCCCTGGTGGTTGTTGCAGCGATGGTTGTGGTCGTGCTTGTACGCACGATTGAACAGGCCTTCCTTTCAACTCCAGTCACTCTGTCTCTCACTCTTTCCCCGCTCCCTCTCTACTCTCTATTCGCCCTTGACTATCGACGCGTGTATGTACCCTACTCCCGGCGCAGCTGTATGGTGGACTGTATCGAGACCCACAAGCGGCAACACACAAGGGACACGGTAGGAGCTCCGCGGCCAGAGGCAAGCCCCAATGTTGATACTCCGCCGACCACATATTCGTTAAGTTGTTCCCTCAAAATCGAAGGCTCGACGACGCGCCACTCCACCACTAGTGATGATGACGAAGATCCCCTCTAGACGGATCAGCCGCAGGAGGCTCTTGCATATCGCCGAAGGTCGAACCGGTCAACCCCGCATGAATGCGGGCACAAACTACCAAGGACGCGCGCCCGCCCTCACACTGGACACATCTCGAGTATCTTTGAGATTTCACTTTCCGGAAAACAATATCGGAAATTCGAAACCACTGGATCATATCGGCTTTGTAATTGCATGAACTGCACGTCATTCTCGGCAGGCAGATCAATGATATCCGATTACAGTGGTCAACTGTAAAATCCAGTAAGCTGCGAACGCGCCAATCTATAACTCGTAACACAATACGGTTGTTAGATATTGCAAATACATGATCATCGATTTTTCGAAAATCGGGACAACTATTGGATAGTTGTCGATTAGTCGATGGTAATAAGGACACCTTTCAAGCGTCAATGGTGTTTTATGAATTACGGAGACGTATATACAACTATACTGTGCTTGGTACAGCTCAGCAGAAGTGCATAGCAGCATCTACATTGGACTTATTTTACGGAGTGTATTTCATGGAATTGTGTCAAGTGACTTTTAGGATATGAGGATATGAGTTTGTTACATAGGGCTGATGTTGGACATCGGTTTTCTTCATTGAAGCATTATGGTTCCAAGAATTTGATCTCAAACAGCATTCCATCCTACAGTCGATGGCCAGTTACGTTGAGGCCTTGCGATCCGATCCAATTGAGTATGATCAGTCCGGTACTACCGGACTGTAAGACATTCTTCCGGAGTGGCAACGCGCTGGGGTATACAGGGTATACAGGGTCTACGGCCGTTGCCCTGGTGGGAACGAAACACAGGGCCGACGTTGGGCGCACAGTAACCCACGCTGTACCAATACTGGTCCTGTGTTGCATTCCCACCAGGGTGGTCATACCACGTTGTACACGCCAGCATCGGATTTCTGGAAATGGGCTTGCAGCCAGCTGCTTACAGCCGGCCAGATTTAACTGCGGTTTCCAGACGATTTAGACAGGCGTTTCTGGTGTCCTCTAAAGTCGACCTGCAGTCGCATTGGGGTTATACCTGTGTACCTGCCCACTCCTCCTTCCCGTACAAAAGTCTCCCTCTCTGGGCGCGTTCCCCGTAAGGATTACGCATAGATACGCGATTCCAGCTGAAGGTGTCCAAATTAAAGGAGCATTCTGATTTCCCCGCAGGAAGGAAAGATTATTCTGTTTTCCAAAATCATACTAATGGAACGGAGTCCAAGAACGGAGTCGACCCAGGTCCGGTTTTAAAGCCGGGCTGTCGTTGGTCGAACTATTACCTACCACCTGAGTTAGAAAGTCGACCCGATTGTGGTCGCAATGCAGCTCCGACGACTGAATGAAAATATTTTTTATAGATCCGAGCGACTTCGAAATGCTTTTTTATCATGCTGCAATTGCTTTGTTTGATCTTGAGTATATGTAGTAGAAACAATGTATTATGGCGAAAGTTACCAATATTGTATATTAATAAGTATCCTTCATAATTTCCAGCTACCGATCGATATCTAAAAAGATTCAAGTATCGTCATGGCATTCATCACGTTTCTGTCCAAGAAGAAAGAGTTTCTGCTGATAAAACAGCGAGTAACGATTTCTGCTGGACATTTTATGAACAGATGCTGGCGTCAGGAGACACGACGACCAGATTTATAATGCAGATGAAACTGGTCCGTGGTGGAGAACATTGCCTATAAAAAGTTTTGTTGTCTACGATGAGGCTCGAGCAGACACTTACAAAACAGCGAAGGATCGTATCACGCTCACGGTCTGTGCGAATGCTAGCATAAACTTTCGGTGTTTGCTATTGGAAAATGAGTGAAACCTCGGTGCTTCAAGCAAATAAAAACGATTCCTGTAAAGTTTACAGGTCAAAAAAGCGCTTGGATGGGTAACACAAGTCTATGGAGTAGTACACTAAAGTTTTTTTTTTTTTTTAGCGATTGAGGTGAAGCACCATGAAAGCAGTCAAAGTGCATTTTACTTCTCGACAATGCTCCTACACATCCGTCAGTGGAGATATTAAAGGCGCTGAACGACTTGTGCAAAGTAATATACATGCCAAAAAATTATAACTCTTATCCAGCCAATGGATCAGGGAGTAATTAAGAAATTAAAAAAAGTTTATCGGAAATACTTCCTTCGAAAGTTTCTGCTCAATGAAGGCAGCGAAGTAACATTATTGAAGTTTCTAAAAGGTTAGAAGATGCTTAAGTGCTTATTATATACTGCAAAGGCTTGCGAAACTCTAACCAGCGAAAACTTGACAAATGCTTACAAAACGCGGTGGATTGGAATGATGCGGTTTGGAAAAGAGCGGTCGTCTACTGTATAACCAATGAGTGAGTACAGAAAAATCTTTTTTCAACTATACCTCTCCGGACACCTGTTACACCGCCATCACTCGTTCGCGCAAATCATCCTAACCATAAAACTATAAGTATAAAAGGCGAGATCTCCGTCCCCAGTGTAAAGCGCTGCCCAGCGTTGAACCGGAAATAGAAATCAACTGTGTTACTGACTCCCCTACATTCGAATGAGTCGGGTGGGACGTAACAATGTTGACGAAACTCAGGCTATCAGCCGTACAGTACCGTAGATAAAACTATAATAAAGGAATCTGGCACAATCAAAAAGCATTCAGCAATCGCGCTAATTGAAAAGGAAAATGCGTTGATTATTAATATTTTATATTTAACATTGACTGAACATCGCTAGTGGATACTGAACCAATGTTGTTCAACATCGTGAGCGAAGGGTCTACTGATATCGCCGAATACCCATCATTACGACTATACGCCAGCGCGGGCTCAGCGCTAGTAAGCAGCATGTTGCTAACTATCAAGCCCAACGGCGAAGTGGTTATCAATCGACAGTTTAGCCAATAGTGGGCATTAGTCGAGATTCGATCATTAGCTGCCAACCTGCCGCCGACTAACAGCCAATCGTCGGTCGTACTCCGAGTGTCGGCCAACCGCACCTGGGGACCTCAACTTTTCTCGCCGCTTTCTTGCGCTGCCGTTCTCGAAGTAATACTTCTGTATGAGATAGACGTATGAGATATATGAATGACGAGGAAAATATACAGTGTTCAATCGATTGAGGTTAAGCGTCTCGGTAATCAGCCCCAGATGCTGATGGGCTTCATGGGTTCAGCGCGGAGCGAATAACGGAAACCGGAAGAACACCTTGATGCATCCGGGCACTACTCATCTTCTGCAGATATATGCTAAAAAAAAATACTGGGCCACCGATTTTCACTGTGGTAGCACAAGTACGTACAAGCAGAATGGTGACAGAGCAAGCAGAAGAGAAGTTCGATAGATTCAAAAGTGATCGTTGGTACGCGTTCAACCAAAGGTCAGAAGGACGTATCCGAGATGATTTTGCGGGTCTAACGACATGGAGCACGCCCTTCTGTTCTTCAGTCGTGAAGATTGAATGACCGAGAGTGGAAGAGTAAAAGCTCCAAGCAAAAGCTGCTGCAGAAGCGTCGATACTCCAGTCACAAGAGCTTATAGGGGGTCCGATGGATAAACACTCTGCAAACAGTTTCCAAGTTGGCGAACCTCGTCCTCAGTGGGCGGATAGCGAGATGTATAGAGGTATCGATTTCCTTCGTCAACAGCAACATCTCCCGTTGAGTCACAAAGTCTCTCGGTGCAATGGGCGAAAGAGGCACGAGTTCGAGAGGATAGAGTGCGGCACTGCATACACACACGCACATGTACCCATACACATCGCACACCGCTCATTGTTTCGGTAGATGTAACGCGGGAAAAGGAGACAAAGTTCCGAGTAAGTGTAAGTAGCAGTTGAGAACTATCAAGCAAAATCTAACCGACGTACTTCGCCATCGGGAACAGGGGAGGGATCCGTGTCCTCCCAGACGAAGACTTCGCTTACATGTGAGTGTGTCGTCGTGTAGTCGAAGGCGAATCATTGGGACGTATCCGCATTCGCTCGCCAAATAGACACTCTCCTCGCAGGATGTATCCATCACCACGAGCCTGAATTTCGATTACAGAGTCTTGTCCCTTGGCGGGTTGCAAGACGTATCGACGGAGGAGAGACGCTGAGCGTGTGAGGCATCGCCGGTGAACCAGCTGCTCCAACGGAGTTCCGCCGAGTAATGCCTCGCGGGAAAGCAATTTCGGAAGACGCGAATCGACCCAACCGGTACAGGAACAAGCGTTCGCAAAGTATATCGGAGAAGTGTTGGAAGGTGGATGAGGTCGATTTAAAGGTGACTGGGGGAAAATGACGGGCTTGAGAAGCTGAGGGACCATCCCGAGGAAGGACGGAATGACTGTCCCCCATCGACGAGAGCCCCTTCATGTATTATCGTCGTGCCGCCAGTGGTGGCACTCGCGGAACACCCGGAGCGATACTCGTCGTCTACCTCGCCGGCATTCTCCCAGTTGGTATCGCGTTCCAAAGGGGGTTACGGAGACGACCGAGCTGGTTGGCTGTTTCGCATATAACTGAATAAGCCTGGAGAACAACGAGGAGGCAAAGCGAACCGGGTATGGGGGGAAATAGGAGGAAGCGAGAGACTAGACACAACGGTGAGGGAGATAGGTAGAGGCAGCAGGCCACTTACTCGTTCGTCGGGGATTGTTGGACAGGTAATTAGAGGAGCAACGCGTCGCCCCTGGGCCTAATTATAAAAGGTTTTCCCTCGTCAGCCTTTCTACGACGTTCTCTTTCACTGTGGCGCTTGAAAATCAGGCCTCCTCTCAAGGCTCTCTCGCTTTCCCTATGTACCACCGCTTCCTTTACCCCCGGGGGAATAACTGTACCAACGTATTACGAGGCTACGCGACAGTCGGGTCCGAGGAACTTGAACGAGAATGTAGAACCCCACTTCTCCCAAAGCCAACGCTAACTTCGCTGAGCGATCATGATGTATCGATATCGCAAATTGGTGAACACGAGGATCGAGTACCGGCTTGTGCGTGATTAGATTTACACGTTTCTGTAGGGTATGAGTAATTCTGAGAAATTTATCGTGGACACTTTTTGTTTATTTTTCATTGTAGATCATCATTATGCTGTTCGCAAATACATTTACCTGTAGGACAGTGCAACAGATGATCAAAAGGCCGGAAGGTTAATGTAGCTAATACGGGTTGGCGTGGTAAAATGGGCCAGCGTGTTCTCCCTAGCGGATCTGACAACGGTTGCCGCTCCGTCATTTTCGATCCACTACTAAAAAAAGTCTTGTTAAACCTTGCCCCTGATGGGATTAAAAATATCACAGGAATTTCCTTGATTTTCATAGACCATCCGTAGGTCGATAATATGGACAACTCATTTACCTTGTCGCAATAGTGAACTACACAACATTTCCATAAAAACTTGAAGTTCCGAACGAACTTGAGATATTTGTAAGTGGTCGTAGGTTATTAGCCGATCGCTATGGTCTATGTGACTAAGTATACGAAAAAAGTTAGAAAGGTTGACCACCTTGCGAATGTTGCCTACGTAAAGGGTATTTTCGGGTACCTATTCCATATACCAAAGAGGGATTTATCTCTCAAAATATTTATTGGCCCATATTCACCACTTTTACCGTACATTTGTCTCATATGCCCGAAACATGTTTCAGCAATACGTTAGCATAGTTCCAACTGAAATCGCTTAATTTCCATATAATCCACTGCAAGTTGGGAACAGGATAGACCCGCTAAGGTATGGGGGACAATTTCCTGCAGTGCGTCTGATCACGGTCAATTGTAACAAGCGGCTGCGCAATGTGACAAGCGGCTGCGCAAAGTGAGCAACATTATAAACATCACCTTATGAGGTGATGTTTACAATGTTGCTCACTTCATATCCGAAGCGTCCGATCATGCGCAGCGTTGCGCAGCCGCTTGTTACAATTCACCCGTGTTACTTTTGTCTCCTGTCTCCCCTAATTTCGAGTGCGGTTGCCACGGCTGAACCGCAACTTTGCTGTGGCAGGTTTTTCGCCTAGCCCTCTTAAAAAGTAGAACCCAAAGGTTTCACCGTTGAAAAGACGGACATTAAAAAATCACTGGGACGAGACTTCGGCGTTCGGCATGAGCATCCCCAGTCGTTGCTGAACCGCTGCGAGATCAGAACCGCTGCGGGGGCAGAACTGGCGAAGCGAGGAGTCGAAAACGCCCGAGGGAAGTCAAGGGAAACGAAGAGAAAAATAGGGAAAATTAAGGAGAAGAAGTTCCCGTGCTATCGGGGCAATCCATCGAGTGACCTAAATTACAAAGAACCTGCCGCACACTCATATTCATCCTACACGAAGCCAATTTAGAATGAACAAGTTCAACGTTCCACACTGCGACGTCCATAGTGTCGGAGGAAATTGAACATAAAAAGAATCATCTGCGAAAGGCGAATGCTTAAGAAGAACTTGTACCATCGGTTGCAACTTTCAGCCATCCGGCCAACGACTTTCAGACAACCAGTCGAACCGTGTGGCGAGCCAAACAGCCGGGCGTCGACCGTGTGCCAACACCGCAGGATAAACATAATAAACAATTATTGGTGTAGTGTACGGAACAACGTCCGATGTTAGCCCAGTTGTGACCAACTTTACAAAACCAATGGATAAACATAATCTTCCCCCGATTACAGCAAACTCGCTCACTGGGCTCAAGGTAGATGAGGCCGTATGTGACCGGGCATCGGATTTTAATTGGTCACGATAATTGCCAAAAGGTCGAGTAAAAAGATGGCAGCCGCGATTACCGTTTGGGCTTCGAACTACCTCGCCGCAAATAAATATTGCAAAGAAGTCAAATTTACTTTCCCTCAACTCGAATTTACTTTCCCGTCAACTACACAAGTCATCCTCAATGCTGAAGGAACACCATGCGTTTTCTGATACACATGCACGCTGAGAATGCCCTCGCTATATTTATTCCTGCTTCTCGCGTACGTTCCTGAATTTCGACCGCGTCGATGTTGACTGCGTTCCGCGCCTGACGCTTCTCTCGATCCGTCTGTTTGCACGCCCTCTCGGTACACCAGGCGGTTTGTAAATAAGCCAAGTTCGCTTATAGGCCCGCTTTGCAAAGCTATCTCAAAGTCTCTAAAGCCCGACGGTTTCGACGATGGCGTTCCACCTATGGAGAATAGAAAACCCGAAATTATCTGGATGTTTGCACCGACCGCAATAAAGTACAAAGCGGAACCGATGTGTCGTAGCAACAATTTTGGTAAATTCTTCTGGTAAATTCGCAGGAGTTCACTTTATAGACGATGATTCATGGGCGGGGGGGGGGGGGGGGGGGGGGGTGCAAAATGGCGCAGCCCGACTGGCCGCTCGGCCAAGTGGACGACGACTCTATAACCTCGAGTGCAAACATAAATCTCCATTAAGAGGTTACCAGCAATGGCATGCGATGCTCGTGGCCCGAACAAAACCGTTGGCGTTACTCCTCGCGAGAGCCGTACAACGCTCGGGTTATGAATGTCCGGGCGATTTGAATAAACGGATTGGCGTGTGTCCGCCCGTCGTTAAGCTTGCCCGAGGGAGTCGTACACGCGTTTGCGCATACATCCCACCTTCATTTCGGATGCGTACGGGCTACGGTCCCGGGAATTGTAATATGCGTGTTTTGGCGCGGATTCCTACGATGCTCCGACTATCCCAAGTATACATTTTGGAGCGCCATACCGGGGCCTAATAAGATTCTGAGAAGTCTTCATCAGGGCCTGATGCAACGCTCGAAAATGTGTTCCAGGGTAGCGGCGGTCCGCAAAGCAATGCTTAAGCACTTTGGATGCCAATTTTTAATGCTTAACCGTATGACCGATCGGTAACATTGACACGGAATTTAACTTTCAGTGGATTCGTGGTATAACCCCAGATAGAAAATGGGCGCTGGGCAAATACTTGAGTCCTAATCAGTACCGAACAATTCAGTACTCAAGTACTGAACTATGTAAGTATGTATTGAGGCAGTCGAGTATTCGATGCACCCAGTGATTCAGTATTTCAGGACTTGAGACCTACTCAATATAGGTTCTTCGAGTGCTGAAATATTTGATCGATTTTGAGGGAAATGCCCGGGATATTTTCTGGCGATAGTCTAGCCTATCTCTTCAGACTTCGATTTCTTTGTTCGAGCAAAGAAATGGCGGAAGTTTCATCGATATGGCAGAAGAGCGTCGATTAACGATCACTCGCGCTCTCGTGATATCAGATTGAGATTCGAATCCTTTTCATTCGGAAATGCTAGCCTGATAATCAAGAGCAATCGGCGGAAGGGAGGGGAGGCTGGGAAGGAAAATGAAGGAGAAGATAGTCGACGAGTGCTCGGTGGTGCAAAAGGTAAAAATATTTTTCGCCTCTTAGCCGAAGACGAAAATAGAAGCCCCTTGCTCGGATTGCTGTTGTTGTACCCTGAATTATTTTTCATCGGTAAATTTAAATAAATTCATGAAGTATATTGGGAATACTTACTCGCAAATCCATCGAATCACGAAACTGACACGTGTAGGAATTTGCAGAGTAAGAATCGGATGATGCTCGATTCGGGCATCCAAATATGGGCATACGCCAATATTGCAGACGCATCAATTCACACATCGCGGATAGCAACCGGGAAATTGGCAATCTGAACTCGACTAAGGATCAGAGAGGTTGGTCTCGGAGTTAAGCTCGTGTTCAGAGGAATTAAGAACTATAATCAGAAGTATTTATAAAAGACAAATTCATTCTGTTTCCTTGAATAAACTTGTTATTTATTTTCTATATCGCAAACTTGAGCTTCATTCTTGATTTGGCCAAGATCCCAAATATCTTGTGAAGTCTTGTGAACAAACAGAATCAACACGCTCATAAAATTCACCAGAGTCGGTAACATCGAATCCCGCGAACACAAACGTTGCAAGGAGACACCGGTGCAAGTGCAACACTCGGACGTTTAATTACGAGTAACCGAGCCCCGATACACAGACGTCGCGTCAACGACGGAAACACATACAATCGTTATTCCGAGAAGCGACGTAAGGTGATCAACCAGGGAGTCGAGAGGACTACCAGGAGAACCAACAGCATCAACGAAGGACGACTGCGGAAACCTCTATTACTGTAAGTGGCAGTCACAGTTTCAGGTGCGAAAATCGGAAGCCAGTTTAGGGTTATATGTCAGAGGACAAACGAGCGAGATCCTCAAAATCCCCTTTGAAAGATACAAGAGGACTCTCGAGATCCGTAGACCCTCGACAATTGTTTAAAATTCGAGTCCATGGAGCCGAGCGGGAAAACACCTGTCTGAAAAAGCGAGTAAACTGCTCTAACCTTACAGGTTAGAACGGAAATCACCCGGCACCTCGTGCGAAACCGAACACGAGTACTACGATAGTGCCGAGACCGAAAGTAATTTTACTTCAATTGTTAATTAAAGTTTGACTTTAGTGTTGACTCAAGGTTAATCTTGCGACTCTTCATTCAGCCCTAGAGGTCTGTGAAAATTCTACATCACAAAAAATGTTGTGGAAAAACCGTTAATGAACGTGTAAACAACCAAGGTACATTGAAAACCATCCGGGTAACGAAACATTTTTATCCAGAAAAAGTAACGGAGAGCCTCAGGTTTATGCCCGGCAATTATTAATTGCCGTTTTTTCTTTGGGAACACAATATCGATGGAAAGATTGGTAAAATAAGGTCCAAGGTCCATTTAATTGCCTGATATCTTCTCTCATCTAATCAGTTCCGTCTTTGACTACGAGGCGAGGACACGCGAGGCGAGGACACGCGTGGCCGTCGAGCCATGATAGTCCGGCCGGCGTTATGTATAGTATACAGTTTAATGAGATAGTTCAAGGGCTACGAGGGCCGTTATCGATCGTAAATTGAGCAGCAGACGAGAAATATTATGCAGCGTAAGCGTAATGATACGAGGATAAGTTCAAGTCTTCAGTGTGTATCGACGTTCAGGCCTGGCTATACTGGCCCCGGTTAATTAATCCTCCGCACAAGCATCAGCAGTGTTCGATCAAAGATAATAAAAATAGAATGCGCCGGCCTAGTTTCACTATTGGCAACGCTGACACCTGTTGCGGTTGAGTGTTTCCCAGCCAAGGACTAAACCGAAACCGCTGAACTCCGTCATCAACCCCATACCCACGGACTGTCAGGGGAGCGTGCATAAACACCTGTCACTCAGGGTGTCATCAAGAACAATTATTTAAATTTGACAAAAAAAATTAAATAAGGTTAGTTAAAGAAAAATTAAAAAAAAAAAAAAAAAACACGGTTCATTGTGAGAATTTTTATAATTTTTGATTAAAGAAAAATATCCCGTTTGGGGAAAATATGACGACGTGCTAATTCATCATTACTGAAACAACAATGCGGCGAAACTGCGTGACGGAAGAACCGGATGCAAACTTGGCGGAGAAGAAACTCCATCGATCGTCGCCCCCGATAAAACTCGGGAGGTTTTCTTCCTCGTTCACCCGATGACGACCCGTTTCCCCTTTTCGCGAGTACGAAGACTAAGCCTTGCATCTGCCACCCCAAATCCTCTTCGTAACTCGAAGTTCCTAACGATGGGAGTGTACCGGTGTTGCTTGTAACGCTGCTCTACTCAATGAAACACACATCTCTCTGCAACATTGAGCGTTTCGACACAAGCGCTACACGTGCATCCTGCGATAGCGATGGGAGAGGTGCCATTTACAGACGACACGAAAAATGAGTCGATTCAGAATGAAATTAACAAAGGAGAGTTCCGTTGACAAAAATCGCAGTGCCAACACTTTTTTAGACCATATTGAACCCTTGGAAAATCAATCGAAATATGTTTTGACCAAAAAAATGTAATCTACTTATGTGTGTGCAAGCTTTTTTGGCGCCATTTCCCTCCGAAAAGTATCACTAAATAGCACCGAACAGCTGACTGAAATATCCAAAGATGTCCTCAAATGCGCTGCAGCGCTATAGGTACTTAAAATAGTGAGAGCTTGAGGAAAGCCTTTAGGGAACCATGAATCATCATGTCCTCATGTTAGGATACAGAAATGGGTTCCTACGGGGACAGAATATAATAATCAGAACCTGAACGTGGGCTTCAGGGACTGCGTATGAACAGGTCCTTGAAAGGAGGTTATTAGAGCGACTGTGAATAATTAGGACCTAGAAGAAGGCTCCTAGGGGGACCTGGAAGGCAATCAGGGCCTCGAAAGGGACTCCTAGGGGGACTTAACATAATCAGGCCTGGCAAAGGATTCCCAGGAGGACTTACAATATAATAAGGGCTGAACAGGGGCTTCTAGGTGGCTCTTAGGACTTTGAGGGAACTATGAATAATCAGGGGGCGGAATGAGGTACCTAGAGGGACTTAGAATACCCAGGGCCTGGAAGACGTTCCTGAGGGAATGAGGGCAGAAGTTAAAGTAAAGGGAAGTTAAACTCCCTAATATTTTTTTTTATTCACAAAAATACTTCTATGAGGAACCAAAAATCTGCGAAGCCCTGAAATTTCGATGCCATAATGTCCGACTCATGAAATTGTCCCTGTATGCCAGGAATTTCTCTAAATGTCCGACTCATGAAATTGTGTATACTCGGAATTTCTCTGGAAATTAAACACAAAACAATTACTATACAATCGACTGAAGCAATAAATCATAGTTGAAAACTTTTCCATCGGACCATCATCTTTTTTCTAATCTCAACGTCTCTCAGTGTCTCACTGGGTTGTGTCACGTTCTTTAGTTTCAGTCAGTGATGTTGGAAACCTGGAAACTACTCGCCGAACGGAATCCACCGGTACTCTCGGCGTCTCGAGATATCGCGAAAAAAGAGGGTCCGGAAATTCTAGACGTAATGCGGGCACTAGTGTTGGTACTCCAAGGAATACCGCTATTGAACTACGGAGAACGTCGGAAACTCCGGAAAAGAAGAGAACTCGATACTTTGGAGATAATCCACCCTGTATACCGTCTCGAAAAAAAAAAGAAAAAACTTTAGTTCTATGTTTACCGGGTATAAGTATAACATGCTACCGTGGTAACACCGGCAGAACCCAGGTCGCGCACAAACACACCTTTTCCCGCGGATCGGGGTAATTGAAAAACAGCCGAGGTCAGCGATAAAGTAACCTGAGATATACGAGGCTTCGAAGTCTTTGGCACTTTCCGCGAGCCTGGGATTTTTCCCGATCGCAAAAGAAGAAAAATATCTAACAGCTCTTCGGATGTGTTGCGAAGAATCGCGAGAACCTCTCATTGTTCACCGGATGTGGGCGGATGAACGGGGTTGGAGTGGCGATCCCTCGAAGGAAAATTGTTTTAACGGACCAACATTTCTGTTAATATTGTTTATTTCCTTCTCGGAACTCATAAAAAACAACAAATTAGTTCGTACAATTTTTTAAATATACGGAACAGATTTCTTTATACACGATCGGAACGCTGTCAGGACTAATCAACAGTCGTAAACAGAGATATCATACAACGAAATAACATCTCAAAAAATTATTCTTTATGATAAAAAAGACAATTTTTAGTATTTTTCATTACCAGCAATTTTCGATTTATTTATTTATTTATTTATATAAATGAACACGGGCTGAGCCTAATTACAAGTTGATGGAAAATACCATTGGTACAGTGAGTGACCAGACGCCAGATGATATAAAGCGAAAAACAAAAGATACCTAAAATAATGAGGAATAACAGAGGAAACATAAAAGATATATGCTAAAAAAATTATTCAGACTCATAATCTGTAATCGTAGGAGCCTTCAAGCACGCAAACGTTCTATTTATCTACACTAAAGTTTAATAAAATATGGAGAGGATGATAATTATCGATAAGTAATAACTCTTCTGACGACCGCCAGACTTAACAGTATCCATTAGAAAAGATTATCATAATTAACGGCGTGGACTGCGAGCGACGCTTACAGTTTTGATAGTTTAGTTCTCCAGCCATGCACATCTTGAAAACAAGTGGGTAGACGACTGCTCGAATTTCGTTTTTTGAGACACATCAATTAATGTTATTTTCACATTTTATTTGTGAATGTTATTTTGACATGTTATTGATAATTGTGATTTTGAAATGTTATTTTGTTGTGCGTAATTTTTGCATATACCTTGCATGTTTCTGTTATACCGTATAATGGGGAACAGTGTTACTTAGTATTGACTACACGTTGTAGAATCATTGTTAGAGTTGCGTGGAACAAGGAGAGTACAAGCTATCAATACAAGGTCGGTTAACTACTAATGCTCCCGTGGCGATTGTTCCTCGCAGATGTTATTCCGAGCTCGCGAGCCTTGTTTCGTCTCTATCGTACGTCAAATGTTTCCATGCACATCATTATGACACGTTACAGCGTCAAACTCGACGTCAGGATATGAAAAGTCGATACGTTACATGACGATGTTACGACGATCATGGCGAATGCACCGCGCTGGGGTGAGGGATGTGAAAATCAATAAACAACCGGTCACAATGAATTCTGAAATGCTCTCATTTACAGTATCGAAATCCCCCAGAATACAAGCTCGTCTTTAATTTCAGTACTTGTTTAAAGAAACATTACCAACTTACCAATGAATGTAACTTTTAAGGTAGTTATGTCGCAAATGTACTCCGAACTTGTCTGCCTTGATTTTTTACATGTCATAGTTTGTGTACTCATTCCTATCTATAAGAAATCCCGAGATGTGTTACGGAATATTAGAAAGAGTAAATAAATGTCAAAAGTAGAGTTTTATACATAGCGTTATATGGAAAGACCGTGAGATTCAACTTTCAAACAGAAAATTAACCATCTTTAGCGAATGGTTAAAATCTGTAACCATTCGTTACAATCATAAAAAGTGTATGCCCCGGATATTTCGACGAGTGATGTTAATTGAAGCAAACCAAACAACGCGAAATCAATTTCCGGTGGCTTTTTAGGGTAGCGGCCAGGTTTCGCAACGTTGCACATTAACGATATATAAGGTAGCTATCATGAGGCGGTTATATTTTATGATAAATGAACGCCCCAATAAAAAAAAAACATATATTTTAATAAAATAAAAATTAAGGTAGCTTTAGGTAAGAAATAGAATATATGTGTAATCATGACTGAGAAAATAATACTGTCAAGAATATTCGAGAAAATGTAAAAATGTATAATAGTAAAAATTAACAATAGTGGAATTGCACATTGAACTACTTCTTTTTTATGCCTACGTTCAAACTTCGAATTTAATAATCACTTTTATCCGTTTTTTTATTTTGTGGAATAATAAACCGATGGGTTAGCAGATTCGATTGTATAGTCGTTGAGTGGAGAAACGAGCGCGCAGTGCGCTTGCGTGTAGATAAAACAGGCCTGAGTTGGCCGGCATGTTGGCTTCAATCGTGAGACGCTGCATACGCTATAGCGCCCACCGGTGGCGCTGATGCACGAGTGACATTTTCCGCAGTGAAATTCTGCGGGCGTCGAGAGATATCGTTTTCATAACGATTCCCAGCGGATTATCTCATTACAGTACGAAGCTGCTGGTCAGAAAATGTGACAAATACACGAAATGAGAGATGGAGTACAACGCAAAAAACAAGGAAATGATGAAAAATTTTCTCTTATGAAGATAGAGCAACAACTAAGTTATGTTTGAGTTTTTAAAAGCGAATTTGGTTGGAAAAATCGGTATCTATACTTTTTCCACCATTCAGTTCCGGGTTACTGCATTTCCAGTGGATCATAGATTCGTGAGCCCGAACGGGTCGACGGTCAGAATTGTCGATAAATAACGGAACGGTTCCACCGCGCATTCGGCTGTTTGGATTAATCCCCGTTATCGTAGTCTGATTCTACAGTTACTATCTATAACTATTTAACGCGACGTCAGAAGAACTTCGGTCATCCTTCGTATTGGCAACAAGTTTTTTTGGGACTTGAATTATAACTCTGTAAAAAGAGACTTTACGAATAGTGACAAGTTGAATCTCGAGCAAAGTACGATTTCAACGTTACCTTGAGAGATTTTCTTACCCAAGTACTTACGAACAATATTGGTTCATGATTGTTAGAAACAATACTTGTTTATAAATGTTGTAAGCAGCACTTGTACATAAATATTATGAACAATATTTGTTTCTAAATGTTGTGAGCAACACTTATTCATAAACGGTACGAGCAATGTTTGTTCATAAATGTTTTTTTAATTCTCAAAATAATTTGTAAATTCGTAAATGATTTTCTTTTTTTTAAATATGATTCTACTTCAGTTATGTACTATGGAGTATCGTAATGTTCTAGCAGGGACGGAGTTGTATAGTTGTGTGGCATTCAACCATCCAATCGGATGGACGCCTAACCGCAGCTTTCCGTTCACAATGATTTCTGAAGCAAATTGATACTGCTATGACGGGGCTGGAACTTTGAACAGTCGATGCACTCTGGGGGTGTTGCATTTAATCGCCCGCTAAAACGAAGATCGTTGGAAATAGTCCGTCATCATTGGCTGCAATAAGGAACATTACGACTTTCGACATGCACCTCAAACTGATTGATTCAGTACATATCGCTCCGTTATAGTACAATAGTGTATATTACACAATAATGTACACTATTGTAAATTTAATAGCCCTGCCGTTAACGACGGCGATGATATTCCGCACTTAGGGGCATATCCTATCGTTTCTATGACACATTGAAACCAATCGAATTGACAACAATTAAGTCCGGAAGTAAGAAAAAAATTGCATTTCTGAAATTCAAAAAATCTTTCGCCACACTACAGGCATAATAAGGAGGATTAGTATGTGATACTTGTGCGAAAAAGCAGACTCCCGATGACGGTTGGGAAGTAGTCAATACTCGCTTTCAGCTCATAGCTCATAGCTCATAGCTCATAGCTCATAGCTTAAGAGCATGTGAAACACTATGGAGTGCGAGAGAGATACCATCAGTGACGCTCTCGGTGGAGCGAGAGAGACACGCTGAGAACGTGTTTCACATGCTCTTAATGCCATAACCCCATATCAACTATGTATAAGCACAGCCCTACTTCTTCTGACATTAGACTGTCAATATCCAGAAACGCGGCAGCGTCTCGACGGCAAGTACTTGAAAAGCAAAATTTTAAGCAAGACGCTACCAAGTAGTTATTACTCCAGTATGCCGGAAGTGGGATCTTTGAATCGATGTTATTTGAAAACATAGCATCTGTTCGGAATTTTGAAGACACTTTCCTGATGTAATTGGGACACAAGCTTTCTAACGCGGTCAGTTACGATCATAACTGTTCGGCAGATGCTGCGATATGGCAATCGTACGCCAAAAAATTGCGAAACTATTATAAAGGTGTCGTGTAGATATCCGGTTGTGTAGTATAAATTCGGAACTGTAGTTGTCCCTGCGGTCAGCTCAGTTGTCGGCTGCTGTGAGTCGGCCTCATTATTATCCTGATAACTCATTTTAGTAATACCTATTATGCCGGTTATTATACGGTATTTATTTATTTTTTTAAACACACATTCTGAGTCAGAATGTGTCCGTGTCGGAAAAATAAAAATTGGACACCAAACACTTAAAACCATCTGCGCTTCACTATTTTCATACCCTGCAAACATGTTGTTGATAATCATCTACTGGATTTCAAAAATAGAGGAAATCAAAAACAATTTTTTTTTCTTTCAAAAACGTACAAATGGTACGCGATGTACTTAAAAGTTGTTTTCTCTACCAAAAATTTGCTTGCCGAAACAATTTCTCTAAAACAAGTTACAGATAAAAATTTTGAAATCACTTCCTTATAATATCCTTTTAATCGTAAAGTTTGTTCTATGAGAAAGCATTTTTTAAATTCTTGGCTTCCTCATAGAGGAAGCTTTGAGAATACAGGAATATTACGAAGAAGCGATATGAACATTTTAATTTGTAACTGTTTTCAACATCAACGGCATGCTTGACTTTAAGACAAAACTGATGGCGAATCGATGCTCGGCGCGAGAAAATACATGGAATTATTCGCACCAGGTTCTTTTTAACTTCGATTTTTATTCTCGACTGCCCAGTCGGGCAAAAAAAAGCCGGGTAATTTTTTGTCAGAGAAAATAAACTTTAAGTACTTGGCGTGCGGTGTTTACTTAAAAAACAAAAAAACAAAAAATTCTTGTTTTGGTATGTATATAGACGACCGCGTTTCTCCAAACCTCGAAAGCCAAGCCAATTAGGCACGACCGCGTAAGTTGGATACCCCACTATCTCGGCAAGTACCTGTCCTTTCCGACGCGCCGTTATGCGTCGCGCGCGGGCATATGTATAGCTGCACAATTGGCCGTAATTTAAGTGTGCAGAAATATACTCCATGTATTTCGCAGCTTCATAGTTTAAAACTGAATTCTTCATTTGAATATTAAATGCATTCTGTCGTTTGAGAGACACCCGTAAAAATCCCGTTTCATAAACTACGCATTTTATATTTACTTGATTTTCGTCGCTGTATTTTCTTTCGTCGACAATTTCATTCACAGGTAGCAAAATGGAAGGAGTCGTTTGTTCCCCCGCCAAGCAGGTATACGGACCTTGACAAAGGGCTGAATGGAACTTACGCGGTCGTCATTTTTGGAAATTTGCGGTCACCTGGAATTATGCGGTTTGGAGAAACGCGGTCGTCTGCTGTATATTCGTAATAGAGTAGACAATAAAATAGTTAAAACTTACCGTGAGGCAGTACGACGAGTAGGAAGAAAATCAATCCGACGCTGAGCATCCAAGTTTGTATCCTCCGTCGATGTTTCGATGAACCGGCTACGTTTATGCTCATTCCTACGCTTGTCCACGACATTTTGACTATTTATATTTATATATATATATATATATGTATTATATATATATAAATATACCGTCGAACTTTCGGTCTCGAGATTCTTCGATAATCTCAATTTTTTAAAGATATATATATTTATTTTTCTTCCTCGTACTTTCACACACTAATAATTTTTCACACTGGTCCCCCCGACCGTACCACTATTTTACTGACGCGAATCACCGGACCAAACCGAACACGCTGTGTACTCAAGCTGGTGCCGTTATCGATCTTTTGAATCGCGCGCGCGCCTCCCACTCTCGCTCTCTGCGGCAGCGCCCTCTAACTACGAGAAATTAATTCCCGAGTCACACAACTATGGCGCTAATCACGGAGCAACAACGAGACTTCCTTCAACGACGGCGAACCTCCCGACTTCGCCGTCATAACCGCCGCGAAAACTTATTATACTTCCACGCGCCACTTTTATTTTTATCTTGTAGATTTCAGCCTCGAGCTGTGTCGTTCTTCGTGCAATGGAGTGGGAAGACGGTCGTTTTGATGCAACTCTACCACTGTCCCGATTATCTCGCAGGACTCGTCGCTACGCTCCTGTCGCACTGCATCTTTACCGGACTCTCACTTGGACCTCGTGACGATGTCTATCTCTTGATTTCCTGTAAAAAAAATGTTAAAAAGATTAATTAACATCCGATTCGATAATTGGGGTATTTTTTAGCTTCCTCTTGATGAACGCTTTGTTTTCAAGAAAACAATTTTCTTTTACTCACAAAGCTATGAGAAATAAAAAAAATCACTGGTAATGCTTTCCTATCGAAGCTTTGTCACCAAATGGAAATTGTATGAGAGAGCACTGTGAACATTTCAAATTTTCCGCTTTTTTCAAGTCAAATTGTTAACTTTCGTACTGGGAACAAAACCCTATGTACCGACTGTGTGACAAAACAGGGCCACATAGGAGACAAAACAACTTGCGCCTAACCATAACACAAGCATGTTACCACGGGCAGAATCCAATCGTTTGATTGGAGACCCAATCAATAAAAATATCACGAAGATGACAGGATGTTGACAGCCGGTATAGATGGACGGGGACCCGGAAGAACCGAATTAGTTAGACTAACAAAAACAATAGTTAACTCAACCAATTGTCTTAGTGCTCTGAGCACCAGACGGTAAATTGGTTGGGGCATCTCTTGTAAGTTGGTTAGTTTGGTATTCTTGTAAGTTGGTTAGTTAGACCAACTAATTTGTTAACACGGTCATCTGCCAGTTAAATTTTTGGATTAGCCATTCATTTGCTTGCTTCAATAATTTACAAATTCGTTGCAACCGATCGACTTAGTTGACCGAACAACACGTGTTACCGAAAATATTATTAAACAATGAACACAAAACATTGATCTACGCAACCGCGTAATGCTTTTTTTATCACTCGAAATTGATTTATTATCGTTTTTTACCATCACACAATGGAAACCTCGAAATAAACCTTTTGATCGGTAATGACGATTCGAACCTGCGACCTTGCGTTTAGTAGGCCACGAACCTATTAACTCGGCTAAACTTATTATGAAAAATATGTTTCGAATTTTCCTAAAGTCAATGATCGATTTGTAGATTCGTATGTTCGAAAAAAAGTTTCTGCATTACCCGATCTCGATTTGTGCTCATACGTGATTTTTGGTTGTATTTGACACTTTGCTTTCCCATAGGTGGCTTGTATGCACCTACCTCTCCCACCCTCAACCGCCCCGCCGCGCCACTTACGAATGACTGATTTGTGAACCGGAAGTTCCCGATAACAGAATGTAACCGTACCCCAACCTTTTTCCCCGTCTGGCATCGGTCACACGTCACACACACACATAGATTCCACTAGATATTCTCTATCGCTCTCCCCCGTGTATTTACGTTCTCGTTCAACGCATTTCTCTGCAAATCGAGACGTTGAATCTACCGCATTTTCCGCGTGATTGACGGAAATTACGTTTGCTAGTGACGCGAGCCGCATATATCTCACCGGTGAAATTGTATACCGCCTGGCGCTGTAACCGTAGCTTCGATACGAGGTTAACCACGCGTATGGTGGTTCTAGCGTGGCGCTGCCAAAGTATATTCGCGGACCTCTTTGGCTGAGCGAGCGAACCAGTGAGCGCAGCGCGCGTAACAGTCCACCCTCACAGCGTTCGCGTTTGGACATCCACACCGATCCGGGACTCGCTCGCGTCATTCGCGAATGTTTCACATTAAATTTAAGGAGACTATGAAATTTTTTAAAATGTATACTACGTGCATGTGTATGTACGACCGAGCAAGCATGGTTGGGCGCACCGGCTCGGGGGTGGGTTTGCTTTGCACCGGCGAAGCGAAGCGACGAACCGAGAGTTACGAAACCGCATCCAGTGGTGAGCTACAACCCACCGGCCAATTATCGTTTTAATGTACGACAATGAGTGTCGAGAGCTCGATTCCGCATAATAGCTCGGCAGCGCAACTATACCGTCGTATTTTTTAATGATTTTACACAGGCGAATATTTATGCGGGCGAGCAAAATTATGGTTGAATGTTTTGCGTCTTGGAGAATGCTGGATAATACAGCAACGCTATTGTTATTATTATCGAAAAGTTATTTGTCACCGTGAAGCTCCTATCCATATTTGAGCGGAGGTTGTGCGAGGAATTATGTGATGGCGTAGTAAATTGACCGTTTGGTGAATGGTGTCTTGTGAGAACGAGATATAGCCAATGATTTCTGTACACTGAAAAAAGACCCAGTAAAAATTACTATATCGCTTTAGACAGGTTACCATAGCACATAGAAGTACATGGCGTCCAGTAAAAAGTCCGTACGAAATTTAAGGACATTCAAGGACAATTTCCAGGACATTTCCAGGATGTGTTGGGACATTTATAAAAAAAATAAAAATATGCATATCGCGCGCGACGTACGAAATAACATTTAGTTCCATATCCGCTTTCGTTTACGTTGGAATGGGTTCAGAAACCAAAACCACTCGCTATGCACGAATGTATATATGTATCTCAGCGGAACTGAGATACACATTTTTTAGGATTGTCACTAAACACACACACTGAAAAACATAGACTAAAAACAAAAATGCAATCCTTTTTTTTCACGAGAAGAAGATGCCCGGAAAGGGAACAAAGTTTTATCGAACTTCAAAGTTCCGGATATCAATTCGAATTTCGGATCTGTTTACATGGTACGGATTAGCCAACTGAACTCCGACCGAAAGTTTAGACAGGTCGATGTCTCCTAAAATGGCAACGTGCGGGCGCACCTTGATGCGATTCTACATTGACGTTGTCGTCTATACGGGTCGCATTATTGACGCTTCGAAAGTTTGAAGATTTTCTTATTTACCTTTACTATGACAACGAGGTGCCCTTCGATACCCTGGCGGATCCACATTACTCGGTCATTTTCGTCCGACGACCAAGAAGCAACGATTGCGTTGCCGCAAATGAACCTGAGTTATCACAAATGAAACTACCTGAGTTATCACAAACGAAACTACCTGAGTTATCACAAACGAAACCACCTGAGTTATCACAAACGAAACTACATGAGTTATCACAAACGAAACTACATGAGTTATCACAAACGAAACCACCTGAGTTATCACAAACGAAACTACATGAGTTACCTCGAATGAAACTACCCAAACAGTAACCGTTGTTTCGGCATTGTATAATGAGTTGCGTTTTTTCATTTGCGGTTGTATTATCTACCCAGATGCGGTTTACCGACGCTGGAAGTATGGACGACGATTGGTTGTTAGTCGGCAGCTTGGCAACCGATGATATCAAGCGGACGTTCGCTCACGCCGTCGAACGGCTGTGGTCCACCACCCGCTAGCGATGTTCAGCTGATGTTCAATACAAAATATTTATAAACAATGTTTTTCTTTTAATTTGCACGTCTGCCGAATCCTTTTTTATTATTCCAGATTCCGTTATTATAGTTTTATCTACAGTACTGTAGTGCAGACAGCCTAAGTTTCATCAACATTATTAATTAAAATCTGAATAAAAAAATTAAATAATAAAACTTATATAATTTAAAGCATTGGTACGATAATATTAAATAGACGTGCAGTGAACACGCAGCTATTATATATGATGTTAGAATAAATCTTCAAGGTGAGCATAGCCGAGTGCGCAAGAACGTCGACTAGTAGTCCCAGGGTCACGCGTTCGAGACCCATTACCGACTAAAAAATGTGTTCTGATGATTCCAATGTTTGAAGATAAAACACTACAACCCAGCAATTGTATAATGATAAAAAAGCATTTCAAAGTCGCGCAGATCGATAAACAGTTTTTTTTTTAATGCTTATTAATATTTTTCATTCAACGTTGGCTGGACATCGGCAGCCAAAAATGGGACGATGTCGTTTGATGACGTTGGGTAGATGTTATCATCTCAACGTTAACTGGTCGTCGGGCCTAAATTGGCGACCGGAGTCGAGTCGACTTTCTATTCAGGCGATCATAGTTGGTCCACCGTCAGCCCGGCTCTAAGACTTTGGGTCAAATTTTTACCGTTAGGCGACAGACTGCCGAGACTGCTATAAGTTCGCCGCTCATCCAACACAATCAAGAGCGATAGTAAAGTCCACCGCTAACCAAAACAAACGTGCGAAGGGACAACGTGGGACCGCGAATAATCTTCTCGGTCAACGTCGAAGACTCGGTATATCCACCGGTGTGCCTATCCCGCATACACCTTAAGAGATGGCGACGGGTATGTCACACTCAGGTGCATCGAATCTACGGCGATACACTGTAAGCCGCATCTCACCATCCGCTGTGCACTCAATGTGGGTATTGAATTACACGGGATATGCGCTTTTGCCCTGGGGTGGCACGCGCGCGCGGTCTGTTTAAGGGCTCGCTTAACCCGTATTTAGCTGGCCTCAACCGCGCGTTGGCAGTAAAACGTGCATAATACTCGTAGGAGGGATTAAAGTTTTCGCTAGAGCGGGCCAACGAGTGAGCGATAGCGCTTAGACATCCACAGCTTAAGCTTGAGCGAGTACTAATACCTTGTGTAGGCAGCGTTTACCGAGCAACTCATCCGGGCTTCCTCTTTAATGACCATTTTAAGCGTATCTTGGCTGCGCGATTCTGCGCAAGTGATAGTCGAGATTTAATCATCAAATGGATGTTGCAAATTAATTTTTGATAAACGATAGTGATTGTCTGGAAAAAGACCCGGGTCATAAGGGAGGTATATGTGCAAAGGTTTGATAACCTTTTTGTCCCGTTCTTTTCCATGCTCGTCCACCCCGAGCGATTGCACTCGACAACTCGAGGAGCCCCTCTCCGGATCGTTGGAAGCTTGTCGAGAGCTTACAGGTGTCTCTCGGGGTAAGCGAGGCTCGGCTCTCTCGCACTCTATCGCTCCGAGATTTTTCGTCCGCGCCACCTTCGATACCAGGGTGAACATTGGGCGCGGGGGGAAGCAAAACTTCTATGTGTTCAAATATATAGCATATTATATGTTTAATTAATTAATTTATATTTATAGTTTATTTATCATACAAAAGCGCCAAATTTGATGTATTTCGAGTATACACTGAGAAAACGAAATGGTTGGATTAAGCAAATGCGCGGTGACATACGTTCAAAGGTGTATTCGGTTGGTTCAACAAAAATGTCTGTTTCAATCGAAAATGTTTGAATAAATTGAAGCAAATAATCGTTTAACAAAACAATGCTTTATTTATACCAAACAAAAAACAGCTTTAAACGTATGTCACCGCGACTTTTGGTGAATCCAAACAATTTTTTTTTCTCGATGTATTTTTTGCGTATACTTGATTTTCGTGGAGATGAATTTAATTCGGGATGGTAATTTAAAAACTCTTATGCCACCGGGTCTGTACGATATTCTCGACAACTCGGTATAACGCGATTTTTTTTTCTTCTTCCATTAGTCAGACGCATTACTTTTTTTCACTTCTTTTTTATGAACTTCGCTGCATGCCATCGCCGGCGTTCCGTATATAGATCGTAAAAAAATTCTGTATGAAGAATTTATGAGCATCGTATAAAGTTTTTATGCAGAAACCGACGGATAAAATTTAATACACAAGTGTGATTTACCTTCCTTTTTTTGGAGCGTGTTTGATACACCGATTAATTAATTTGTTCGCCCCAATTTTTTTGGTATATTATATTTGATATTGCCAGCTTATGCATAATCAACATCACGACGTTCTATGTGAATTTTACAAGAACATTTCAGTGACGCTTTTGATATGCCATTTAATTAGTTTCACCTCTATTTCGTAAATTAATGTTTGATGAATCGGATGTGTAATTAGAAATTGTCTATAAATTTATATCCACTCGCGGCGTGCTCGTTCGATTGGCTCTTCCTCTGGCTCAAAAAAATATTGTTATTCTGCTCGTCAAAAGCTCAATGTTTTTGGCTACCTCGTGACAACTACTTTTTATACAAAATCCTCGGGAAGCTTTTAACATCTATGTAAAAACTTAAGCTAACGTAAACCTTGATGAAAACCTAACTTCCGTTCCGCAGCATTCTTTTGGCTCGAGTATATTTACCCCTTGATCGCTAACCGCGGTAAAAAACTTATAGCCCTACATCAGGCCTTGATGGGACCCAGGAAAGGCCCTACAGGTTCCTGACCACATCTCTTTAGGGCCTCATCAGGCCCCGGTGTGATTCCGTAAAATTTCTACCCGGAAATAATGTACGCAGCTTATTTATTAATTCTGCTACGCCTATTCGTACTTGTCCATTTATTTGCATGCATACTTTTATGGTGTAATATTAAAGGTCGTTTACTGCATTTTTTAATTGTATATCTACTTTAGTGAGCATCGCTTGAGGAGACTATCACAGGACTCTTAACAAATTTGTTCAGCTCTCTTTGCCTCGTTCTTTTATTTTTCGCATGCGCGTTTATATGCTAGCACGTCTGAAACACCGCGAACATGTCCAAATCCGGTCATCCGTCGAGCGTTAACAACTTTTCCAACATTTTTTAACACTCGTACTTAAATAAGCTCCGACGTTCTATCATCGTGTTAACATTATTTTTTGCTCCAAGCACTCGACCTCTACACGACACTGCTAACGTCCCTATGTATATATATATATATATATAACTCCAACAATATTATCGCAACCTGATTAAAGGCGAGCTCGGTCGGGTTCGACGTTACGCTATCCCCACCCGTTTACTCGGGTACGCGTTGCCCAGGCGACGATCTAAGCAAGGACCAGCGAGTACTTCCGTATCTTAGCCGTCTCAGCGACGAGCAAAGATGTCGACGCATACTGTGACGATAGTATCAAGTCGACGATCGAACAAATTTGATCAAAATGAGGTTTCGTAAAAGTATTTTATGAAGATAATTCGTCAGCCAACAACAATTTTGTTGCCGCAACGGATTTACTTGCTAATATCGAGATAACAGATCATCTCGCTGCGACAGTATTTTTTTTGCCTATGAAGACTTTTTTGTTCTAGCAGCAACCTTTGTTGTCACAGCGAAATAATTTCTGCAGCAAGAAAAAATATTTTTACAATAAAAGAAAATTTGTTGCAACGGCAAAGAGAATTTGCTGCGTCGACAAATGATTGCCGCAACACCAGAAACCAAATAATTGCTGCGCCACCAAAAATGTACCAGGACATCAAACAATCTTCTGCAGCAGCGAACAAATGACAAAAAAAATGTACTAGGGCAGCGAACAATCTTATGCAGCAGCAAAAAATGTTCTGCAGCAGCGAACAAATTAACAAAAAAATGTACTAGGGCGGCGAACAATCTTATGCAGCAGCAAAAAATGTTCTCCATCAGTAAAAATGTACCGCGGCAGCAAACAATTTGCTGTACCAGGAAGTCTGTTGTCCCTGTGTTGAGTAGATAAATTAGTTACGGCATAAAAAATCTTGCTGTCCCAAGAATTTTTTTTTGCCGCGCGCATCCCGAATTTGCTCGAGTGATTTTAAGCCATTTCACAGAACACTCCGCACAAAGAAATGTCCCCCCCCCCCCCCCCCCCTTCATCGACAAGCCTTGACGAAACGCTCGACTCCCGTTTCCCCTGGCGGGCAGTCCGGGGTCAAAAAACCCACGGGCAGGCTTGAAAAAACGATAATTGACGAAAAATCTTCGGTTCGTCAAGGTAGGACGGAAACATTTTAGGGTTCGCTTTGCCAACGCGACGACAACGAATAAGGTCCTTCACCTTGAGCAGTTTTATCGCCGTTCCGGCTTGCATCCTCGCCTCTGCGCGACACTTTTTTTTTTGTTTTTTTGTTCCCTCGAGACTCTTATGTCGTCGTAAAAACACAACGGGTTACCAGAAGTCTGTTGGCACGAGCTCCCATCGACACGATAAATTATTCCAACTTTTGTTTTATTTATTCGACAGATACGCTAACCTCATATTACTGTTTACTTGCCTCTTCCGCAACACTCATTGAACCGAAGAAGCATAGATATCCGTTGATTATCGAACAGCAGTAATCTCCCATTTTTTTGTTGACTCGTCGTTTTAAAATATTATTTTATTAATTTTTGTTTTTCCACTTTCCGGATCCCACGAGTATTACCGATAAAACTTGTCGAACGATTTTTTTTCTTCTTATTTTATATCAATAATAATAATTATTATTCTTATTATTTACTACACGAGCTCTCTCGATACAGATCGTCAGTCATTCCGTGACTGTTTGCAAACCTTCAACGTCCGCAGATCGAACATTGGTATACATACATACATATACATATACACCTCGGCTATAGTGAAAAATTTGTGCGATAGAATATTTTCTTTTTTTTTTCGTTTGTTTATTATTTACCGACTAAAAAATAATAATCACGCGATCACGGGTGGCTCGGAGAGGCGGTTTGTAACGAGAACGTAAAAACTCGGCGCGCGCGCTCTCGCCTAGCTAAGCGCGCCTCGACAAAAGGGAGCCAACAACAAACGAGACACGACACGCATTAGCCGGTCAGCTCTCTCGTGCGAAGGGTTGCAACGGAACTGAGAGATGATAGGGTTTTCTATCTCGGGGAGGCTGCTGGATACAGAGCCGTCGGTGGTACGCGTAGCTGACGACTCGCAGCAGCACCTGCGACACAGAGAGGAGAGAGATGATCGAGAGTGGGGGAGGGCGGTGAGGAGGAGGGGGGGTTCCCCTACAAACGACGGGGAAGCAGTGCTTGCGGCGTGATGGGAAAGCGAGAGGAGCATCGGGTTCTCTCGGAGTTCGAGGCGGTTGGTTGAGAAGGAGGGAGGGGATAGGCGAGCAGGTCAGCGCGGGCTCGCAGCGTGTTGAGAGAGAAAGATAACCCGTCTAACCATCAGTAATTATTAAATTTTGTTTCTTCTGCGTTAATTTATCGTCGAAAAGGTGTATTCTGTTCCGGTTGTTTCGGTTGTTTCGGTTGTTTCGGTTGTTTCGGTTGTTTCGGTTGTTTCGGTTGTTTCGGTTGTTTCGGTTGTTTCGGTTGTTAACATCGTTAACCGTGATAAGGTTGCATCGATTACGATTTTGTCGATAGGCTTTCCGACAGTGTCTACTCATTTATATTTATTCATGGATACTTTATATAATAATAATATATAATATAATAATAATATAATAATAATAATAATAATAATAATAATAATAATAATAATAATAATAATAATAATAATAATAATAATAAATAAAAAATTACAAGTAACTTTCTTTTTATTTCGCATATATTTTTTGATCAGTGTACTTTGGATTTGGATTTTCTTTGCACTGGACTAGAGATTGAGGGAGACCGAGACGGAGCGTTGGAGGGAGGAAGGTGATTGCCATTTTTCCACCATAGACGACCAAAGAGAAAGAGAAAGAGAGAGAGGGAGAGCGAGAGCTTCGTGTACGAGAGTGCGAGAATTCCCGCGCGGTGCGCCGAGCGCTGTACGATTTTCGCGTGAAGCCCGTCGACTGGACCGCCACGCATGCCCCCTCCGCCCCTCCACTAACCACCCCTCTTGCGTAGCCGCTACGCCCCCAGCCGCCAAGCTTCCCCACCCTGCCCCTCGCCATAGCCACTCCGCCAGCGCCATCCATAGACCACCCCACCCAACAGATCAATATTGTGCCCAGCGTGCGCCGGCACACGGGGCTCACGCTCTTGGGGATCTTCTCTTGGAACACGGCCGTGTCGTGGCGGCTGCTGCTGTGCAACGGTGACCGGCAAGCACGACACCCACGAGATCCGGCAGGAGCTATTACAGAATCCGGGTACGGACTATGTGTACCCAGTCGAGCCGTGCTGGTCGGAGAGGTGGTTGGAACTTGGAACACTTCCGGATCGTGCAGCGACAGTGGGCAGCGTGGTAGGTCCTGAAGGAGAAGAGTAGCAGTTGCCGAGGTTGATACGCGCCCGGGTCAATCGGGCCGCGGAGGTCCGTGCGGCGTCTGGTGGGGTTATACCCACGGAAACTGTGTCCTGTGTGTACACTGTCGGCCCCTTCAAACGCGCTTAAAATATGCAACGAAAATAAATGATTACAATAAATAAGTCAATCATTTCCGAATATTTTTTACTCGATCGATTTTATTGCTATTTTATTATTACAATTTTTTTTTTCTCTATAACGATGAAATTATTCGAAAATAATGAAAAATCACCGAGTTATACGGAATTATAAATATCGTTTAAAGGATAATAATCCAGACATCAATTGATAGATAGATATACAGGTTTATTACGTTTTCTGGGGCCTCAGCCCCCTAAGAACACCGTGCCCAGGTACGAAAACATCCCATACGCTAAAAAATCGCGCCAAACCACACGTAAGCCAACAATAATACAAAATAAAAAATACATTAGAATAAAAATAAAAATTGGAAAAGTAACGAAAGTAGGATAAATAGAAATGTCGAGAATATCGCAAAAATAACATAAATAGAAATATACAGAATATTGCAAAAATAACATGAATAGAAACATTGATCTTTTTGATAAACACCGAGTCGTTATTATTATTATTATTATTAAAGATACTACTACTGCCGTTTGCGTCTGTAGTCTGTCTGACTATTAATGGCATTTACTACTATTTCTTGGATTTAAAAAAAAAATATTCGCTTCTCGTCAGTGGCAGTTACTTAGTAGTAACTGTTAATCTGCCCGATCAATACTGACATTCACTACTAGTACTTCGTATTTAGATTGTTCGACTATTCCGGATATTTACCACTATTCTCAGCGTCCAGGCTCTTTAGGGAGAGCAGGGTAAGACGGACTATTTTTATCAACTTGTCGTGGGACGTACATAAAAATCTCATCTGTAATGCAGCACACGGATTCGTTTTACATCGATTTCCCGTCATACTTTTACTGCACTCGTTGTACCATCTTTTTCTCGATGAAAACAAAAACTTGTTGGAAGCTAATATTTTCAAATTACTGATTCAGACACCATGGTGCTCTTTCGTTGTCAGCCTGTTGTTCAAATAAACAATAGGCCACACATCGGGGACGCGCGATCGGTGAAAGGCCTTAAAAAAATGACACCAATTTAATTACGCAAATTCCACGGCACGATATTAAATAATAATAATAATAATAATAATAATAATAATAATAATAATAATAATAATAATAATAATAATAATAATAATAATAATAATAATAATAATAATAATAATAATAATAATAAGCATTACGGAATTACACCGATACTCGAATTCAGAGATACGTGTAAAACCTTTGTCACGAGCGGAGGTGAAAAATTCGTCGTTTCTCACTTCCGTTTCACCGTGGTGAAAATCGCTAAGCGCCACGCTCGGACTGGAAAAATAGCCTAGGAACATGACTATACAATACTACGGTACGTTAACGTGTATACACTTGTACCAGTATATATAGGACAACTTTGTGTTATAGCGTCAAGCTGGATCCTTTCTCACTCCCGCCCGCTTCGACACGCTGCGAACGGATCTTGCGCAGCCGCCCACACTGCGTGCTTACTATTGCACACGATATATGTATTTATGTAGTTATATATGTATATATATATGTGTGCGTCTGTGTGTGTGCATGTACGCTCACTCTCTGTTAGCTTCAACTCCGGGCCAGCACTTCCGATGAATGCACGCGCGCTCTTCCTATTCATGCCGGAAGTCAATGCTGCTGCTGATGTCGAGTGGCCTGCCGCCGACCCGGGACTCTGCTATGGGTTATGCGAGTTGGAGAAATCCGTAAAGAAAAAATCTCGTCCACTGCACGGAGAAAATTATCGTTCGCGAGATTATGTATGCGTTATTGTTTTTCTGGGAAAAATTACCAAACGATGGGTTCTCGAACCTCTTTAATTTTTGGGATTCCAAGATCGGTGGGTTTTGACATTGAATCGGATGGAAAATCGAAAGTTTGGGTCGATAAAAGAAAAATATTTAATAACAACTTTGGAATAAATTCTTGTGTGAAATCTTTTTTTAATTAGTTATTATTTTTATTAATGTACGGGACAAGCCCTTTTTAACATGTAATTTACATACGAGTGTTCGTTTTATATCGCAATATTCACACGCTTTGTAAACTTGTTTTTTTCGAGGTCAAAGTCATGCACGCATCGGCATTGAATCGAATGAGTGATAAAAAAATTGCATTAAAAAAAAAACAATGTAAAAAAACGAACATTTTTCATATTTTAATTTTTTGATTCCGCAAACTGTATTACTGTAAAAACTGTAAAATTCTCGTTCACCTCTGTATAAATATATTCTTGTATTTTCTTCTCTCGTTACAGATCGGCGCGAGTGGATTCACCGTAATCATCCGAGGCGTCCGAATGTCCATGCATTTTTTAAGAACAACCATATCGCCAGGCTACGAAAACTCCCGGAGTCATCTGTAACGCATGCCCTGTAGGCCTACGTTTTCTTTTTTTTTGCATGTGAATAAATGATCCTCGGTCAATGTTTTAGCGCTTGAGATATCGAGAGGCCTCTCCTCGGTTTCACGTCGTTTCGATCTCGGTATACCAGCGGGATATAATAAAAATTTTACCAGGACCGGTAGCAGAGATCGCCACGCGATTCTCCGACCCCTCGCCGTAGGTGCCGGGTATTCCCCTTTATATTAGAGTGGAATATATCTATGTACTTTGCGGCTAAAAGGATGTCTAACCCGATCGCGCGGTTACTACTCGCATTCATTTCCCCTCAGCGGATGTTACTATTTCGACGATCGCGGTCGTGGTTTTTTTTCTTTTATTCTCCGCTTTACTGATCGAAAACGATAAAATAAACGTTATGACGTCAAAAAAATTTCAACATCCACGGAGTAAATTTTTTTCCTTAAGACAACTGATAAATCGAAAAAAAAATGTCAGCTTCGATATGTCGATAGAAGATCGAATAGAACTTAAGATAAATAATGAACAAAACAATGGTTTTAAACAAGTAAATATATATTTTTTTTAACTTTTATTTATTTATTCGAACAAGGTAACTCAATTCGAGTGCAAAGTTCCAGCTCAATCGTTAACAATTTGTGAAACCAGCAGCACACACAAATGGTTTTAAAGAACTATCTCGAATTATTTTGTTCACAAAAAATCTTTCTCTATGAGGCAGCAACGGCTTGACATTGTAAAATGTCACAACGATTGGTATTTCCGTCAATTATTCATAGATTAATATTTTTAATATAGTTTTATACTGTTTCATTCCGCTGCTGGTAGTCAAAAGTAATGACCATTGTTAGAACCGAGACATAAAAACATTGTATTCTGTGATAAAAGTAATCTTTCTCACCGCTTCCGCGAAGACCCACGACCGGTTTTAATGCTAGGTGCAATTAAATGATTAACGGCCAATGGGTTCAAATCGTCATAAATTTTTTGTACTAAACAAAAATATGAACTGTATTATTCATTGAATATAATCGAGACAACATTTAGATATTTCGTTCACTTCCAGAAGCTGGATGTTTTAAACGAACTAAATAATCGTAAACGATGCTACACTTAATAGGCAACCGATATATCCAATAAGCAATGAAATATAGCATGCTCGGTCGCTAGCACGAGCACCAGTGCATCCGATTTATTGCCAATCACTATGTTACAGCTTACATTGGTATCTAGCCGTAGGTCATAAATCGAGGATTCCGTTTAAATTATTTTATGCCGCACTCGGTACTCCACGAGTGCGGCATAATATGAGAAAAACAACAAGACTGAAATTGACATTTTTGATTAGAGCAAAAGCAAATATTATTTTGCCGTCTGAAAGTGACAGTCGAGTTTCACACAAACAAATTGCTCATAACACAAATAGCATTTGTTAATTTCAGCAAAGCAAAAAATCAAATAAATTGAAAATGCGTAATTTATAAAACGGGAATTTTACCGATGTCCCTTAAACGAGAAAATGCATTTCATATTCAAATTAAGAATTCAGTTTCAAACTGTGGCTGGAGTTGCGAAATACATGGAATATATTTCTGCACGCTTAAATTACGGTCATTTTTGCGGGTATACGTATCCCTATACGCGATACGTAACGACGCTCGGAAAGGGAAAGTTGCGTATGGAAAGGGACGGTGGGCAGGTAGTGGGATATCCAACTTACGCGGTCGTGCCTAATTGGCTTGGTGTCCTAGGTTTGGAGAAACGAGGTCGTCTACTGTATATAAAAATCGGATACATGTTGTTTATCCAACGTAGTTACTTTTTGGCGGAAATGAGTTCTGGCTGAAATAAATTTGGTCTTAATGATACTCTACCGACAATGAGTTACATGAAAATTTCTTTTGACGGAAACAAGATAAGATCGTGAACGTGATTATCAGTTGTCGGCCAGGAAGCTTAACGTGTATCCGTTGTTCTGTTTGTAATTTTTCTGAGGGCATCGAACACATCATCGGTGCCCCGTCGGTAACCGCGAACTCTTCAATTACCTATTGGTTCTTGCACCGCACCTCGCAATCTGCAATATTTTTTTTATACACCAGCAATATTTTCCTTGGACGATAAAACAGTGCAGAATTTTATTAAAAAAAGAAAAAAATGGTCTGCCTAGTCTTAGCAATAACTGTATGACTGGAAAAAAGGCTTTATTAACATTTATCAAATAATAAGTATGTGTAATGTATAATTATTATTGTATACAGAAAAATATTAAATTATGCGTATTCATGTATTTTTGTTGGCTTCAACAGGTTCTGGTAACAAATAGGGATGGAAGCCTTCGTTTGTGGATACAGAACTTATTTGGCTCGATTTTTCTCGCAGTGCGAGTATCATGTGTCTTACACCGGAAATCCATGTACTGCACACAGCAGAGTGATCCATAATTAGGGAAACGTGGATTTTATCGGCACCTTCGACGTCGCCATTTCTCAAAGCTGTGAAAAATAATGAAGAATGTTTATTTTTTTACATTAGACGCAATCTTCAGAAAAATAAATGAGACACTTAATAATGGGTCCATATATATTGACTCAAACGTACTCAAAGTACACCAAAAAAATGAACAAATCTGATTGACGAAACAATAATTTTGTAAAGCACTTTACCGAAGACAATATTTTTCAGTAAACAAAGAATTACATTCTTCTGCTCCTCTGGTGTTCTTCACATAGGTTTACGTCAAATATTTTAATCTGTTCTAAAGTGCGATTGTACGCCTCTTGTATTTACACAATCTTAAGATAACTGCGACACCCTCTACATACTTATCCTCGGTTGATCAAGATACGAGTATAATACTGCTTTCTCACTGACCTTTCGATATTTCGAAAATGCTTTTGCAAACTGCGTCCCTCAGTTTATCCTCTCTCCACATAGCTTTCATTGCATCCAGTTTTCTCCTGACCTCCTCGGACTTGCCATTGGACACAAGGTCGTTTGTCATAACGGCTTCAAAATTATCCAGTGTCTCACACAGCACTCGATCTTTGTCGATTCCAAGTTCGGAAGGTTTGTCGCATTCTGTCCTGGCCGAGGGTGCCAAGAGAGGTGCGTGTGGAGCTGACGTCAAGCAGGAAAGTTGACTGGGCAAAGGCGGTACATTTCCAGGCAAATCAGCCATCGGCTGCTCAACATTGGAAATTTGAGAAGCAGTCGAACTCAAAGGAAAGGCGACTCTTCTATTCAATCTTTTTGTCGGAGTTTTCACAGCAGCCTCGCCTTGCGTCGGCATAAATGCCCATTTAGGCGGATCATTCCACCCTGGCTCATGGCCAGACGATAGTGATTTTTGCGTGGAAGTAACCTCGACAACTGAAAAAAAAAAAAAAACAATAAAAATATAAACACTTACCAAAAATATTTAAATAAATCAATTGCATTTCGCTAATAAAAAAAATTTACCAGCCTCCTTTCCGTCCATCTCCCTTGGCTTATCGCCAATCTATTCGTAATTGAATTCTGAGCGGAAATAACCTCAATATCTAAAGATAAAAATTAACAATTTTTGAAAATATAGCGAAGAACATAAAATTTGTTTTACTCAAATTGTCTCTGCATCCCTCACCTTATCGGCGATGTATTTTTGGAATGTTTACGTTTTTTAACAAAGCAAGTGTAGCTGGGCGACAGTCATCCGATGAATAATAAAAAAAAATAGTAGTACAAAAATTGGGCACCTGAAAATAAAACAAAAGCAACTGTCGTCGAAAAAACGTAAACACGTATCGATTACAATCGAATTGCGATAGTCTCGAGTGAATGTAAAAACGAGAAAGCACGAAAGCACCTCACGGTTTTCCAAACGTCAAAGTTTCTTTTCATCAGCTGTTTTAAAGAAAGTCAATTTTTATTTACGTTCGAACCGTGTTTCGATATTAGCTGCAATGTGCTAAGAGCTTGAAGACGATAAGTCTTTCATTTTTTTAATTCAGTAGATAAGATGAACGGCCCAGTTGCTGAAAAGGAAACTCTAGTATAGTCGACTCCCCCACCATTTGATAAGCAGCCAATGGGTAGCGCGCGTTCGAGGGGTCACGAACTGCGACACTTGATTCTCCTTGTTCATCCCTATGATTTTACACGCTTAATTAAAGTGAGCGAGCTGCGTAGACGTGTCATATAGTGGGCCTTTCACCTTGGAGTTCTATTCCTGATAGACAAGCGGCACGAAAAGTAACAGTTGGCGCAATAATTGCGACATGTGCCGCACATGTCGCAAATATCGCGCCAATATTGTTACTTTTCATGGCGCTTGTATAGCTGGGATTATTGTGCACTATTTAGTTGTTTACGGTCGTCACGCTGTTAGGTTGTAAATAACCGGTAAAATAACCGCAGCGATTAACAATATTTCATCGGTGGTTATCTCAATAACGACTTATCTATAATAATTAATTTAACCTCGTTCACCAATCAATTAAGTCATAGTAACTATTCACAGTTACATAAAAAAGGTTCCGAATTTTTTAGTTTAAAAACCGACACCATTGAATACGGTCGGCAATATCGGTCACGAATGAATTCAATATTCGTACATATGCAATTTGTTTATTCAACGCAGAAAAAATTGTTGACGATTTATTGAGGATTATATAATTTTATTCGTACGTAGTAATTGAAAGTTCGAATATTGAAAATGACTCCGAAACAGTCGTAAGTTGACATTGCGGTAGTACGAAAGCCGGCCACCTACGACGCTTTTGTCGCCAGCACCGTAATATCGTAATATCTCTCGGCGCCTCACATGGTGGATATAAACTTACAGTGAAAATAAATAATAATTTCCCGAGTATAATACTTCGTTATAAAGGCACAAAGATGTTATATCGGTCGGAAATAAAAAAATATATTAGAAATCAAAAGAACGATCCAAAGAAAGAACATTCGGTAATCCCGGAGTTTCGTGATAACGACCAACTCGATCGTCATCGGGTAGTGAACATTTTTTCACGCATACCGTGAATTTACCCATTTTTTGGGGTTTATTCCTGTTTTTTTTATTTTCTCAAATTAAAATTTCAATTGGCGTCGCCGACGAGTGAGATCGAGCAATTTCGCGCAGTGACAAAATTTGACGATCTAAAAGTGTCACTCTGTGTCGTCTGCTGACCGAAATAGCACACAAGGAACTCTCGCGTCTCGAAAGCTATCACACGCGTCACGCAGGTGAGATATGTTCGCAAAGCGATCGTCGCGGCGGACGAGCGTCGACAGCCCGGTTGACCTTGACACTCGCAAAGCTTGCAAATCTCTCGTAAGCGTCGTAAAAAAAAATGTCAACATTTTCTCGACGATACGTTTGATTTGTCAGCGATTAGCGATTAGGTATCACTGCAATGATCTAACCTCCAATCGGTCGCTGTCTCGTCTCGTCGCGCCTCGCAGAAAAAAAATAGCTGAACACAAAGATATAATCGCAATTTAGCGAATTATATGAAAGTCTACAGACTTTTATTTTATATTCTTTTCTTAAAATTTTCCATTTATTTTGGTTCAAATAAGTCTCCGCACCACAGAAAATCATACTTTGCTTCAGTCCATGCGATTTGGATTGTGCAAAGAGTTTTTGTACCGGAGGAAACATGCATTTGTATATTTATTTATTAATTCGGTTACTTATTTATTTATTTTCACAATTTTGTCTCAATTGCGCATGATACTTTGTACATTGATTTTTGTATTATTAAATTGAACTCGTGTAATATTACACTGTGTTGCTTTAATAACATAAACATCCTTGGCTCTTTCGTTAACAAGCTCTGTGTAACAAAAAATCCAAAAACCGACTGAGCGACCTCAAAAAAAAATCGTACCGGTTTCCCCTTCTACAATTTTCAACAATATGATATAAACTACGGTTTCAAGGGGTGCGAAATATAAAAAAAAGTTTTTTTTCGACACAGTAATATATTTTGAAGGTATATATTAAAAACAGTGTATCTGCGGTATTCAACTTGCGGACAAGGGTGCAGCCACTTATGCTTTTAGGACAATTTAATTTAAAGATTATCCGAAACCAAGCTTCAATTTTTCTGTAATTTCTGCATAGTTTATGAATTTTTATTTGAATTAAGTTGCCGGTTTACAAATGGTTTGATCTTGCCTTGAACTCTGTGATCAACTTATTATTATCTTTTTCAATGCTTCTTTAAGGTGGTGATTTCGGATGAGAGCCGAGCACGATGCCTGGAAAGATAAAGGTGAAGATACTGGCGGGTAGGAACCTGCCAGTGATGGATCGTTCAGGCGACACAACCGATGCCTACGTAGAAATAAAGTTCGGCAATACAACGTACAAGACCGACGTTTGTAGAAAGTCATTGAACCCACAGTGGAACTCCGAGTGGTATAGATTTGAGGTGGACGACGCCGAACTCCAGGATGAACCGCTTCAAGTAAGACTGATGGATCATGACACGTATTCTGCCAATGACGCTATCGGCAAGGTATACGTTAATCTCAATCCCTTGCTGCTGCCCGGTTTGCCACCGGCTGTTAAGAACATTTGGACCCTCGAGGCTACGATGAATTCCAGCATTGGGTCGCAGGGTGGTCGGTAACAGTGTTCAAACAAATATTTCAACCTGCTTCAGCTTGTTTCTGAACGATCTAAAAAATACAAATATTTTAATTTTTCAACAGGCTCCGTAATGACCGGATGGATACCAGTGTTCGACACAATGCACGGTATCCGAGGCGAAGTCAACATAATCGTCAAAGTCGAACTGTTCTCTGATTGCAATAAGTTCAGACAGTCTTCTTGCGGTGTTCAGTTCTTCTACTGTAAGTTGGATCGTAATTTTAAAAAAAGTGCGTGGCCGCCACACGCGCTAGAAGTGAAACTTCTGCCGGTGATTGCGTAGAAGAAAGAACAATGCAATTACAAAAATTTATTGAAGTTGAATGTAGAAAGTTGCAAATGAAAATCCGTATATTATGTCGTTAATGTTCATTCTTTAATAATGTAATACAGATACAAATGGTTTGTGATAGCTAATATATAACGTGCATACTGTATGTAGTTTCTAAATTGTTCAAGTATCGGGCGAACACTGCATTAATAGTAGTTGCCGATTTTGTTGTGGAAGCGCATTATTATTAATTTTGAATTAATACGCAAGCAATACGCAAATTAAGCTTGTATATTTCATTCAAATATCATATTGAATTTAATCGAGTTAAAATTGTGAACTGTATCGAGTCTCAGGTAATAAATCGAGAACACCGTTCATATTGCTTTAGACACCTGACATGGTGATCTCTGAATGCGGGACAATATAAGAAAAACGACAAGACTGAAAATTGAAATTTTTAATTAGAGTAAAACAAAATATTATCTTGTTGTCTGAAAGCGGCAATCGAGTTTCACGCAAACAAATTTTGCACAACAAAAATAACATTTATTAACTTTAGCAAACCAAAAAATCAAATAAATATAAAGTGCATAATTTATAAAACGGGGTTTTTACGGGTATCCCTTAAATGACAGAGTGCATTTCATATTGAATTAAACATGGCGTTCTGCATGCTTAAATGACTGTAATTTTCGCGGCTATACGTAACCAATTGACATATATGTAAATTTGGAACATCAGAAGCTTTAAAAGTTTATATAAATGTGTTGCAGCCCCGAATATACCCCACGGATATCACGCCCAGGTGATACACGGCTTTGTTGAAGAGCTCGTAGTGAGCGACGATCCGGAGTACAAGTGGATCGACAAGATCAGAACTCCCCGAGCTTCGAACGAGGCTCGTCAGACACTATTCTTCAAGCTGAGTGGCGAAGTGCAGAGAAAAATTGGCTTGAAGGCTCTGGATCTCGGTGGAAACGCGGTTATTGGGTAGGGCCGATTATAGATCGCGTTCGATTTGTTGATCGCTAATTTCCGAATTACCTACAATTTCCTAATAACATTTTATTGGCAAATTTGCGACAACAGTTTATCTAACAATCTTCGGCAAGTGATTTATAAAAAATTGCGCGAAGGTTCGTCCCGTTTTTGACGGCAAACTGCGGTACCAGAGTATGACCGCAACTTTCCCTGGCGAACATTTTTCTATAACTTCCCAATACTACGCCGTATCTATAACTTTTTACGTCGAAGTTGTCGGAAAAAATGCGGCGAATATTCAACTTACTACGCAAAACTTCGTTGAAATTACAACTTATTATGCTAAGCTGCACCGAAGCAACTATCTATGAGAAAGTGTCAGAATTGGAACATGTTTCTAGATAGTTATACAGTATCGTCATAAGTTGTAGTTTGATCGAAACCTGCTAATAGTGTTAACTCATAGATTTTTTGTAGTTGACGTCCAGGATGTAAATTTTTTTACAACCATTTCACAATTTTTTGAAATTCCGACTTATCTTACGCAATAAGATAATTTCTGTATAAATCTTAGCGAACTATTGGTCTCAATCGATGGAAACATTAACAATGATTTTCTTTCGCTTAACAGATACGTGCAGAACTTCGATCTGGAAGGAGAATCAGGAATAGTCGCCCGAGGAATAGGCACAGCGGTGACGCTCGTCAAGCTTCAGGATATCTCCTCTGTCCTCCCAATCGAGACTTCCAACATCGAAGAGTGAGTTCGGCAAAAGCCTTGCATACATATATATCTTTTATATATATAAAAAAAAGAATCGGAAATTTGCAACTCCGCAAAAAAAAAAAAAAAAAAAAGGAACAAATATTTTAAGCATATCTTTTCATCACCAACGTTCAAAACTCTCAATTTAAGAAAATCTTACTTCCACCCCGCCCTCTTCCAACCCCGCATGAAAAAAAAATTAAAAAAAAAATTAAAGTCTAACGAGCTTTTGTTTGCAATCGAAGAATCTGTACGATCTGTCCGAGAGCGACGACAGTCTGCCGCTGCTCTCCCATTCGCCGAATCTCACCGCTCCGTTGTCCCGTTCCCCTGCACATTTGCATCCAACATCCGTAAGCAACCGATTTCCTAAACACGAGAGAACATCGACGAGGCGTCGCGACGTTCGAATATCAGAGTACCGAGCTCCGAGTCTTCGATCGCGACAGCACTCCCTTCAGCATAGTCCGATCGGTAACAACCCCATGAGAAAAGGAACCACCTCCAGTCTGTCGCTCGCCGACGATCTCATAAGCGAATCGTCGTTGATGAACATGCTCGCCCTGGAGGACATGCGCGGCGAACCTGCGAGCAATCCGTTCTCCCGTGGTCTCAAGAATTTTCGTTATCTTCACAAAAACATCCTGCCGCGAAGAGTCGCCGAGATAAAATCGAAGATCACCGATTCCTTCGACGACGAGAGCGATCAGGAGAGTACTTACTCGAGCACGTGGTCACTCGCCGGCTCGGAGTCCAACCGATCACCGTCGATCGCCGATCTCAGACAGTCCATAAGAAGAAAAAAATTTACTCACAAAAAAAAATCCGTGGACGGAATAGCTGCTCTGCTCATAAGATCGGTACACAGCGGTTTTCCGCTAGACAGCGTGCGCGAGGACCGCGAGACTCCGACACCTTCGCCGGTAAATTTGCTGGACGATCGGCAGGATGGCGCCGAAAATCGGTTGAGATCGGCAGGGACGAAGGATACCGAAGGGATTGCCGATTCCAACGAGGAGTCGACGAGCTCGCAGATCGAGGATAATTATTCGGAGAGCAAGATTCTTTTGGGGAAGAAGAAAAAGCGGGATGCCAAGTACACGAGTGAGCACGCGATACCGATGATGTCGTCGTCGGAGACCGATACATCGACGTCCGACGAGGAACCGTCGGAATCGAGCACAAATTACAATATTCTCGACGATAGTTACTCGATCGTTGATCTGGGATCGGCAGACGAGAAAAAATCGGCGCGGAGCGTTCGTCGAGTGACGAATACCGGATCATTTACCGATTTTCCGGGCAAGATCGAGATAAAATCGGCAGGGAACGAAGAGACGAGGATTGATGATACAAAGGAGGAAGACAGGTATTTCGCTGAAGCGAGAGATGAAAATTTTGAATCGAGCACCGATTACAATATTCTCGAGGACAATTGCTCGATCGTCGAGACAAACTCGATCGACGATGCGGGATTTGAAGCAAATTTGAAGCGTTTTATGGAAGACGCGAAAATCGGTGGGATGTTTGATGAAAACGATTTTTTTGAGCTCTCGGAAAAAATTGAAGAGTCGATGATTAACCATACGGATGATATGAATCCTTTGTCCGTTTCGCAGGTAGACGAGAAATTTGAACCAAATTTTCAGGGTTCCTTAAAAATTGTGTCGTCTACGGAAGACAAAATGGATTTTTCAAAACCTTCAGAAGAAATTCAAGTGTCAAGCATCGACCCTACCGACGATCAAAATCTTTTAACTGTTTCGCGGGCGAATGAAGAATTTCAAGCAAATGTTCAGCTCTCGATGAAAGTTTTATCTTCTACGGAAGATAAAATGGAAACTTCTCAAGCTTCAGAAAAAATTGAAGTATCAAAGACTGAGCCGATGGCTAATAAAAATATTTTATCTACTTCACAGTCAGATGAAAAATGTGAAGCAAATCTTCACCGTTCCATGGAAGTCTTATCTTGTATGGAAAATAAATTGGATTTTTTAAAATCGTTAGACAGAATTGAAGCGTCGGAGATCAAGTTAACCGATGATAAAAATCATTTACCTATTACGCAGGCAGATCCCACTATTGAATCCGGTTACAGTATTCCCTGCGATACTTATTCGTTGGAAGGTTCGAGCTCGGACGACGATGAAAAATTCGAATCGAACATTCAGCGAGCGTTGGAAGCTACGGAATTCCCCAAAACGCCCACAAAAATTGACGAAATCTCAGCGATACGGGAAGGATTTGCTATCGATGGTACGAACGAAGCCGTTCGTCCGTCAATTTCGCGATCGGATGAAAATATCCAATTGAACAGCGACGACTACAATCCGAAAGAAAATGATCGACTCTTCGATCAAAATGACCTCTCTCATAGTAAAGTAGATCCGAGCTCTCGGCGCGTCGTCGTCGTCCCGAAACTGTCAGAGATTTCGGATACTCGACCGACGATTGTATCGGTAATTTACAAAAAAGTCGAGAAAGACCTAAAAAGAATCGAGGATACAAAAATCGAGCCAACCAATGTGAAAAATCCATTATTCGCCTCTCAATCGGATGACAAGGAAACCGATAGTGATTTGAAAGATCTCGACAATACTCTCTTGAAATGCATCGAAGACTCGAGTGGAAACAATGAAAATCCTTTGCTTTTCTCCCAAGTGGATGAGATTTTGAAATCCTGCACAGATAACTACATTACCGATGATAGTCGCTTAATGATCGATCGGCCTTCGCTCGACCGTAGAAATTTCGATCTGATCATCGAGCTAGCTACGGAAGTTCCTTGCGATTCCGATCGCTCGAGAGCATCTGCGTCAACTATGTCTCCATTCCTGGAAAAAATCGAGGAGCCGTCGGTAAAACAGGAACAACTTGGGATCGATCGGACGGGACAGGAAAATCCAACGACGACAATGCTGCGAGATTGCCACTCGATATCGAGCACGAATTATAATTTTCTCGACGAATGTTGCTCGCCGATTGAGGCTGGCTCGACCGATCTTAAAAAAATCGAACAGATTCAAGAGTTCGAAATCGGGAATATTTCTGGGATTCAGAGTAACCCTGATTTAATTTTGCCAACTACATGGACAGTTGAGAAAGTCTTGGAAACAAGAGAATCCATGGAAATTGAGCCCGAAATCGGCGAAACTCTGTCGATCTCGCAGTCGGATGACAAATTGGAATCGAGCACCGATTACAACATTCTCGACGATACTTCCCTAATCGAATCGATCTCACTCGACGATTGGATAACAAATTCGGGTCTTCGGCACGCTATGAAATTAATGAAATTACCCGAAACCCCGACTTCAGAAAATAGATCTTCAGAAAAATCGGCAGATATCGTTATTGAGGCTGAAATCAAAGAAAGCACGTCGCCACTTGGGCTCGCGGACACATCCAATATTCTCGCCACCCGCCCGGTCTCTCCAAACCTCCAAGAGCACACATTCGACTATCACCCGACGAGATCGGTATCGCCTCTACCGAAATCCTCGCCAAGCACGAAACTGAAGCATCTGAAATTTCTTCCCAAACAGATGGGTTTCGACAGCGCTGAAGACCCGGGTTTCGTAACGAGCACGCCCGTGGAAACCGATCCCTCGATAATACCCAATTTCAATCCTCAGGAAAAATCGTCTACGCACGGATCTTTCGAATCAACGAAATCGGATCGCCGAACACTGATTTTCTCCGATGAGAAAAAAACGGAACACCCTGATTTTGAAGCCTCCGAAAAACGATCGTTATCCAAAGTATGGCTCGACGGTGAAACATCATCGATCGCAGAAAAAATCGTCGATCGCACGGATCGACAAGTCTGTCCCTTGGGCCTGTCTCTCGACAAGATCACTAAAGCGAACCAGATAAAAATTGCTAAATCGTCGAATCTGGTCGAAAACAACCGAACCGAGAGCACGGATCTCACTCAATCTCCGAAGACCGCAGCTCCTCAGAAATCCGCGGACCTTCCGGACGGTAAAAATTTAACCGGCAAGAGGGACCGATCGAAGAAGATCGAAAGAACCGACACCGTGATCTATAAAGGTCCGGCCAAGGATCGATTTGTCGCGCCGAAAACAGCGAAAACCCCCAATACCGCGAGACCGCCGAGTCCGATACCGATCATAGTGGCGCCACCGCCGGAGGAGCACGCGACCCGCCTTCAGGTCCCGGTCATACGAACTACCAACATCAACGTCCAGAGTACTTTCTCACCGGACGAGATGAAGACGCAGCACTTCGGGAGCATCGGTAGTAGAAAGTTTCCCCTTGACGATCGGGCGATCGGTGAAAAATTCGGGAGAAAGTATCGTCAGCACTGCATGCTCGATCTCATAAGGACCATAGACGCCAAGATGATGATCCATCACGCCCATCACGAACGTCGTGATTCGACGAAGAGCCGACGAAAGAGGCGCGAACGCGTCAACACCAGCGCTACGCCTTCACCGGACTCGATTCATCGAACTAAATCCCACCGGAGACGATCGAGATCGCGATCGCCCGATCGACCGCACTCGCACATCAAGAATCAAGTCTCCTCATTGACGACTCATTCCTTTCCCATCTCAGGAAGCTCCTCGTTGAAATGTCCCTCTCCCAATCCTCAGCAGGATTCGCCATCTTGCGACTCATCGTACGAGAATCTTTCGCGATCTAACACTAATCTGCCGTTCATCTTGTGTACCTCGAAGGAGTCTGCCGCGGTCCCAAAGGAAAACACGATATCCCCGGCCAGCGACGATCGTACGAACGATCGACCGCCAAATCGGCAGTTGACCGCCGAAGATGGCGCACCGGTCGAGATACCGGCCGGTGCCTATGTCCCAAGTGAATTAAAAGTAGGGTTAGGCGAGTTTGTTGAAACGTCGATGAGTCTGCTTGGCCCTAACGATATCGAGCATCCTGTCTTTAAGAGCCACAGCGCCGGCAGTCTGGAGAGGCTTCGCGAACGTTTTCCCCCGATCACTAAAAATACTAACGACTCTAATACAATTGACGATTTGTGTGTGCCCTGCTCGCCACTCACCCCCAGACAGCCGGACGAGCAACAGCAGCAATCCTCGTCGCCGCTGCAGGCGGCATCGGCGCTGCCATCGTCGCTGGGATCGAAGGTCGAGACGATTAATTCAACGGTGGGGCCGAAGATCAACAACGCCGTGCCGAACATGCACAGGAGATCGAGCGACTCCGATCTCAGTATAACGCCAAAAGGTGAGGCTTATCTTCCCCGTAAGCATGATAATTTTCGAATATTTTTATCTAGAGTATCGTTGCGCATCGCGACGCTTCAGAGTACAAAAAAAGCAGCAAGAGCCCAGCCTTTTTTTTTTTTAGTAGTACAAACGGTAGTGACAAATTAGCATTTCACTGCTTGCCCCAGGTATTTTGAGTATGTATTTTTGGAGGAACCCGATTAATTATCGCTCACTGAGCTCCACGTACGGGAAAGCGATCAAGCGTCGTAAACGATGTATTTTTTTTTTCTTTCTTCACATGTGTAGGTACATGAATATAATAGAGGTGACAGAGGGAGGTGTAATATTGGTAGATTGTTAAATTCTTGGGCTTTTGATTGTTCCTTGGAGAAAGCTTTTTATCTTATTTTTTTTATAATTTGTGACAATTTTGAATTGAATAACACTTTGAAAACAATTTTCATTCCATTGCCCAAAAGAACGTCGGTAATCTGCTCGCAGTATGGTCTTCTTTTGGCTGATTTTTATTAACTCTATTACAAGCACATTTCTCGCGCTCCAATGCCTTTGTAAGTGCCTTTGTGAGCATCCGAGTGAGCGTCCGTGCGAGCGACTTTCACAAAAGAGACACTCACAAAAGCACTCCCAGTGCTTTTGTGAGTGTTTTATGAATGTCTCGTGTGATAGTCTATCAAAGACGACAAAGTTCTCTCCGCGAGTAATCAAAAGTCACAACTGCCAAAAATCACCGTTTTTCTTTTCGTTTTAATTTTCCTCCCCCGTGTCGAGCAATCCGTTTGCCCCGATATATTTTCTATAACAATTCGATTTCATACAATCGCATTGTCCCGTCATCGAACGATCGTCAGGAAGTTATGTTTTTTTTTCTGTTCCATTCACATTATTTCTCCCGCCAGGATTTTATAGATTCTTTCATAAACGTGAGTACCCGTTTGTCAGGAAAAAATTCTGATGTTTCACTATATAATGTTTCGCCATTGACCCTTCTTACCTCCTTCGGCCCTAAAAGACCTGAGACCCCAAAAATACTTTGCTACCTTTCGATGTAATTTTCATAAATCTGCGAATGTCTGTTTTTAAAAAAGCTCAGTGCTTTTAGGGTCCGTAAATGTTGTAATTATTAGTATCATAATTTTTTTGGTCTACCATTGTACATCGTGATCACAAGCATCCGACGTTATGAAACGTTGCCAGATAATAATTTTTTTACAAGGAACTTAACCATTTATACTAACGTACGCCTGTATATAAAAACATTTTTTTGGATGTACCTTGATGATTTGCACGATCGAAAGTCCCGCGTGTGCATGACTCATTAATTCTATAGGAATAGTATTTCTATGTGTAAAAAGATATGTCGAAAACTAGTTTGTGACTTTGTGTGAAAAGCTAATTTTTCTATAATTTTCCCTCACAAGAGCATGACCGAAAACTCTGAAACATACAAACCGCCTAAAAGTGTGACTTATATAACAAGATTCTTTGGTACAATGTCCGGTGACAAAACATTACAACACACCTATGTAAATATTGTTCAGTAAAATACATATTTTTATTTTCATAATAAATTACAACTACAATAGCAAGTTGTTGTGGCCCGAGCCATTCGCGTCCTCGCTATCGATAACAGAATTTAGAAACTGGAAATTTCGATTCGCTGATATTTTCCAGAAATACGTCATTCCCAGTTGGAAAATCTCATTTGCCGACCGGATATGACGTCGTACCGGAAATAGGTTATTGTCGATAGAGAAACGTAATTTTTCGACCGGAAGTGACGTTATACCTGAATTACGTCACTGCCCGTTGAAAATCTAATTTGTCAACCGGGAATGCGTCACTTCCGGTCGAAAAATGGGATTTTCAACCCGAAATGCATCACTTCTCGTCGAAAAATTGGATTTTCAAACCGAAAGTGCCGTATTTATGATATGACGTAACTTCTGATTGAAAATAAGATTTCCAAACTAGGTAATTTTCTCAGAATGACCCCAGCCCCGGCCACACAACGTGTTCGATACTTATTCTGGATTAACCTGCTCAATATGATACAGTGAGAGAAGGATATGACCCTGAAGATATCTGCATGTGTGCAAATTTCATCAAGTTATAATGGTTGTATTTTGCATTGTACAAACTTTGCTCGAGGAAGTTCACTTGGAGATTAAAATTCTATAAGTGAACAATTGGTTATTGTTGCTAAAGCCATGCACTGATAGAGACTGGCCAAAGATGAAACTTGATGTCATGCAGATATCTTCAGGTTCGCAGAAGGATCTGATAAAAAGTTGAAAATTGAAATTTTCATATCGCTTTCTGATATGAAAATGATGATGAGGAAGCCAAAAATACAGACAATGCTTCCTCATAGAAGAAGCTTCGCGAATAAAGGAACCTTATGAGAAAGCGATGGGAAAATTTCAACTTCTAACTTTGATGAGAAAGCGATATAAAAATTTTAATTTTCAACTTTTATAAAGTAGCGATATGAAAATTTCAATTTTCAGCTTTTATGACGAAGCGATATGAAAATTTCAATTTTCTACTTTTTTCAACGTCAACGTCTTAGAGTTTTATGCAAAACGGTTGACCGATTCAGGTTCAGCGCGTAAAAAAATATTCCATCGTCACGTTTCACTTTGTCGAATCTGCGTTTGGCGCGAAAAAATACATGGAAGTATGCGCTCCAGAATTTTTTTTTTGCCCTTTCTATTTTTATTTCAGAATTCTTAGTGATACCTCTTTATCTAGCTTTTTAATCCCGTCATATCCATCGTCTTGTGTATGTTTTGCTGTAGATCACGATAGGCACCTGGGTTTTTCCGCAATGCCATCGGAAAGCAAAGAAATCGTTGTTTACAAATACCTAAAATCACTATTTTTTGCAATTTTGGCTATAAAAATGCCTGGTAAACTTTTTCGTTAGTTGTCGCTCCGGGACTGTAATTCCATGTATTTTTTCACGCTGATCACGAATCTGACACTTATTTCATTCGTAGATGAATATTTAAACCGAAAAATGCATCTCAAAAAAAAAAAACAAACATTAAATTCGAAAAATTCAAAATGACATAAAATTTAAACGATTTGACCGATTCTCTTGAAATTTTAATCAGATCGTCGGGTGATCATATTCCATCTATGTACGCGTTTTTAGCCCGATAGCTAAATAATTGCGAGCGCTAGAGCGCGAACAGACATTTTTGAAGAAATTAACAATGGCGTACAAAAAAAACAACTGAACATTTTTGGATGAAATTTTGACCAAACATTAACTACTGATCATACATGATGTGTGCCAAATTTTAGCTTGATCGGTCAAGGCGTTCTCGAGTTATAGCGGTTTGAATTTTGCACGTCCATTTCACACACACACACACATACATCCGGACATTTTTTCTAAATGTGATTTTTCGACGTTTTGGAACATTCTGAACATGTTTTCATTAAAGTCTCAAATTTTTTTTTTACCAAAACAAAGCTTCCTCTATGAGGAAGCAAAATTACCATAGCACATAGTAGTAGGAGTACTAGGGCGCCTGGGCGCCACCTGTGGCAGAAAGTCTCAGATTATTCAAGAATTTTTACCATAATATCTAAGACATTTTTTTATAAATCTGATACTTCCTACCATAGGTGGCGTCCAAGCGCCCTACTACTATGTGCTATGGTAATATCTCTCAAGCGATATAGTCATTTTTACGAGATCCTTCTCTCAATGTACATGACATACTGTCTGTTCGAAGCGGGCTCCGCCTTTTTTATCTCTTATTTTGCTATGCAGGATTTTCTTTTTTTTTTTGTACAAATAAACAAAAATTTCAAACATTTTGTCGCTGGGATATTTTATCGTTTAAAAAAAGGCGTGTACGTTTATCGACAGATGGTAACAACATGTATAAATCAATAAACGTGTGATCGCTGTAAATGTAATTGCCAAAAAATAATTATTATTTCTCGACGGTACAGTAAGTGGATAATTTTTTTTTACATTTTTACGAAGAGTGGTGAATTAATGAGTTTCGATTGTAATTAAAGGCAATTCGTTGGCTGGGAGCGACAGATCGATGGGGGGACACTTGAGGCCCTCGACCGCTATCGTCAGAACGATGAATCAAGATACCATGGAGATGCTCGAGTATCCGTTCATTACGATGCAACAATATCCGGCGGGTTTCGTTCTCAACATTGGCGGCCTCGTCAGTGCGCGTTCGGTGAAACTTTTAGAGAGAATAACGAATTTGGAGGAACCGGAGGGACGTGACGCTTGGTGGACGGAAATTCGAATGGAAGTCAGATCCCACGCACGCGCTTTAGCCTGCAACGTCGTCCTGGGCTACAAGGAAGAAATTAGCATATGGTAAGACCGTCAGAAAAAAAAAGTTGATAGAACTTTTCTCTCGCTGGGTCTAAGTTTTCTGGGTCAAACCCTTCTCGTGGTCGAGATCGAGTCCCTTGTTCTTTTAAAAAAATTATGAATTATTTGGACGACGGTGGGCGACTAGAGGTGAATAAAATGACGTTGATAAAGTGGGGATTGTACCTGATTCAACACGACCAAATGGATGAGTAACTTTAGGATTAAATATATATTGTTTAGAAATGGTTGAATCAAGGTAAATTCGACAATGCCATAATTTTTTTAATTTCTTCATTTGATTAACGGGCATTGCCTTTTTACATATATATGTAGTATTTAAATCATAATACGGAACATAAGTTAGAGATTTTTCTATAAAATTAACACTTCCACGTACAACAGTATAAAAATAAACATGTCCTATACTCATTTTCCAAAGTTCCATAACTTCAAGCGTAGCGTAGGATCCTATCAGCAGCTGCCTCCTTAAAGACTCCCAGCAATCCGATGAATCCGATATTTTTCTGGACTATATTTGCCTGCCGCGTTCGTGTCGATACGACCGATCTCGATTCCTATTCGAAGCGAACACATTTCGGAAAGCTCCCACGGATCCGTGTTCCCGAACTTTAGCCAGTAGCGTAGGGCAGTTTAATATACCATTGACCAGCTTGAACAGTGTACACAAATCTCCAATTTTTCTTTTCAATCTCCAAATCGTGGTACTCTCGGGTCATGGGCATGCTAAATTGTACACTCAAGATATTCTGGAATGATCTCTCTAAAAATTTAGTAAGTGTAGACTTAACATATTTTCAAAATCAAGAATTAAAAAAATTTATGAAAATTCTGAAAAAATTCATATGGTTTTTACAAAATCAACGAGACTTTTGGATATAAAAAAAAACATTTCATTGATTCCTTTTATTGAACGATTAATTTTACGAACTATTTGTTAACAACTTTTTGTCATGATTATTCTGCAAAATTGATGTTCTTGACATGTTTCAATATGATTTTGTTTCAATATGTGTATTTAATTCAGTCAAGTACTTAAAATCGTCACTGAGTCTCGATTTTTGCTGGGAATACATGTGTAAAACACTCTCAATCAGCAACCTCAAAAAATCGTGGGTAGTGGAGATCACACAAATTAAGTGATTTTAAATTTTAGTCCGCCATATTGGATTTGTCATTATTATTCTGACTTTCTGTATTTTTAATGCAGGGTCTTAAATCTAGATCAGGAAACTTAAAAAATCGCTGTGTACCAAAGTCTATCCAAATGAAGTGACTTGGCGAGTTTGGATTCCCCATATTGAATTTCGAAATATGGTGTTCGAATTTGGAATCTGCACTTCCGAAAACCCTTCAGGATAACATATCAATATCGTTTTACGTAACGAAATGTATTCTTTAAAGAGTTGAAACTAATACAGTAAAGCAGTAGCACAATACATATAGTATCATCGACCGCATAGAGTTTAGCGTGCACGGCATTAGGCATTAGGCATTAGGGAATCAGGTAGGTCGGTAGTGCGTAGGTTCGAGCCCAGCTCAAGGCAGTTGTCGGAAGCAGTTAGAATAATTCGCTTTCACGGGAACGGGATTTTTTTCACGTAATATTATTTTTTTAACGACTGCTTAACAATTTGCACGTATTCTGACACTGTAACCGCTAATAAAACAACATAAAATAATTTGAATTTGCAATGAAGGCTATACGAAACGATGCAATCACGTAGAAACCTTATCGTTCTAATTGTATTCAAACTTATACCCATTCTATAGTCAATTTATTACAAAAACGAATAGAATTTTAAGCGTAAATTTATGACACCACTACGTAAATTCACGAACCAAAGTCCGTATTCAAAAAGATAGGCGTTTTTTTAACGTTTTCTATAATATATTTTTACCAGGGACATCGATGTCCGTTATCGACAATAAATGTTTCAATTAATGATAAGGGGAAAATTTTTGTCTACACAAGATGGCCTTATAGTATGTCTATTCTCTGCTTGCCGTCTACAGTTTAACGATTCTCATCAGGAATTCTCATTGAAATCATGAAAATGCATGCTTCTGATGAATAAAACACTATTAGCCTGGTTGTTTACCGTTCGAAGGCTTTCCGCGATTGACATCGAAGCCGTCACCGGTCAAATAGAAAATTGACGTGTCACTCGAATGTTATGGAATCGATGGAATAATGGCTCTCGCATTGATACTCATAATTTTGCAATTCGTCAAAAGTACGTAATGAGCCTCGCCTCGATTTAACGGTTGAAAAAGCGACCGCACTTGTCGGTTTAGATAAGGTAAAGGACCCAGTTTCTAACACTGACCCAGTTTGTGACACCTCTAGCATAGTCGACTCCCCCCACCATTTGATTATACAGCCAATGGGTAGGGCGCGTTCGGGGGTCACAAACTGCGAGTCTTGGTCCTCCTTGTTTATCCTTATGATTTTACACGCTTAAAGTGAGAGAGCTGCGTAGAAGTATCATACTTCTCATTCTCATTCTTCTCGTTCTTTCCTCATTCTTTTTTTTAATAGTAAATAGGACGAATGCCATTTACATGGTGATGCGAATCGGCAAGTAATTGGTTAAGTGGCAGAGTCAATAGCCGGCTAATTAACCGTGGTTGTCAAAGTTAATTCACCGATGGCAATTTATCTAGTAAAAAAATATTCGTTAAAAAATTATTTAAAAAACTCTTAACTATTTAATAATGAATCTTACAAAAAAGTATAAATAAAAAGGAAAACAATTTTTTTTTTTTTTAAGTACAAAAAAAAAGTTTAATAAAAAGTAACTTCAAAAAGGATAAAATAATTCGTGTATGTATGGTTATGGTTATCGTACAGTTTTTTTATACTTTTTTTACGAATATTTTTTTAATAATTACGACTAGCTTGCAGTCGGGAGTTTTTTAAAGATTTTAATTTTTTTTCTATTTCATACTTTTTAAAGTTTGCCCCTAGGTAATCTCCAACAATTAAATCAGGTGCCAAAATTAGTTACTGGGTACCCACATGGCATTTATTTCAGTCAACTATGGCATATTCTTCTGTTAGTAGGTATGCCAGAAATAATAGCTACAGCAGTAGTAGCTATCATTGGTCTTTTTATACAAAAATTTTGTAGTATTAATTTATTTCAATTTCTTTTCGCGAACGTTCATTATTATTATTACAATTACATTTATTGATGTGCCAGTAATGTGAGAAAAAACACAAGCGATTACATTAACGACTTTTTTAAATTATATTTTTTATTTCATAATAATAATAATAATAATTTATTTAAACGATCACAGTATTTACGATACGCTTATGCGTTGCATGAATACTCGAAGCGTGTCGTAAATACTCATTACGGCACGCTTCGAGTATTTATGTAACGCCTTCTTGAAAAACACCACTTTATGTCGCGCCCGGTCCCCACATAAAGCAGCACTTTTCATGCATGAGTTACAAAAAAATACATATTTGATTAGTATAAACTAAATTCGTCTTAAGTCACCCGGTGTCACATTGGTCGTGGTGTTTCTCATTTAACAAACAATGAATTATTTTGTTCGCATTACGTACACATTTATTTGAACTTATTGACCCGAGCCATTTAATTAATCGAAACGACATATGTTCGAGTCAACCAAATTTTTTCTCAGTGTGGAGTCTCAAACGTCAACAGGTGACTCGAGGAGGTGTCGGCGGAAGGAATCTTGATTGTTTGCGAAATTATGAATACCCTCAATACGTGGAAATATTCGCGACACCTATGAATTATTTAGGTAAGGTGAGGATTCCACTTTTCAATTCTTGAACCGCGGTGCATAATCGGTTTAATACCGAATCGGATCGTAAATATTGGATATCTCCACTATGAAATTATGATGAACTCACCCATAGATGATACGCATAATACCAAAGTCGTCTGTAGCTTGTTGAAAAACAGTCTAAACTTATACCGACACTTCCTTTTTGATTACATAACTGTGACTGATCCAGGGCAGAACCCGTTATCGTTATCGTTATTTTACGCTGTTAATTTTTTTTTTTTTCAGCGACGATGTTTGCGTTCTAAACGCTTCGGGGACAGCGGCGGTGATAAATTTACTGAATGCGAGCCAGGATCAGGACAGCGTTCTGCTGAGTCGCACGATAATGACGACATCGGTGGAGAGCGAGCGCGACGCAAAGAGTCAAGTTAAATCGTCGAACACGAAGAGTGACAAGAGCGAGGATAACTCGATATCCGGCCAACCCGGAAAAGTCAAGAGAACCTCGGAGAGTAACGACCACGAGATTCCGTACTTACCGACCCTGAGCGCTTGCAGCCTCTGTCATTTGCCCTACAATGAAGCGAGCGTGCCATTTCGCGTCGACGTTACGAAATGCGCGATATGTAGACGCGCGAAAGTACCCGACGTGCTCTTCACGACGATCGAGTTACCTGAGAACATACCGATGACCGGTCGGGGGATTTTTCTCCAAGCGACCGTTTGCAAATGCAAGAGGGACCTGAGGGGCGAATTGAATGCCAAAGAAATATCGGACTGTCTACCGTTCTTGGAATACGAGCTTCACAGTCTTTTGCTGAACAAACTTAAGGTCAAGGGAATGAACGCGATTTTTGGTCTAAAAGTTCAGGTCTCCGTGGGGGAGAGATTGGTGATCGGCATGGCTGTCGGTACCGCAGTTTATCTGACGGCGCTGCCGACTCCATCGGTACCGAAAATCGCCTCCGGCAATTCTTGGCACAACGAGGAGCAATTGGCGGAAATACAAAAGACTCTTATCGAGACTGTCAGGAAAAATAGAGAATTTTATCGACTGAAACCGATCATTGTGAGTAGATAGAAAAAAAACCTAAGACATGCATTTTTTTTGGGTATTAACACTTTGAGCCTCTTTCTCGTTGAGAACAAGAGGGATTTTTCTTAACTTTTCGACACAAAAATGATTAAACGTGTGCAAAATTTCTAACAATTCGACCCCGATTGAATGGGAATGATTATGTTCAAAATTCAACCGGATTACTCAAATAATTCATAGAAATAATCAGATTGACTTCGAATGATTCGAGTGATTCGAGTTATTCGAGTTATTCGAATGATTCGGCTGATTCGAGTGATTCAAAGAATTATGAGAAATCTAATTCCATGAATTTGGCAGTTAATTCGTAAAAAAATTTATTATACGTCGATGAAAAAAATAAAATTATTGTCACAGGAAATGGAAAATGGTCGTTCAATCACGACATCGGACACCGAGGAGTCCGACGACGATTTACCCGATCTCGATCTTGGAATCGGCACGAAAGACGCCTGCGTCCTCGAGGTTGACGACGTCGAGGACATGGATCGTATAAATCTCTTGATGGACGAGAGACCGCCGGACGACTTTCACGTTGTTAATACGCAAACTATACCGGGTCTCGAGGATCTTGAAATTGTCAGAAATTTGCAGATGTTCACGCAAATATCGAGAGCGAAAATTCCTGCCGGACAATTTGCATCTATGCCGTCGAAATATTTTGCCCGGATGCTTCAGGTGTGTATGCAATGTTATACTTGAGCATTCAAAACAGCATGCAAATTTCAAATTTTTTTATTTTGATTTTTGTTACCGATTTTCCCATCAGTCAACCAACTTGCCCAAACGATCTTTTAAAAATCAATTTCAGCGTAACGCAATAATTATTATCGGTATTTGCTTCATCTTCGTTTACTCCGATTAATTTCTCGATTTTCTTGAAACCGTGCTTTCAGACAGTTCTGTTTAAGCTCCGAAGAATGGTGCCGTGCGCTCTGTGCGATATGCAGTTCAAGGTGGCGCTCTCCGATCAGGACGAGATTCAATTGTCCGTCGTCGGGATGGCTCTCGGTTTGGGTGAACCTACACGATTCAGTAAATACAAAAGAAAGCTCATACCGAACTCGACGAGTAAGGATCCAGTAAAGAGGACAGGTAAACTTTTATTAAACCATTTAAGGCGATGTGAAATAACCTTCATTGCTCCTGCTCCCAATGGTAGGAATAAAACGTGCTCAGTCGGTAATAAAAACTGCAATGCAATTCTTTTTCAAGGTTTGCCGAAACTTTCGCGACTAAAGGGGATAAGGTTTCAAAGCGTCTGTTAGTTCTACATTGGCATTATATTTAGAAGCGACTCGGAGCAGACCCAGTCGATAACAAAGCTGTAAACAATCGTTTTATTTTTTCATTTTTTCCTGACGGATCTTCAACTGTTGAACATACACTAACAATTTCGTGTTCATGGGAAAATTATTCCGACTTTGGAAAAAATGGATTACAGTTTTCATTACCGAACTTTTGTCCAGAGGAGAGCTCGGGAAGCTTTGAAAAAAAAATTCGTACCGGTTGCCATTCCCGACCGTGGCATTGAACATTCTCGTAACGGATAATGGGTTCGTTTTCTGTTTTGCTTTTTAAAGAAAAAATAATTTTGTATTGCTCGTAATTTGTTATTTAAACAAAACTTATCTTTTCTCTTTTTCTCTTTTTTCCAATAATCCAATAAAATAATTCCAATAAAAAGCGAAAATATCTTTTCTCTCTTTTTTCCAATAATCTTTTTTCTTTTAATTGCTTTACATTACAAGTAATTACAATAATTACTTCAATTACGTGTTGGCTACTGTCTCCATAAGTTTTTCGTGTGAAAAACTAGATAGTGCACTTTTTTGGAAAACGGTCTTCCCGCTAATAGCCTTACGATTAATCGGTCGCGTTAATATTTTGACGGTGGTACATTTATTTATTAAAAGATATAAGGACAATTGTGTATATATATTTTTCAGACGAAAACGACATGATATTTAGTCTCGACGAGGATCAATCTGACAGTACGACGGCTATTAACCAGGAACCAGTGACCAATCAACCCACGACAAATGCTCCGAATTCGTCGCCTATGACCGGTACGTCGGCACAGAGGCACAGGCCACGTTCGCCTTTCCGTACGAGAACGCATATGCAGCACAGACACAAGCATGTAAGTCGAATAATCCATATAATATTTGCACCAATGCCGATCGTTCAATCGTCATCCCCGACGGTGTCACTATATATATATATATATATATATTTTTCTTTTTTTACAGGTACCTCTCAAGGAAAGATACGGCGTTGATATAACACCTCTTTCGTACCTGCCCGGTGGAAAAATTGAAAGATACCTTGGCAATCTTAATTTCTTTTTCATCCGCGAAAGCACCTCCATCAGAGAGGTATGTCATTTCGTAAAAAATGGACTCTTCATAAAAACCTCTCGTGACATTTCTATTATCTATACGATAATCCATTTACATGTGTATTTTTCTTTCATTCAAATTTGCCCAATTATTGTTGTTTTTAGAACGGTGGACTGAGTGGTTTCACGCACAGTTTCGTGACGGAGATTCTGGCGATTGTGCGCGCTCACATAACGGCGCTTGGCGGTAATGCCATGGTCGCCTTCTTCATGACCCAGTGTGTTCTTCTTCATAGCCCACACAAGAATCAGGTAAGTGCCGTATTTTGGTAAATTATTTTTTTTCATCCGTTTCATAAACCAAGCCATGTTTTCGCATAAAAAACCATTGAATAAGAAATCTCGTATAATGTGTGTCCTTTTAACGCCTCACTGCGAAACGCGTGAATTTCCAGTCTGTGTAGCTCCTTTGATAATCAACGTACTCGGAAGAGTTATATCCTGGCGATAATTATTATCCTGTGACCTGACGACGAACATTACTCATCATCGTATAACTCGACTGTTCTATACATTTTCGAGCTCATTCCACGTGCTTCCGGATAATTCGATTGAGAATTCCACGCCGTCGCACCCAAAGCGATATTAGTCCCGTATATATTTAAGGCTCTCAGTCGTTCGATGACAATCTGTGAACTTTAACTCCTCGTATGATTTGTGATGCATTAGGGAGTTCTTCAGTGAACGAGTACTGACAAATATTATCGGAGTGCTTTTGCGCATCGACGATCGGCGATTGTGTAATAAAAAAATGTTGTTGACTTGTTCAACAATCAACGACCTTAGTACGATCGCGAGCTTGATTATTAAATATAATGCCAATTTTTTTTTACAAATGTTTCTGAAAATTCAAGTAATGATACCGGCTATTTACATGAAATAAATAAATCCATTGTTCACAGATTGAGCATCGTTTGTTGTTGGAAAAGGGACACGAATGCGTTTTTTTTCGATTCATCTGCATATCGCGCTTCGATGCATATAGGAACAATAACCGTAATGTGATCCAAAGATTTGAAGAAAATATTTGGCTTACCGAATGTTTCAAAGAGAATTCGTTAATTAATATTAGCTATTAGTCGACCGGTGGTGGTATCACGTTGTACCAATATGGCGGCACTATAAATTCAGAATCATTGGCTTATCAGTTTTACCAAGCCATTTGATTAGACTCGATAGCCCGACTGCATGCACAGATACGTAAAATTTTAGTAAGAATCAATAACTTTCAAAGTGATTTAGCGGGAGGAAAAGTGAAACTTTTCGTATCGTTCGTCAAGAATTGGCCACTTTCCATCCCTGTTGCAGACATAGAAATATGGCCATGTCCTAGCATAGTCGGCGAAAAAATAGCGTATGCCACTCGTGAGGAAGTGCCCTTTCACCTCGTGTGAATTTATTCATAACTGTTCACACTCGATGAAACGACGGACTTTCCTTCCCTGTGGCATAATATGCTACTGTAGATTACGCTCATGTGTAACATTTTTCTCCCGGTCAAACTCTCGAGTTTCCGACCAACCCTAAAACCAACGTGGAAACCAGACGGTCGATTAGGGCATCGAACTAACTCTGATTGTAAACTTCGGGACATTAATTTTTTGCCGTTATTGAAAAAACCAACCGTAATATCGACCGTTTTATGTATCGAATAGGAGGTTTGTTTACGGTAGGTTTTTCCGAAAACAACCCGATTTCCAACTTTGTGCCAAGAGACACAAAGGTGCTCTCGACTTAGAGTCAGAAACATCCGATACATATGACCAACATCCCGAAGGTTCGAATCAGAGTCGGTTTGGCGCACCAATCGACTGGTTGAGTTGCAGTAGATTGTTAGAAAACAACCCAAATCAACCCAAAGTTTCACGGTTGGTTGTTCCGCGAGGGAACTGTCCGAGCCAAAATTCGTTCCGCCGTAATATTTAACAGTTCCCAAAGGAATACTATCAGGCAATATTATACACGTATAGAATAAGGTAAACGGCCCAGTTTCCGCCGCTGTCCCAGTTACCGCCATTAATCGCAATTTATACTAATAATAAATACAGTATACGTTAAATACAAACGATATTGACGGCGTGCTGAAGAGTGTTTTACTCTTGATTAATGCCGCGATGCATATATTTTTTATAAAATGTCCCGTTTAACAATTGAAGATGGCGGAAACTGGGCCTAAAGGTGGCGGAAACTGGGCGGCTTACCTTAACACTTAATCATATTACAATTTTTTTCGCGATGTAAATAGCGGTACTTCAAAATTTCCATAACTAGCTAACGTGCAAGTACTAACTTAATGGCATGCGAAATACCTCGATACAATAACTCCAATTGTCGGCCAATTATTTGCGGGACCTCTGTATCATCGATTAATTTACTTATGTCAAAAACATGAAGTGTCGGAGAAAACTGAGAAAGCGGTTCGTTACCAACTGAGCCCAAGAGCGGGGGAGCGCACAATTGGCAACAACAAGAATCTTCATTTGTCCTGAAGGGTTCAGTGGTCTTGAGAACAAAAAAATGAAATAAATAAATAAATAAATTGGTTACAGTTTTTATTACCGACCGTGGTATTTCACATTGCCTTGATCATTGCCTGACCTGGGCACTCACGATTCGTTTGTATCGGAGCCGTGAATCCGATAGCTATTGGGCGCTCGACACCCGATCCTGGAATTTCGGACACCAACTAGCCCTGCTAAGAAGTGAATGTAAAAACTCCCTTGATCTTATTAGTTTCTCTGAAATACAAAACGTCCCTGCGAACGACAGTCGAACAGCAAAGGTTTTCCTCAGCGTCGGGAGAAATCCGAACTATACTACGGTTTTACCCTCCCAAGAAAAGTCGTTAAAGTTGCTTGGTAGAGGTCAAGCTATTTTTATCATTGTTCACGACGACGATTGTCCCGCTGACAATTATCTCAAACCTGATCGAGGTGTAATTATCGAGACATCCGATCGGGCATAGTATTGCCATCGACGGATCCTTAATGAACCATTTAAAAAATAGGGGGGGGGGGGGAGGGGAGATGATCGGGGCAAAACGGACCATTTTCATACATTTTTCTCGGGACACAAAATATACAATAAGTCTCGTCTGAAGGAAGGAGGCTGGACCTTTTTACCTCCCCCCACCTACAAACGGGATCGATCCGATTCCATTCATGCCACGTCTGACCCTTTATTCGTTCTCTTTTCAATATATATATATATACGTACATATTTTTTTTCTCGTTAAATTTTTCTCGCCTTAGCTACATGGAAACCGCACGGCAGGAACTCTTCGAGCGTCCCGCAGCCAATTACGTTCTAGTAGAATCATCGCTTTATTTATTGAGACGAATGACATCGACGTCGTAATAAATACACTCTTCCGACGGAAATAACATCTACAATCGTCGAGGAACCCATGCAAGCGGTCCAATTATTTTCGGACGTTTTTGTGTCATTAATTTTTCTATGGCTTCCCACGACGTTGCTTCTCGTCGTGTGACTAACACGTTCATCAGTCTCTTGTGACGTAACGACAAATTAGGATCGAAGAAGTACATTGATATTCGATAACTTTGAATTAAGTAACAGTAACATTAACAACAACATTATTATTAATTATTATTAATAATAATAATAATAATAATAATAATAATAATAATAATAATAATAATAATAATAATAATAATAATAATAATAATAATAATAATAATAATAATAATAATAATAATAATAATAACAATAACAATAATAATAATAATAATAATAATAATAATAATATATTTTTGAGAAATTGTTTTAAGTATGAAATCCTTCTTGATGCTATTTCTTGCCTACGGTAACTGCGGACAAGATAATTAAATTCACCTTCACCTTCGCAGTGTGAACGCGCGCTTCCGCACGCTCGTCAGGCATTGTATGACAATTATTATATTAACAATCGCATCCGGTTCTTCTGTCGTTGAACTTCGATCCGTTCCGCAAAGCCTCGACTCGGCTCGATAGTCAATCACGAATCATTATTCCCGATAATAGTAATTATTATTATTATTTTTATTATTGTTATATAATAATCTTCATCATTATTTTTATTATTGTTATATAATAATCTTCATCATATTTTCTGACTATCCCGTTTTTTGCGTTTTCGAGTACCGTCCGTCTAGGGAACAACGAATATGAGTGCAAAATCGCTGGCAAATGTTCCGATTCGGAAATAATTGCTCTCAAAGTTGGAAAAAATTTTGCTTTTTGGCCTCTCAAGAAAAATTGCGCACGAAATACGTCTATGTATGCACGTGTATGTGTGCAGGCACACGCAAGCACTCTATTGGATGCATTTTTTTCACTCATAAAATTTAATAATTACGGCCTTTATGTGCATTTTCCAATGAAGAGAGTAATAGAGCGACAGAACGAGTTGAACGAGAGAGCGAAAGAACGAGGTAAATGACAGAGCGTGGAGAGCAAGAGGTGTATACATTAGGTCGTATGCCAAGTTGGTACAGTAATTTGTGACCGCGACGAAATACTACCTTAATCCGAAATACTACCCCAATATAATTACCCACAGCAAATGCCATTTACTACCGTACACCGTATATTGTATACGAAGTCGGTCCAAAATGCACACGTCCGTTTTGGACCGATTGCGCGGATAATTTAATCACATTAAGGTAGTCCTAGCGGACAGCCTGAGCCCACATGAGTTCGGAGAGAATTGAGAGAGAATTGCGAACACTTCTCGATGGGATAAAAATTCGAAAAAAATCAAGCATATGGAAGGTGCTGAAAAGATTGATTTTACACAATAATAACTCCAAAATATTATTAACAAATGCATAAAAAAAAAAATTGTTCAACAAATTCCCCGGCAACTTAACTTTTTGTTCATATAAAAACAATTTGTTAATCTTTTTGAATACGTATGAATTTTTTCAGAATTTTATCAAATTTTTGAAAATCACGTTTTTTTATTAACTAAAAACGCAATTTTCAAAAATTAGACAAAATTCTGAAAAAATTCATACGTATTCAAAAAGATTAACTTATTGTTTTTATATGAACAAAAAGTTAAGTTGCCGGAAGATTTGTTGAACAATTTTTTTTTCATTCATTTGTTAATAACATTTTGGAATTATTATTATGCAAAATCAATCTTTTCAGTACCTTCCATATGGTTGATTTTTTTCAGATTTTTATCTCATCGCGAACTATTCGCAATTCCACTCTCAATTCGCTCTGAACTCACGTGAGCTCAGGCTGTCCGCAAGGACTACCTTAAATAAAAAAAAGGAGCCTAAACCGGTGCGTTGGTCTAGTGGTTAGCGTGCTCGCCTGTAAACCAGAGCACCGGTAGGGCAAGAGTTCGATTCCCGGTGCCGTCGTTTCGTCGAGAAATAAAAATATGGGCGGCACATAGCTCCAGATATATGCTTGAGGCACACGTGTACTCGTCCGTGTGTGTCACAAGTATATAGCTGTAGTCCATGTTTACATTCTCGACGAACCTGGACGTAGCTCCGATGCCGTGAAGCGAATCTGAGACCGACTGTATCGGCATAGGTTTTCTGCAGTTTCCCCCATGCCTTTAGTTATAAGACTAAGGTGAATACGATACAAATGGGGGGACATGCTCGGTGCGTAAGGACAAAAAAACAGAAATGCACATAACAGTGAAACAGAGGACTCAGTAATTACGCATCAACCGAGCCGACCCGCTATAAGGCAGTAGTAGCTTTGAGAAGCGGGGGACAATAACGAAAAAATACAGTAACCTGGTGACAATACCAATACTAATAATAATAATAATTCATAATACCCTCGGGTTCAGAAAGAAAAAAAAACGAAAAAAATGGAATTTCAATAAAAATAAAATATTTAATTGTAATAAACAATATTCAATCAAGAAAAACAATAAATTATGAGTCGCTGTAAATCTTGAGGAAATTTGCTTCGCGATTTTCGTCGTCGAGCCTGGCGGAATAATTTGTGTGAAAGAAATTTGAAAAATGATCCATCCCTCCCCGTGAGCCAAGGGATTTATTTCCTTCGACGTAGTGACGTGCCGGAAGGGCGAACTCGTCGCATTGAAAGGGAAAGCTGAAATAGAAATGCTCCGCAGTCGAGAGAATTCGTTACACATTTCCACCTTGGTAATTTTCCGCGTGCTATCCGCCAACGTCATCTTTCACTCGAGTTTCTGTCGCCCTCGCTGAAATATACCCTTGGCCCCGGCGATAAAATGAAGACCGACGACGCATTGTATTTGCCCACGTAAATTTAATAGTATCAACCGATAGCTTATCTCGAGTGGCGAAGACGGACGATGATCATCATTGAACCGAGATAATCGCCCTCGTATATAAATATGTATAATCATATTTATAGAGGATGAAAAGCGGGGCAAAAAGGGACACTGGGACAAAATGGACTACTTTTGTCAATTTTACCGTGAGACAAAAAAAAACGCAGAAGAATTATCAAGGTTTATTAATAGTTTGACCACGTATAGTTGAAAAATTACAGCTTGAAAGAGATCGGGGCAAAACGGACTACCTTTACAAATATTCACCCGTATATAAATATGTATGAACATATATCTAGGGGGAGGAGAGCGGGTCAGAAAGGAACAGTTGGACAAAATTTGACTACCGTGGTCAATTTCTCGTCTGACAAAAAAAAAAAAAAAAAAAAAAAAAACTATCAGCAGATATTATATTATGATGGCGACATTTATCGAAAGTTCGACCTATTATCTTTAAAAAAAAATCATTGAATACCGGAGAGAAACGAGCTATGTTTTTTAACAATCGTTGCGCGGAACATTAAAGATAAGTCTAATATGAAATGAAGGGACCTGGCCCATTTTGCCCCACTATTCACTCATATCGACAGTTAAGAATCGAAAGGTCGTAAAGCCCGATGTCAGAGTACACGGCTTATGTCCTTATGATCTTACTCGTCGATATATCGGGTTACGAAAATCGTAAGGGCATATCTTGTATGCTTATACACAGTTCTTCGGGCACGTGAACCTTACTAATAAGGTGTCGCCCGTTGGTTTGCTACGATCGATGTCGGATACCGCGCATTGTTTATCTTCAAGTGAATCTATACGCGAGATCAACCATGAATACTAAATATAATCTTCCGCACGAGCGGTTACAAAGTAGGGGATAAGATTAGAGCGGAGGGGTCGGTGGTTCGATAGCTGCATCGCGAATCAGCCTTACCATCGTACAGAATATTATAAACGTGATACTCCAACGGAAATTGTTTTAGGCTCTCGTCGTTACCAGAAAAAATGAATAGGGATTCAAAAGTTTGTTATGTTATTTTTTTTTTTTTTTTTCTAAATAAATATTTGCCCTCGGTCTCTGTTCCAGGGTCAATCGCTCATCAACGTTGGAGGTGACGTTGTAACGGTGTCTTACTACGGCAACGACAAGTATCAGGGTAATCAGAATTGCTGACAGCAACCACCGTACTCGGCGCCACCGTAACGACCTTGACCGAAAGCAGCCCAATGACGCGACGCGTCTCGATACTCTGGTGGTGACGAGTCAAACTCCAAGCTTGACGAACATGCGTAATATAAAGTAAGAAAAAAAAAAAAAAGTTCGAATGACAACTGAGCAGCTCCCATTGCCCTGTGTTCAGATCCCAAAGCCTTGCCCGAATTGTACCTGGGTCCCGCTATTGTCTAGGCTGTACATCGATCGTTTGTACAATATTGATAAGTACCGATATATAATATATATATATTTTTTTTAGCGATTATCGGACAGGGTGTTTCGTCGAATGACACACTTTTTATCTTGTAATCGAAATCAGTAGATATAGAATTTGATGCACAGTCATCGTTCGCCTGTGGCGTTCGCGTTGCGTTCCCTGTGAGACTCACAGCGCTTAAGCGCACAATATTTCGATTTTCAGCTTTTAGGCATTGATTTATCAAAGTTTCCGATAACAGCCCTCCCAGCTTGGTCAATTCGACGTTTGAACACAATACTTTGTGTAAATTTATTTATTTTTCAAGTCGATACGAGTCTTGGCTCGACGGGCTCGGTCGGCAACGAAAACTGTAATCCATGTCCTTTCAAGGTCAATTTAAGTATTCGCGTCCGGATAATTTGCGTTTACGCAAAGAATTACCGGGCGCGTGAAAAAAAAAAAAAAAAATGTATGACAGTTTTTTTACGCCGACCGTCTGATTGAGTGAACACGCTGACAGACTGAACGGAGAATAGTGAAATTATATTTAGGAGCTTCTTCACGATTTCGCGGGTTGACGTTGATTTTTCTTCCACCGCGTTTTTTCTTCAACAGCGATGTGAAACACACTCGGTCGGTAACAAAAACTGCAATAATGTAATTTTCTCAAGTCTTCAACATTCTGGGCTAAACGAAAATTGGTAACGGTTTCATCTAACACTCGAGCCGACGCCGATAATTTGCTTTTCTTCAAAAAACGTTTATGCATCATAGAAAAAAAATGTATTACAGTTTTTGTTATCGACCGAGCACGCCCCGAATGAAAAAATAAAAAATAATCTTTGGACGGTGGTACAGTATTTTACCATGTGTCTGATGGACGGTCACGTGCTCTCTCCTAAATATTCGGCACTATACACGAAATATATTTCATATATACGGAATAGAAATTGAAAAAAATCTATATTTTTTTTATCGCAAAATTATCAGAACTGTTGTATTTAATTTATATTTAAATATCCTCAAAAATATATGGCCATGTTGTCGGAAATTTTTATGGATTGATAAAGCCCTGAGGAACAGAAGAAAAAAAAATTAATTTATTGATTTAAAAAACGTTCTCCTTCAAATCACGAACCCGTGATTGGTGAAGGATTAGCGTATTTACACCGCTCGATGTATAATGTTGATTTTATAAATTTCCGTGCGCTCGCCTATAGCGCGATTGATAATCTATAATTGTTCTCGTGATATTTGCACGTCTCGCAACACTGGCAATCCACTCGTCCCATCAGTCTGCAGTTCGCTGTAATATTTAATCAAGCTCGAAACGAACGAACCATCGAGACTTTCGAGTACACCGATCGAACAATGTTTCCGCGGGGACCCTGTATGTAACGCAACAAACTAATTAAATTATCGTGATATTAATGACCCTATATCGGGAACTATGAAGCAATAACGTTGTTTTATGCATAGACTGTGATTCGCGCTCGTGCGATAATTTTCTCGATTAGTTACTTTTGTCTATGTAACGCGAGATTGCTGTCGGTCGTCGAAACATTATCTCCTAGATGAATTACCGATGTGTAGCACTGCGATCGGTCCTGTAACGGTCGGCGTGAGATTTTCGTTATAGATTGTTATCAATTTTTATCATTGCTTTGCGCGCTGTTACGCGAAAAGAAGAACATTTCGTGCGAAAAATGTGTTGGATTTCCAAAATGTGTGAATCAACATTTTAAAGATGGCGAATCATAATTTGGAAAAATAATTGACTTTTAATAATAACTGCGTCATAATCTTTGAGGTCGCGGATTCAGAATCTGGTATCAAATTTTTTAAATAAAAAATGGCGGATCCAATACGATGGATCGAAAGTAGAAAGAATATTGGAATTTCAATGAAATTGTCTATTTCGCAATTTTTAAATTCGCGCCGTTCGAATGTAATGTCGAATATAATGTGATTGAAAATGGCAGTCCAGGGTCCGAAAAATTATTTGGACTTTAATATAAATGGGTGTCACAAGATTTTCGAGTTCGCCGACAGTGAATCGGTGAACAGTATGTGAAATACCATGGTCGGTAATAAAACTGTAAGTGCCGTTTTTTAAGGGCACCGATTATGCATATTAAAAAAAATATTGCCCAATGCTAAATTCACATCCCCGTCGCGAAAAAACTTGCAACTGGTCAGAAATTGTGAGTACCCGTAAAAAAAAATTTATTACAGTTTTTGTTACCGACTATGCACGGTTTGGGTGTGGACTCAGAAGGAAGTTACCGCGGTTTCGGTGTAAAAAAAAATAGTAACGATGCAAGTTATCGTGTGTCCGACAGTCGACTTGTTGGACGCGTGATAACTCATATGGATACCGATTTTAGCCGAATGTATATGAAAAAAAAAAAACAGATTTTATTTGAGTTTGTAAATAAAGCATATACACACATGTTTGTACAATACTATATAAATCTTGTAGTGCCTTTATTGCCTTCGTTACCTGACGTTCGATTAAACCCTGAGAATACCTACACGGGGCTCGGGCGTGACATCTTCTTAAATTTCCCTTTCAATCCCCCCAGTCACGCGGGGAATGACATAAGTTGATATTAATTTACATGAAAATAATTTATTTTTACATAAATTACACACAAAAATCTTTTAAAACAAAATTTAATGTAAAAATTAATTAATATTAAATAAACAATGGCACAAAAAAAAATGCGCCGTTTGAAAAATATAAAATATAAATCGTAAAAATTTAACGTAAATTGTGGCAAAGATAATATAGTCGATAAATGAAACAATTCAACGTGCATATAAGCGTTGGCGACTTTAGGCGAACCCATTTTGAAAGGTGAACGGTTACTCAACGGTATGTATTCTGCATTTTATTAACGAAACAATGACCTTTTGCTTTAGTGCTTACGTATTTTTTCAATCGTCGAGTCGGCAGAACAATGAACAATTTGCATCACTAATAGATTTACGAATAATTTGCATAAACAATAGACATCAATTTTTTTCTTCCCGTGAAATGAAATCATTTCGACTTCTAATGCGTTTTACTTATATCCGCGTTATGAACTCTTTACTTTCCACCGATCAATCATTGCTCGGACTGCAAAACCGTTCAGATTTATTGAGCGACGACGTGGAAGCTCTTCACTCGGCATCGAATGGCGAATGAATTTAACGAAATTTTTATTATCGAAGCTTTTTATTATCAATTATATGCAATAGAACACTGACGTGAAGCTTTTCATTCACAAGATTATTTTTATTCTAAATGAATTTGTTCACCGAAAGAATGTCGTCGGTAATCTTTTGGATTTTTATTATCGACTGAGTCTCGGTTTTGGATCGTCTTCAGAGCGTGTGAAACCCTGTCGTAGCGAAAAAGAGTCGCTTCAAGAGCTCCGTCACGTCGTTTTATTTATTTGATCAATTATCGCGCTCGGTAACAGAAACTTTAATCAATTTTTTGTCGATGATGCCATATCGAAAGACAGAGGCAGCCGCAAACAATTTGGCGTTTGTCCGACAGTGGTCGAAGTCCTTGAAAAAAAAATTAAATACTGCCAGTTTTACATCGTCCCTAGTCGGAATCCAAAAACTCAGGCAGTTGTTATTCTCTTCTCATTAATAAATCCAACGACGAACCATTTCGTCAGCGACTCGGTCGGTAACGAAAACTGCAATCCATTTAGTTTAAAAGACTTCAAATTTTAGGCTAAGCGCCGATGATTTAATTTCTCTTATAACGTTTTACTAGAAAAAAAAAAATGGATTGCAACGTTTGTTACCGAGTGAGCCTTCGTGAGTTTCGCGCTTGCTCACAGCAGCAGGCGTATCGTTTCGAAGCAAGGAATACCTGGAAACGCCCGTCTGAAGTCGTTAACCTCGCAGCAGTACGACATTCCTCGATCGGCTTGGGTGCGATTCCAGGTTATGTAATCAATTTTTTTGCACACGTCGGTGCAAATACGATAGTCGTCCGAGAGATGCTCGAGGTAAGGATTGTTCGCCGTCAAAAAAACGACTCCTGAACGAGTCCGATAGTTGTATACGACTTTGAACATGACTTTGGGCACCGGAACGGTGCCCTTGCCGGCCGCGTTTACCGACAGATAAATCTCCCTCGGTTGTCCTTTGTTGTCCATCAGCGTCAAGACTCCGTATCCCCCGACCCAGACGTCGAGATCCAAGTCACGCCTCGACGCGTACGCCCTCACGCTCGACTCCATTGCCAACCAGTTACCGGCGTTTACGTTCTGCCACATCGGCACGGCGTTCACATAAAAAAATGTGGTACGCTGATGAGATCCGTAGATCAGGTCGGTCTTCGCTATGAGATGCCCTCTGCTGAAGAAATACGGACCTGCGGAGGGGACAGAAAAGATCATCGTCTCTCGTAGACGCGTGGATTGTAACGTCTTACACTGAGACGATGTGAAACCTATCCTCTGCCTGATCCGTGCTCAGTCCGTAACAGAAAGTGTAGTTCAGTTTTTTTAAGATCGTCAATCGCTTCGAGACCAACGCGGACTGTTAGCGTCTATACACACTGATAAAAAAATGCAGTTGAATCAACTAAATATTCGGGCAGGGACTTTCAAATAAATATTTCGTTGGTCGAACAAAATATTTTAATGCCTCAAAAATATTTTAGTGAAATCATCCAAAAAATTGTTGAACTAACTAACCAGTCTTTTAGCTGTACCAACAAAATATTTATTTGAACGTCCCTGCCCGAATGTTTAGTTGATTCAACCGTATTTCTTTATCAGTGCACTCTAAAAACAAGCGTGTTGTCAAGCGTGTTAAAACAACTCGCAACACACATATTACAGGTTTTGTGCCATCCAAATGCATTTATCGGTTTACGTGTTATCCGGAGTGCATCTTTTCTGTATTCTTTGTACAACACACTTTTTTAATATTTTGCTGCAGAACACGCTTATTGGAATACACGTTATGTGTATTTGTTTCAACGCGTTTAAGGCAGAAGCTTAAAATTTTCGTTAGCCGGAAAACTATAGCACACTTGAAAAAAAAAATGGGTTACAATCTTCGTTCCCGATCAAGCACAATTCGAATAACTCATTCGAATAACTGACAACTTTCGCATCCGACAGGATTTCACGTCCTCCTGTGACGACACGAAATGACTCAGTCGGTAACAAAAATGCATGTAATCCATGCCTTGCAAGATTACCAAAGTTTATCGAGGTAAAGCGAATTACAAGCGTCCGAGAAAATGTCGGATGTAGAGAGTGACAATTTGTGCTTGCTCCAATATTTTCAACAGGTTCGCAAAAAAATTCGTTGCAGTATTCGTTACCGACCGAGTCGGTCGAACAACATGCTTGGGCTCGGCGGTGTGGGCATTTTTTTCCATCAACATTAACATTTAAGGAGAAGTGAAATATCGCGGTCGGTAATGAAAACTGTAATGAACTTTTCTCAAGGGGGCTAATTTATTTTGAGGAAAAAGCAAATTCGACCCGGATGCGCACGTTAATTTCGCATTCGGGCCGAATTAATTTTTTTTTTTCAAAAAAATTAACAACATTGAATAAAGTTAATTATAAAATTGCAACTATCTCTTTCCCTTAAAGAATGGAATTCTGCAGCAAACCTGTTTTGGGAATATATAGGTCGGCCAATTCGTCGCTCCCCAGTATCCGCGCGATGGCCGTGCGCTGCGAGTCTCTTCCGTAAACTTTTTGTATGTCTATACCCTGAAAGAATTTTCCCTTGCGAAAAGACGTTCTCGGGAATGAAGTCTGAGCCGCGTCGATTACAGCGAAGATTCTAGCGTGAGCGTAAATTGTGTGACCGAGAGCATTGTCGTGGCACAGATCGATAACTCGATAAAACTCCTTGCGGCTACATCGAAGAAGAAGCGTACACAAACAGTTAAGTCGAACTCTCTGATTCACAGTATTAAAAAAAAAAAAAAAAAAAAAAAAATGACAGGCTTTTACATTCTGAAATAAAAAATTTGAACGAAAGAAACAGTTTTACTCAACTTTTTGATTTTCGTAATTTGAGAATCCAGTGTAAAGCCAATTTCCACGGAAACACCATTTCCGCAACGAACACCGGTATCTCTCGCATTGTAGGCCGGATATCTTTCGCACGATATCCTGTTGAACGATTCCTCGATCCTGTCGTTATCGTGCAGAGAAAAATAATTGTTACCCACGCACGTTACCACTGTGTCGTTGTAACTTTCCACGGTCCGCAGATTCAGTTTGCTTCCCGGACAGGCGATGCGAAATGATTGACCGACCACGGCGACCAAGTGACCCGCTCCGGGCTCCACGGGGTAAACGAAATCGCGATGTTCCTGACCGGGGCAGAGAATCAGCGGCTGCGGCTCGGCTAAACCTCCGTTTATGCGAATCGCGCAGTAGTAGGAACCCACATAGTCACCCGAATACTCGTCGAAAGGTACTTGAAAAAAAAAACGATTGGTGTTTTGGTATTTTGGTATTTCCCCTAGCAAGTTGTGCGACCGTCGGTTTTTCGGGAAAAAACCGTAAAACGGACCGAAAACGGACCCGCACGTTGGGGAACGAAACGGACCGCATAAAATGGATAAACGGACCGTATCTTTTTTCTGTTGCAACCGCAAAAGGACCAAACAAATTTTAACGAGAATTGAACTTTTTTCAAATAAAATTCGATGCGGACCGTTTTTTATTTCAGAGTCAAAAAGGCGTCATTTGAAATTGCGACATTATGCTTCCCCTCTGGTTCCTTGTATTAAGGATGTATTACATGTACACTCCCAACCAAAAGTTCTTTGCGGAGAAATTAAATATTTCTCGGTTACATTTTTAAAAAATGGCCATTCGGCTCGTTCGATCCGGTTTCGGTTCTCGCAACCGGAAACGGATCAGTTCTCTTACGGCTTTTGCGACCGAAAACCGAGGGAGCACTAATCAAAAACGTTACGGTCCGATTCACGGTTTTTTTTTACGGTCCGTTTCTTTTCCGAACGTACGTGGCCGTTTTACGGTCCGTCAACTTGCTAGGGTCCTTCCGTTAATTTAATCGCCATTTTGAAATGTTTGCAACTGTTTCTATAACCCTCAATTTTTAGCGAGTTAATATTTAATATTACAAAGATTTTTAAAAAATTCGACGAGGCAGCAATCAGATGTGGACCAACTTCGAGATTTCCTTACATTGATTTATGTACAGAAATCTCAGAAGAATTATGTCCTTACCTTGTTTTTTGCTCAATGATTTTCCATGATTCTCGACCACGAGCAATAGAAGAACTCCCACAGTTCCGAATAACCCACATTGCCTACCACTCATGATAAAATAAAATTCGGGTTTCCCGGTGTCTCGCGGTACCTCTCGTCACCTCGAACATGTTTTCATCGTGCTCCTCCGTTGCCTCGCTCGAGACAGCCCGATGAATGATCGGTTTGTAAATAATAAAAATTGAACATAAAAAAAAATCGATTGTCACAACCACTTCTGTAAACCACGGTAACGAGGGTATTCTTCTCCCGTTCTCATGACAATAAAACCGAATAAACATAAAAACCCGAAATAACAATTACTCTCGAAGTATCATTAGATCATATTTCCATCGAATATTTTTGGCAATAATTCTTTACTAATTAATATTTTTCTTTAAAGATTGATAAACGTGCCACCTTAAAATGGTTTTGAGCGCATACTGAGAAATTCTGTTTGAACGGTCGAAACAAAAAATTTGTAGTTTCTTTTTTTTGGGAAATGGCGAGTAATAACCGTCGGCGATAAGAGCGTCGATCGTAAATCTCGACAATCGTAAATAATGCGTGATTTACAATTTCCTATCCTGACGCTGTGTTTGAGTTTCGGTCTCGAGGTCGGGGCAATAATCTTTTGGCGATTGCTAAACACCGAGGCCGGTCGAGTATTCATTTTCGACGAAATTTTTTCTTCTAATGCTAATTTGATTTTCCTGAAAAAAAAAAAAAAATTGGAATCATTTTTTAAAAAATGTTTAGAGCTCTCGTGACCGACTAAGAGTGACCCGGGCATTGCATGAGTTCCGCGCACTTGTTGCTTGCCATAAATCAATCTGCGACGATGTAAACCCGAAAAAAAGAAAACTGCGATTATTGGCTCGTTATCCAACACTTACGTCGGTGCGGTGAGTTATCGCAGCGCCTCCGAGAATGACACTGTAAATATTACCTTGTCCGAACCGGTGCGATGGCCTAGTGGTTAGCGTGCTTGCCTCGAGACCAGAGCACCGGCAGGTCGCGGGTTCGCATCCCGGTCCCGTCGCTTAGTCGAAAAATGAAAATATGGGCGAGACAAAGCTCCAGATATCTGGAGCTTTATATATATATAATAATATATATATGTGTATATATATATATATATATATATGAGCCATCTACACGTACCTGTACGTGTATACACTGAGAAAAAGAAATGGTTGGATTAAACAAATGCGCGGTGACATACGTTCAAAAGTGTATTTGGTTGGTTCAACAAAAATGTCTGTTTCAATCGAAAATTTTTGAATAAATTGAAGCAAATAATCGTTTAACAAAACAATGCTATATTTGTACCAAACAAATAACAGCTTTGAACGTATGTCACCGCGACTTTTGGTTAATCCAACCATTTTTTTTTCTCAGTGTACGTCACGTATACATAGCTGTAGTCCATGTTTACATACTCGGCTTGGGCATGACGTAGTTCCGGCGCCGTGAAGCGAACTTGGGACCGACCGTATCGGCATATGGTTTTCCCTAGTTTTCCTATGCCCGTGGTAAATAGGCAAATGCGATACGGTGGGGAAAGACGGATGCGGCCGCACTTTGGGGGGACTGGCTCGCGGCAGAAATGCTTCGGATGACGAATAATTAAAAATATGTGAAAAGCCGGGCCGACCCGCTATAAGACCCTCAAAGTTGGAGTCTTGATAAGTGGGGGAAAATACAAAAAAAAAACCTTTTCTGTTACAAATTGTATATATTCTGAAAAAAAAAGTATGCCAATATTACAATCCAAAAATGTAATTAATCGAACTCGGACACGTCAAGTTCATTGCGCGCTCAGAATTATTACATCACCGTGAAACAATAACTACAGTGTGCTGCGGCAAAAGTCGCTGTATCCGAATTTGATTTATGGTGTGGACCCCCACATGAAATACATTTCCGTCTTGCGACGTGTAGCAAATTACGCTATAAATATTAGCAGGTTTGTAAATAATGTTATACTTTCCAGCACTTTATGACTTGTTTCAAGAACAACAACCCCCTATCGTACATGCCACTTCAAACCTAGTATTGTAATTATTTCAAAACTTATATGAGATGTGTATCGAATCTGTGCACGTCAAGTAAAAAAAAAAAAGTGCCCAATTACATTCTATCTGAGCAGCATCACTTTTTCATTTAACATATACGGATTCGGTAACACCGCACAACATTTTTAAATACGTTGTTGACTATGAAATTAATTATCCACGTTGACAAATTACCAGGACCAAATTTAAAAAATCTCGTGCCCTTAGCAATTCCCACATTATCGTGGAAACAATTTGTACACTTTGCAGACATAATAATTTACACGTATCTGTCGTGCGAACCACCGCAACGGGGCAATGTAAAACTTGAAATAGAACATGCAATTTTCAGATTGCACTTTTATCTTGCTACTTGTGCGTTGAATTTCGTGATATTCGCAGTGCATTGCGGCATTTAGTTACTTCGCAGACGGCGCTGCCAATAATAGCGTGTGTCCTCGATATTTTTTTTACAGTACATCGCTGTAAATTCAGATTTACTCCGTCACAGTGTGAATATTACACGAATCTCGAAAACGTGTTTTTACCGTAAAAAAGGGTCCCTACACACGGGTATTTTTTCAATTGCTTCCCCGCGCCCAATGACTCTCACAATAGTGATACTCGAGTTGACTGATGAATCGGTACCGGCTGCACCTGCCTCGACTCCTAATTCGCTGACGTTTCCCTCGCGAGCAACACGTTCGTGAGTCTCTCCCCCAATTACCCCCTCACGGTTGCGGACAAAGAGTCGCGACTCCGTGTGTTTGTGCAACGACAGTTTGACTAATCGCCGGAATGCTCCTGGAGCGCAGGAGCTGCCACTTCTCGCAGGGGGCGCTCCGGTACGTGTCGACTTTCCCGGAGACTATCGGCTACCCGGGATTGATGTTGCCTCGGGATCTCTTCCGGAAGTTGTCGCGGGGACGATTACTCGTCGCGATATTTCCTCCAACGAACCGGCTCGCTTCCTGCATCCTAAACAGCGAACGTAGATCCGGGAAACGTTCACTCGCGAAGCTTTGGTGTATCTATATATATATATATATATATGGTGTGTATATATATATATTTATAATTAGAGCTTCTGGGGGTCGCGGCCTCCCGTTGAATATCTCAAAAATTTACTTACAATAGGAACTTAGATTAATCAAGACCAGGGGCAGAGACCCCAAGGGGTCTTAGAATAATTAACTCCCACTCGATCCACGCCCACCCCCCTCGGTGCCCTTCTCTCTAAAGAGAAAATTTGCGACTTTTTACACGGTTTTACCATATTAAAAAAAATCCAGAGTGAATTTAAAAATCTGAAAAAATTCATATGTATTCAGTAGAGTAAACGAAACACTTTCATTAAAAAAAAAAGTTAGATTTTCAGGAGATTTGTTGCACAATTTTATGTTTCGTCAATTTGTTAATAACATTGTGGAATTATCGTTATGCAAAATTAATATTTTCAGCACCCTTGCTACGCTTGATTTTTTTTCAGATTTTTATACCATCGAGAAGTGTTTGAAATTCCCTCTCGTTTCTCTGAAACTTATGCGAAGTTAACACTATTCGGAAGGAGTTTAAATCTTTTGGCGACCCTAAACGGGAGCGGGCGTCGTGCGCGACCCACCAGAAGCACTGATAGTAATATATTAATATTACGCACAGTTTGTTAGTTACTTTTGTGGATATTAGATAAATTATTAAAATATGGAAAAAATGGCACAGGACACATTGAACGGTTTCCAAATTTCATTGTATTTCGCAGCGAGTCCATTTTGACCCACTCTCATGTACACTGTTACACCTACTTAGGGAGAGTGGGGAAAAATGTGACTCGATCCGAATTATAATGCAATGTTACAAACGTTAATTTTGAGCCTTGATTGTGACGCTCCTACTCTGGCAAATGCCGCTTGGCCAAGGCAGTCTGTTTTGTGTCATGTAATTTTTGATATTTTAAGAATACATATTTTATTATCTAGAAAATAATTAAGATACCAAGAACGTCGTCAATTTTTCGGAATTCTAATTTATTCATATTTACTTAGGATTTATTTATTTGCTTATTTTTATTTAGGATTTAAGGATATCCATTTTGTCGCATAATTTAATTATTTTTTTTGTTATTTTTATTTCGTCCAATCGCGCCAAACGAGTTAGTGGACGATAATTCGAAACGATTCCATTTTGCCCACTCTCTCCTATACCCAAAATTCAATACTCCAAAACTCTTCGGAGAGATAAGTAGGACTATGGGAAGGGGGGAGGACGGAGGTGAAAACGAAGCCAGTATTTATAGCATCCTCGTATCTTCTCGCACGGACCGCGGGAAATGATAAAGCGCAGCTCCCTTGAGTGTTTACTCTAGTTAACGGGACACGATTAAAGGCGAAGTAATATTAATCATTCTTTTATCCGGGCTATAGATCGTTAAACCAATATACGAGATGTATCTGTGGTCGCTTTGGCTTCCGCATCGATGTTAAATTTTTTTGGCTATGTTAAAAAACATTGTTTATTTTGTTACGTGCATTGGAATTAATATCTGCCCGTTAATTATCGTCGAAGCGGTTTATCGCATTATTCGTCGGAAGCTTGATTTACGCGATAATTTATTACGGACCGCGAGCCGCGCAAACCGGGAAATTTTTTAAAAGTGTGAAGCGGAATTTTAGGAGCACCATACATGATCTCAACAATTTCCGAACAATTTAATAGAATTTAAAAAAATGTTGCACATGTTGATATTTTTCGGCCGTTGAATTGGATGAAGCCGATGTGACAACCTACTTCCACCCGAACCGAACTCGGTCGGTAAGGAAGATTTGAATAATAATTTTTTATTAAGGGGAAATGAAATATCGCGGTCGATAATGAAAACTGTAATAAACTTTTCTCAAGGGTGCTAATTTTTTTTAGGAAAAAGCAAATTCGATCCGGATGCGCACGGTAATTTCATTGTATTGTATTGTATTAATTGTATTGTATTAAACTAGCGGGCAGTCGTGAGTAAAAAGAAGAGAATACAATGAAACAGCCAATGAAAAAAAAGGATTCTTTTTTCTCATTGGCTCATTGATATGACACCCCGAACTATTATTTTGTTTATCGGAATATGGTTTATTTACGTGTGTTTACACCTTAACTTACATTTTTTTGATCCCAAACATAGATCATTATACAAAGAATCAATGTGCCAAATTTGGATACGTAATATTTTGTCGTTTCGACAGACACTGTCGCCTTTGAAAAGACGCCAAAGTGGGTCATGGCAGTGGAACGCATAATTCCCGTTTTGCCCCGGGGGCAGTCGGGAGTTAATTTTAAAAAATAACAAAAAAGAAATCGTAGAATGGTAAAAAAAAAATGGCAGGAAACACCACCCTTTTTCTCAGTGTTTTTTCACCGAGTGTGAAGTTTGATTTCCGAGCAAAGCGAGGGCAGAAGTTCACACTCAGTGAAAATCGCGCACTTCCCTCCCTTGTAGCATAATATACTATTTCTTTAGACCCGACGATAGTGTGCAGCGGCTGTTGTGCACCGCATTGAACACAACTCACCGAGATGCACAGAATAGAACTACGATAGTGTGATAGGGGATTAGTTATTAGGGTCTGGTGGCTCCTAGGGGAAAGCGCTGGGTTCTTGAAATTTTCGAGAAATAAACAAACAGAAAACTTTTCAACGCACATCCTGTAAGATGGTCAGCGTCGTTAGAGAAATCTTATTACAGTTTGTGTTACCGACCGCGGTAAGTTACGTGCCCTTGTAACTTCGACGACGGAAGACATCGCGCCTAGCATATAATCTGAGATGATGCATAGTTCTTCTATATTCATTCGGTTGACCGAACGGATTCGGACGACGCCTCTCGACTGTAGCGCAAACGATTAATAAAATAATATTATCAAACGTAAAAAAACAATATTATTTATTGTTAGATAAATCAAAAACGGAATTAAAAGAGAAAACATTCACGATCATATAACTCTATGTATTTTTTCGCGTTGGGCACGAATCCGATAACGATTTTGACTGAAAGTCAAACCTGACACTGTTAATTGGTTAAATGAATCATTTTTCCTCAAGAAAACCTCTTTAATGTCAATTTAATGAAAAGTTTTTTTCACCATGCGGGGTATGGTGAAAAAAAGTCATTCGACGAAACCTTGACCTACAAAATAATAACTCCGTGCGTAGTCTCGAATAATTTATTTTTTTTAAATGTATCGTATTGTTTTTTTTTTTAAGTATCGAAACAGCTTTCTTTGAAAAATGGAGATTACGCAGGAAGGAATTTAAAAAATCGAGTCGATTTGATAGACGTATTTTATATACATATATATTATACAATAAATATATAATCATTTCATATATCAGTATTTGTCGCACATACAGTAAAATATTGATAAGTTTAATGATTGTAAAATGAAATTTCATCGCACATGTAGAATTGTATTATTATAAAGAATTTTAAAATTTTTTAAAAGATTTTCTTTTACATTGGGGGCACAAGAAGGATATCGAGTAATGTTTAAATCGTGCAAATAACGTTGCATACACCCGAGAGCCTTATCGATCCAAGCGACGAAAGCTCACTCCAATGCAATAATTTTCGTTTTGTTTTCTTTAGAATCATTTTTTTTAATTTCCCCTCAGCTCTTCGTTGCGCAAAAACACTTGATCGATTATACGATATCACATCGAACTGCGATCTAACACTCAAAAACGTTTAAAATGTTAACGCACGAATTTGAAATTTTAAAATTTTATTAGTGGCAAGTAGCTTTTTTGTTCATCTTTTAAGATAGTAATACATGTATCAGGAGTGAAAAAAAAATTCATTTCATTTGAAGAAACGAAAAATCTATCGTCTAAATACATATTTGGCCTTAATTTTTTTTTGTATGGCATTAATGCATAAGTGTGTCTGTGTCTTGAATCTCTCATGATACATGGGAAGCTGTATGTGTTTTGTATCCGCCGTCAAACATAGGCCTGTTGAAGAGTTTTTTGTAATAATATAAATTGTTGAAAAAAAATCTTATTCTTTTTTCCTTCTCAGATATGGCGTGTAGAGGTGCGCGAATAACCCAGCGTCTTCGCGTGCACACGAATTACAACGCATTGAGAGACGGAAAGAGAATCATTTAACAAAAATCGATTCGAAAGAGTTACAGTGTGAGGGTCGGGGGGATTTTTTTTTTTTTTTTTTTGCTTTTCATATAATGTATTTAACAGAATGACGGAATAATGTCTTGCGGCAAGGGCGACGACAAGGGCGACGATGGATGGGAAACGTTGTCTAACGCCGTCTTCCGAAGCGAAGAAACACATGATCGACGTCCTGACGCTTGACTCCGCTGTCCGGTAGTGGCATGTTCTGTTGCATAACTGGAACTGATTTTTTTTTTTAATTAACACGAATTTTCTGTTAAAATATGTCATAAATTATTAAAGTACGAAATAAATTTTTCATCGAAAATCGGCAAACTGAATAAAATAATAAAAGAAGTGCCAGATGGCAAAAAAAAGTTATTTCCTTCTTCGATAAACCATAGTCGACAATTTTGCAATCAGTGATATCGGCATAAAAATATATGAAGATCAAAATAAAAGATGAATATTGATTGATTTTCTTTTATTAACACGAATTTTCTGTCAAAATATGTCACAGATTATCAAAGTACGAAATAAAAAATAAAAAATTTCATCGAAAAGCGAGAAACTGAATAAAATACTAAAAGAAGTGCCAGGTGGCAAAAAAAATTATCTCCTGGCTTCTTCGATAAACCATAGTCGACAATTTTGTAATCAGTGATATCCGCAAAAAAATGTATGAAGATGACAAAAATGAAAGATGAATATTGATTGAAAAATTTGTCAAAACCGTTTTACCTTTATCGTCGATGTAATTCTCCATGGCCGAGCCGAGCTCGTAGAGGGTCGAGAGAGCCATGCAGACCTTGCGTATACGCGGTGGCACTTCGTCGAGCAAGCCAGGATTGCACTGAGCCGGTGGCATGCCCATTGCTCGATCCGTCATCATGACCAGAACAGCGACGAAGATGATTGTTACTATAGCTGCGACGCACTTCATTTCTGTGAAGAAACCGCAAAGTATGGTTACATTTTTTTTTTTTGCATTTAAATTTTCAAATTTCGAGGTCAGTTTTGTTATTTTAGTAATTTACATTTTATGAAAATAGAATCTTGGGGCAAGACGGACTATCCCAAATGGATAACACTGGTCCATTTTGCCCCGAAATTTCACTGTGCCCTGCCCTCTGTCTATAATAAACAACGGGAATCCAGTACAAACTTTCCAGTCTTACGTAATCGCGCGCGCAAACACATAGTGGCGCTGATTTAATATGCCTGTTATGAGCGGTTCATTATCCATGTTTTGCAGAACTAATATGCATCGCGAATCGTGCTCGAGTGCGACGGTTATCGGGTCAGTTAACGAGTTAGTAATTTTCGCATATCGTATCGAACAATAGACTGCGAAACTATTCGTCATGTTCGTGTGTATAGCGATACTAAAGTTCGCATGGTAAAATCACGAATGATTTTAATATGCAATAAACATCGTATTATAAAAGAAATTTTCTGTTAATTTTTTTTCAATTATAATGAATTTCCGTCTTAAAAAATTACAAGGAAAATTGTAAGGAATATCTGTCTTATAAAATTATAATGAATGTCTGTCTTATAAAATTATAATGAATGTCTGTCTTATAAAATTATAATGAATGTCTGTCTTATAAAATTATAATGAATGTCTGTCTTCGATGCAGGCAAGTAATAGCTCGGAGAGTCCAACCGTTGCCATACATTCAAATTTTTATTCGATTTTCATTTGTCAATACTAGTTGTAAAGTATGCATAATGTGTTCAAGGATCTTGCTAATATCACTTTGTAACCTGAGGCTTGTCTGACCATTTACGGTCGTTCACTACTACCCTTGAGATTGTGAGGCTGCCCGGCCATTACTCCCATTTACGACTATTTCCTTGATTCTCATGCTGGCTGATCGTTATTGCCATTTACGACCATTTCTTCGATTCTCATGCTGGCTGATCTAATGCTATTTACTACTTTGTGTTGGTTTTTTAGGCTGTCTGATCATTAATGCCATTTGACACAATATTCCCATTCTATTGCGTAGGCTGTCTGGTGTTTTTTTTTTACCGATATCCACTACTGACCCTGAGTTTCTGAAACTGCTCAACCATTACTGCCGGTTACTACTATTTCTTGAACTTTAATGTTGTCCGATCATTACGGCCATTCACTACCGTCCCTTTTTATTATGAGACCGTCTACTATTGATTACTTTTACTACTAGCGTTGAGTGGCCGGCACTCAACGCTATAGTTGTAACTGGCAACGAAATAGTTGTAACTGGCAGTTACAACTATTTCTTGTATTTTCATCCTATCTAATCATTACTGCCAAAATGTGATGATCATTAGCTATCAACACATTTTTCTTTGAAGAGGAAATAGGAGAATGAGCGTGGCAAAAGTATAAGAGCTCAATCATCAGAGATACACTGTAAAAAGAAAATTTAACTTAATGTACCGGATTGGAAGTTTTTATGCAAAAAGTGGTACAAAAAATTCAATGTACAATTATGATGAAAAATTAAAGTAAATTATTAAAATCAAAGTACTTTCATAGTAAAATTAAAGTAAATTATTAAAAATACAGTATTTCGAATGTTTTTAAGACACTGAACATTAATTTTTCATCGCAATTGTACATTAAATTTAATATACCAGTTTTTGCATAAAAACTTCCAGTCCGCTACATTAAATTTCATACAAATTTTTTTTACAGTGTAGTATTAAGCGGCAATAATGACCAGACACCATAAAAACGATAAATAATATTTTATTTTAAGTCTGCTTGTAATTAAATAAAGAAATAAATAAATACATAAAATACACATAAATAGTAGTAACGAGCAGTGATGGTCGGGCAATTCCAGAATATCAATGGTAGTAGTAAATTTCATTCATAACGCGACATAGTAGATATATAAGCGGTAATATAGGATTCTTAAATGATAATATTAATAAGTGCTCTATTACACAATGTTATGGCTAGGAAAAAAACTACGCGCAGTTCCACCCTATGTCGGATGAAAAATAACGATGTAGGATTTTCAACTAAGCGACACGATTCACCCGACTTTATCCTACACGGGAGTGACTGAGCGAGCACGGAAACATGCTTGGCACGACTCTTAGCGAATTAGCGATGCCGTACACGCGGTTTTCCCCAAGTCCGTCCGCAAATACTATGTAGTGACTAAACGATTAATAGTCGCAATACTTCGTATCCGTCGGCAAAATAAAACCTTGTAGGTGGCGAGTGGAGCGTGGGGGGGTCACAGCCTGCACCCGCGGAGTCACTCTGCAACCGATGAGAGGGTTGCTTTTCACGGTACCGCAACTGTTACCCTCCCACGGTCTCTATTATTTCACTTTAGCGCTGTTTCCGCCCCTTCGTTCCCACCGACGCGTCCCCACGGTATTGCTTCGAGGTAAATCCGAGTCAGTTACTACTGCCCGTACCTTCGGGACGACACAGTGTCATCGGGCTCTTCGCCAAATGAAAAAGCAGAGATGGAACGAAGTACAGTAGAACTTCAATTGACAGGGGTTGTTTCGTGTTTAGCATTTTTTTACGTCATTCATACGTGTGTGCGCAGTATTCTGATGCGAATTTAATGTAATCCCTGTAAGGGGTTGGTCGGGAAGAAAAACTGTAACAAACTTTTTCAAGGGTCACCACCACAGACGGCCAGAAACATGTTATTAGAGGATGTGCGTACACTCAGAAAAAAAAAATTGGTCGGATTAACCAACAGTTGCGGTGACATACGTTCAAAGCTGTTATTTGTTTGGTGCAAATAAAGCATTGTTTTGTTAAACGATTATTTGCTTCAATTTATTCAACATTTGTCGATTGAAACAAACATTTTTGTTGTACCAACAAAATACAACTTTAACCATTTATTTTCCTCAGCGCAGTTATACATCTTATAGCAATTTGAAAAAAGTTAATGAAGTGAAAGCTTCTCTTTGCCTGGAAACAGTCGGTATCGTAAAGTGTATTTTTTTTATTATTTTTTTTTTTGTAGTGTTCAATATTTTAACCCTATTATAAGGTGTTACGATGGGTTTCGGATCATCCGTGGTTTTGAGTTGTCCATGATGTACAGTAAAATAGGTGTCAACGTTTCTTGTCCAAAATATCCACAATTATTTTCTTGTTAAGTTAACAACAATTTTATTCTCCTTTGTTATTAATGCGCTCTTTGAATAGCGAAAATGAATGAATATTGTTACTCGGTAAATAGTGTTAATGAATGTATATTTTTTAAGTTTAGCTATATAATTTCCAAACGTTTCTTTTGGACAGTAGATTCACTGTCCCAAATGGGTTCTGTCCGTGAATAAAGGATAAATAAATAAATAAATAAACAACAACAAAAGTTGTTTGTTTTACAAAAATGTTTGTTAATTTTACAAATATTTTTTTGTTGGAATGTCAACAATAACAAGTTTGCAAACGTTTTGGGACAAAAAGTACAAATCTTTTTTCCTGTGTAGTTCCGCTGGCCCGGGACAATCGAGGTTTCACTGTACAAAGAATTCTGAAGAACGCGTTGCTCTCACACTCGGAACACGCTCGAGGATTGACGCCGGTGCAGTTATATTTTCCTTTTAATTCTCACACCCCGGTCTACGATCTTGGATGATCTGTAGCTTTCGAGTTTCCCGTCACTCGGAGATCTCCCACTTTCCCTCTACCTCTTATTTCGTCCCAAAGAGAGAGTCGCGCATCGCCAACTTCTTTATCCTGCTTTTCCACACAATGCGTATGCACGGTCGGAAGTCAGAAGGGCGTAACTCCGATTCTTAAATCTCACGGCTTTATGCCCTTTTTCTCCTTCCTCCTTCTCTTCTACTTCGTCCACCTTTTTCCGACCCCGATGTGCAGTGTGCATACAAATATGATGAAAATTTATCGGGACGCAGATGCGATGGAAATCTCTTCCGTCGGCTTCGAAAGTAAGGACGGAAAACATTGCGCAAGACGCTTTGTGAATAATGGGAAATCGTCTGAGGTAAAAGTGGTGAATATCGCCCACCGCGACTGGAACGTAAATCAATTATACAGTGGAGAGCAAAGCAGAATAATAATAATAATAATAATAATAATAATAATAATAATAATAATAATAATAATAATAATAATAATAATAATAATAATAATAATAATAATAATAATAATAATAATAATAATAATAATAATAATAATAATAATAATAATAATAATAATAATAATAATAATAATAATAATAATAATAATAATAATAATAATAATAATAATAATAATAATAATAATATCAATAATACACAGAGACTTTTTGGAAATGGCGGTATGCGCTTGAAACGAGAGACGATTCATGGAAGTAGTCTCATGAATGGTTCGAAAGTGTCGACGAATAAACGCCGTTGCGGAAACTCGTCGAGTGTCGGTGACGTAGGCAGGAAGCGTTAGCGCTTCGAGCGTCGGATATTGGAAACCCGTGTAATTATCGAAGTCTAAAACCCTCCGGCAAAGGCGTTCCTGTATGGTTAACCGGGGCAAAACGGGATGGAGAAAAAACAAAGACCATTTCGCTGGACCCGTGACTATGAGCTGACGGTTTATATGAAATAAAAAATCAAAGTATCCCCAAACGTTAGCCCGTATATGTACAATATTCGAAGTCACGAATTTAGCCCAGTCTTTTCGAATATTGAATCGAATTTTTCGAACCAAATTTTGACGTATTCCATTTCGCCCCGTGTATGCAGTATACAGCTCCTATTTTGCCTTTTACTCCATAGATTTCCGTTTTTAGTGGCGAGTGCCAATGATCGCCAGACAACCTCGAAATATAAGGGATGGTAGTGGTTGGTCTTATCAGTTAGACAGGCTCGGAGTCTCAAAGATAGTAGTAAATAACGGTAATAGTCAGACAGTACCAGAATAATATAAATAGTGGCAAACCGATGGGTAACGGTACCCATAGTTAAAGGCCGTACTGGTCAGGCATAATTATTTTAAAAATCATTGAACAGTGGTAACATCCAGTAATGGTCAGAAATAGTCAGGCGGTATTAAAGTAAAGGAAGTAGTAGTAAATACCAGTTATTGACAACACAAAAATACCGGTACCCGTAGTTAAAGGCCGTACTGGTCAGGCATAATTATTTTAAAAATCAATGAACAGTGGTAACATCCAGTAATGGTCAGAAATAGTCAGGCGGTATTAAAGTAAAGGAAGTAGTAGTAAATACCAGTTAGAGACAACACAAAAATACCGGTACCGATAGTTAAAGACCGTACCGGTCAGACATAATTAGTTTTAAAATCAATAAACAGTGGTAACATCCAGTAATGGTCAGAAATAGTCAGGCGGTATTAAATTAAAGGAAGTAGTAGTAAATACCAGTTAGTGACAACACAAAAATACCGGTACCGATAGTTAAAGACCGTACCGGTCAGACATAATTATTTTTAAAATCAATAAACAGTGGTAACATCCAGTGATGGTCAGTAATAGTTAGGCCGTATTAAAGTAAACTAAGTAGTAGTAAATACCAGTTATGGACAACGCGAAAATACCGGTACCCATAGTTAAAGGCCGTACTGGTCAGACATAATTATTTTTAAAATCAATAAACAATGGTAACATCCAGTAATGGTCAGTAATAGTCAGGCTGTATTAAAGTGAACTAAGTAGTAGTAACTACCAGTTACGAACAACGCAAAAATACCGGTACCCATAGTTAAAGGCCGTACCGGTCAGACATAATTATTTTTAAAATCAATAAACAGTGGTAACATCCAGTAATGGTCAGTAACAGTCAGACGGTATTAAATTAAAGGAAATAGTAGTAAATACCAGTTATGGACAACGCAAAAATACCGGTACCCATAGTTAAAGGCCGTACTGGTCAGACATAATTATTTTTAAAATCAATAAACAGTGGTAACGTCTAGTAATGGTCAATAATAGTCAGGCGATATTAAAGTAAAGGGAGTAGTAGTAAATACCAGTTACGGACAACGCAAAAATACCGGTACCCATGGTTAAAGGCCGTACCGGTCAGACATAATTATTTTTAAAATCAATAAACAGTGGTAACATCCAGTAATGGTCAGTAACAGTCAGACGGTATTAAATTAAAGGAAATAGTAGTAAATACCAGTTATGGACAACGCAAAAATACCGGTACCCATAGTTAAAGGCAGTACTGGTCAGACATAATTATTTTTGAAATCAATAAACAGTGGTAACATCTAGTAATGGTCAATAATAGTCAGGCGGTATTAAAGTAAAGGAAGTAGTAGTAAATACCAGTTACGGACAACGCAAAAATACCGGTACCCATAGTTAAAGGCCGTACCGGTCAGACATAATTATTTTAAAAATCAATAAACAGTGGTAACATCCAGTAATGGTCAGTAATAGTCAAACGGTATTAAATTAAAGGAAATAGTAGTAAATACCAGTTATTGACAACGCAAAAATACGGGTACCCATAGTTAAAGGCCGTACTGGTCAGACATAATTATTTTTAAATCAATAAACAGTGATAACATCCAGTAATGGTCGGACACCATAAGAAACAAAGATCGCTGCAGCCTGGCGCATCGCAGAACTGTTATGCCACTGTGGGGAACCCTTGCTTTCGCTCATTGGCTTGCGACATTATTTTCTCGAGCGACACATGGCGGTTGCGTAAGTTTTAAGGGGGTTGCAATGGTATTGTGTTGCTTCTTCGCCGGTCTTCGGCAGCAAAGGTCGCAGCTGCCGGCAAACTTGAGTTTGCCTCAGACGACATTGTACAAAGAAAGTTGGAAACCACTGGCTCCCATAGGAGCTAGGGACTTGCGCTCGAACGCTCGATTAACACAATGGAAGGTCCTTTGCAATTTTGAAATCAGTGCAATTTGCGCTCTCCCACATTTGCCCATAGTGTATGCTAGTCGAAGCAAAAGGGCCTTTCCATGCAGAGTCACACCGTGACCCACATGACCAATGTCTCGGAAACTTACTGCTACCCATTTCGCAAACATCGCGGTAACGATCGTGTATCATTGTTCGCCGAAATTTACATAACCAAGGTGAACCGCCATTCCGACAAATGTATAAAGAAATAAAAATAATAAATAAATATATATCTTTATATTTATTAATTTATATTATATATATTTAAGATTAAAAAATATTATTGATTAAAAAAATCATGTTTTTGAAAATTGTCCGGCAAAACGGACCCTCGGCCCCTTGCGAGAAAAAAAAAAATCGTTAAAGAAAGTCCGCTTTGCCCCACTCTCCTGTACTTCGTTAGTAGGAAATTTGGCGCCCCTTTGTCGCCGCACTTTGTCGGACAAAAGTGCCATCAGGGATGCGATTCCGGCGGTCCTTTATTAGCCGAACAGCGAAAGTCGAGTTTACCTTCGTCAGACTTTTGATTTGCCCGCGTCGTTTGGCAAAAGTTTGCTGTACTCTTTCGAGTCTCACCGCTCAATCGGGCACACCGAAGCAATATGATACACCCACGCCTCGTGGCTGCGGTAACATTATTAAAAAACTTGTCCGCACGCTCGTCGTGTACACACAAGAGCGTAACAGCTCGGGTGAATTGCGCAACTCACAAGTACACAGTATATTATCTTCGTTTTTTTTTGTTCTACGAGAAAAAGATGTAAAAAAGACAAATTCGTCAATTTTTTTTACACAAATTATCGTGAAGATAATTTTCCATGAATTAGAATGGAAGGAAAAAAAATCATTTTTGTAAAAAAGTTCGTATCAATTTTGTTATTTGTTTCGGGCAAAGGTGAAACATACTGCCCGCATATATTTTCCAGAGAAAGAAACATTATTGTTTTGTGTAAAAATAAAAAGCAATTGTTATTTTTTTAGACTCTTTTGTATCGTGAAACGGGCGTGCGAGAAAAAAAATCCAATTAACTCTCCGTGCCAGGTGAGTCGTCGCTTTAAAATTTGTTTGCCAAAAGAGTGTGCAACGTAATGCATACGGGTTGTTGGGCAATTATTGTGTAACGACCGTGCGAGCGCAGTTTTCTCGTCTCCATCCGCCCTGCAGTCGCGGCCTGCATGACATCAGAAAAAATTGCTCGCCGTAATGGGGTGGTGGAAGTGTCTTTCTTTTTTTTTCTATTTCTCCTCACCACCTAGAAACATTTATGACAAATTCCGGAAAGCTTTACGACATTCGCCCGGTGCTTCAATCAAAATCGAAAGATAAGTTTGAAAATACATTTTTTTCACATTTCAAAGATACCATTTTTTTCAAAAATTTAAACAAAAAATTTTTTATTCGTCAAGTTTGTGGACGAAGAAAGCGAAAGAGCCATAAGGGGTTGACATTTCAAGGGAAATCTCGACGGAAGCGAGAAACTCGTCGGAGAGTTTATGAGAGCAGAGACAAACTTTTTCGCCCTGTTCATTTCCACGGCTTCCGGTCGAGAGTACCTTCACATTATCTCGACGACTCGAGTAACCGAGCTATTAATCGAGTGAATCTGCGCGTGACTTACCCGAGTATTACGGGTGATATAATTTTTCCCCTCGCCCGATCCGGTTTGAAATGTGGGTTAAAAATCATGGCCACGGCTGTGAAAGCTGTATTTGCCATATCACCCACATTTTCAGGGTGATATGGTCAAATTTTTAGACCACTCGATCCAGTTTTAATGCTACTGCGGGTCCAAAGGACACGCATGTGGGAAAATTATGGCCCACTGGTCAAAACACCATGATATCACCCTCATAATTCGGGTGATGGAAGCAACATTTGGTCGATCCGGTTTGAATGTGACGGTGGGTTAAACAAACTTGTCCGTCGCCAAATTATGGCGCACGGGTTAAAAGTATGGCGATATCACCCTCATATTTCGGGTGATATAGCTAGGCTCTCGACCTGCTGGTCCGGCGTAAGTGTCACAGCGGCTTACAAAAACTTGCCCGTCGTCAATTCATGAACCGTGGCTTCGAAACATGACCATATAATCCGGGTGATATATCTTTGATTCCCAGCCATATGTTACTTAACCAATCTCTGACAGAAAGTTTGCAGCGTTACATGATCCACTGATAGGGTCCCGACGAGACGTCTTCGGGACGTTATCAGATGCCCGTGTAACCCTCTATAATTTTCACCCGGCCTGTACAATATTCTTTGAACTATTAATCCCAACAATCCTTACGTGCGGCAACGCGTATCTTTGGTTTTCAGCCACTTATTCCTGAACCAATCTCTGACAGAAAGTTTGCAGCGTTACATGATACCCGGATAGGGCTCTGACCAGGCCGCTTCAGGACGTTATCAGATGCCCGTGTAACCCTCTAAAATTTTCACCAGGCGTGTACAATATTCTTGGAACTATTAATCCCAAGAATCCTTACGCACGGCAACGCGTATCTTTGGTTTTTAACCTCTTATTCCTGAACCAATCTCTGACAGAAAGTTTGCAGCGTTACATGATCCACTGATAGGGTCCCGACGAGACGTCTTCAGGACGTTATAAGATGCCCGTGTAACCCTCAAAAATTTTCACCAGGCGTGTACAATATTCTTGGAACTATTAATCCCAAGAATCCTTACGCACGGCAACGCGTATCTTTGGTTTTCAACCTCTTATTCCTGAACCAATCTCTGACAGAAAGTTTGCAGCGTTACATGATCCACTGATAGGGTCCCGACGAGACGTCTTCAGGACGTTATAAGATGCCCGTGTAACCCTCTAAAATTTTCACCAGGCGTGTACAATATTCTTGGAACTATTAATCCCAAGAATCCTTACGCACGGCAACGCGTATCTTTGGTTTTCAACCTCTTATTCCTGAACCAATCTCTGACAGAAAGTTTGCAGCGTTACATGATCCACTGATAGGGTCCCGACGAGACCTCTTCAGGACGTTACCAGATGCCGGTGTAACCCTCTATAATTTTCATCAGGCGTGTACAATATTCTTGGAACTATTAATCCCAAGAATCCTTACGCACGGCAACGCGTATCTTTGGTTTTCAGCCACTTATTCCTGAACCAATCTCTGACAGAAAGTTTGCAGCGTTACATGATCCACTGATAGGGTCCCGACGAGACGTCTTCGGGACGTTATCAGATGCCCGTGTAACCCTCTATAATTTTCATCAGGCGTGTACAATATTCTTGGAACTATTAATCCCAACAATCCTTACGTGCGGCAACGCGTATCTTTGGTTTTCAGCCACTTATTCCTGAACCAATCTCTGACAGAAACTTTGCAGCGTTACATGAGATCCTGATAGGGCCCGGACAAGACCGCTTCAGGACGTTACCAGATGCCGGTGTAACCCTCTAAAATGTTCACCAGGCGTGTACAATATTCTTGGAACTATTAATCCCAACAATCCTTACGTGCGGCAACGCGTATCCTTAGTTCCCAGCCATATGTTCCTGAACCAATCTCTGACAGGAAGTTTGCAGCGTTACATGATCCACTGATAGGGTCCCGACGAGACCTCTTCAGGACGTTATAAGATGCCCGTGTAACCCTCTAAAATTTTCACCAGGCGTGTACAATATTCTTGGAACTATTAATCCCAAGAATCCTTACGCGCGTCAACGCGCAACATGAAACGACGAGGATCTCAGCCACGTCGAGGAGTCCTTTGATCAAGGGAATCTCATCCCGAAGACGCCTCCGTCCCAGCTCCGAAGCGCTTCGACCGCTCCCGATGCTCCTCCGCCAGCTAAACCCACTTTCGACAGCGAATTTTCAACGTGGCACTACGACAAAAGAGTTTAGAGTTACGTGAGAGAGCCGAGTCTCGAATTGCGAGTGTCTTGTCTGCCTTTGATTTGCCGGAGCAGTTCAACTCCCACGCATTGAAACACGTCACCATCCCCATCCATACACGGTCCCACCTTCCCGTCGAAAGCTCACCGAACCGTATATTATCTTAGGCGCAGGAAGATCAAAGTCACGAGAAATCACGGTTGTCGGCTTAGGGCTGTTTTTTTTTTTTTTTTTCGTTGTTTTTCCTTTCCAAACTACTTTGACGGGTCGTACATCAGGTATTAAGATTTTCCCGCTATGCAGGCTTGGTCCACCGCGAGAGTTTTCCTTTTCTCGATTGGACGGTGATTGGCGAAGAGCCGAAAGATCTTGGGGGCTTTTTACCGGTCCTCGTCCCTCCTCCGCCTAGGCGATCCTTTTTTCCTCCCCCACATTTTCTTTGCAACCCTCTTATTTTCATACAATATTCATCCGGAGGGTGACCCGCCGAATCCTCCCTTGCTCACCCGAGGATCCTCGAGATTCAAGGTTATCTTCGTCAATCGGCGGCACGATTGGCGGCGAGAAACAGATTTTTTTTTTTTAACAATTCTTGTCGTCCTGACGTTTTTTTTTTACAACCGGATTATTCAGCACGCGCACGTCGATCGAAGGAATAATTCCTACTTGAGGCAGGGCTGTATCGCCTGTTTGGGATGCGGCGGGGTAGGCGCGAGCAAACGGCGCCAGCGGGAAAGCACGGAGGAGGCTTCTCCACCCGGCAACAGGTTGCTCATATCTCGGTACGTGACTTTATTATCGAGAACGGAGTTCCGCGACCGCTGGATGCTAATACTTTATACCCGCTTCGAAAGTTTTTATCGCACTTCGCCGGATCCCGTTCCGTACGAATTCGCAACATTACGCCTTGTGAACCCACGGGCGTTTGTCACTTGATCAGAAAGAACGTGAAAAAATTACAAGTGGAATTAAAATTACTAAATTGAAATACTTTTTATATATATATATATTTCCAATTATTTTATTATGTTTTTTTGTTGATTCATGATCCCAACACACACCAAACGAGAAATCGGTCACGTTTTGCTGATTTTACCAGTCGTTTAGTTTTTTTTTTGTCAATCCTCTGTGTCGACTATCCAGTTTTTATATATATATATATATATATATATATATATGTTTTATCCTTGCGAACGACTGGCTCGAAGTGAGGCCAAGACTAATATCGGATTTATGTTCGGCCCGCAAAAGTACATCGAATTGTATGGGCGCGAAGATTTTTCTTAAATTTTCAATTTTTAATAAACAAAACATTACCTCGTCGGACTTCTTTTTAGGATTCTCATTGCCCTCTAACAACGGGGAAAAATTACTCTTCGCTTCCAAAAATTTGCCTCTCTCGTGTATTTTTTCTGGTACAACACGATGGACCCTCAGCTTTCCCGTGAGTCAATCGGAAAGCGGGGATATCGTCGTTTAAAAGTAACCAGCAATCGGTATCTTCACCGAAACATCGGCATCGAAAAAAGCTCTCGCTGGGCTTTTAGAGCGCACATCCAAAGTATGTTTTCCCGCTGATCACGAATTCATCGCTCATTTTACTCCCACCATAATATTTCGCACAAAAACCCTCGCCGGAGCCAAAAAAAAAAAAACAATTATGGTGCTTGCGAACCAAACAGTTTATTTTTGGTCCTATCGGACCTAAAATTAATATTGCGGTTCTTTCCGCACCAATCCGTACAAAACCAAAAAAGCCCGATTTTGCGGAAGTAAAGAAAAAATAAAAAATAAAAAACTTTTTCGAAATTTAATTTTTCACCGATTGACCGATCCGATAACGGAATCCACCATTCCAGTCGGGGTTATCACGTTATCACTCATCAAATACACAGCCTCCCGCACCGATTGTCCAGTCGTTGATCGACGATACCGATTACCAATGCGATTAATGTCCATGGCCAATAATGAAAAGGGCTTAACGCCCATGCGAAAGTATATTTGTTACGCCCTTTTGGTTCTCAGCCGTCGATATATGTAATAACGAGGCTTTGATAGGCATCAACGTTATCGGGTCGTTTGGATAGAAAGAGACAACGTTATCGGGTCGTTTGGATAGAAAGGGTCAGAACGGGGCAAAATGGACCACCCAGCGAAAGGTTTACCCTCCATACAGAACACCTATTAATTAACGATTTCGGTATTCGTTATTGGAAATGACGCAACACCCGTTGCATGTTCGGTGGGATTAATAAAAAATTGCCATCATCTGCGATCGCTGACGTAATATTGCCGGAGCAATGTAACTCATTTATCGATGAGTCTTTTTATTTTTTTTTTTTAATATACAGATCGTCGAGTTGCGTCCAAAATGTTAGTTGTTAATTTCAAGCAGAAAGGAAAAATATGGCAATGGCATGAAAAACGGTGGTCCAGTTCGTATTTGACACGAATCTTTTTGTCAGCACTACGATTTTGAATTTTTTTTTCTACCTTCCACAATTTTTTGTTTTCAGCACACCCATAACATTTTTTTATTTGACGCCCACTTTTATTTGGTTTAAGTAAATTATTTATTAGATTTAAATAAACATTTATTTTAATCAAATAAATATTTTACTTAAACCAAATAAACGGACAAAATGAGCCCCAATCCCCCCCCCCCATCGTCACCTCCACAAATGCTATCCCCGAAAGTAAAAATATTCAGTCGGTAAACAAATCTGTAATACATTTTTTTAATGGCTTTTATTTAACCCAAATAATTAAATGAACATATTATCTGGATTTTATTAAATTATTTAATTTAAAAAAATGTTGTTCCACAATTTCTTTCGATAAATGTCTGGATAAATTTGTCGAACTAATCTATCAAGTCACTCGGATCTGTGGCTCGTCCGAGAGAGGAGACATTAATTAACGGCGTTCCATTAGCAATCGGCTTCACCGAGCTAATTTCCCGAATTTTTTACGCAATTAAAAAAAAAGCTTAAATTCACTTATCAAGACTTTACTGAGGGGTGAAAATTCGTCGGAAAATTGTGACGAGCGTCAAGACGTGTAATCCGTCGTTCAATTTTACGAGATCAGAAGTCCCGCGAATTACAATCGTGCAGGAAATATCTTCGAGGGTTGGAAAAATCGACCAATTTCCCACCATCCGTACTCATAGAAAAAAAAAAAAAAAATATTAATAATAAAAACAGTTTCTTGCCAGGCAACACTCCACTTTGAGTTCACAAGCAAAATCCCGTTAAGTTTAACTCGCGGAGCCTGCAACGCTCGCGAACCGCCAATTTAATTGCAACGCGATACCATCAGAAGGCGATAAAAAAAATAAAAAATGAAAATAAAAAGAAAATTTAAAAGAACACTGGTGTTTTCCGTGGATTAAAAGTCCTATCGACAGCTATTTTGGCCACTCGTAGAATAAAGTTTGATCGGACTTTCGAAGTTTTTGTTATAGATTGAAAAAACAAAATATCAATAAAATATGAATACATCAATATCTATCCATAAATATGAAACAAACACAAAAAAATTATATAGTATGAATACAGGGACGTGCGCGGGGCAAAACGGACCGGCATTTTTTTTAACGGCCCGTTTTGCCCCGTTAAAATCACAGTTATTTCCTCGACTGCGAATGATTACAAAAAAAAAAAAAAAAAAAAAAAAAAAAAAATGAAAATAAAAAGAAAATTTAAAAGAACGCTGGTATTTTCCGTGGATTAAAAGTCCTATCGACAGCTATTCCGGCCTCTCGTAAAATAAAGTTTGATCGGAATTTCGAAGTTTTTGTTATAGATAGAAAAAACAAAATATCAATAAAATATGAATACATCAATAATCTATCCGTAAATATGAAACAAACACAAAAATATTATATAGTATGAATATAGGGATGTGCGAGGGGCAAAACGGACCAGCGTTTTTTTAAACGACCCGTTTTGCCCCGCTAAAATCACAGTTATCTCCCCGACTTGGAACGAAATATTAACTGATCAAATCGCAAACACGTGTGTTGGCTCTATGCAAACTTTCACCCTCCTCCTAACGCCGGAAAGCAGCGCAAGCGAAGTCTTCGCGAGCCCGCAGAGCCGTCAGAGCAAACAAATCACCAACGAGGATATCTCGACGCTGGTGCAAACATTTTCTAGCTCGGAGACGTTCCGAGCTGCGTATTATTTGAACGTCGCAATTGCTATCATTCCCGGTCGAATGGGCGAGATGAGACGTCGCTTTTTTTAATACATATATATTTTTTTTCACTCCTAAACTTCGTCGACAAAAGTAAAGCTTTCTGTGTGAGGACGAAAGGAAGAGTGAGAAAAAAAAAAAAGAAATACAACCCTCCAAGGTGTGATGCATCTTCGCGTGCCACTCTCAATTCTTCGCAACGAATGTGTTGCTTATATGAAGGAACAAACCCCACAAGGACCTTTGAGCGGAAGCAATTTACACGCGAATGACTCACGCTTGGGCGTTCGTGCAAACTCGCGGGACAAGATGTATGGAATTCCGCGTCCCGGACGCGGAGAGGGGTGGTTCCACTACCCGTTGTATTCCCATCCGTGACGCAGATGCGCTTACTTTTTTTGTTTCGCCGCCAACATGGATTCGCGCCTGGGGGCCGTGCTAGGACGAGTAATGTAATTTTTGAATATTTCGAAATCGTACACAAGCGAAATTGCGCAATAAGACGGGGAACTTATTACTGCCTACTCCGAAAAACATACGACCTCTCCGGATAGGGGAGAGCGGGGCAAAATGGGACTGTTGGGCAAAACGGGACAGCGGGGGTAAAACTCAATTTTTCCCATAATTTTTGGATGCCCCATTTTGTCCTAACGATACATCTGGATTTTCAGCGCCGTTTTGTCCCACTCACCTTCACCGCCACCATCCAAAAGTTATTGGAAAATTGCGTTTTGCCTCATTATCCCGTTTTGCCCCGCTATGCCATTTTGCCCCGCTCTCCCCTATGTACGGAAATCTTCGCGGAGCAATGGGCTTATTTTCCGACGAAGATTGCAGACTCACTGTGACCCACGAACGTTCTCCCGAGTAGACATTTTCGAGCGTTACATCGGGCCCTGATAGGGTCCTGATAAGGCCTTTATCAGGCCCGTATCGGGGTCCGATGTAACGCTTGAAAATTTCTACTCGGGCTGTTACAATGGACATTGCGACACGAGAGAAAAATTCAATATTTTTACGATTGTTTCATATTCTTCTATCAATTTATTCTTTTTTTTTCATAATTGTCTATCCTTTTCGTATTTTTTTTTATTTATATTTTTTTTTATCCATTTCATCTTTTTTATTCATATTTTCCTATGCATTTCATATTTTTGTGTTAACATTTGTCTATTTATCTCATACTTTAATAGACTAGATAGTAGCAAAACGGATTTACGGTAAAAATGTCACTCGTCAAAATTCGCGACTTTCACCGAAAATGTTTGCAACAGCGCAATTATTTTGATTAAAAAAGAGCAGTTTTATTTACGACTTGCACTGAAAAATGCATGTACCGACCACGAGTGCGGCGGTGTCGGTGCGAGCGTTCGAAAGTTCTTCGGATCGTCGAGAAAACCATCTCATTTCACCATGAACTCTCAATTTGATTCTCTCGAGGCCGTAAAAAAAGGAAAAGAAGGCGCACAGGTGGGTCGTAAAAGTGTCGGGCGCTCACCGTGCGACGTTGTATCGTTTTTGAATCTCTTGTTTGTTCGTTTTGCTACGTAATTTTCTCGATGCGGTGCTCGCGCGTCGGTTTACTCAAGGGACGAATACACGAGTTCGGTTAAACATTTTATTTTTTTTTTCTCCTACTCCCTTCCTCGCTGTGCACACCAGACCTATCATGCATCCCTGCACCTGCAACCGACCCGTAAATGTTGGAAAATTACGTCGCGAAAAAACGAATTGGCGAAAAAAAAATCATACGAGAAACCGTAAGAATCCAGTACGTCGAGGTTTAATGCAGGAAAAATTCCGCGCCCTGGTACTACGATTATCCGGGTATTAAAGGCTCGAAGCAATTGAATTATCCACTTTCATTAAAATTAATGTAATTCTCATCAGACAAATATTTACGATTATCCGGGTATTAAAGGCCGGAAGCAATCAAATTATCCACTTTTATTGAAATTAATGTAATTCTCATAACCCAATTATTTATCGGTACGAAAAAAATAATGTGTTTTTTTACCTCCCAGTTTTCGAAATAGACTCGGTCGAGGTCTTCAAATTACACAAAATGATTTTTTTTTGCTCTCAAAAAAAGAGAAGAATTTTGAACCACAAGAGAAAAGAATTTCAGAGATTTACAAAGCGATGCGCCGGGCATCCTCGCGATTCTCACATACGAGAAAGATTTCTCTCGCGTATCCTTCGAACAAATGATAATCCATAATATCGCGGGTGTCACAGCAGGGGGGGCGAGTTGGAAATTTCCGTCGGTACAGGTGGCTGCATCAGCTGTCTCAGATCGAGCTTTTCATGAATCATTAATGTCCGCCTGGGGAGATGACTGGGTCTTTTGCTTGGGCAACCGAGTTTAAATTCGCATCGGTATGCACAGTCCGCGCGTTATGTATCCAGCGCGGTAACCCGCTGCTCTCGATATATCACGCTTACGGAATAATGTATCTCACGCGCATCCTTTCCCGATGCGATCGTCCGGCCAGACCCTTATCGACACCCCTGCCAATCTTTGACGAGGCTACGATCGGAATATTAATATAACTCTTGAATTCCTCGCCTACGCAGCTTCGCCTCGTTCGATTTTGCCAATTTACGGCTCATCGTGGCCACATCATTTCGCCGAAACTACAATCGGCCGAACCGTCGGAAAGTCGTGGGTCCGAACGCGCTTCATCCGAATAGTCAAACATCCGAAACTTTATTTTTCCGAATCGTTATTTTTCCGAATTGTCAAATTTCCGAAACTTTATTATTCCGAATCTTCATTTCGGCGAACGTTACTCTTCGGAAATAGTAATTGACCGAACGTCATTTCTCCGAACCGGCATTTAACCGAACTTCATTTTTCCGAATAGCAATTTCACCGAATTTCATGTCCCCGAATCGTTAAGTTTCGAAACGTCAAATCGCCGAATCATCATTCTTACGAATTGTATTTATCCGAAAAGTCTTTTGTCCGAAAGTCATTTATCCGAAAAGTCTTTTATCCGAAAGTCATTTATCCGAAAAGTCTTTTATCCGAAAGTCATTTATCCGAAAGTCATTTATCCGAAAAGTCTTTTATCCGAATCGACTCGTACTGAATCGCTTCGACAGTTCATTACTCATCTGAACCTGTACCATTTTATCCCCAGCGGTGAACAGATATAATAGCAGATGGTCAGAATATTCACTCATACTATATAGTTTCGTGATTCGGACGAATGAGGATTCGGACGAATGACGATTCGAACGAATGAGGATTCGGCGACTTCACATTTGGAAGTTTGAAGATTAGGAAAAGTAACGATTCGGCAGTTTAACGATTCAGAAAAATAAAGTTTCGGATGTTTGACTATTCGGATGAAGCGCGTTCTGACGCATGACTTTCGACCATGCGACGATTCGACCGATTGTAGTTTCGGCGAAATGGTGTGGCTCCGTACATGTTTCACCTCGCCTTAAGGCGACGCGATATCAGTTCACTGTCATTCATCCCAAACTCGGTCGGTAATGAAACTACAATGAACTTTTCTCGGAGGTAGGCAGTCTAACCTCTTGAAGAAGTGAAAGACTCTAAGAATTTCCATTTAGAGAGAAATGTAATACAGTCTGTTTTACCGACTGTGTCCGTTTAAGACCGAGAGAGGGACGTGTTGTGAGTAACACTGAGAACATGTTACATGTCACTATCGTGAGGCGACTCGATACCCGTTCACTGTCACCCGGCCCAAACTCGGTCGGTAGCGAGTAACTGCAATCAATTTCCGTCACAAGTGCCGAGGATTTCCGGTCAAAAGCGAATTCTCACTGGAAGCGGTAAATTCGTCAGAACAGTTGAAAAAACTTTGTTACAGTTTTTGTTACCGACCGTGGTAAATCGCTTGCTCTTAATTTTTTAAAAAAAGCAAAAATCTCGTTGAGATAAATCTAGAGCGATATACGTGTCAAGTTTGATGAAAGGCTTTCAATTTTGTAATTTTCTGAAACCCCCAAACTCATCGTCTTACGTCAACTGTTAAAATTTTGGAGGACAGTTTCGTCGAAACGATGGACCAAAGTCCATTAACATCGCGGCCCTGCGGTCCAACCCTGCGTTGAATAAACTCTAAGCTCGTGCCAGAGTAAGTGGGGCAATATGGCCCACCCCGAATAGCCCGTAAATTGATTGTCCATGCACCCAAGCCGTGTAATCACACTTTAACCGCAATGCAGTTTCTATCCAAAAGCTGCGACAACAGAATTTCCCGTTATAGGAATTCTTGCAGCGCAGTGCCGTAGCTCATCGGAATCATGAAACCCGTTCAACGGAAGCAATCGACGAACCAAACTTGAGGGCGTTTCCTTCGTCGGTGTAACCGGCGAGTTACTCGCTAACGAGCTTTCCCCAGACCCAGCGAATAACCTTCTCCATTTCACCCAGATGGGAGCAGTTCACGATAACTGAACTAAAAAGTGGTCGACAATAAAAAGTTTTAACGACAAAAATAAATGTAGAAAATATTAGACAGTTTTTTCTGTTTTACCAAGCAATGCGTCAAATTTGACCTCGAAGAAAGTCGAAAATAAATTCGATGTATTGTGGATTTGTAATATAATTTTTACACCGTGCATATTCAAGGCATTCTATTTTTAATCAAAAAGTCCAAATTTTGAAGGCTTTTGTATTGATCGGAAATGAAAGGAAAAAAAAATAATTCAATGTTCGGACGCTCGTTGAGAGAAAAATTGACACTTTAATTCTGAAAATGTTTAAGTATCAATTTATGCACAAAACCATTACAATAAACATAAAAATAATGTATTAAATTTCGTCAATTTCGTCACAGATGGATAGATTGGCATTTATTGTACAGTAGTGCGATCCTCTAGGCACATCATCCAACCAACAATAACAGTAAGTACATGAGATAGAGAGAGAGAGAGAGAGAGAGAGAGAGTGGGGCAAAGTGGACCAGCTAAGCAATTTACGAAGTTTTATCGACACAACGTGTCTTAATTTTTTTTTATATATATACGATGCATCTGCCATATTTGGTTGGCGTGTCTGGACCTAAAACAATTGGGACCAAAATGGCTCACTACCAAAAATGTAAGAATAGATTAATTTGAAATCCGAAAAAATCACGACTCACAGGGCTTTACCTTAATGACCATATTCATTGAGAAACAATGAATTATTGAAATACGAAAAATGATTTGGGATAAAGTCGACCGCTTTGGCTGAACGGTGTTTAGAAGAGCAGAGCCCATCGTAATCAAGGCTAAAAAATTATTTTTACTAAGTTTTAAAAAATCATTATATTTTTATCTCGTCGACAACATATGTTTTCTCAAAGTTGCTTATTATTCGTCGAATTTAATGTCGCTTCGCGACCGGATATAAACGATTATTAAAATGTAATGAAAACAATTTGCACTGTTGAAATGCTGTATTCGCGATAATTTTATGCGCGCACAAATGTACCCGGGAAAAAGAACAAAAAAAAGCAAAACAAAACCCTCACGAAATCAATGTTGCATTTCCATTCGTTCCTCCTCTGCCATTCATTTTTTATTGTCTCTCCTTCGGTGTGCAACAGATGGTACGTGAGTATAAAACGCTCGAGCGAACCCGCGCGGAAAACAACTCGATAATTTTTCTCGTGGAATTGTGGATGAAAAGAATGAAGGAATAAACATTATTATGAATATTTTTTATTATTATTAAATTATAATTATTCAGCCTTCAGTGGGATTGTATTTATCGAACGTTGTGCAAGGACGTCGAAAAGCCTTCGTTATATAAGTATTACAGGATTGCGTAATTTAGGGGGGGGGGGATGGATTACTCCGTGTGACTTTTAGTTTTATGTCCTGCGAAAATTTTTAACTCTGCAAATAAAAGAAAAAGGTGCAAAGTAATTTGGACATGGCTCCCTCATTTATTACAATCTCACGCATAGCTTTCTCTATGAGGAAGTTCGTTGATCGATTTTTGGCTTCATAGAGGAAGCTACGCACAAAATTGCGACATATAAGGAAGCCTTGTGCAAATTACTTTGTACCTCCTTCACATTTTTTAGTGATTTTTAAAGTGTATTTTACTTATTTTTTTGCTCTACTGGTAATATCTCCGATGTATGGCTTTCGAAAACGCGAAGAATATTTTTGCTCGTGATATTTCACGATGATTTTTGCATCTGTAGTGAAGAACGTATTAAAAAAAATTCAACACCTTAGAAAATGGTAACGGGTGGATCGATTCTTAACAAATTCAATAAGGAATATGCTCCATAATAGTTTATTTATGTCGAATTTTTTTCTTAAATATCTAAAAAAAAATTATAAGAGCTGGAGTGCAAAAAGATATTGCAAATGTCACAAAACCCAGACCATTCGATGAATTCTTACCAAATTCAATAGCGAAAAGCTAGAGAGCGGACACATTTTTGTTAAAAAATTCAAAGCTGTACGAATGTTTTCAATATTACGTGAATTGTAACAACCAAAGTCACCTAACTGCTATACTTGTTAAAGTCGCCCTTGAGTTATGGATGGTTCAATTGTACGAACCTGACACACGCGCGCACACATACACCCGTTCAGACATTTTTTTTAATCGTGATTTTCCGACGTTTACATGGAAATATCGAAAAAAAAATGTCGTGAAAACAAAGCCAGGAGGAAGGAAAAAAATTAAACATTCGTCAGATAATTTTTTCGAAATGAAAAAAATATATCTGTGAAATGTGAATTCAAATAAAGTTCGAGGGCACATGTCGTCTATAGACGTGTCAAGGGTGCAACTTGTTGCCGCCCCTCGATAGGTATGCGTCGCTTTTTCACTCGAGGTCCGCGCTGTTTGACTATGTGGTCAAAAGATTTGTTATTTTTTATTAAAAAATCGTATAATCACAAAATTATATTCAAATAAAAAGGGACATATTTACTTCGCACCCTCAAAATCTCAAAGAATGAATTCTCGAAGAATACATTTTCGAATTTATTCATGTAAAACAAAGAACAAGCTCTTTTTCAGGCAAAATTAAAAAAAAAAATCAACACATTATCCGTGTTGCAGACATTTTTTTTAATCGAAAATTTGTGTAACGACGATAAAAATGTTGTTTTTTTATTTTCGGAAAGAGCGGTTTCCTTATAATATCTCTTTAAATATATCTGGCAAGTATGAATGCGATTTTTTTTATTCCCAGATAAAATAACTTTCGTAACATTTTTAAAACGATATAAAAACGCGTCATACAGCGATTTTCCTACACTTTATCTCACCTCACTAAAAATTACGCTAACATTTTACTTAAAAAAAATCGTATCTGTATATTTCACAACCCTACATTCCGAGAATAAATGACCCTATAAAAAAAAAAAAAAAAACAAAAGTTTTTAATATGGCAAAACATATTGCCCGTAAAAATGAATTATTTTTTACCATGATAGTAAAAAAAGAATCTCAGAAGTCAATTCTCATTCCGGCATTTCCCAAAATTGCATAAAAAATCGTTAAAAACATCTCAAAACATGACTGTCAAAAAAAAAAAACCATTAATACATTTACTTCCGAATGTCGGACCTTAGTTTTCAAAAATTCACCGTCGAAAAATAGATGTAACATCATTAAAATTTTTATTTTTTCGGAAACCAAAAAAGAAACAAAATTTCGTCGAAAATGACTAACCTGCTTCCTGGATTATACGTAGGGGGCTTCAACGGTCGAAGATCAGCGACGGCGGTCGAGAGTTTTGTTGATTTCTCGCGAAACTTTTTGAAAATGTCGTTTGCAATTTCTTTTTTTTATCCTCAAATTTTGAGGGAATAAATGATTTATCGGTGGTCGACGATCTCGATGACTTCCGGTTATATCGCGAGACTACGAGTGCCAGTGATAAGTGCCACCGTGTTCCAGGTCTAGCGTCGGCGGTACAGTGGTGAGAGACGTTCGACGATCAGCCCTTAAATACGCACCGTCGAGCTTTGCCATGCGCGTTCCAAGGGGCGCCATGGAATGGCATACGGCTATGCACAAACTGTCCTCTCGGGTCGGGCGAACTTATTTTTTTTTTTATTTGGAATTTTTATGACACGATAATCGCGAGGCAGCCTTTCTCCCTCGGCCATCACAATGCATCGTCCCTTGCGTGAAACTTCCGTACCATATTGTTCACTGGCAATGCGTTAAATGAGACACGATAGCCGTTAACTTCCTCCGACCAAATTGTATCTTTAGATTTTATTCGAAAACATTTTTTTTTTCGAACTTTCAATGTCTTATTTTTATTTTCAATATTCATTATTGTTTGCATTGTCATGTATTTTATTTACAGAAAAAATACTCGGAAATAAGTAGTCTAGAACAGTCTTTGGAACGTTCGAATTTTACTCAAAAAATTGAAATGCTACCCCTTTATTTAGCTTGTTTAACTCTGTATTTCTTATCGTAAAACAAATACACAAAATCTTTCATTATATGCATTACATGCATAAAAAAGTCTGCTCATTGGCTTAACTCCATTCATTGGCCGGTTTACCCTACTTGAATTTTTTACATATTTAATGGCAATACATTTTTTAAATATTTATTAAAAGGTTTAATATTGAATTTCCATTCGAATATTTGACTGTACTTGAGGGGTTTCGCGACATAGTTGCATGCAAATGACATAATATATATTCAACTAGTTTTTTATATTTTCTTTAATTTATTCACGAAGATGAGGAAATGAAAGTGTATAAAGTTTCATGAAGAAAATATGTACAGCACATTATTAATAAGTATATCGATAGAGAAGCTACCCCTCCACCCACCGGAAGGCAGGATTTCGTTGCTTACCGCTGATGGTGACGCAATCACGCCTTGAAGACGAGAACTAGTAACGAGAATTGTGCCCCGTTACGTAGTTCCCGTTGTTCGATGTATCAGGTTCTTTTGTTAGGCTTCTCTGTAAGCTTCGCGGTAACCAATAACCGCTTCATCGTATGCCGGTAATCACCAATATTAATTCTCATCGATATTACACGCATATAAAGTCGGATATCGTAGTCGATACAAATACACATAGGGAACGTTGATTTTTTTTTTTTTTAGCTTCGTATATTTTAACTGCATTTTGAAACACCGAGGGATAATGGGGGTCAAACAAAAGGCATAATTATTTAAGAGGTTCCGGCAATAACAATCTAAGTTTTTCCGCAATTCCATCAGAAAGCGAAGATTTTGCTATTGTGAAAATACCAAAAACTCCTCATTTTCGCAACACTGGCTATAAAAATGGAAATAAAAGTGCAATTTTTTTTAGTCAAAATGGAAATTAAAAAAATCACCGCACAGCGTAATTCGACGTATTTTCTCACGCTGATCACGAATACGATAACCAATTTCGCCTAAGGTCAAACGAGATTATAATAATTGTGCAAAAAAAAAATCTTTTTTTTTAAAGGTGCGGCCAAAGTTCCTTGTAAGTAGTCACGAGCTACTCAGCCCTGTGCCAACCGCACCACGAATAAATCGACGAAAGTATCGTTCGATATTTTCCAGTTTATTTATTTTTCCAAAGTGATTTTTGGACGGGTTATCCAGGTTTCTTTAGGTTTGTAGGTTTTTTAAAGGTTTAACTTCCTCGCAGAGGAAACTGATTTGGTAAGAAAATAATTTTAAAAAATCGATTTTTTAGTGCCAAAGTACAGGAATGAGTCTAAAGTGTCGAGATATGCGATTTTCAGCAAGCATCCGGATGTACGTGTGTGTATGGCTATGTATAAAAGATTTGCATTGTTTGAAATGTCTGTAATTCAAAAACGATTTGAGATAGCGGGTAGGCACGTTTTTTAATTCCATGAAATTTTCATGAAAATTGATGGCCATTTGGAGCTTTTAAGGGATTTTGACATTTTTTAAAAATGTGGAAGCTTTGACCTTCGTAAATTTTACGGTATTATAAGGTATACATTTTAAAGTAAAATGAATTACAGGTTTGTAATCAGCGGTGAAGAATAGATTAAAAATAGCCTCAAAATGGCGAATTACGCAAGTTTCAGTTAGTTGGGGTAAATTTTGATCGTTTCTATTTTATGAAATGTGCACATTTTTTTATGTTACGAAAAAAGATGCAATTAAATTTGTAGATTGATTCCTCTATGAAAAAGCCAAAATCGAACAACGAACTTTCTTATAGAGCGAACTTTCTCATAAAGCTATGCGCAAAAATGTAATAAATGAGGAAGCCATGTGCACATTACTTCGCAATTTTTGTAAAGATTTTGGATTCTTACGTTTTAAGGTTTTTTTTAGGTTTTTAGGTTTTTGCGTTTTTAGGTTTTTTAAAAAGGTTTTAGATTCGTTTTTTAAACACGAGACGACAACAATTTATCTTTCGACCCGACTCACCCTTCGACCCTTATCAGTCCACCTACATCCTAACAGGGGTAAAGAGGAGGGGGCGGCGGAAAAGGTCGTGTACACGGGTTTGGCAGGATCATCGAAACTACACGAGATCGGGCGACCTGACCTGTCGGCTTTGATTCCATGGAATTTCCCGTAGAAGCACCGTTAAAGGAGACGAGAAAATTAAAAATACAGTCTGAAAACACGGTTCTCGAACCGGGAACGCACGAACGCACACACTATACGGTCATTGAAATTTGATAGAACTCAATCCAAACGCGCACTCCAGCTACGTTTCTACCCCATACACGGGGATGACCCACAAAAAAACATTTTTTTTTTTTCTTTCGCAAAGCCATTGTTACACGACGCTTGGATACCCGTGAATATATTTTTGAATACTTTGCGTTCGAAAAACGATTTAACAATTCCGGTAATTATTGGCACAGGGCCCGCAATGTCCTTTCAATAAAATTTCAATAAAAAAAACACATTACTGCATACATAAAAACGCATTGACCACAAAGGTCTACATCTTTTTTTCGTATTGATTTCACTTTTTTTGTTGTAACAAACCGTTTTTTTACAAATACAAAAAAAAAACAATTGTATTATCGAGGAGAAAGAAATTGTAAAGTCGACGCAGAAATGATTTTTGGGCAAGTGATTTTTTTTTCTGATAATGGAAAACCGCTTCTACTCAACATACGAATTTTGTACGCTCACAACTAACGTAACATTGGATTAAGACTGAAAAAGACGTCCGATCGAAGACGCATCGACGGATCCGAGTTAGCATACATTGACTGTACCTTTGTGGCGGCTTTCACGCCTTCCCAAATTATTCACGGTCCGACAATCCATTTCCGCTAAGTGCCTGTGGATAGATGTCTGACAACGAGGCGACCGACCGGTTCCTGGAACAACAGCAGCCGCGATACACCCTAATAGTATTTTATTATTGACATAAGCGTGCTAACGGGACGAACTATACGAATTATACGAATGACCCCACTTATCCGAATGGCTCGAACTATAAGAATGACTCGAACTATACGAATGACTCGAACTATACGAATGACTCGAACTATAGGAATTTCTCGAACTATAAGAATGGCTCGAACTCTAAGAATGACTCGAACTATTGGAATCACTCGAATTATAAGAATGACTCGAACTATAAGAATGACTCGAACTATAAGAATGGCTCGAACTATAAGAATGACTCGAACTATAAGAATGACTCGAACTATAAGAATGACTCGAACTATAAGAATGACTCGAACTATAAGAATGACTCGAACTATAAGAATGGCTCGAACTATAAGAATGACTCGAACTATAAGAATGTCTCGAACTATAAGAATGACTCAAACTATTGGAATCACTCGAATTATAAGAATGACTCGAACTATAAGAATGGCTCGAACTATAAGAATGACTCGAACTATAAGAATGACTCGAACTATAAGAATGACTCGAACTATAAGAATGACTCGAACTATAAGAATGACTCGAACTATTGGAATGACTCGAGCTATACGAATGATCGATCTATTCGACTGATCGAACTATTCGAGCGATTCGAGCATTTCGAACGATTTGAATTTTTAACAGAATTATGTATATTTAATTCGGGTCGTCTTATTCAAAATTTCGAATATTCGTACGTCTTTACCAATTATTAACAAAAATTTGATGTTGTCATCGCTGCCCCAGAGTTCCATTATATCCCGTATACGATAGCGCAACAGCCCAGCGACAGGTGGTCTCGAAGATAAAGGGACCGGGATGAGCTTATCGAAGTTCTACGACACGGCGATTGATACTTGTCATGAATCCATTATCGTTGCACTCAACTTGTGATTGAAAAAAAAATTGATTTTTCAAATTGCTCCTCCCATTGAGCTTTTCTTTCTCCATCCATCACGCAGCTTCAATAATTGTCGCATATACTCGCGTTTTTGTTGTCCTTATCTTTGGCTCTATATCGAAACCCGCACCGTTAACAGCCGAGCACGAATAGAGGGCTGCGCTTTCACGCGATTGTTACGAGTCGGTCCGATATCCGGGAAAAGCGATTTTTAACTGCGATTGCGGAAGCTCCAACGGGTGTCCGCAATGAATTAATGTCCGTCCCCAACCCGAGACACATCTTTTACAAATTTTTCTTCGCATATTTTTTACCGATTAAGTACGTCGTGATTATTATTCTGCGATCGCGTTACCGCAGAATTTTGAATTTATGTGGACATTTTCGTGTGTCTCTCGAAACGGGGAAACTATCAGGTAGGATGGAATTTTTATTTAATTTTCACCGAGTAGGATACATCGCGACCTTCGCGGTAAGAGTAGTAGGGAAGCGTAGCGTGTCAGCATGTATCGTGCTGAGCAGCATTATATGCGGCGAGGCGACACAGATGGGAATTTATTTTTACAAATTTCTTTTTTATCGCTCAATCGATCGCAATCTTTACATTACCCTTAGAAATATTTTGTACCCAGCTCGGTAGGTAACAAAAATTGTAATCGACTTATTTCAAGGGTGCTAAACTTCAATCATGATAAACGTATTATTAGTGCTTGCGCAACTGTCCGGCGAAGACTTATAACAATTCGCGTCCTGTCGAAAATGTTGGAGATCCGTAAAAAAAAAAAAAATTGATTGCAGTTTTTGTTACCGATCGCGGTATTTCGCAGCGCTATAAACAGCGCGGAAGCGATGTGAAGATCCAATCGTCGATCTTTCTATAGACTGTAACAATTGATATGATGGTAAAAATCCGATATCAAAATCATGATATTGCCCGACATACGCCGGTAAAACCGTTAGGTAAAAAAAAAGTAATTCATTTTTCTTTTTCACGCATGCCAATAATTTCCGGTCAAAAGCAAATTTTCACACGAGCCGGATGTCAATTCGGCTTAGAATCTCAGAATCCATGAACGGTCGCCAGCTTGAAAAAAGATTGAAGACAGTTTTTACTACTGATGCCAAAAAATACACCCAAGTGTAAAAAAGTACACCGTTTTGTCTGATAAAAAAAAAATAAGTTTCACGATAAATTTGTAGATTGGAGCAGTAATGCTCCCTCTTGTCCCACATTCCCCAGCACACGGTAGAACCGCGCGGGCGTATCGTGAAACATTGAAACCGGACTCGTCGAGCAAATTGCCGTAACGTTCGTCACGCGTCGCTCCTGATTTTATTTTATTTTTCCTTCTCAGCGTTCGCAAGTCAAAGCTCCGACGCTCGGTTGAGGAAGGCTCAACCGCATAAAGCTTATCCGACTCGTTTCACCGGTTTTTCAAGATTTATTCTCGGTACTCGTCGATCGCCAATCAATTTCAGTGAAAACGTGAAAAAAAAAAAAATCATTTTTAAAAAGTCACTTAACAAAATTGGAAAAAATCCATTTTGAAGAAGCTCGAGAGTGACGGAACAATTTCGCGATGTCGGAGCTCTCCTGGAAAAACAGATCCGAAAGCGATCAACTTTTTACGAGAAAATTCCAAATAATCGTAACCCTGTCGCGTTTGTTCGGCTGCCATCCGCATCCGATATTTTCGGGGGATTCCCCGAGGACCACGAGACTGGCAATATTGTGGTCGATTGTGTGGATCGTCGTGTTGACGACGACTTGGGGATTCGCGTTGCGCGATCTGTTAACAAGCAAGGATATATTTCGCAGCAATGTTTTTCACAAGATCATTGTTCTATTCGGCTTCGTTGTAAGTGCGACGATGTCGGTGATGAGGGCCGAAAGATTCGATAACGCGGTTCGGATAATACAGGAATTCGACGGTGCCGCATGTTACGCCAAGAAGCGCGGTATTGTGGAAAATTTCGTGGCTGCCGGCTTGACGACCCTCACTTTCGCCGGCGTAGCGAGGATATGCATCGTTGAAATCACAAAAATTAATATTGAACCGACTACGTTGATTTATCTACTCGGTATTGGCGTCATTTCGTTGGAAGTTAGTAAATATTGCTTCGTCTTAGCGGCTCTGCACCGCCGTTTCGTGCACCTGAAACGCATCACTTCATCGGGTGAGTCGGGCGCGATGTTTCTTTTCCATTGATTTTTAAGGGCACGCACTATATCGAGGTTTTTAGCGTCGCACAAACACCTTTGTGGTACTTCAAGTACTTCAAACACTTTTCTGGTACTGCAAGTACTCTAGTAATTTTCTGGTATTGAAATACTTAAGTAATTTTCTGGTATTGAAATACTTAAGTAATTTTTTGGTATTGAAATACTTAAGTAATTTTGCGGTACTTCGAGTACTTTGACGAACACTTCGGTAGATACTTTGGGGTGCTTCGTGTAATCGAGTACTTGTGTAGTACTATAAGTAATCAACTGGTCTTCTGGCACTTCAAGTACTCGTGGACTTTTGTGATAGATAGACGGATAGATTCGTTTATTGCGTGTTCTAAGGCCTAAGCCTCCTAAGAACACCGTGCCACGCGGTAAGGTAAACCAGCCAATAAATTGACAGGGCCAATGAATGGACACTTTCCATAAGAGCTCGTGCATAAAAAAAGTCTATTTATTAGCTTTTTCGTCTGCTGAACTGTCCATTCATTGGCCCGTTTACCCTACAATCATGCGGTCACAATTATCAATAAACCAAAAGAATTCAAAGTAACATCAAATAAAATATTTAAATAATATGAAACTAATATAAACGAAAAGTAAGATAAAATTAAGTAAAGTAAAATAAAATCGTACTTTGAGTACTCGACGACTTTTGTGATACTTTAAGTTCTCTAGTACTTTCGTGACACTTTGACTACATCTATGACATATTCTGTACAAAGTGGTGAGTACAAAATACTGAGGCTAAATACCGACACTCTTACGACAAAACTTTAGGTAGTACTTGCGAATAGTGTTCACTTCGCATAAGTTTCACAGAAATGAGAGGATATTGCAAACATTTCTGGACTGTATAATAATCTGAAAAAAATCAAGCATATTAAACGTGCTGAAAAGATTAATTTTGCATAACAATAATTCCATAATGTTATTAAGACATTGATGAAAAATAAAATTGTCGAACAAATCTCCCGAAAACCTAAGTTTAAAAAAAATGAAAACGTTTCGTTCACTTTTCTGAATACGTATGAACTTCTACAGATTTTGAAATTCACTTTCAATTTTTTTTTTTATATGTGGGAAAAACTTGTTAAGTCACAAAATTCAAAGTGAATTTAAATCTGAATAATCTGAAAAAATGCATGCGTATTCAAAAAAATTAACGATTAATTTTTATTGAAAATAAAAGTTATGTTACCGGGAGATTCGTTGAAAATGTTTATTTTTCGTCGATTTGTTAATAACATTTTGAAATTATTATTGTGCAATATTAATCTTTTCAGCGTCTTTAATAAGCTTGATTTTTCAAAGATTTTTATACCATCGAGAAGTGTTTGCAATTCTCTCTCATTTCTCTAAAACTTATGCGAAGAGAACACTATTCGCAAGGACTACCGTAAATAACACCTTCGACCTTTTGATCGAAGTTGGCGTAATAAAATCGAATAGAATGTTAACAATCGATGCAGCATTATTCGCCCCTTTTTGTTTTTTTCCGAGGCTATCGAAAAAAAAATTGAGAAATACAGTACAATTACTGCCAAAAGTTAAACAAGTGACAATGTTTCGGGTTTCGATGTTATATTTGTTAACATTTTTTCCTTCGATATCCCAGACTTGAACGAGAAATATCGGAATAATCGGAATTTTTCGGTGGTTTTAGGAAAAATTGACATAAAATCGTCGAAGGGCGATTATCATCAACCTCTGACAGTGCAGACGGTTTTTATCCTCTATCACAAGCTAGCCGACGCAATTGCTAATGTCAACAGATACTACGATGTGCAGATAGTGTACTGGCTCGGCTACTTCATTACCGATCTGATAATCGTGATTTATGTACTTGCCAAAATGCCGGTGGAAGAGATCGACGCGAGTCATATTGGCCGTCTCGCTTTCGCAATCTACAACCCCGCATTGATTTGCGCCGTGTCACATTTCACGTGTAAAAGGGTAAATATACATTTGTTTGACCGTAAACGCGGATAATGCGCAGAAAAAAATTCGACGATTTTACATTGAGGACGTTTCTTAACCCTTTGCTGGCACTGCAGTATATTTCACTGTTAAAAAAATTTGTAAATTTGATCTACCGGACTGGAAGTTTTTATGCAAAAACTGGTACATTATGTGCTGTTCATGAATGCCTGCACGATCTGAATAGTGCTGCTGTAAGAAAACTAACCAGGCATTCATGAACCGCGGTGTAGAATTATGATGAAAAATGAATGTACTTTTTCATTGAAATTAAAGTAAATTATTTAAATAAAAGTACTCTCATAGTAAAATTAAAGTAAATGATTAAAAATACAGTATTTTCAATGTTTTTAAGACACTAAACACGAATTTTTCATCACAATTGTACATTGAATTCAATATACCAGTTTTTGCATAAAAACTTCCAGTTCAGTAAATTAAATTTCATACGATTTTTTTTTTTTTTTAGCGATTGCTACAGTTCACGAAACGGCTTTTTTCTAATACGTTCTTAAACAATATTCATCAATAAAATTTAAAAAAAATTAAGGCACTAAAATGCACGGAATAAAATGTTTCGACCAAAATTTTACACAATGTTTTTTTTTATTTTGGCGTGAGACTTAAATTGTTTTTTTTTTCTGAAAGTCACGTTTTTCCACGTATATTTGATACCGGAAAGTGGTAAAATGTAGTAGGTGGTAGTAGGAAAAGCTGTTTTCTTTTTTTAAGTTTGCTAGTTTCAGGGTAACGAGCTGGGCAAATTGTTGTTCGGATACGAAGCTCCGACCCTGGCAACGACGGTTTCGTCCCTCGTGAGTTTGATCCACGATTTTAATTATAAGCATAAGAAAATTGTTACTTTTTCTTCCACGATAATCGATAAAAATTCTGATTTCAGGAAAATCTCGAGTTCGGATTTTGGCTATTTCAGCAACCCCTGAAAATCACCGGACTGGAATTATTTTCCGTTGATCTGCCGCTTCTACTGTCGGTTTGTTTAATTTAGGCATTCTAATTTAAAAAATCTCGAAACTCGTGCGATTCGATTTTTGTGAAATAAATCATTTCATCTCTGTTTTTTCCTCAGATGATCGAGGCTGCATCGACTTATGCAACTTTCATATTCCAGATCGAAGACTGAATTCTTTAAATTTATTGTTGTGCAATAAAACGAATTAATAATAATTTGTGGTAAAAAGTAATAAAAAAATTAAAATTAAATTTTCTGTTAACACTGTGGCAGCCAAAAAATGTAACGATAAGGTCATGGGTTGCGCATACGCCACCGAGATCATTTTTTATTTAATTTCTCGATGGGAATTGTATTGCTAATCATGAAAGAAATTTTACCAGATATGAGGTGGAAAAACCAACATCTTTACATTCCCTTATCGCTCCGGCTCATTCTGCAACCCGAAGTGTACACATCACTCGTATTATATTATGCAAACATCTCACATCCCAAATGCGAAACATCTCCGAAGGACCGGAGTCTCAGGGACAGCTGGAACGAGCTTCTCGTGTCGGAAACTCGAGCGAAGCATCGGAAAAGTCGATGAAGAGCGAGACGATTGTCCTAATGGACTACCGAATTGTCTCCATTTGGACAAAACTACAAAACCACAATTGTCCCGTTGTCTCTAAAGTCCTGTTTCGTGGACCAATCTTTTTCGTCGATGAAATTACCGCAGCTTCATCAGGAACGCGAAGTAACCATTCATAATAAATCTGTTTTACGCTACGTTCGGACAAAACCACAATTGGTCAGAACCACTGTGGTTTCGTGTCGGCCGCCAAGCAATCATTTGCACGAATCTATTTTACAGCCGGAGAACTGACACAAAATAGAAATCGGATAGATTATTTTCAGGCAAAATCACAATTATACAATTGTCTCCCAAAGTTCTCATATCGTCGAAACTACCGTTGTTTCGTTCCAAACTTTAAAGAACCGATTACGAGAAACTGTTTTACCAACGGAGAACCGTCAAATCGTTTTGTCAACCATTCGATGTTTTCCGGCCTATTTGAGTTTCTCCAGTCGCATGCCGTCAGGCGAACCCCCCGTCCTCCGCTCTCATTACATTCCCCATCCACGTTATTCACTGTTTCGCCTATCCGGTTCTGTTTGTCACAGGAGCTGGAGTGCGCGTGCGAAAAGAGGACAATTCACTCATCGCCTACTCGCGCTGACAGGGGCGAGGGGAGGGGTGGGTCTCACCAGCTCGCTTGGTTCAATTTTCATCGTCTGCGTTCCATGAAATCTGCTGTCAACACCGAGCGCTAAACACGCGGGGGAGGAGGAACGGGCAAAGAGGTATGAGCTGACATTGCGAGACTGAGCTTCCGTCCGCAGAGGACCAGGTGGCCGAGTGAATGTCGTGAGACCAAATAACCGCGTTTTAAGGACGGGAGTACCACAACATATCAACTGGGTTGGTGTGTTGTCATATCTCCGGCACCCCATTCTTGAAATATTACCAAAATTGAATGTAATATAGTATAATATAATAAAATATAATATAATATAATATAATATAATATAATATAATATAATATAATATAATATAATATAATATAATATAATATAATATAATATAATATAATATAATATAATATAATATAATATAATATAATATAATATAATATAATATAATATAATATAATATAATATAATATAATATAATGGCCATTGCCATTGCCCCGTTGTTGACATATCGCGTGGGCTTTTGTACTTATGCATTATCGGTATTCCCGTGCCAGCAGGATGTGTTTTCTGCCAAAGGTGATACACGGTAAGTGTATTTATATACGGTAAGAACTTTACATTCTTCCTTGCTGAATCCAGTGATGACTTTTCGGAATTATTTTGTATTAATTATACAAAATGAATATTCCTGACAACTTGGGAGCGGTTGGTCTTTTTCTGGTTTTTAACGGTTCAGAAAGTACTGAAATTCTGGACCGAATGAAACCTTTAGTTGGGAATGTATACGGTGAAGCATTCTTAAATATTTTCATTGTTATGCATTGGAAACGCATCGGTGCATGTAACGTGTGCACTTCTCAACTCCCTTACTGTCTGACCGATGTGCGTCGTCTGTGTTGTGGTCACTTTTCGATATTCTGAAAAAAACTTATTATTCCGTACGAGGTCTTTTAGAAGCGTGTCCATCAAAGATTGTAAAAAATTAAAACAAAGGTCGGTGAAATACCAATTCATCCGATTCGCCACGTCAGTCAGAATCCATACAATAATATTAACATTGACCGCAACCGGTGACTAATCGAATATCGTTACCATATTAATTTAACCGACTTAAAAAATGGGCCGATCGAATGAAAGAAAAAGATACATTTATACATATAATTATGAAGAAAAAAATGCTTTCTTGCATATATCTAAACAAAAAAAATATACATGCTTACGTGAAAAAGTCTCAGCTTCACAATTAACACTGTTCACCCGATGAATGATTTTACTGATATTCAAAATCTAAAAAAAACCCCACGTGTACAAATAAAATCATTCAGGACATTCAAAGAACATTATCTAAAATTCTCGAAAATCAAAGAGATGTGTCGATCGTATGGGTTCCCTCCCACCAAGGTATTATGGGAAACGAGAAGGCAGACGCCGCAGCAAGAAAAGCGACTAGCTTAATCGATGAGTGCCTAAATAACATTAAAGTGCTCCCAAAAGTGTTTGAATTCTGCAAGAGAATACGATTATATCGAAACCTATAACTCAAGTAAAAAAAAAAAACTGGCATTAAATGTGACTAAAACCTACACCTTGTAACAGCCACACTCATCTACACAATCTTCATTTTATATGTAAACAAATGTAACCTGTCCTCATTGTACACTCGTCGCTAATAACCTTAGTAGTTGATGCGACATCAAATAAAATAATAAAAAAAAAAAATTAAGACAATAAAAACGGGCAGAAGAATCGTTTCTCAAAAAGCATTAATGTACACTCAGAAAAATAATTTATTTGATGGCTACCGTTTATTTTACTTAAATCAAATAAACGGTGGCCGTTAAATAAATTATTTTTCTGGGTGTATGTGACGTGTAGCTGATCTAAGCAGACAAAATTTATGTCTCTTCGTGACGAACGTGCATCAGTGAAAGGGTCGTTTTTTTTATTCAACTTTGAACTAAACGTACGCAGTTCGAAAAAAATTTTGCTCTCGTTCCTTTTTTTCGATCAATTCAGAGAGATAGGTCGGAGCGCTGCAAAGTTGTGGAACAAAAAGTGACGTTAAGAAAAATTAAATCTCAGATGCCGCAAGATTTTGGGAGAATGAAGCTCGGTCTCCTGTGCCTTGCAAATAAGCGGATGCCACGACAAACCAGAAAGTATACGGTACATTGGGTGTAGAACTAGCGGCGACTTGACTTATCCTGTAAATCGTCGTTGTTGGTTGCCTCGGGGACGGTCATGGGAGATTGAACCTTACTCACACGGGATTTTCAGCGTTGACAAAGTTTCGCCTCACTCCTGTTGCGCGAAACACTTTTTCCATAAAGAGGAGACTCCGAAACTTCATGATTTTCTTTGCCCCTTTACGTTAGCACGGCGCTGCGCGATATGACATTTTTGAGAACGATTTGTTCGGCATCCGGCGGCTAATATCGATGGCATGGCAATTCGGGATCGAAAGTCAATGTTGCCATTACCATAGATTGCAGCATACACAAAAGAATACATTAGACATAGCCACAAAACAGCGAATATTGGATGATTAAGAAAAATATTTTTCTAAGATTTTCCAATCCTCTATTTCCGTTAAACAAAGTAGATGCACAAATCCGACAAAGTGAAGCGCGTTAGTGTATTTTTTCGCGCAGAACCTGAATCGCCCAGTCATTTTGCATAAAAGTCAAACACAACGTTTGGATTGAAAAAAAGTTGAAAATTGAATTTTGTATATGGCTTCCTCATAAAACTTGCAAATTGAAATTTTTATATGACTTTCTCATAATGTTCCTTTATTCTCGAAGCTTCCTCGATGAGGAAGCCAACAATACAGAAAATGCTTTCTCATAGAAGAAGCTTCGCGAGCATAAAGGAACATTATGTGAAAGCGTTATGAAAAATTCAATTTGCAACTTTTTATTAGTGTGAAAATATCGTAATCGAAACATCGCTAAAAGTTTTCTCGTAGCCGGAATATCGCGGACAAAAATATCCAAAAAGGTCCTCCAGAGCCATAATGGTCTTACTATCCAGAAACCTTGCGTGTTTAGGCCTTCCATCCGGCTATGTGAGATCACGTAACCCGAACGAGTGATACCGAGTCATCGGGGATGAGAGGCACATAATCGGATCGCCCGACCTTACACGTACACGGTGTAACGTTGTTGTACTCCGCGTAGAATTCGTTCTCTTAACCGTGCGCCATACGGAAACGTTCGCTCGGAAAATTAAATTTCACAAGAGGGGAACGGTTGGTCTCCGCCAAGCCCCCCGTCCTATGCCGCTTCTATAGATCTACCTATCCATCTATCTGTCCTACATCTTATTCGGATCACTTGCTTTTCTGTTTCTCATTCGCACACGCGTGCTATTTATCCGGAGCATTTGTCTGGGGCAAAATGGACCACCAGGGTAGAATGGACCACTGAGACGAAGCGGACCACCGGGGCAAAACGGACCAGCGTCTTCAATTCGGGATGAGACTTTGTTTTTTCTTTGTTCCATCGAAAAATTGGTAAAAATTGTCCGTTTTGCGCCGATATATCATTTTTCTCTCGATATCTCCCAAATAACTATTACTACTTAACAATAAAAGGTAAGTAACTTTGCTCGGGTGTCGGCCTTCTGCAGTCAATAAAATTTTTTCAGATACACCATGGATCACTATGTGCCAGAAGAGAGTGGGGGATTATGAACCTGTGGGGTAAAATGGTCACGTCCCGTGATATATAGTACTTTGCGATACTAGTACGGAAAAGCGGTCTTTCGACGAAGGCTGTGAAGTTGGCTGCACGAGCCGGATCGAGAGCTACAACGGCACGAGGCGAAGCCGAGTGACGTTTGTAGCTCCAGAGGAGCTACAAACGTCTACTTCCCAACCGCCGTCGGGAGACCGCTTTTTCGTACTAGTATCGCATACTACTTTGTGTAACACGTGCACGAAAAGTCCCGCTTTTCGTGCCTGTAAAGTGTGTCGAAAGTGGCGCTTTCTAGCAGAGGATGTGGGAAAAATGCTGTAGATACTATTTTTACACGCTAGTTTGTTTTCCGCACACCTTTTTCACACGCTAGTTCCTTTTCGCACACTTTTTTCACACTCCAGCTACTTTTGCGCACACTTTTTTCACACTCTACCTACTTTTGCGCACACTTTTTTCACACTCTAGTTACTTTTCGCGCTGACTTATCTGTTTCGCGCTGACGCATCCTCTGCTAGAAAGCGCCACTTTCGACACACTTTACAGGCACGAAAAGCGGGACTTTTCGTGCCCGTGTTACAAAAATGAAATTTCCAAAACGTCAGCTTTGAGCCTTGACTCATAGTCATTGGGAGAGTAGACTATCATAGTCCACTACCGGCAATGACCGTTTAGTCTAAGCGGTCAATTTTGCCCCTGCATCATTTATCATATTATAAGCATTTACATTTTATTCAAATTACATATTTACACATTTTCACTACAGGTATAGTAAAGTCCATTTTGCCCCCTTTTTTTTTACAGGACGTCTCAAATGTGTGTACCACATTGACTTCGTGTCTCAGAAAGGAAGATACAATATGTCGTGTAAGTCTATGAAAATCTCTAAATCGCTTGGCTCGTCCATTTTGCCCCATTGCCCCCTCCCCCTACACTACAGCGGAAGCCTCGTTGCTGATAATGGACAGGGATACTCCCCTGGCACGAGCACCTAGTGGAAACTCTTGTTCGATTATCACCGATCGTACCGAGTAATTGGTGCTAATTCTATGCGTGGCACCGATTTTTCCAATGTCATTTTATCCCTACCATCGAAAAAAATCAAGTTACAGAAAAGTCGTTGGCTCTGTAGTCGCGGCCGTTCCCCCCCACCCCCAATGATAAAAATCAGAACGCGAGGCATGAAAATGCGAAGTTTATAAACGGCTACGATGGGACTTTGAGTGGGAAGTTGCCGTGACCACGCGTCGTGTTTAATGTTGAGCGCAAAATTGCACAGTTCGCGTCTCCGAAATCTCGCCTCAACTAAGGACCCGATTGTGATTTAAAAAAAAAAAAACAAAGCAATCTTTTTTGAAAAAAAATATTTCGTTATCGGACTCGAGTTTCGATCGACAGAATTGTGACTCGGTTGGAAAAACAAAATAATTGTACTTTGCAATACTACTTAGTGCGAAAAAGTGGTCTTTCAACGAAGGTCGTGATGTTTGCCGCCCGAGCCGAAAGCGAGTACAACAGTAGCACGAGCCGAAGGCAAGTGCTGTCTGTCATACGAGCTGAAGGCGGGTGTTGCCCACTTCTCAACCGTCGTCCAGAGACCGCTTTTTCGTACAAGTGTTGCGTACTACTTTTTGTGACTAATACACAAAGAGTCTCACTTTTTACGCCGCGAAAGCGTACGAAAAAATGCAAAGCGTGGCGAAAGCGTACGAAAAAATAACTACAATGTTTAAAAAACCTTCGAAAAAGTAGATAGTGTGTTAAAAAGGTGTGCGACAAAGTAACTTGTGTGATCTGCGCATGCGCAGTGTTTTTCTCGCATGCCTTTCTAAAAAGCGCCATTTTCGCCACGCGTTACAAGCACGCAAAGTGGGACTTTTTGTGCATGTGTTTCAAAAAATCATTTGTTTAAGGCAATTTGAAGTTGTGGAAAATTTCACGATACAATTTAGTGATGCGGAATAAGAGAATCAGTATCAATCGCTTCGAGCAATAAATTCACCGTTGATCGAGGAATTTGTACTATCGTGATACCTCTGTTCTGTCGAGCGTAAGTATACTTTTGTTAACGATGTTTTTTTTTTTACTCCTTTTAGTCCCTCAAAATTGTCAAATTTCGAGATATAGTACTAAGACATTCTCTGCGCAAATAAACTACTGTTAACGATCGACGATCCATATTTAATTTAGTGAAAATCTTGAGATTTTTCTAATTTTTTACAATTTGCGAAAAGATTATCGTAAATTTTCCATCTCGATGAAATCTTTGATCTATCGATTAAAGATTTTGTAAAAATGTTGAAAGTGACGAGAGAATAACTGGAATTGATTGTGATGAATATCCATCGAAACGTTTTAATTTTTATTATTATTAAAACATTTAGAATCTCATTACAATGAGATTCTAAATGTTTTGGAATTTCCGAATAGGAGAGAATTACGCGATCGAGCAACCTGAAAAAATTACATGTTCACAGTATTTAATAATTATTTTATCAATACGGGACATCAACTTTTTTTATCATAAAAAATTAATAATAACCAAGTTGCGTGGGATTTCTTTGGTGCAAATAATTGAGACAGAAACATCATTATCGGGACGCTGCCACGTTAGTAATTCGGTCGATACAATTAAATAGCCCGTCACCAGTCAAGAGATCAAGCAATTCAATGATCTGTTACTTTTCGTGAAATTTACAAAACATATAAAACAAAAGCGGTCGCTTGGAAATTTGATATTGGGTGTGCGAAATTATGATTACCCTGTTGACCTAAGCTCGTCAATGATATTCATCGTGATATTAGCGTTGAATACGTGGGAATGTCGAAAGTTCTATTGATTTCATTTCACAATTTATTCCACATCAAAGTCCGTGGAATATTGACGGATGGAAAAGAAAAATGTTTTTTTGCAACACGTGCACGAAATAGCCCGCTTTTCGTGCCTGTATAGTGTGTCGAAAGTGGCGAAAAATGCTGTAGATAACATTTTCACACGCCCGTTCCTTTTCGCACACTTTTTTCACACTCTAGCTACTTTTGCGCACCCTTTTTTAACACTCTAGTTACTTTTCGCGCTGACTTATCTGTCACTGTAGGTATTTTTCCGAACGCACTTTACAGGCACGAAAAGCGGGAATTTTCGTGCACTTGTCACAAAAAGTAGTACGCGATACTTGTACGAAAAAGCGATCTCCCGACGGCGGTTAGGAAGTAGGCAGACCTCGCCTCCTCTCGAGCTACAAACGTCACTCGGCTTCGCCTCGCGCCGTTGTGGCTCTCGATCCGGCTCGTGCAGCCAACTTCACAACCTTCGTCGAAAGACCGCTTTTTCGTACTAGTATCGCAATAGTACATTTCGATACGAGTGCGAAAAAACTTTTTCTGACGAGTGTGACTTTGCAGCACGAGCCGAAGGCGAGTGTTGCAATCACACGAGTTCAGAAAACGTTTTTCGCACGAGTATCCGATAAAATTTTATTTCACAAGGTGTGAAAATAGGGGTTTTCGCACCTTGTGAAAATCCGCCATTTTCCCACCGAGTGAAATAAAGTACTATTTCATTACTTCTTTTTGTCCACAATGGCCAGGATCATGTGTGATCGCGTTTCGCTCATATTAAATCGTATTGAAAATATCTGTTATCTGGTATCCTATTTGAACAAGTTTATTCTCATTATTTTTATCTAATCTTCAGATCCTTATGAATATTGTGCATTGTCAGAGTTATGAATTTTACCGTTTGTACCCATTACATATGCAACGGAACGTATAGATAGATAGATACACCTTTATTTCTGTATACCCTTTAAGGGTTTTTATTATTATTATTATTCATTGAACATAAAGCTCTAGGACATCGTCCCTTGAGATCCAACGCAGGATACAAATGATACAATCAAAGAGGCAATAAACGATGCAAATTCACATAAACAAGATCCAACCGGAACAGCGGAACAGTTCGAACATAAGCACGCAAAAAAGAACCAACAAATATAAATAGGTACAAATATACAGACAACATTTCGTTAACAGAAGTGCGACAATAGCTCGTCAAACATAAACAAGATATTTCGTATCCACTATTCCAGTTGTCATCCATAAATTTCGACAAGAGAACGTCCAACTTATTTATTTTTTCATACATGAGATAAACACTTTTTACCAAGTTGTTACATGCAAGTATGTACGTAGTGTGCCCATACAGCAATAGGAGCGATACAAAAGAAGAGAAGATAAGATAAGAATATTTAATATATGCAAAGCGATTATTACTTGCACGTGCACTGCTTTTACGTCCGAGACTAAAGTCTCTGACGTAAAAGCGGTGCGAGTACTAAACAACTGCAGGTCCTAATCACAGAACCGTTATCATTAAAATCTCTTTTTGGTTGCCACTTTCGTGCTACCTTGACACATGATTCCTTGTCGAAACTTTGATACATACGCTCGGCGACGTACAGTTGATTTGCAAGTTGGTCGTTATTTTCATTAACTGTCGAGATTAAATTATTCCGTCGGCCATTGTCGCGTCCCGCCCGAGTTCAACGGGGTCATCCAGGAAGTCGACGCCGCGTCACGTCAGCGTTAGCTCATGGCCTTTCAACCATAACTGCGAGAGGAGGGAAAAAAGTGAGAAAAGAGCAGGAAGGAAAATCCCTTGACAATCAAGCGCCTTACTCACGATTCTCAGTTCGATTGCGCGAGACTCGATCGGAACTATCATTCGTCGTTCAGCTTCGTCGGTCAATATTTTCATTCGGACAATCAACAAATTATCGGGTTAATCACTCACGCGAATCGCCGTTTACTCCTCTCTGTTACCGTGATAAATTAGATGAGAAATAACGAATTAATCGATTAACAGTGCCAAAAATAAAAGACTTACGTTTTATACATTTTTCATGATTATTATTTTTTTCAACACAACTTGCAGTGTATAAAAACTTTCGATATATAATTTGTGGGTCAACGGGGAGATTGTGAAAAAAAGAAAAGGAACGCCGAAGTTACCAGGAAACTTCGTATGTGCCGGTTTCAACATACCTGTAGAATATCCGTTATCTGTCGCAAGTTATTTGTGTTTTTTTTTTTTTTTTCTTTATACTTTTTTTAATTTAGTTTTGAATACCTTTTTCGCACTTAATTTTTCGTCAAGAATAGACACTCATGGCTGTAAATAAGTTTCAGGCTGATCTGAATTGCGACATCAGCAATTCTGAATTGTGCGTTGCGAAATTGGTAATTACGAATTGCGCATTCGGCAATTCCGAATTTCTAATTGCGTAATCGGCAAATACAAATTGCGTAATCGGCAAATACAAATTGCGTAATCGGCAAAGACAAATTGCGCGTACGGCAATTCCGAATTTCTAATTGCTAAATCGGCAATTCCGAATTTCTAATTGCGAAATCGACAATTTCGAATTGCGAAACCGACAATTCCGAATTTCGAATTGCGAATGCGAAAATTACAATATTGCCGATTTCGAAGTTCAAAAACCACAATCCCGAATTGTGGAATCGGCAACTAAAAATTGCGAAATTGGCAATTAAAAATTGCGAATTACGAAATCGTCAAAAAGAAAATTCGACGGTTAAGAATGAAAAGGGCGTCAACCATATGTTTTAATAATAAAAAATTAATGTATAGTTATAAATCCAAACTATAAGAAAGGCATGAAAATAAATTACATTCCGCTCTCCGCCCTTACGAGTTGGAACACACGGCGAAGAGTTTGACCTCTTCTCCTTCTTCTTTTCGTTCAGCGAGTCGGCTTCCATCGACACCAACACACTCAGTATTCGAGGTCGGGAGACGAGAAAACGAACTCGAGTTTTCCTCTAAAACACAACTCCTGCTCATAGCTTACTGCGGATTCGAGAAACTTTGTGCCGACCGCTGAGAAACGGAAGGGCGCATCTCGCACCGTTTAACGTGTAAAACGGACCGAGATACGTCCTTCGCTCGTTCGTGGCTCGCTATACTATATACACATTTTTTACCAGTTTGCGAGGGTGTATGCGTATGTGTGTGTAATTCGATTTCTGTACAATACCCCTGTATTCGGCCCACGCCTCACGAAGATCGAGGGAGCGATGTCTATTTTTTTTTATTCGCTGAATAAACCAGCCTCTTTGAACCGAAAGCAATAATAACGTTGTAAAGTTGAATATTCATATATGTATATTGCACAATTTTAATTACCAGTTTAGTTACAAGTTTTTTTTTCTTAAAAAATCTGTTTTGTTGACCACTTGATCACTACAACTTGATTTGCAAGCCATTTATGGTCATTAAGATAGCGCACGTGTCATGGTGTACAGTGGAACCCCGCTTAACTAGGGTCGGATTAACAGGGAAGCGTATTAACCGTGCGTCTTCCGAAGTTTTTTTTTTTTATGCTCGGAGCAAACCAAAGTCACTGAGTACTTAAAATAAAGACTACACTTTAAAAAAAATTTGTTAGAAAATTAACGAACGGTATTGGAAGCTTTTTTACATAAACTGTTTCCGACATTTCAAACGCATGTGCGTTGTAATTTTACAGTAAAATGTTTATTTATTATGAAAATTTTTGTAAATTTCAGGCAAAAGATTTGTAATTTTAATATCTGCTATTTTTATTTTACCAAAAAAGTACACCAATGTTTAATTAATGCAAGTGATGCAAGCAAATTTCGAGTTCCAGCACATTGAATTTATAATTTATTTTTACAGTGTAGCTTACGTACTATTAATGAAAAAAAATATCCAAAGCTTGTCATTGTAGTCCACACTATTCAACAATTAAGTGCAAGTTGTACGAAATGTCATTGTAACTAGTCAAAATAAAGTTATATCATTAGCCATTATTGACTTATATACGAAAGTATATAAGTCAATGATGGCAAATTATTTGCGGAAGCTGTCTACACTGTAAAAATAAATTGTAAATTTAATGTACCGAAACTTGAAATTTGCTAACATTACTCATATTAATTAAACATTAATGTACTTTGCTTGTAAAATAAAAATACCAGACATTAAAATTACAAATCTTTTGCTTGAAATTTACAAAAATGTTTATGAAAAATACAAATTTTACTGTAAAATTGCAACGCACATGTGTTTGAAATTTCAGAAACGGTTTATGTAAAAAAGCTTCCATTACTGTTAATTACTTTTCAAACTAAATTTGTTTGCAGTGTAGTTCGGTTTAATCGGGATATCGATAATCCCGGTTAATCGGGGTTCTACTGTGTGTCGCATCGCAATTTATTCATGCATTCGACATTACCAGTGAGTCGCAGTGATAAGCAATGGTAAACCCAATTTGCATGCCAAAAGTCATCGCAAAATTTTGTGACGATTTTGAAAAGAAATCAGAAGAAAAAAAAAATGAAATGAAGTGTTCCATTGATTTTCTCAGTTACGCGCGTACGGCAGCAGCGCCGTTCCTACGTTATCGTAAATTCATGGCCGATTATCATTACCGATTAGAGCAGACGTTAACCGGCGAAACAATTTCAATTAAGAAATAAATAGATTCAATCAGAGACCGTCACTCGCTACTCTACATACATCGCATTTTTTTTTTCCTTTAATTCGCACAGGTGAGAAGGGGGACTTCCCCTTCTCGCCCGCACGTCGACGCCACTTTAACACCGACTTTAAAACGCTGATTCCTGTATTGACCCCCACATTGCGTTTTTAGTCGCAAGTCGCAACTGTTTTTAGGCCTGTCACGGAGACTTTTAAAATCGTGTAATTCCTCAAGTTATTGTCGTAAGTTTTTTGCAGTACGTTATTTTTTTATTTTGCTTCCTCATAGAGAGAGCTATGTTTTCGTGAAAACAATTCGAGATTTTAATGTCAGAGTACTTAAAACAGTTTAAAACATCAAGAAATGCGATTTTTAGCTGGCATCCGGTTGTGTGTGTGTGTGTGTGTGTGTGTGTGTGTGTGTGTGTGTGTGTGTGTGTGTGTGTGTGTGTGTGTGTGTGTGTGTGTGTGTGTGTGTGTGTGTGTGTGTGTGTGTGTGTGTCTGTGTGTGACACAATTGCATCGTTTAAAGAGGCGATAACTCGGGAGGCGACAGCGGGCTGAAATGTGATATGGTTCAGTGCAATGTTCATGAAGATGGCGCCGGACTGGAGTTTTTAGGCAATTTTTTATTTTTTCGAAAATGTATTCGGTAGCATTAGCTTGCGTAAATTTCAAGCTACCGTCCGGGAACCGCACACAAATATAATGTTTTGCTGAAAGCCCTTTGGTATTGAATTTGGTCAGAATCTATCCACGTCAGGTTTTATGGCTTTTTGATTTTATTGAAAAATTACTAAGACCAATCTAATTCGAGTAAACATGGAGGTATCGAGCTTAAAATTGGCAAGTCATAAAAAAATATTCACTCAGTTTCATTGCGATAAACACAAAAATTTTCTTTAAATACACGTAACTGACCGACAGCGGTGGATGCGCGGTTGGCGCACGGCTCCGGTGGTCTCCCAAGTCAAGCAAGATCGGTCGCGGTCAGTGCTTGGATGGGTGACCGCTCAGCCGTGCGCTAGCTGGCGCATCGACCGTTGAGCGGGAGGCGATTTCTTCTGAGACTTTGGTGTTTCTGCACTTTACTCAAGGTGCAAAAATACCGGAGGATCAGTAGAATATGGCCGTTTGTACCGGCACGCGTTTTCCGTAGTTTCCCCGTGTCCCCGGCAAATGCGGTACAGTGTAGCTAAGTCGGCTGCGGACGCACTGGAAGTTAGGCAGCTTAGCTGAGTGCGGGTAGGGAGTGCTAGGGGGAATAGGGATGGGGTTCCGTAATAACCCAGAAGGGTATAGGGTGGAAAAATTGAACAAATATAATAAGAAATCTATACCGACAGCGGTGGATGCGCGGTTGGCGCACGGCTCTGGTGGTCCCCCAAGTCAAGCTGATTCGTTCGCGGTCAGTACTTGGATGGGTGATCGCTTAGCCGTGCGCCAGCTGGCGCATCGACCGTTGAGCGGGAGGCGATTTCTTCTGAGACTTTGGTGTTTCTGCACATTATTCAAGTACGAAAATACCGGTGGATCAGTAGAATATGGCCGTCTGTACCGGCACGGGTTTTCCGTAGCTTCTTCGTGTCCCCGGCAAATGCGGTATAGAGTAGCTAAGCCGGCTACGGACGCACTGGAAGTTAGGTAGCTTAGCTGAGTGCGGGTAGGGAGTGCTAGGGGAGAATCGGGATGGGGTTCCGTAAAAACCCGACAGGGTATACGGTGGAATTGGAACAACAAATATAACAAAAATAATAAGAAATCTCTAAAAAAACGTAACTGGAAAAGGCGGTTATTCTTTTCCACAAAAGGAAAATTATTTTTATCCAATAAGAAATCATTTTTTTTTAATAATAATAATAATAATAATAATGATAAAAAACTTTTTTTTACAATCCAATAATATTAATGACGAACGAGAAAAATTATTGTCCCAGAGTGAGAGAAGAGAGGAGAAACAACGGTGAATGGAACCCCTCTCACGGACACGGCGGCTCCATCCGTATTCCAATTTACTGTAACGCCCACATCGTGCTTTCGCCCACTCGCCGAACGCGCAATATCAACCGTAGCGGAAGCACCAAAAAACAAAAGGCAAAAGCAAAGTCGATAATATGTTGGCTCAGGTGAAAGGTGATTATCAGAAGTGCCAAGAAGGTTCGGATAAGAGCTTCGATTCAAGTATCGTCAGATCGAAGATAACGCGGAAGGACGATGTTGCCGACGGTGAGTAAAACGGACGTTTTTTAAAATCTTTTTCATTGCGCTCCACCAAAGGTACACAAATTTGAGAGAAGAAAATTATTTTCCTCGGGTGTCTAAAGAAAAAAATCCAATACGCAATCGCGTTGCATCATCCTTGTGAGGGCGTACCACGGTCGGTAAAAAAAATGCGTTGGCATTTTTTCCGATCATGCCGACCATTCAGGTTCAAAAGCGAATTCATGAATAAAATTCGACCCACATTCGCTACGTTCGAAAATTTTCTTTTGGCCAGAAATCGTTGCGATCGGTAACAAAAATACATTGCAGCTCTTCGTTACCGACCGAGTTAAAATCGGGTGCGAAGAGTCGACGATTATCATACAACGAGATTTATACAAGATGAATAACTGATCGGAGTAATTGCGAACGGCGTATGTCGTATTGTCGGTTTTCAATGCTCACCAATAATAATTCATTGATCAAAGTCATTAAAAGTACATTTTGCGAATTAGGGACTCAACTAAACTGAGTTAAAAACTGTAACTCCACAAATGATAGCGGGAAAAAAATGTGAGTCATAATTATTATTGAAATAAAAACAAATAAAAACTACGTTACTTCTCAAACGAATCAGAGGCTATAAAACGTCTTTCACAAGGATGAAGTTTTTCACATTTTTGACCCCATATTTTTGACCGAATTATATATTTGCATTGTATTTTTCTATTTTCATTATTCCATTTTTTCTTGCATCGTATTTCTTGTTTTGTATTTTTATTCTTATTTTTCCTAATGTTATTTCATATTATCTTTTTTTCTTATCGTGTCATTTGCAGTTGTCTTTTTGGGTTGTAAGGATTGTTTGTATCTTGATGCATGGTGTTCTTGGGGGCTTCGGCCCCAGAACACGAAATAAACGAATCTATCTATCTATATTTTTTTAACTAAATATAAAAATAAATTTTTATTGAATAATAATTTTTTAAAAACAGCTTTCACGCGGTCTTTCATGCGTATAATGACGCAACTAATAAATGTTACCCGAAGTGGAAGTGTGATTGTCACATTGGTCGATCCTCGGTTGTTTTTATCCCACAGACTTCATACTGAAGAAAAATCCCTATCGGAGTGCCGCGTACGAGGAGGCTTACAGAAGATCGATAGAGTGCCCCGAAGAGTTCTGGGCGGAGGTTGCCCAGTGCGTCGACTGGACCAAACCGTGGGACAAAGTTCTCGACAACTCTAACGAACCTTTCACGAAATGGTAAATTTTTAAGTCGCGGAAATTCTCTACGGTACACCGACGTCTCCGCGGCTTGTCCGAGTCGGTCCGGAACTCTGCGGACGGCGGGCGAGCGAAAAATATTTAACTTCGAAAACTTAATTTTTTTTTTTTTTTTTTTGAAGGTACGTCGGTGGCGAGTTAAACGCGTGTCACAACGCGGTCGATCGTCACGTAAACGCGGGCTATGGAAAGAAGACCGCGCTCATTCACGACAGTCCGATGTCGTCGACGGTGCGAGAAGTCAGCTACGACGAGCTGTTGGATAAAACTTCTCGGCTGGCTGGCGCATTGGCCGACATGGGGGTGCGTAAGGGCGACAGGGTGCTCATCTACATGCCTCTAATTCCGGAAAGCGTAATCGCCATACTGGCGACTGCGAGACTCGGGGCCGTCCACTCGGTCGTGTTCGGAGGTGGGTTAGCTTGTTGGAAACGTAGGAAAAATAAAAACAAAAGAAAATTGTTTCATGAAATTTTGCATAAACATTGACTATTAACCGCACATGCTGTGTGTGAAATTTCAGCTTGATCGGTTGTGGCGTTCTCGAGTTATAGCGGTTTGAATTTTTCGCGTCCGGTTCACACACACACACACGCATACATACATCCGGACATTTTTTCTAAATATGATTTTTCGCTGTATTGGAACACTCTGAACACGTTTTTATTAAAATCTCGAAAAATTTTTTTTTTCACCATAAAAGCTTCTTCTATGAGGAAGCAAAAGATCGAATTGCGAAGAAAACTTTCCACGGCAGGTCTCACAAGGTCTTCTTCAAGATCACTTTTCCGTGTACCACTGAAAAAATTTAAATAAGACTGTTTCTTTTTGCAAAGAGATATTATGCTGTAAAGATACAATCAAGACGGATGGGCAGACAAGATGGAAAATTAAGACATCCGTAAATAAAAATTATGTTATTATTACAAATATTATAAAAATAATATTGTTTTTAATATACCGGTAACGCAATATTCTTACATACGTGTCAATGAAATTTTATACATTGTATGTGCATAAAACTTCACATACATTTATGAATTGTCAAACAAAAATTGTTTACCGTGCAACTAGAGCGGAAACGTCGGCCGTTTTATCTTATACACATGCTGTAACAAATCGAAAAAAAGCATTAAGGCAATACGTCACAAATCGCCGTTTCTTGATGGTGGGGGGTGATGTGGAGCATGTTGCTAGCAATGGTTGAGGTCTGGGTATCTATTCATATACAGGTTCGAAGCTCCTTCAACTCGTAATATCTTCGATAATAATAAGAATTCGAATTCGAAAAGAACGTGTTCGTAATAATGTTGTAATGTTATTTTCGTGCCCCGAAACGAGTTCCAAAATAAACTCGCCTCGCTCACTACTCAAACATTTTTTTCTGAAGATAATTTTTCTCTCTCCTTCAATCAACAAATTTTTAAATGTTCAAAAATTTTTTTTTTTTTATTCCAAGATTTTAATCAAGTTCAAATCAACATTAGATTTTTTTGTTTTTTAATTCTTTATTTTTCACTTTGGTTACATTCTTTATTTCTTGTCCTTTCGCCGGGGGATCGCAACGTTGCAAAAATAATATATCCTGCCAGGGTAGCCAAAGAAATATAAGAGATAAATATTTATGACGCGCAAAACTAATTTCATCCCTGGAGACTGGACTCAATTCAATGATTGACCTTTTTGATCTTCGGAGAAGCGAGGGGCAAGGGTTCGGGCCTCCCCTGTGAGATAAGCCTCAACTAATCAGTATTCTCGGCAGCTGGAGCTTCCACGGATTGAAAATGAGTTACCTCTTCAACGGAATTTTTTTTTTTTTTTTTTTTGTGTGCGACGAGGTATCTCAAACGGTGGGGTACCCCGAAGAAATATCCTCCGATCAATAGGCTCCAAAAAACAGACTAAGGTTTTTTTTTGTTTTGCTTCCAAACTAAACTTACGTCTTACGAAATTTGCAGGTTTCGCGCCGAAGGAATTGGCGACGAGAATCGATCACGCACAGCCCAAGGTCATCATCGGTGCAAGCTGCGGATTAGAACCGTCCAAGATAATAAAGTTGGTTGAAGTGTAAATCTGTATCGTCATTAGCGAGTTCAAATCCGATTATTATTAATATTATAGTAATAATAATTTGTTGTTAATAATATTCATTCTAAATGCTAATAATTTATTATCGTTAATATTATTAATTATTCATTTGAACGAGACTGTCGTATTTTTTTTACACTTTGAAAATTACCGAAAGAACATACATTTTTCGGACAGCCGTTGACGCGAGACGTTTCTCTGTGTGCAGGTATACGACGATGATCAATGAGGCGATAGAACTGATTGAAATGCCGAGGCCAAAGTGCATAATATATCAGAGAAGAAATGTTTTGGAGGTTCCGCTGTTGCCGTATCAGGAGGACTGGGACGAATTGATCAACAGATCGGAGCCCCATCCTTGCGTTCCGGTCGAGGCGAACGAACCCTTGTACATTCTCTACACATCCGGAACAACTGGTAATTTTCACAACAGCAGCAACAGAAAATCAGTCGCATTATTAAGGCGAAGTGAAACCGCCTTCGGGCTCGGTCGGCAAAAAAAACTGTAATTCATGTTCTTTCCCAAGTCGACAACCACTCAGACGCATATCTATCGGATCTATCGGATCTATGGGATCTATGGGATCTATGGGATCTATCGGATCTATCGGATCTATCGGATCTATCGGATCTATCGGATCTGTCGGATCTGTCGGATCTGTCGGATCTGTCGGATCTATCGGATCTATCGGATCTATCGGATCTATCGGATCTATCGGATCTATCGGATCTATCGGATCTATCGGATCTATCGGATCTATCGGATCTATCGGATCTATCGGATCTATCGGATCTATCGGATCTATCGGATCTATCGGATCTATCGGATCTATCGGATCTATCGGATCTATCGGATCTATCGGATCTATCGGATCTATCGGATCTATCGGATCTATCGGATCTATCGGATCTATCGGATCTATCGGATCTATCGGATCTATCGGAAATATCGGATCTATCGGATCTATCGGATCTATCGGAAATATCGGATCTATCGGAAATATCGGATCTATCGGATCTATCGGATCTATCGGATCTATCGGATCTATCGGATCTATCGGATCTATCGGATCTATCGGATCTATCGGATCTATCGGATCTATCGGATCTATCGGATCTATCGGATCTATCGGATCTATCGGATCTATCGGATCTATCGGAAATATCGGATCTATCGGATCTATCGGATCTATCGGAAATATCGGATCTATCGGAAATATCGGATCTATCGGATCTATCGGATCTATCGGATCTATCGGATCTATCGGATCTATCGGATCTATCGGATCTATCGGATCTATCGGATCTATCGGATCTATCGGATCTATCGGATCTATCGGATCTATCGGATCTATCGGAAATATCGGATCTATCGGATCTATCGGATCTAATCGGAAAAAAAAACATCGATTATAGTTTTTGTTGCCGACCGAGCGCGAAACCCGGAAATTTCAAATCTTTTTACTTGCAAAATAGGTACTAGATTCCATTGCGAGATTCACAAAAAGAATTTCATTAAATTTACAATAATTACAATAATTTATATTGCAATAGTAATATAATAATTATTATTCCAATAATAATTGTCACGTCTGAGCAGTCGGTTTGCAAATTGAAACTTGTGTTTCGCAGTTCGAGAGCGTGCGCCTAACCCAAGTAACAAAAACGCATAACTTCCGTCTTTTTGCCGTAGCGGGGAGTCGGGAGTAAAAAGACATCTGGTACGAAAAGTCATCTGAATGGGATATACATAAGTCTGCCCGAATAGTAACTATAAGCTATCCTATGCCTAAAAGTTAGCTTTTGGACGTAGGATAGCTTATAGTTACCATTTGTGGCGTGATTTTGCGTCTCAATTAGACGACGAAATAGTTCGATCGGGAGATACGATTTGACGAAATTAAAAAAAGTTTCTCGGAATCGCAACGAATAGAAATAATGAAATGACTCGATCGTGAAAACGATTGAGTGCAAAGAGTTCTATAAAATTAAAACTACTATTTTAATTAGGTATAATATAGATTATCGAGGAGGAGAGGCAGGATGTAACAATTATGCTTAATTCTATATATTAATTATATTGTAATATCACGTTTGTTTATAATCATTTTTTATAGTTGGATAGATTTGTCGATGAACAATGAACTTTATTTGCGTAAAGATACACCAAAGGGAATCCAAAGGCCGGTCGGTGGTCACATAGCGACTCTATGCTGGACGATGGAGTTGCTTTACGGTCTGAACAAACAATCGATTTGGTGGGTGGCTTCGGATCTTGGCTGGGTGGTCGGTCATTCTTACATATGCTACGGTCCGCTTCTGTACGGTGCGACTAGCGTCATGTACGAGGGAAAACCCGATAGAACACCCGACGCCGGACAGTACTTCAGGTACGAGAAGCAGAAAAAGCTGACCATTTTTACCAATTTTTCTTTTCGCGTGAAAAAAAAAAAAAATGCTGATCGTGAATGCAGAACTCCGGTTAATTTTGCGACGTGGTTTAGTTTTGCCACGCTCTCCCCCCCACGAGCACGAACTCAAGACAGCGCAAAACGGACTCTGTAGATAACAAGTTTGCATCAGTGCTTTTTCCAAGACAGCCAATTTTAATTGTAATTTTTTAACAAAACCGAATTCGCTAATTTGCGTTTGCCCAAGACATCGATCGTCCCGGAGAAAACAAGAATGACGATTCGTTACCGGCTGAGTCTTTTTCGCGCGATCTTAGAAAAAAAAAACTTTAAAAACAGAAAAAAACCGACCCGTTTCTCAATAATTTAGCGCAGAGGAGTTTAAACCGATGCGAAACATACTCGGTCGGTAACGAATCGGTATCAGCATCTTCTCTGCTAAAGTCGAGTCTTTAGAACGAACGCAAGTTCGCTCCCACCGTGAGACAATGGACGACGCCAATTTGTTTTCGCCAAGACATCGATCGTCTCGGAGAACGCTCAGAAAAATAATTTATTCGAGGGGCGCACCGCAAATAAATATTTGTTGAAATCAGTCAAAATATTTATTAAAACCAAATAAATATTCATTTGTGGAGCGCCCGACAAATAAATTATTTTTCTGGGCGAAAATACTGATAGAAATCTGTTATCGATTGAGTCAGTGTCGCAGTGTAAAAAAAAAAAAAAAAATGAAAACCAATAGGTCAAGCACGCACGGCAAGTGCTCCATAATGTAAGTACTGTAATCTTGCGAGTCACAGAATTTTACCAATCGATCTCATTGACCCGTTTCAGAATAATCGAACGGCACAGCGTAACCGCTCTGTTTACCGTACCGACGGTGCTGAGGGTTTTGCGAAAAGCCGATCCGGAAACCCTCTTGGGAAGCAAATATTCCACGAAGTCGTAAGTAGAGTACCCACTTGCCGAAGATAAGGCTTGTCATTGTCGAGAAATCGATCTTCGGCATGTTAAATGTGAAGGGCATTTTCTTGGCATTTGTTTACCGAGGACTTTGGTTTGTGTTTTACCTCATTAGACTAAAGACGATATTCATGGCCGGCGAGCACTGCGATTACGAGGCCAAAGCGTGGGCCGAGAGCGTTTTCCACGTGCCGATTCTCAATCACTGGTGGCAAACGGAAACTGGACACGCGATAACGGCGACCTGCCTCGGTCTGGGTCACAGCCTCTCTCCGCCAAAGTACTCAACTGGAATGCCGTTTCCGGGATACAACCGTGAGTCTAACTTTTCGATCCGAAACATTATTTTTTTTTTTTAATTCAGTATTCGACTGTTTAAGTTGCTTTTCGTGAAAACAAATGTAGCGAAAATGTGGCAAAAATTAGTAAAAACGAATTTGACTATTATTGGTAAAATTTTTCACAGAACATAAAAAATACGCCAGATCGGTTTGCACCGGCGCACTTGGTTGATGTTATTTTTTATTTTATTTTTTTTCAGTCCAGGTCCTCAGGGATGACGGAAGCGTCGCATCGGATCACGAGCTCGGCAGGATCGCTATAAAATTACCGCTGCCTCCCGGTACCTTGTCGACACTTTACCTCGCGAAGGAAAAATTCCGAGAAATATATTTCTCGAAATTTCCCGTAAGTTTCTTCATTTTTGACCGTTTTATTGTTCATATTAACGAATCGCATCACCAAGTTTCTGATCTAAAAACAAATTGAAGACAAATTAGACGATACCGTCGAAGACAGAATTGAAGACAATTTTGAATATACAATCGAAGACAATTTTGAATATACATTTGAATACTATTTTAAAAATACATTTGAATACTATTTTAAAAATACATTTGAATACTATTTTAAAAATACATTTGAATACTATTTTAAAAATACATTTGAATACTATTTTAAAAATACATTTGAATACTATTTAAAAAATACATTCGAAGACAGGGTGGAAGATACAGTCGAAGACAGAATTTCATAACAATTGTTTTGTTTTGTTTTATTTTCCTTGCTATCAGGGTTATTACGACACGATGGACGCGGGCTACACCGACGAGTTCGGCTACGTATACGTGACCGCGAGGGTTGACGACGTTATCAACGTTTCCGGGCACAGATTGTCAACCTCGGCCCTCGAGGATGTCGTTCTTAGTCATCCGGATATCGTGGACGCGGCGGTCGTCGGTGTGCCGGAACACACCAAGGGTGAAGTTCCCCTGTGTCTGTATGTCATGAGAGATGGTGAGAATTAAAAAATTCGCGGAATCTTCGGATATTAAATTTTTTTTATTGCCGAGTATTTACTTTTTCTAAACGTCGTTGTGTAAAAGTGGGTAATCAAATTTTTTTGTCTCAGACGCCACGAAGAACGAAGAGGCGATAAATCGGGAACTAATCGATCGGGTGAGGCAACTAATCGGACCCATAGCCTCGTTCAGAGTGGCCGCAGCGGTAAAGGCATTACCGAGAACGCGTTCGGGGAAAACTTGTCGGAAATCGATTGCCGATCTGGCACGATCGAGGACCGTTAAGGTAAGTTATCGCCATTCAAACGAAAAGTTATTGGCGGCTACAATGACATAAATACTTTTTCGCACTCGTATCGAAATTTACTATTGTTACTCAACATTATTGCCTGTCACCCGTCACCCGTCACCGGTCACCGGTCACCGGTCACCGGTCACCGGTCACCGGTCACCGGTCACCGGTCACCGGTCACCGTTCACCCGTCACCCGTCACCCGTCACCCGTCACCCGTCACCCGTCACCCGTCACCCGTCACCCGTCACCCGTCACCCGTCACCCGTCACCGGTGACCGATGACCGATGACCGATGACCGATGACCGGTCATCGGTCATCGGTCATCGGTCGTCAGTCATGAGTCAATTATAATTTTTTTCACTCATTCGTTTTGTTTTTTTAAGATACCAAGCACCATCGAAGATCCAAATGTCTACGTGGACATCAAGGAAGTACTGCAGAAACTCGGATACGCGAAAATGGCACCGATTCCTGAGTTATGAGATTACGGAAAAAAAGTAACGTAATTATAAAATGGGAATAATGAAATTTGAAATCGTTTTAATGAAGTTGGAAGAAAAAAAAATTCATCGTCGCCGAATGACGAGTTGACGAAGCGATTTACGAGTATTCAGCAATAATTTATCGGATAGATGGGCGAACGGGGATTTTACGTGTCTTGTAAAAATCATTTTTTTTTTTTTTTAGTCTCAGTGAATCCAGCATTATAAATATTTTAGCGTTTAAGAAACACGCGCACTCTGTTATTTCGTTGCGCGCGAAACCTATATATATACTTTTATTTAACGCGCACGAGGGTGTCACGTTAGGTTGCTGACAGTACAATTTCAAAACATTATAAATAAATTATAAGTGAATTGAAAAAAGAAAAATTAACTACAACGCTGTATCGAAATAAATATTGAACAAAATCTACAGACATTCTCCACCCGTTTTCCAAATTATCCAGGCTCAGTTGGTAAGGAAAACAAATAAATTTTTTTCTGAGTACGCTAATAAGCTTTGCTGAGGAAATTTTAATTATCGGGCGTCCGACCGAACGTCGGACAACGACGCTGGTGATTTGCATTTTGCACGAGGTGTCGGAAATCCTTTAAAAAAATGGATAACACTCTTTGTTACCGAGCGCGGTGTTTAATATGCGTTCTCCGAGGAAGCTCCCTTTTTGGCTAATTTAGCCAAAAAGGGAATAAAAAAAGGGTCAGTAAGTCGTAAAACATTGAAACTGTTGGAAACGTCGATCACGCGATTAAAGTATGTTTCCAGAAAATAGAATTGTGTTCCGAGCCAATTACATGGCAAACGGCTTAATCGTACACTGACTAACAAGCCTGTTACATAGCCCCACGATGGGTGCGTTCATTAATTTCAAGGTGACGTGAGATAATCAAATATCAAACGACCGGTGTATGCGCAACTTTCAGTGGGGTTCTGTACTGATAGAAAAAGAACAATAGTACTTTGCGATACTAGTAGGGAAAAGCGGTCTTTCGACGAAGGTTGTGAAGTTGGCTGCACGAGCCGGATCGAGAGCTACAAAGGCACGAGGCGAAGCCGAGTGACGTTTGTAGCTCGAGAGGAGGCGAACCTACTTCCCAACCGCCGTCGGGAGACCGCTTTTTCGTACAAGTATCGCATACTACTTTTTGTGACAAGTGCACGAAAATTCCCGCTTTTCGTGCCTGTAAAGTGCGTTCGGAAAAATAACTACGGTGACAGATAAGTCAGCGCGAAAAGTAACTAGAGTGTTAAAAAAGTGTGCGGAAAATAAAACTAGCGTGTAAAAATAGTATCTACAGCATTTTTCGCGCATCCTCTGCTAGAAAGCGCCACTTTCGACACACTTTACAGGCACGAAAAGCGGGACTTTTCGTGCACGTGTTACAAAACAGTACATTTCGATACGAGTGCGAAAAAACTTTTTCTGACGAGTGTGAGTTTGCAGCACGAGCCGAAGGTGAGTGTTGCAATCACACGAGTTTAGAAAACGTTTTTCGCACGAGTATCGAACAAAATTTTATTTCACAAGGTGTGAAAACCGCCATTTTCCCACCGAGTGACATAAAAACTATTAAGAGCATATGGTGTACCGCGTTCAGTAATAAAATCTGTGATTTTTATACAACGCTGAATTGATATCCGCTTTATGCAAGAATTTCTATTTTACCGACCGAGATCGGCATCATAAAAAAAAATTTTTAATTGAAATTGTCGTATGGCTTCGTCTTAAAGTTGAAAATTGAAAATTTCATATGATTGGATGATTGGATACTTTTTTGAACTTCTGAAAATTAACAGAGTAGCAGCCACGAACGACTTTGGCCCTTCATGAAGTTCTTCTTCTTCTTCTTCTAATTTAGTTGGACTCTCCGACCAATAGAGGGCACTCCAACTTGGCCACAGAATAAACGCGCCGGCCAACCCCTTCCCGAAGTTGCGGACTTTTTCACTCGCATGTAAAATACCTCGGTCGGTAATGAAAACTGCAATCATTTTTTTTTTTTTTTATTCTTTCTTATCGTTTATCGGCAAACGCATATAATTGTGCACAAAGTGTTTGCGCACTACATAATTGTGCACAAAGTGTTTGTGCACTATATAATTGTGCACAAAACGTTTGCGCACTAAACTTGTGTGCACTGTTTCGCCGGGCACAATAAAACTGTGATCAGAATGGCTTCTCCCCACCGCCTCTTCGATCTATATTAAATACGCAATTTATTGTATGTGCATACATAAAACGCGATACATTTTTAGTTGTACATTTTTTATTAAAGAAAGAAAAATTTCTTTTAATAATCGCAACCATTTTTCTGCGATTATTACATGGCAAAAAAAACTTGCGGCCTCTTTGTGATTGTGAAAAGTATAATACGCGAGCACGTTGGCATTATCGATTGCTCGACGTTTGTTTGCACGTCCTGTATTCATCCTCGCCCGCCCTGATTGACGATGCAAACTCTCGCTGGGGGCAGCACTGTCCGTGCGACAAAAACACCTAGGATAATTTTGTACCGACCTACAGACACATACTAGCTTCTGCGATATTCACTATCGAACCAATTCGAATCATGTCCAGTTTCGCTGCGACACGCCGACGGCAGGCACAGTGATTGGTCACTCAGCAACAATAAGTTCAGTCATTGGCATAGTCCCTTAACCCACGCTGCACGCATCGCTACGACTGCCAATGATTGTCGGAAAATTGAAAAGTTTCCATACCGATAGATAAAATAGAATGAAACCTCTTAAAAAAACGTAACAAATATCAGTTACACTTATTAACATACAAGTTATATTAACGCACAATTCGCCCAACTGCTACTTTCGCAAAGCGAATAAGGATTGCAAGAAACGCACGGTGATTGGCCGCTTAGATGCACACCGACTGCACCCATTGGCATAGACGAAAACAATTCCGATAACAGTAACAGCAAAACAATGAAAAAAAAACAAAACCTGACGGAACAAAATTTATTCAAGCGTATACAAGTATTACACAATCCGGCCCGTGCATACAAATTTTCTTAAATTTTCTTCGCTACCGAAAAATTCGATAAAGCCCCGGAATTACCGGATCTGGGATTTCGGAGGGTCGGGAGGGGGCAGTGTCGTGAAGGCGACCGTAACCTGCATTTGTGCGTGTGCACATATTAATACACATATCGCTGAATATATAGATGTATATAGATATATATACACGAGAAAATATGTATGCCTACGGCCCATACAATATTTAATTCCCAAAACATCAATGCCGGTTATCGTTGAACCGGCTTTGATCGAGAGCCCTGGGAATACGAGACGTAACGCATCAGAGAAGGTTGGGTCGAACGGGGCCGGGGGGAGGGGGGGTCGTCTTCTGGCTCGTGCAGTCGCAGTGCAGTCGTCACCAAGTGCGGACAGACGGTCCTGGCGCACTACGGACGCCGAGTCCAACAAGCTCTACCGCCAGATAAAATCCGCCGAACTAATATATTCTTGACTGAAAACAAATAAATAAAGAAATCATGTTTATCGATGACGTTATATACGTCGGGTTGTTGCTCGCGAGCGTGGCATTCGGAGCGGTTTTTCGTGGATTGAAGGGCCCCGGGACAAAGCAATGGGTCAGCACGATTCTTGGTTTCGGAATAGCCTGTATCGTGTCCGGTGGTCACGTGGCTCACCCTCTTGTGTGTACGCTGATCAACGCAGTCATCCTCACTAGAGGCCCGTGGCGGTAATCAAGCGAAACTTTTTGTCAGTCGAGCGATGGTTAAAATCAATTTTCGTCAATCTTTTTGTAGCTGTTGAGAAAATGATCGTAATAATAATTACCACGATTAAAAAAATAAAAATACATGGGAATAGCGTAAAAACGGTAACCTTCGAAACACGGCCTTTTCTCTATCGGCCTCGTTAAAGTGTTTTTTCTTTTTATCGGATGGATAAATTAACAAATTAGTTTATTATTTGTAACGTTTTCTCGGGCGAGATTATTGTTTGTTTGTTAATTGTCAAACTTTTTTAGATGTTTTATTCTTGTCAAATTATTTTTAAAAATAATATTCATATTCATATTTTTTTGTTAGGTTTCTTGAAAACGTTCTTCGTATATTGAATGAATCGAACCCGTGATTCGAGAGGTTTTTGGAGTAATTTCTCGTTATTAAAGCAGTTTAGTTAGATTGCAGCATGAAATTATTTGATCTGTTTCTTTCTATAATCAACTTTTAAATTGTTCGAATCGTTCGAATCTTTTGAATCGTTCGAATCGTTCAAATCGTTCGAATCTTTCGAATCTTTCGAATCTTTCGAATCTCTCGAATCTCTCGAATCTTTCGAATCTTTCGAATCTTTCGAATAGATCAAATGAGTGGTAGTGGGTTTACTGACAATATATACATGGAACAAATTTATATTCATAACATGACAGATAATTTCAATGCATACATGTATATTGGCAATTGATCGACCGGAGTCCTTCAAACATATTCGAATGATTTATTTCATAATCGTACGGTAATTTTCGTACGCAACTGTATGTAGCACGTAGATTTTATCCATCGTCTTGACTAGAACATTTTTTTTTTCAAGAATCCAATTAATTTTCTTCATGAAATTTTTTAATTTTGTATTTATAGAAAAAACCATGTAGTGGGCTTCTTCTTCACGTTTTTCTACCTCCTGGTAGTCTTCCGATTAGGCAGTACATTCGGACTTCCAGAATCACCGTCTCACACGAATCTCATACAGATGTTATTGACTCTCCGACTGGCCGGTCTTGGATTCGAAATCGATGAGGCGAAACGCCAAGCGCACAATGAATCATCATCGTCGTCATCGTCGAGCATAAAAGCCATGCAAAACATCAAGTTTCTCGATGTGATACATTACGGTTTCAGCTACATGGGACTTTTGACCGGCAAGTTTATTTTTTTTTTGTTCACCGCTCATGAATTTTAGAAAAGTTTTCACTGCGTAGAATACATTTGCAAGTATACTCGAACAATTTAAACAATGCCCACTTCCAAATACACCATGTGCCCAGTTTGAACTCGAATAATTATTGAGGTTGTGCAAACTCCGCTGTTATCGTCGACTGCACCCAGAAAAAAGTTTATTCCAATCAAAGAAAATTTATTAGGGACGAAGAAAAATGTTCATTTGGTTGATAACCTAATAGAGCATTTATTACATTGTAATATGTTTATTTGTTTGATAGTATTATTCTTTTTATTGACGTGTTCACGACTCTATAATGCGCGTTGCCGGATAATAGCCGTGTTTTGTCTTGGTTGCCAAATATATAATTTCTTTGACGCGAATAAATATCTATTCAAAATCGTATTTTCAATGATTCGATTTCTTTGTGTCGAATAAAAATTTATTTTAAAGTTCAAATCAATAAATAGACACTTCGAATAAATTTTTTCACTGACAGTAAAGAAAAGCCGTTATTTGAATCTAATAAAGATTTTGTTAAGGCAACGAAACATTTCTTTTATCTCAAATAAACATCATTTGAAGATCGAAATTTATTTGATTTGAATAAATATTTTTTCTGGGTGTGGATTATTACTGAATTGATTGATTTTACGTTTTATTTTTTAGGCCCCTACTATCGCTACCGAACTTACTGGGACTGTATCCACATGCCGTTCGCCAAATACGCCGATTGCTGGAAAATTACGGAGCACAAACTCAAAGTCATCGGAGTTTTGATTGTTCTTCATCTTGTATCGGGATACCTGTTTCCCACGAATGTATTTAGTTAATTTTTTTTTTCTCTTCTTGTTTGGGGGCATGCGAATATTCGAATTATGGAATAATTCAACCCAAATGAATTCTATTAAAAATCGATGTTGATTGTTCCCGACAAATTCGTGTTATTCCAATAATTCGGGAAAGTGGTCATAATCGAATAATTCGAATGATCAAAATGATTCAATTCGAATAACTCGAATGATCCGAATGGTTTGAATTACTCGAATTATTCGAGAATACATCAAAAAGAAAGTAGTAAGACCCAAATTTGTTCAGCAATTTTACCTTTGCTTAGGAATGCAATGCAGCTTAATTATTGTTTCTTAATTTAATAGTTGTCGCATTTTCCAATTATCACGTTTTTTTTTTAAATACTAGTAATCGAAGTAAAAAAATACCCGTAAATTAATATAAATTTTAACAAGGTTTAAAATATTTTTTTCAGTACATCCTGACCGAGGAATTTCTGGAGCGTTCATTCTTCTACAGACTATGGTACGTTTATCCGGCCTTCTTTACATTCAGAACGAGGATCTACGCGGGCATGTCGTTGTCGGAATGCGTTTGCCAAATGGCGGGACTGGGAGCTTATCCGACGAGTTGTGAACCGATGTCGGGTCTTGGTCCCGTAAATTACGCAAAGGCCGAAGCGCTGTAAGAATCAGTTGAAAAATCCATCGATAGTAATTTCTTACCGAAAATGAAAAATCCCAATATCTCGATATTAAAGTAAGATAAAAAAAATGTTCAAATAAAATGTTTAGAGGCACCGACGACGATAATCTGAAGAAAGAGGCGATAGACTTCGAGACGGTTCACAACATTGACATCTATAACGTTGAGACCAGCTATCGGGTCAGAAAAACCATGAAGCTCTGGAACATGACGGTTCAGTACTGGATGGCGGCCTACGTTTACAAACAATTCCCACACAAGTTGCTGAGAACTCCTGCTACTTTCTTACTTTCCGCTATATGGCACGGTTACGCTATTGGATACCACATATGCATAACTTCGGTTACGCTTTATCTTCCCTTCGAAGATATATACGTGAAGTTTTACAATCACAGCAAGGAAGACAGTCTCGTGAGTATTTCGGTTCGGTTTTATACTGGCTCTCCGGAGCAACATTGTTTTTTTTTTTTTACAACGTTGTCTTCTTGTTACAATAATCTTTTTCGTTTTTCTTTCGTCATTTTGTAAAATGATCAGATGTGATTCATATATGACGATATATGATTCTTTTGGCCGTGGGTAGCACTGCGAGTAACCGGTACTTGGAAAGTACTTAAGAATACGGTACTCGATGTATCCGTTACATCAAGAGTACGTCCAGTACATTTTCAAATTCGCGTTTTCTTGCTATCATTAATGCCTACAGTTTTGTCGGCCCGCGTCTCCTTTTTCAGTCCTTTTTCCTATCGCTTCTTCGACTTTGAATATGTAGTTTTGGGATGTAGTTAGAGGCATAAACAACCGGCGCGTGCAGAAGACACGTTCAAGACGTTAATTGCGCCAACGATAAGCTGTTGACACACAGGAATTCGCCAGTCCTCCCGGATTATTATTATTTTTTTTTTTTTATTTAGTGCACACAATCGTTAAAGTCGTTTGAACGGCAGGTTTCTTTGTCAACCGAATCTTATCGCCAAATTACCATATCGCTATCTGACGAAGGACGTGTATTAACACGTCCTTCGTCAGATAGCGTGCCTATTTCTGTGTGAACTTCAGCTGTATATTTAATCGCAAGGCTGTCGGTAATTCCTTGGTGGGCTAGTTAATTGGGTTACATGAGATACATATCGATTGCCAAGAAACAAAAGGGCGTATCTTATACTATACATATATTGGAAAGTTGTTTGTCCCAACTTTCAAGAATCCAGCGGGGAACCTCCCAATATCCTGACTATTCCAAGTCCCTCTCCATCCCAGTTCCTGTTAACTATTATACTATTCTGGTTCTATTCTGTGCGTCTGGTAAGTTGTGCACAACAGCGCTGGGTACTATCATCGTGTGCGTTTCTCAAAGTTGCTAATTTTTTTGAGGAAAAAGAAAATTCGAGTCGGATGCGCAAGGTAATTTCGCATTCGGCCCGAATTCATTCGTTTTTTTTCTCAAAAAAATTAGCACCATTGATAAAGTTAATTTTGAAATTGCAACTATCTCTCCGCACGCACAGCCGTTTCACTTCCCCTCAACTCGATGTGAAGTCCCCCCCGCATGCCGTGCTCGGTCGATAACACAAAGCTATAATCAATCTTATCTTTCAAGGGTGCTAAACGCTTGCAGTTGGCAAAAAAAATTAATCCCATATTTTGTTACCAAGTCCGTTCCACATCATCGCCTTGAAAATGAAAACCAAACCAACGATATTATTTGTCTCGTCGATTATAGTATCGTTATTTAATTCCCAACAATCAAATTAATTTCATTCTCTCATCATGCGCCGACTGATTTGATTGATTAAAAGTGTACAATTTATTTGTAATCGAATTTAAAAAAAAATGAAATTTCATTTCAGATTCGAAAGGGTTTACATGCTATGCTGTTCTTCGTGAGATTCTCGTGCATGTCCTATCTGTCAATCGGCTTTCAATTGTTGACGTACGAGAAGACCTCCGCCTACTACAGCAGCGTTTACTTCGCCGGCCATGCGCTGGTCGGACTAATGTGGGCAGTTGGGAAAGTTCTCATGCCTCACATTATCAAGAGGAAGGAAATTGAGCAGGAAATCAAAGACGAGAGAAAGGTTCAGTGAACTTTGATATCTTCCCACCTTTATGTTTATACATATGTATACATATATTTATATCAATTTATATATGTATATATATCTATTGAAACGAAGCCGATACTTTATTCCAAGGCAGTTCAGGTCTTTTGTTGTTACACTACAGTAGGAAGTGATATGATATTTAAATACGAACTAATGTTGTGCGTATGTTTTTTTCTTCTATATTACTTTTTTACTTAATTTTACTATCTACTGTTTTTTTAGGAGCATGTTGTGCTTTAGTAGAGTAAAAGACGGTTGCCGTCGTTGCGCAACGCGTCGGATGAGTCGAACATTAGTAATAGAAAAATTCAGGCGATAGACTGTGAAGTTCTTAGAGCTGATGTGTATCGGAAAAAGCCTTTTTCGCGTATCGGGCACTTTGATTAAAATCTGAATTTTCGTCGAACTCCACGACGAATTTTCTTGCGGCCGTCTTTTGTGACTCGTGCCCGAGCCATATTCATTCAACGAACGAATGGAAAAAAAATATGAAAAACCAAAAACAATAAAAAGTGATATTTTGTTACGATGTTCATTGAGATTTTATTGTAAGATATTGTTTCTCGGGACAATGTAGCCCGGACCTTCGATTATGAACTTTGTAATGCATTCGACGAGCGTCGATCGTAACCACACGCGAGGCGATCGTCGTATTTCTCGTCGTACTCGTCTAATATATTTGCGAAGATCAAGGAGGTTCGGTGAATCAAGTGAGTATTAACATAATTTTTTTTTTCTTTTTACTATACAAGCTTCTGGAAATTCCGCCACACTCGGAGGAGAACTGGGGCAAAATGAACACGCGAGGAAAAAATGGACTCGCTCCGGAATACAATGAAATTTTGAAATAATTGATTTCGAGCCGCGTTCGTGACAATTGTCATCCGGTGTTGTTTTCCATATTTCAACAATTCTTGTTTTTGTCTTTAAATTTATTGTCTGAAATTATTTTTTAAATACAGCTGGCAGTCGGATTTTTTCGGAAGTCAACTTTTTTTTCACCACGATTGCATGAAAGTCCATTTTGCCCGGATATATATATATATATATATGCATTTTGTACCTTAGAAAAACCTTAAAATATGATTCGTCTATAAAAACTCGATGAATCTCTTGACTGTTCCACTTTGCCCCACTCTCGCCTGCACAGGTTGGCAAAAAGTTCCACAGGAATTTCCACGACCGAGTGTTCGATATGATGAGGAAAAAAAATAAAAAATATTTTGGACTTGAAATAGTTTTGGTCCGATCTTTGGTATTTTTTTTGCATTATCACAGACGTAAATTTCTTTACATGATTTTTTTATTGTACTCTCCTGCAAAAACATGTTTAGAATATCCCAAAACGTCGAAGAATCACATGCAGATAAGATATCCGAAATGAAAATATCTACAACTTGAGGACAGCTGGAGCCATCGACTCAAAATTCGTTACGCAGTTGGAAGCGTCGATTCTGGTCGTCGTTCAAATTTTTATCCAAACAAGATTTGACGCGGATTTGAATTTGGTTTAGAAAAAAAAAAATGCTGTAATCGGGTTGACAGTGGTACATAGATGGACCATTACTAACCGCCGATGTGTATCGAATTTAGCGGGTATCGACCAAGCCATAAAAGTTCTATGACATGTTGATTTTTTGATTACATGAAAAATCAGTACTTTACTTTCGACGCGAGTTTCCGTATGAAATATTCTTCATATGGGAGTTAAGGGCTTACGCTACAGTAAAATTACGAAAAAAAAAAATTTTATTTTATTTTTTAATAATTTATAGTGTCAAGAATATTCAGTTTAATTTTTATGTAAAAATTCAACGAATTACGAAAGTTACAGACCGATGTGTGGAAAGTGGCGGAGTGCTCGAGCAGCCGAACTTTGAACGCGTTTTTCTCGAAACGTGATTCTCAAAATCGGCGACCCTGATATCTCAAAAACGGCTACATGGATTTTTATGAAAATTTTTACCGATTTACTTGTATAGATTCTTCAGTCATCGCCATTTTCATATTTATAAAGAAACAATAGAAAATTATTGTAAAACGTTATTCAAAGTGCAAAAAAAATGGATAAAAATCGATTTTTTTTCAAATGGCTGCCATTTTGCCAATTTTTATTTATTTATTCTTTCCCCTCGTCGAGGACCGCGTTATATATCATTTGCTAAGAAACAATACAACAAATTTTGTTTCACATAATATGACAAATCGAAATCAAGATCACCGCAAACGAAATTTCGAAAAAAAAATTTACGTCAGCCGATAAAAAAAACGTCAATAATAACAATAAAATTGAATGAAAAAATTCTTAAGTGTTCTTTAATGTATTCTATTTCCACCCTAAAAATATCAAATAGATAGAGCGTATATTTACCGAGAAAAAAAAATCCCGAAATATGTGTGCGTTTTTACCCATTTACTGTGGCGTAAGCCTTTAAGCGGGAGGCAGGTTCGTGATTTTATTTCGTATTTCCGGAAATTTTGAAAAACGTCACAGAAAATACATTTTTTAAAACACCATAAGTAGGGAGACAATTTTGGGAATATTTTTTCTTACTTTCAATTACACCGATACTCATTTGACTTTACCGACAGTCGCTCCCCGATCGAATTACGATACATAACCATAAAGTGGACTCGTCTTACCTCCCGATACTTACACACTCGGCGGATCATTGTGCCTGTAAGAAAGAAATTCAGGGAATTCGGGTAGCTTCTTCTCATTCATTAGCGCCACAGATTTTGCCAACGTAATAAAAAGGCCACGACGTCCCGATTGAGCCGCGTTGCCATTGACGATTATCAAGATTTCCCGATTTCACGAATCTCGCGAGAAAAAAAAATTCACTATTACCGAAAAAAAAAAAAAAAAAAGAAAAATGATCGAGTTTCGACTTTTAGTCAACGAGATAATCGATATCTACATCGGCGCACTCGCGTGAAAACAATCACTGTTCCGCGTCTCTGGATCTCTCCGAAAACTCGGTATTTCAAGAAATAATGAAAAAAAAAAATAAATTATTTGAAAAAAAAAAAAAAAAAAATTATTGAATATCTGCAAGAAAATGAAAGAAAACACCGCCGACCCGAGCCAAAGGCGATTTATCTCGCGACGGCAATGAATCTCGCGTAATCGGAAGAGTACTCTCGGTACGTAGCGCGGATGATCGCGTGTCACGGTCGATAATGCTCCCGGAAGATCTCGACGAGGTTGCAGGGATCATTATCGACGTACATGCTCGGCCTTTTTTTTTCTCCGGCCGCTTGGTATATCCGGTTCGCCCTCCGTTCGCGAGCTCTGCCGATGGATCAACGTCTCTCTCTCTATGTCTCTGCTACTCGACGCGCACAGATCGGTCTCAGCTTTTCCGAAGGCTCGCACACGATCGCTGCTCCGTAGGCTGGACATCGGAGGCATTTTTTTTTTTTTTCCTCGATCTTTCTTTTTCGATCTCTCTTTTTTTTCCATTTCGTGTCCAAACACCCCCCTCGTCAAAATTGCCTCGCGAAACTGGATTTTTCACCGGAACCGGAGAGAGAATCGCCAACCGCATCGATTACTGCCAAACTGCATACAGAGAGAGAGCCCTGCTACATCCGCTTTACTCTGCTTACTCAGCTACCCCCATCATCAGCTACAACCGCCACGCCACTCCTTTACACCGCCTGTGGCACCATAAAATCACATCTTAGTTACGTGGTATTATTCAATCGAATCCGTGTGTATTGGGTACACTAATTTATTTGTTAAATATATATGTATGTATATGTATATACATACATATACCTATATTTGTATGTATATAAATATATATATCTATATGTATCTATATTCTTATGTAGAAAGAGTGAATTTGTTGGTTTCTTTTTTTTTTTTATGGGGGTAAAATGGTCGAATTCTTAGCGGGTAAGTTATTTAGAGAGTTGGACGTTATTCTGAAAGACACGACAAATTATCGGAATATGAGAATAATAAAAAAAATCGCGCTGCTCCTTTTGGCACTGTTTGCCAATTTGTGTAGGGAAAGCGTATACGAATTTTGCTGATAATAGAGAAGAAAAGTTGAAGTTTGCGGGTTTTTTTTTTTTCTCAAAATTTTCGAAAATGTTCAAATTGTACTAAATATTGAAATGTATTTCTTTTTTTAGGCTGGATAGCTAAAAAAAATTAATATGAGGGGGGAAAAGAATTCACAAACTTCGTAGACACTTTCCCTGGAACTGAAATAGAGAATCGTAATTTCGTGTGAAAAATTTGCCAACCCTGTCGATAAGAAAGATTTACCATTGCCAACGAGAGAAGCTACACGCCAAATAAAATTTCGTATGAAAATTGATGTACCAAAAGTTTTTACGCATAAACCGACATATTCAATTTACTGCAAAAGTATTAGATACATTTAGTGAAAAAAATGTATTAATTTTACGATTTTGTAAAAATTTAATTTAATTTAAAGGTTTTGTAATGCGTCGAAAAGTTTATAATTTCGTACATTAACTTTGCAAAGATTTTTTTAATAGTTTTTGCGGTAGATCACGCCCGGACAGAGCGCTATCACGATAATACAAGTGAGGGGCGCATATTTTTGTTAACATAATTGACGTTTTTTTGTATTTTTTTTTTCTCACGAAATAAACAACGGTCGTAGGTGTTTTTTATCCTGTCAAAAATATCTTTCGGTAGTTCTCGACGTGAACGAGGACGTCGATAGTTTTTTTTTTTTTTTCGATCACGCACACTCTGTTTATCTCGGTTTTTCTCTTCTTTTTTTTTCGTCGTTTATCTCATTATCTCATTACACTTTATTATAAATGGCAAACTTACATGAATAAACCTGCTAATGTAGTTACAGAAACGCAAAACTTATCGTCTAACGAACTCTACACATTGCGAACTCTATGTATTTCGAGCAATTTTTTTTTTTCGTGTAATTGATTTATTCATTTATTTTTTGTTTGTTTGCGTCTCTATCGGATTATGCGGGAGTATACTCGATTCGTCAAATGTATTATGTACGTCGCGATTGAATTGATGCACAGATTGTTTCGAGTGTAAAAATTGCTGCGAGTGGGAACAAAAAAAAAAAAAAACAACTTCCCGTCGCAAATTCGGGAAAAAAATAACGACACAAGAATTTTTTTGAAAAATGTTGCGACCTGGAATTCGTGTATATATATTAAGCGCCGAAATTCGAAAGAATATTCGATAACTAGAAAGCTTACTTTCAACAATTACCGCGCTTTATTGTTGTTTAGCAACGGGGAAAAAATATTGATACAATAAAAAAAATTCACGGCGCCTGATTCGATATTTACGAATTTTTTTCGATAATATTACAGTCCGAATAATTTTCGTCTCTAATTTTTATTATTTTTTTTTTTATTTATTAAAATCAGTGTGGGTTTTGCGTTTAACAACCCAAAAAAGTGCGTCATCGTGGTTAATATGAAGAAAGAAAAAAGTTATAGAGGATGCGAATGTGCTAATGCGTGGGGCCTTTTTTCTTTTTCTTTAGGTATGAAGATTATTAGAATACCTTTTTCATTTTTCTGAGCACCAGAAACAATCTGCTTTAGCTTTTCTCGGCCATCTCTAGTTGCTCTCCGCCGCTGTTATTTCTTGCGTCCGTTCGGCCCATCAGTCTCTGAAAAATGTCGAATGAATTGTTAAATAAACTCTAATCGAAAAGAAAAAAATTAACGAAAAAAAAATGTAATTAACTGTAAAAAAAATGAGAGAATGCACGTGGTCACATTTGTAACAAATAAAACGAATTTTATATACCACCATAATCAATAATAATAATTTTGAACAAATATTAACGACGCGAAAAAAGATTATATGCATATATATACTCTTGTCTCGATATTCAGAATTCCTATTGTTGTGCGACAAAGTGTCCCAGACCGTCCCAATTACACAATCTGTTCGCTTACGATTGTCCCTATTTCCAAAGTGCGTCGAAAATTGAAAAGAAATAGTCAAAATTCTCACGGAGCAAATCGTAATTCATCGTAATATAATAAGCCAACTGAAAAAAAAATGTACTTCGTGAAAAAAAAAAAAACTTTCACAATAAAGTAATAATAATAATAATTTATTTAAAATTACGGTTCAATTTTTCGCAAAATTTTCTTCTTAAATATTAATAAATAAAAATAAAAGCCTCCGTGCTGAAACTCGTGAAAATGTTGGTGATTAATCTCTCCCGATATTCGCGCCGATCGGTGTAATGGGATAAAATCGACGATAACACATATTTATTAGAAATAAAAAATAAACAAAAAATTACCTGGACTTGGAACGGCTGTCCTTCTGTCTGTCGGCCGACTTGCTTCGGGAGCGTGACTTTCCTCTCGAACTCTTGCTGTCCGATCTCGAGCGGCTGTGGCTGCGACTGTAGGAGCGTCGGCGATCCCTGTCCCGACTTCTGGACCTCGAGCGAGATCTGGAACGAGAACGTCGTCGGTCCCGGCTCCGGCTTCCCGATCTGTGAAGCAGATGCCGTTTTCGTTGCCAATTCGATCGATCATGACATTGCAAATTCGGAGCAATATTATTTTAAAAAATTTTTTTTAAGAATCTTGAACTCTAAGTTTTTTTTATAAACACAATATCTCCCATGCTCCGATTGTAGTGTCACGAATACGAAGGGTTTGTCAACCATAGCTCTCTTCACTCTTTTTCAATTTTTTCTTTTTACCTTCCGCGACGACGACTTCCCCTGCTTCGGTGTGGAGATGTGGGTCTTCCGTATCGGGCCATTTGAACTCTGAGCTCCCTGCCGTCGAGAAGACGTCCGTCCATCGCGTCGAGTGCATCCTCGGCGTCGCGTTTGTCATAGAATCTGAAAACAATGAAAAAAATTTCACAATTAATACAACCAAAAATTCTCTATACACCGATGGACGAGTTTCGACTCCGTAGAGCAGAGACGATTGCCATTGGATTGTAAGCCAATCGGCTTTGGGAACAAGATGCGAGCGCATTTATGCAAATTTTGTTGTTGTTCCATTGCTTCCTGATAAAGGAAGCTTTGTTTGAATGGTAATAAAAATACCCATTGAATAGGCAAATTGTATCGTGTAGTCGAAAGCACACTGATGTATAACGTCATTTTTCCCAACTTTATAAGTATTTACTTCATTTCCACTGCTGTACTCGATAAAAAATACTTGATACTTCAGACGTATTACCAATCGCAGCGGACCTGAGCAAAGATTGCATGGGAATGGAAAGAAATGCGCTTAGCATTGCGTTTCACTGAGTGGTTTGGAAAGAACTCATTTTAATTACTCTACATGTACTTTGAGTACCAAAAATACTTTGTACTCAAAGTAGTCAAGATACCCAAAGTACCCAAAGTACCCAAAGTACCCAAAGTACCCAAAGTACCCAAAGTATCCAAAGTATCCAAAGTACCCAAAGTGCTCAAAGTACTCAAAATAATCAACGTATACTTTGAGGTGCTGCGCAATGCACAAATAATCAAGTGAAGTATGTGTACTGTGTTAAAAAAATAATTGCATGTATATATATATTTTTTTTTTGCATTAGTTGAAAATAGTTCTGGTAAAGTGGTCAATAAATAATTAACAACAATAAGAATATGATAAGGAAATGATGATTGCCCAAACAACAACTTCTGAGCAATTGAATTATTTGCCAACAAAAAAGTTGATTTTCGAGTGAAAATTTTTCTTCTATCTAAAAGAGAATCACTTGAAAAAATATGTAAAATTTTTGTCGCATAAGGCGTGTCGGCGAGGTCAGGGCGGCTTCAGACTGGCAGTCCCGCCTTACCAAACTTTCCGAACGATTCTCATTTTCATAATTCCTTTGCCAACTAAAAATTCCCTAAAATCATCGTAATTGCAGTAAACATAATTGTGATTAGAAAAAAAAAAAAAGAAGAATACAAATATCCTCTGCCAAAAAGATTTTCGAAGATCTTCGAACCAGCGTAGAAAAATAAAATTGTTGAAAAGAAAATCTTTAACGAAAAATCGAAAATGATCGAACTTTTTCGGTTTCTCGAGGAAAATAAAAAGAAAAGTATAAAAATTTTCTTAGGGAAAGAAATTGGGAAACGAAATCGTTGTAAAAAAAAATATTTTTCGGTCTCTCAAGGATAATAAAAAATATATATTTCCATAAATATGGGAAACTGCGCAGCAACGCGCATGCGCACGAAACGCCAGCGAAGCCAACTGGCAACTAATTTTTCCGCGCAGACTCGCAGGTAAATGAGCACGGCGCGTCACCTTTTGGCGAAATTGTCACCCATATAGGTAATCCGTGGTTTCTTTGGTAAAAAAAAAACGCATTTTATCTTCTTCACTTCATTTTTCATTCATGATATTTTTTATTTAAAAAATCCCCGAGACCCTCGGTCCGGGCGCAACGACTCACCTTACGAATGCGAAACCGCGACTTTCCCGTGTGAAACGATCGCGGGGTATGTATATGTCGCCGACCTCGCCGCATCTCTCGAAAACCCTACGCAGATCCTCCGGCGTCGTCCTGTAAGTCAGGTTGTCGACTTTCAGCGACACCATGCCGTCGATCCGGGGCGGTGGCCTACCGTAGCTCATCCCGACGCGTTAACGAAAAAAAAAATCGGGAATTTTTCGTTTTTTTTTTTTTTTCTTTCAGAAATCACTTTTTTTTATTATTTTTCAAATTTATTTTACTTATTTATTTGACAGCGAACGACGAGCCTCGCGAAAAACCGACGCGCACAATGTACGCGCGCGTGTACTGTATCACGGGGCACGCTCTCGATCGGTTTCGGCGGAAAACCGTCCACACGCGACGGAGACAAGATGGCGAATGGTGTAAAGATCGCGCGTGGCCCCCCACGCAGCGGATGTGACGCGCGAAACTAACGGAGTCACCGAGTGACTCAACGAACGATCTATCGAATCGTCGACAATTGAAAACAAAAAAATTGTTTCAATCTCTCTCTTTTTCGTCGGTATGTTGTTTGTCGAGCGAGCTGATTGTCTTGTGGGGGGAAAAAATGTTATGTCTATGCGGACGCGTATTTTTATTGTTGTTTCCAGTGCAGAAGCTATTTCCGGTGTACGGCCGAGAGCTCGCACTGGAAGACGGTCGCAGTGTCGCTCAACACGACTCAAGCTGGAGCCCGATTGTTTTTGTTTATGTTGTCGCAAAAATTAATGTGGGGCATTCCCCATTTTTTTTTTTTTTTTTTTTTTTTGCTGTCGGCTCGGATCGGGTGACCGTAATTTGTCGGTTTCATAAAATGACCGATTTGACCGAATCTGCCACAAACAAAGGCCGGACAATTTAAGTCCAACTGCCGGGTTTTAAAACTTTAGAAAATAAAATTGACACAATAAAATTACCAAAAACCTTACGATTGTCATTTCAGAGTTACGTTTGCTCTTAATGGGCGTGAGACCTTCGGGTTGAGCATAAGAAGAAGGTTTCGGGCCTGATTCTTTATACATTAAATGTTATTTCAGAACTAAATAGGAGAAGGCTGCGAATTTTACTAACGATCGGAGACTTGTCCTTCGCTTTTCATGTCACACGACTTGAGATAAAAAGGCAGTATATCAGGTGGACACAGAAAAAGTCGACACGAAGACAACTCGACACGAAGACTGTACACCGTGAATGTGGGCACGCAAACATATGACCACGAATAGGCTGTACACCGAGTAGTAGACTCTACACCGAAGAGAGTGAAGACACTACCAATTGAACACTCGACAACTGCACACAAATGGCCGCATGCTTCAGGGGAGCTATTCTTGAATGATATCCCCATGATTGATTACGACAACAATATATAGGCAATACTACCCTTGAAGAGAATCTATACCTAAAGTGTCATGTTAATGATTATGCTCGAATTATGCAGTCTTGGTATAAGACTTGGTAGACTTGGTAGAGTGCCTCTTATATTGTCACAATAAGACATGAGCTCAGTGGCCCGAAGTAGTCTGAACTTGTGTTGAGTTGTCGAGTGTTCAGTTGTTGGGGTGTTCAGTTGGTAGTGTGTACACTCTCTCGGTGTAGATTTGTCTCGGTGTACAGCCTATTCGTGGTCATATCTTTGCGTGCCCACATTCACGGTGTACAGCTTTTTTGTCGAGTTGTCTTCGTGTCCACTTTTCCTGTGTTCACCTGATATACTGCCGATAAAAATAACGGTCATTTTACTTGGAAATTAATTAAAAGTACGAATGACGTCGCACGACGGTCACATGACCGTCACTTCACAGGAGCTGGAACATCGGTCATTTTACATCACTGTGGAGAAACTATTTCCGGTATACGGGTGAAACTGAAAGCGCGTACCGGAAGTAGTCGTATCTCGAGCAAACACCGAATGATGCGCTATCGGTTTTGTTTTTGTTCGTATTATCGAGAAAGTAAATTTTTTTTCATTGGCTCACCTTACGAAAGCGAAGCCTCGATTGAGACGCGAATTTTTGTCCTTCGGTATGTAAACGTCGCCGAGTTTACCGTAACGACAGAAGACCCTTCTGACGTCGTTGGTAGTCGATCTGTACGAGAGGTTGCCAACTTTCAGGGATATCATGCCTTCCATCCGCGTGGGGGCGCGCCCGTGGTTCATCACGGTCCCGTGCGCAAGAGCGACTCTCACCGTGTCGCAACTTTCCTTGGACCGACCGTCGTTACGACTCCTAAAATGACGATACATTTTTCTTTTATTTTTTTTATTTTTTATCGTCTTTAAGAACATAACTGATTTGCTGATTTTTTTTTTTGCACACTTATGTTATTGTTATTACTGACCACGGGGATAACGCTCGATAAAAGTAACGAGTTTGCGAAAACTATTTCTTTTGCACTATTTGAGCTCCGCAATTAACCGAGGAGAGACAAGCTGTGGCGAGTCCGGTAGAGGGGAGGCGGCCATTCACGACGTAGCAAGTTGACCAGATCTGAACGCTACAAGATAAAATTTAATGACGTTTGTTTTTTTGAGTCAAATAAATTCCCACGGGTTTTTCCATATATTTTTTTGGGTATCTTTTGGGCATCAAATGTCGTATTGTGGAAAAAATGTTCTTGTTTTTGTGGGATTTCTCGTACGTCGATGTCTTTCGCACCCACTTCCGGTTCACGGCGAAGCGACGAGTAAATCTGCAAACGGAGTTAGAGAAAAAGTTTTCGTTACGATATTCACATTTTCTGTGAAAACTCGAACGATCTTCAGTTTAAAAAAATATTTATTGTTTATATGAATTAGAATGATTTATAAACTATATAAATTAGTCAATCTATAAATAATCGCTGTCGGAAAAAGTTTAGGTACCGCACAGACCCCGAATAAAAGCTTTTGAAAGCACGAAAAATACCGCGGTCGGTTAATGGAACCTGTAATTAATTTTAATTATTTTAATTATTGCGTTAGAACGAAAGTTCTAACATGAATTGTTATACACCCAACACGTAAAAAAAGGAAAAAATTAAATACAGTTTTTATGACCGACCGAGCCCGGAAGTGGAGAAGTCGGAAGGGGTGCAATGACGCTTCAACTTGCGCGAAGACATTTTTGACGACTAAAAAATAACTCGAGAAGAATGAGCGTGAGAAGAAAATGTTTGCAAAATTTTATTTATGAAAAATATTACCGATTAATATTTACTATTTGTGATTTTGTTCGTTTGCCGTTTAATGTTTCGTCGCTTCAATTCCGGCGATTGCAATATCGTTGCATGTTGACAGATCGATGGAGATTAGCCAATGGCTAGGTTCCGTGACACGCATAGAGCGCATAGACGGCAAGAGTGCATTAAAGTTAACATTCGCATGCGCGCTATTGCGAGATTTGGAATCCTACTATGCGCACATTAAGCGCTCTATGCGTGTCACGGGACCTGGTCAGTGACGCGACGAGTCATTAGCTAACCTCAAAAAATGTTCGCTCGGATGTTCCAACACTTCCGGATATCGTAAAAACGGAGGCATAAACAATCGAAAGTAGTCTCGAGGGATAGTAATTCTTTTTTAAAAAATAACTCAATGACAATAACCAATGATTTTTCATGACATTTTAGTAACCTCTATTACGAAACATTGCTAACAGCTCTGCGATATAAAAGTTCTGGGTCGAAATTTTCACTACAAGATGGCGATGTCCCTGAAAGACATGGGTCTTCTGTATGACGAGCAGTTTAACGGAAAGATAAAAATTGCGAAATTTCTCGTGAAAAATCTGCGTGACAAGAGAGGTTAGATTTACGATAATTTCATACTGTCGAACGAAATAATATATTTTTTTAACTATCGTTCGAAGCGGATATTTCAGGTCGTCTCGAGAGCTCTAAATTAAGATTTATTCCAAAAAATTGAAGCTAATTTATGTATTTATTTATGTTAATTAAATGAGTTAAAATCGACGTTTGCGTCATGCAGAAATGCAATTGGCGAAGAAGTGGCTGGTACGGGTCTGTAATATAAAATCGCCGGTCCTCGAAGTGAAGAAAAATCGCAACGCTTTTCTGTCGTATATGATTAAAGTTCTCAGCGACGGTGTCCTCACCAGCTGTCTGGATTCCGAACCGAATACAGTCTGCGATCCGGACAACAGTTTCGCTTTTCTGGTAAATCCTGTGAAAAAAAATAAAAATTCCAGTTGACCGGACGGACAAATAATTTTCCAAAATAAATGATAGATATCCATAGTTATTAATAATGGATTATTGATGTTCCAATGTCAGGATGACATGACCGGCTTCGATCCAATGGAAGAGACGCCGGAGGAGCCAAAAAGATCGAAGAAAATTAAATTTCATTCATGTTGGTCGAAGGATCACAGAACTTACACAGCTGTTAAGCCGATTCCCGGCAGAGGCGCTCTCGTTTATCTCGCTTCGTCGAAGAAGCCTGGGCTCGAGAATTGGGATCTACCGAGTCAAAGGACCACTGAAAAATAAAATAATTAACAAGCAAACTTTTTTATTTTAACAATTTTTATATTATCGTCACCTGCATTTTTTTTTCACAATAAAGGTTTAGAGAAAGAATATGTTGAGGATAACATCCCAGGTAGCACAAAATAATTAGTTATCAGAAAGTGATCTAAATGGGTTACATATGTAACCCATTAAGATCACTTTCTGATAACTAATTTTTTTGTGCTACCTGGGATATTTTCACGTATTTTTTTTCGCGCTGAACACGAATCCGATAACGGTCTCGACCGAGGGTCAAGTAAGTTGGGAAAAAAACAACCGGTGGATCCGTGATCTTAGATTAAATATTATTATATTATATTAATATTCATTAGATTCATTATATTATAGTTTCATTATATTATCTTATATATAATTTAGACAATTGTTGGTTTATTTGTTTGCTTGTCCTAAATTTCAACAGTACAAGGGCCCAATAATTCAAATTCCAACTATTCCCCTATTATGCTGTCTGGCACTATTTTGTGCATCTCGGTGAGTCGTGCACAATAATGCGGTACGTAATGGCGCTGTGCGTCACTTCCAGTCCGAAAGTCTCATTTTTCGACCGGTAATGCGTCACTTCCGGTCGAAAAACCAGATTTCCAAACCGAAAGTGACGTATCTCCGGTATGACGTCACTTCCGGTTTAAAAAAAAATGAGATTTTTTAACCGGAAGTGACGCATTTTCGGTGAATCTTCATAAATTTGAATTTCCGCTTTTTAAATTCCATAGTCCATAGCGAGGGCACCAGAAGCCTGAGCAAAAAAAACCTGCTGGTTATAAATATTATAAATAGAGTAGACTAGAATAGAATAGTGTTGTTTATGCGCGTCCTGAGGAAAGCTCCCCAAAGGACACCGTGCGTCAAAGTACAACTATGAATAACAAACTAAAAGGCGCAGCAATTTTTTTTTGTGCTACTTTTATAATATACAATCAATACAAAAAAAAATTATACAATTATTTATATACTATTAATGATAAAATTTAAATTTATCGAATTATTATAATTTAATATTCGAAAGTTAATATTAGTGGGATAAAGGGAAAAAAATGCACACATATTTATCAACACATCATTTTTATTGAAGATTTAATGAAGCTGCGTCTGTGGTATCACAACAATGCCCCTGCACAAGATGCCCCCTCCCTCCTCGATTTTATTTAATCTTTTTTTATTTTGATTCTTTTTTTCGTTTTTTGCCTCTAATAAATTTTTAACGTCGTTATACACTCTCGGATTCCATTATTTCGGAGTTTTTGTTGTCGTCGATTTTCGGTGTGATAATCTCAAGTATAAAATTGAATTGTGCCGACCATTCGACAGGATTGACGCAATTCTTTTTTTTTTTGTTTTTGTATTTTGGTCCTTTGCCTGTTCGTGATTTTCGGTCTTTTGCATAAAGCCGAGTGATTTTCTCTTTTTTGTTTGCAGTGAAAAAAATTTTTATTATAATCTTTTTTTTCAGTAATAAGATTTTCTTCTCTAGCCAATTTAGTCCAAAAAATAATTTCATTTTTTTTAAGAAACCGCCCTTACCGAACAGTAATTTCTGAGTTACGATTTTCGTGATTTAAAATAAAATTACATTGTCTTGAGATATACCTTCGAAACTACTGATCGTTCTACGGGACGGCAATCCATTTTTTCGATTGTGAAGATTAACTTAATTCGATTTAAAAAAATAGTAATTTACGATACTAGTGCGATAAAACTTTTTCTGACAAGTGTGAGTTTGCAGCATGATTCGAAGGTGATATTAGTGCTGCGATTATACGAGTTCAGAGAAAGTTTTTTGCACGAGTATCGCACCAAATTTTACCTCACAAGGTGTGAAAATGGGGGATTTGCGCGAAGCGTGTGTAAAACTGCCATTTTCGCACCGAGTGTAATAAATTCGTTATTTTTTATTTTTCGAGATTTTTTTTTATTGCAAAGATCGAAAAAGCACTAGACGAAATTCCTCAACAAACTGTCATCGTCGTAAGGAAATATCACGTGAAAAAATTACAATGTTTACGATCGACGATTCACGTGTATTTCCGAGACGGTTATTCATTTTTTTTTTCACGTACGACCTCTTCGAACCGATTCCGTACAAATTATTATTTTCTCACGCGGACAGGTGATTCGCACAAGTTCTCACCGATTAGTGAGAACTTGTCACAAATATCACTGGCTGTCGATAAATTTATCCGAAAATAATTTGTTGTTTTTCATTTGTTTTTTTATGAGAAATTAAAATCACATTGCAGCCGAATAAATAGCTTATCTAAATGGTCCAACATTATTGTCATCTTTTACAAGACGAATGTTTAAAAAAATGGGAAGAACGCATCATGAATTAGAACAGACTGGTTTTATCTTTTAATTTATAATTCATCAAAATTTTTGTATAAATTGGGCAATTTTTTTATACCATCTGTACTCAATATTTATAAATAAAAATGACCTCCACTCTCCCACGAGTTCGAGACGATAAACCATCGACAAAAATATATGTATTTAAGACGCAAAAAAAAATGACGAAATATTGTCAATTTTTTAAAATTATTATTAACAAAGTTGCAAATCTCGTGCCCGGTCATCGGCAGAAAGAAGTCGTACGTTTAAAAAAAAATTATCAAACGCAACCTTTCCTGCACTTTATTCATCTCTCGCTCTCTCTTTCTTTCTCTCTCTCTCTCTCTCTCGCTCACGTCGCACTTAGACTATTACTATTCAACAATTCAAAATACTTAATAACGATATCAAACAACCTTGAATAATCTCAACAGCTGCTGGCCCTTAGCCCGAACTAACTTATCTCGTATTTTTCTCGATACAAAAGTAATTTTTTTATTACTATTATTATTATTATTTATTATTATTATTATTATTATTTCTGTATTAATTAATTTTTTGTTTGTTTTCTTTATTCATTCGCTAGTGCTATGTTTTTTTTTTTTTGTCGGCGAACCGGGACGTCGTGCGAGAGCTGCGTTATCATCATTTCGCTCACGTGTTATTTATTTTTTATTCTTTTTTTCTAATTGTTTTTTCCGCGTATCAATTTTTTTTTAATACATTTTATTTAATTTTTCTTTGTATTACAAAATACGGTCGGAGAGCTCGCAGTGAGTTAATTGAAATATCAAGACCGGAGCCCCAGTGAACTATACGGACGGTACACGATGCGTCTCTTATCTCTCGAGCCCTGGGAATTCGGTAAAAAAAAAGTGATCATTAAAATAAGAATTAAATTCAGCTGCATTGCCGCTCATAAAATGTTCAGCTCAGTTTTTTTTTGCTGGAATGGGAGAAATCTATTTCTTCGTTTTTTTTGTTTATCAAAAATGTAAGAAAACCTTTTCTTCCAGATCATTTATCGAGTATTATTTTCAGTAAAATTCGTCGATAAAATTTATCGGGCGAATTTTCGTTTGGCACGGAAATACATAACTGTCGCGAACGATCATTATTAATCTCATGTAAAAACTTTGAGTCTACATTTTCTGTTAAAAAAAAAATGTTTTTGCTCATTCCCGTCGTTGACTTTCTTTTTACGACGATTAAAAAATTATAAGAAATACCGAAATTATGGCGATTTTCGATTGACAATAAAAATCTTCGGTCGTCCATTTCATTAGTAATTTTTTTGTTTTGTTTTTCGAATTTACGATTTACAGTCGAATAGCCGTATTTCGTAAGATCATCGAGCTTAACTCTTGTATAAAAAAAAATCAAAATATTTCAAAGCGAAGATGATTTTTTCCTTTCGCCACAACAAAAAATTCACTCTCGAGACAAAAATCTCGCGCATCGTGTGTACATATACATCTGTCTACGATAGAGCCGAGGTCTGGAGAATTTATATTTATTTTTTTGCTTTTTTTCATCATTATCATTATTTTTATTTTACAAGTATATATTCGATATAAAAAATAATACTCAGTCAATTAGTTCGGATTAATACTTGTGTGACGGGGAGCCGCGGGGTTTTTTGTTCAGCGTTGCGGAAGCGTGTATACATTTCGGTATAGTGTGTCGACAGCTGAGAATCAAAAGGAAACTGCGTAGGAGGAGCGGGGCAAAACGGACCACTAATATGAATTTTTTTAGTAGTTAAAAAAATCCCTCAGTGGTCCATCTTGCCCCGCTCTCAACTGATCCCCCTGTGAAAGCGTTTGGGGCAGGGCCTTGTGATTCTCAGCCCCAATACGCGTTGTCTGCAAGTATATATATATATATATATATGCTCGCGGCAACGATTAATGTTACTATAAATTCTACGTGGTCTACGCTTTCGCATTTTTTTACGTTTTTCTTTCTTTTTAATATTCGACATTCGGGACGTTTCGAATTTTTTTGTCACGCTGGCGTGAAACGGGCGGGATATCGTGAGTTGTTTTCATTACATTTTTTTTTTTTTGCAAGTCGTTTACCCAAAACACAATTATCTTGTTTTTTTCACCTACTGTATTATTATTATTATCATTATTCGTCAAAAAACGAAAAATACCGTACGGGAGACGAGACTGTACAGGAGAGAAAAATTTAACAATTTTGTACAAAAAATAAAACTTAGTAACTGAACAAAAACAGAGGGTAGGACGGGGCAAAAATGGAACCCCGGGGCAAAACGGAGCAGTGTCCTAAGTTTCGCAAGGGTCTGCTTTTTACATGTCTCACTAAAAAAAAAAATTGACAAAAGTGGTCAGTTTTGCCACCGTGTTCCATTTTGCCCCGCTCTCCCCCGATTATTCGATCGCTAACCGGAAATACGCGTAACGGCGACGAGCGAGGTGGAGAGGGGTTCGACGGATGACCATATTGACACGCAGCTTTCGATCGTGAAAAAAAAAACCTAACTTTCGACAAAACTCGTGATGATCGTACAAAATATAATCGTAAAATAAATTAAGCCCGAAAATGAAATAACAATATTGGCTGCCACGCATAACATTTTTTTTTAACGGAGAAGACAATAAGTTACTCGTGTTAATTTTTCTCTTATATCTGAAAAAAAAAATCGACGTTTCTCGGGGAGGCGGGCCAGGGTCGAGGGAGTTGTAAAAATAGATGTAAAAAAACTAAATAATTTAATAATTAAGTAAGTGATTTACGTAGCGTAGTCGTTTTAAGTAGTGTTTTTTCGATTAGACTTAAATTAATAAAAAAAAAAAAATAAAAAAAAACATAAGTTGTGGAATACTGATATATATATATATATGTATAAAAAACGCTCTACGATAAGCCTTGGTCTAACACCATTTGTCGAGAACCGAATTGTCCGGGGAACACCCACCCCCGGATTCGGGGCCTCGCGAATCTAATTCCTTACACTCGACGATAAGACACTAGTTGTTTGTTTTTTCCCATTATTTTACGTTTTTTTTTTTTTTGCGTTTCACATTATCTTAATATTTTTTTTTGTTTTTTAAGTAATATCAATCGTAAAATAGCAATACTCGCGTCACAATATCGTCAATATCGTTATATTTATTTTATTTAAAAAAAATATCATCTAATTCGCAGCATTAGTAGAGAGCTTCAAAACCTATAGTTTACTTAACGATAGAGAGGGTTTCTTTCCTTTATTCCGTAAAAAAAAAAAAAAAAAAAAAAAGTCTACTAAAATTACGCCGATGAACAGCGAGATTCTACGGTCGATAAGAGATATTAAATACAAAGAGGAATTATAAAAAAGAAAATCGAAATAAAATGCCTACAGCAATAACTGTCCGTTGTCTTAGGGGTTGTCGCGCTCGGTTAGCCGGTTTCTTTGTCTGTGGTTCGGTGCCATAGGGTCTTTCACGGATTCTCCTTTTTTTATCGATCGAAAAATCGCATTATGAAAAAAAAATCCTCCGAGTATGACAACAATTTTCGTCAAATGGATTTCGTTAATTATCGGTATAAATAATGATCTTTGTTTCGACACAGCTGCCCCTATTTTTTTTACGTAAATTAACGTTCAATCAATGAAAACATGATTTTTTTTTCGCGCGCAACAATTTTTTGACCAGTCGTTGAGAATCGATAAAAAATTGTTATCAGACGCGAAGGAAAGACCCCGAGGATACGATCGAAAAAAAAAAATCGGTTAGTAAAAGGCGAAAAAGAAATTCGCGCGCCACGACCGAATTCCGTGGAATCGGTAAAAAAAAAATCGCATCGATCGGTTTGACACACCCGGTCGTAAGATTGATCAGAAGATAAAAAGTGAATAATGAAAAAAAAAAAAAATCGCTTTGTATATTATTAATTTAAAAAAAAAACGTCGTCACGCCTCTTTATCATTCGAACTATCGGATCTGTGTCATGGTGGTTATATGCCCTACGGTTTCAATATCATCTTGTATTCGTATGTAATATAATATACAACGCTATATTTGTATATAATATATATATAAATAATATACGTATATATACATATATGTAGAATATATATATATATATATACCTATATTTATATACATAAGGCTCCTTGGATAATCGACTAATACTAAATTTGCTCGAACGACCGTAGCTCATACTTTCACAATGTTTCCGGATTAGTTTCATTTTGTATAATAAATAAAAATGTATACGATGTAATAATAAACTGACCGGAGGGAACTGCGCGACCGAGCGCTCGAAGACACGTACGAGATGGGAGAAATGTGTATGCAAGTTTTTGTTGTTGTTGTTGTTTTTACGAGTATAAAAAAATTAAATCAGCGAGTTTCCGTGGATAGAAGAAAAGAACGATGAAAATTAGAGAAAGTGGAGAAAAAAAAAATAGAAAATGGGGTTTTTGTCGCGAAATTTGTTCTGTTGCATGCCCTTAACTAATATTCTATGTTACAAAGACTAAAAACTATTTTTGGCAAAGTTTGTTTAGGTAATTATATAATATATATGACATTAGAGTTATTAATAATGAATACATGAGTAGATCAACTGGCCATAAAGTATTATGCGCTATCTGAGGTTGGCTTAATACTTTTGTTTATCGATATTCGTTATCTGTACAATCTTGGAAAAAAACATAAGTTAGGTTTTGGATGGTCTCCGAGTTATCGAATTTCGAGTTTAACATTTTTTCAATATAATTCGTTGCCCACGAGAAGTTTCGAGAAATTCAATTTTAATATTTGATGTTATTTAACCCGGGCAGACATTAGCTGAATTATTTCTGCTCAAGGTGTAGGTAATTTTTTACCTAAGCCTTGGGTCATTGGTTGATTACTTTTTTTTATGAAAAAAATCTATCCGTTCATCTATTAGGGACATTATAGAATTTTTCGAGACTTTTCAGTAAACAACATTATTTTTTAAACACGGTTATCGATTATTGAAAATATATATTTGTAATACCGCGAGAATACTAGAAAAAAAATTCTTGGATCACCTGAGAAATGGCTGAAACCTCGAAAAATTGTGAAATTAAGAAATTATCGAGTGCTCGGAGACCCCTTAGTTTTTATGTGTGAAATGGTAGCTATTAAATTCAATTTTTTCCGAACGTTCTATATTCTTGTTTTTGTTTTTTTTCAATGTTTTATCGCGCAAAAAACAATAATGGTTGGTTCGTTCGTAAAAATGAACAGTGAGAGAGCATTGATAAAAAAAAGTATGAGCAAGCACGGTCGCGGAGCAAATAAAATTTTATTACTTTCATTACGCCCAAGACCTCGAAAGTCAGTGGGTCATGTCGCGGAATTTATGCCCTGCTTGAGGGCCCTTCGTACCCGTCTGTTGTAAATATCCGCCGATCTACCTTATTTCTTTAAATATTTATTATTTTTTTTTCTATTACTTTTGTTATGGTTATTACTGTTTTTTTTCGAATGACAGTCAGGCTTCGCGGGAAACCTCGAAATACTTTATATTGCTGTCGGTAACAAAAAAAAATCTACGTGCATTGTTTCTCCATTTCCTTAAGTACACACAGTCAGCGATTGATCGTATTTTTATATCTTGTTTTTCTGCACGCGCACGTCAAAACTTTTTTTTTTTTTGCCATTCAACCCTCGAAGTTCGAAACTTTTCTTGTGAAAAAAAATTCTCAACCGCTCGATACTCTTTGGAATAAAAATATTAGCAAAATGAAATTAAATTTTTGTCAATTTCTTATGCCAAAGTAAAAAAAATGTACATTACACTAAAAAAAAAATTGTTCATCGAATATTTTCAGAATTTTCGTGGATCAAAATTGCGAAAGATATTTCGTAAAAAAAAAAATATATATATATACAAATTGCGCCAGAGTGGCAAGTATGGTATAGATTCGGCATTAAAGGGTTGAGAAATAGCTCACACTAAGCGAGCACAAAAGCGACAATTTTTTTTTTTTTTTTCACGAAAATATGAGTATCGTCGGTAAGGCGCTCGTTGAAAGATGAATGTGTACAATTTTCTTTTTTAGATCCTACTAAAGTCGCTTAAATCGCTAATGTAAGTCGCGTAAGTAAATTCTCCGTAATTCGATTTAAAAAAAGTTATAAACTCGTTGATTAATAAAAAAAAAAAGAAAGATACGTTTATCAGTTACTGGCAATCGAATCACCTACTCGGAGATTCATTAAGTTTTTTCCCCCCTCTTTCCATCTTGTCAGTTTCTTTTTCACGCATATTACGTTCGAGGTAAAATATATCGTCGACTAATTTGTAAAAAGAAAAAAAAAAAAAACTACTCGGTGTATACAATTTTTTAAACGACGCTTTCTGCCATTTGTCATTTTTCGTTATTTCTTGAAATACAATTTTCCTCTTTTTACCCCGTTCGCATCCCTAGATTACAATTTCAACTGGGTGAAAAAAAAGGTCGGCGAAGCTTAGACACTAAGAATTAAAATTAATTTAAGAGTATTATGATTGTTTAAGATCGGTTGTTGTTTCGACAGCTAAAAAGCCCGTGGAACAAAACGTATGCGTGTGTGTGTACGTGTGTGTAAAAAATTTACGGCACACGCAGCGCGACGAGCCGGTCTCTATCACTGTTCCGGCATCGCTTAATTTTTATTATTTTTTTTTAAATTAATTTTTATTACCGAGCGAGCTCGCGACAAACCCTCTTAAATAACGTTAAAAAAATGAAAAAAAAAAAATATATTAAACGGTGAAAAGAGAAAATTCCGTCGAAACGAAAATAGAACAATAACGTACGACACTGAGAAATTTATCATTATTACTGATAATAATTACACTTACTACAAAAATTATAATAATTGTAATAACAATAATTATTATCATCAATAATAATGAAAAAAGTAAAGTAAAAAGAACGATTGATTGAATTATGTACATTCGGTCGGTCGCGTCGAATATGCGATTATAGCAAAAATTTCGTATAAAAATATCCTCCGTTATTCGTCGTGTGCTCGCGCTATTGTCATGTGTGTGTGTGTGTTATGTATATAAAGCAACACACGCGCACCATCACCGATTTTTTCTTTTTTTTTATCGTTCTATATACGTATACGCGATTCGAATAAAACACATTTTAATAATTAATACTGCGATATAATATCAATTCTTAGTACTGCTCTGCACCACGGGCCATGTAGCTCCAAATAAGGATAATTTTAAATAACCAAAAAATACACTGGCGACGATACTATACAATACAATTCGTCTCGCACGAAATCTCGTCGGTATTATATCTCTGATAACACGAACAAAATGTATTATTTCTTTTTCATTCAGATCTCGCCTCGATTTTTAATTGGTGTGTAATACGGTAATAGAGAGCTAATAAGGCATCGAGATTGTGAGAATATGAGATTTCGCTGATGGACCGTAAATCAATTTTCTATTTCTTTTTTTTTACTGAAAACAAAATTTGCAATTTTCTAAAAAAACGAAAACCCATAGAATTATAGTCGTCGATCGACGAAATAGTTTGGTTCAAAAATTAGTATAATTTGATAAGAATTTAACGTTTCCCGTGAATTTACAATTTTTCAAAAGTTAATGATTTTACAAAATGTTTTTTTTTTTTTTTACAAGAAACGAAACAAACGGAAGTCCGTTTTCCGACCATCCATTTATTAAGATAAGTGAGAAAATCGGCTTTTTTAACTACAAAAAATAAGATAATTAACTAACAAAAACAGGCGCAACAGTTACGATCGTCGATCGACGATACGTTGCCGATATTTCCCTTGAATTTACGATATTTCGAAAATAAATTATTTGACGGAAAGGCGAAATGTTGTTCGGCAAAAAAAAAATATAGAAAATCGGTATATCGGCCATCGATTTAATGAGATACGTGAAAAATTTGGCGGATCGACGGAATCGACTAGTCGATGGAAGTTCCTTTTTTTCTTTTTTTGGGAACACTCCTGAGCGTCGAATAATTCCGCTGATAAATATATATATATAAATATATATATATTTATATCTGTCACCTGAGATTCTTCGTTACGTTTATAGAACCCGTCGTGTAGAGCGTCGGCTTACGAAGAACAGGAAAAACCTCTTCGTCGAGTATTTTTTCTTTCATTTTTTTTTTCCCATTCATTTTTGCATTTCTTTCAGTGTGCCTCCTCCGAGAGCGAGGTGGCAACGAGATTGAGCGGTAAGTCAGAGATGTTTTCCTCGTCACCGTTGTCGTCATCGGCCTCGTCGTCGTCGTCGTCGGACGGTCGACGGCTACGTGAGTGATCCCTCGCCTCGGCTTTCGCGTGCTGCGCAAAGTTCACGGCTTCACTCGTATTCGTTGTCGATATTTGACGATGGTCAGCGTCCCGAGTCAATCGACTCACAAGATCTACCGAATACGTCTGCGGCGTACTCACGTGCATCATGTAAGTGGACAGGGGCAGGGAGTAATTGAGCTGAGCCGCGGAGGGCGGCGGATGGCCCCCGGACAGATGAGGCGGCGTCAGAGCCGCCATCATCAGGTGAGGCTGAATCTGACGACGTAACGCGGCTAGCATGTCGGCACTTTCGGCGTCCATCTGTTCCGTCTGCGATGGCGGTGCAGCGTCTTTCTCTGCAAGAATTTTAGAATTTTAGAATTTTAGAATTTTAGAATTTTAGAATTTTAGAATTTTAGAATTTTAGAATTTTAGAATTTTAGAATTTTAGAATTTTAGAATTTTAGAATTTTAGAATTTTAGAATTTTAGAATTTTAGAATTTTAGAATTTTAGAATTTTAGAATTTTAGAATTTTAGAATTTTAGAATTTTAGAATTTTAGTCCGTAAAGATTGTAAGATTTTTTGTGGTTAAAAGAATCTTAGTATTCGATCGACTTTATTGCACCGCATGGACTACCTAAAGAGTATAAATCTCGTGGTCTTTGAATTTTCGGCAGGGCCACACGGTCCCCCCCTGATTTCCCAACAAAAGGAATAGCAACGGTGTCTTCGAGAGCGTGCAACTTGGGTGAATCGAGTTTTCCGAGAATTTACGGATAATACTCACTTCTGTGCCGGGTGGGCTTTTCACCTTTCGGTCGGCGTCTGCGAGTATGTATCGTGTCCCTTCTCATCGTCTCCGGTCTGTTTACACCGTGAAGTTTGTAGTAGAGCCCGCAAGCGTTGCAGACCATCTCGCCCTTCATGTTTCGTCGCCATATCGTCGTCGTCATCGTGCCGCAATTCGTACACGACATGTCGACCTTCTTCGCCTGATTGACACTTGGCTGATCGTAATTCTGCTGCTTCGTGTCGTCGACTTTGCCACCCTTTGCCGTTCTGTTCGACCACGCGGTGAAATCCTGGGCCTGCTCCTCGTTCGACTCGTGCTGATAATTCATCACGTCCGGACTCGTGGGTGCCTTGCTGGGATAGCTCTGCTTTCGTCGGCCCTTCGTCTCCTTCCGACCTATACTCGCCGGACTCGACGGATTGCTGTCCATTGAGGCGCACTGAAATTTTTTTTTAATTCGATAAAATCAAATCTCGATAAGCTTTTTTTTCGTGCGTCGAACAAAAAAAAATCTTTGTATCTAAGATCTAAAGAAGATTGTTGGGCGTTTTTATTTTTTTAGGATCAACAGATCATTCCATCTATGGCTTAGCTTCGATCCCTTTTCCCCATATTTCTCATAATTTTTTTTTTTTTCTAGAAGCGGGTATTCTGTACGATTTATATTTAATACCCAACAATACGCTGCAACGTTGAATTGTAGTAGTATATTCGGTTCGTAATTTTTTGTTCTAGAAACATTTTGGAAAAAGAGATATATATATATTTTTTAATCCCGCTTTCTCATTTTTCCGCGTATCTGGGTAGATAGATAGATAGCATTTATTGTGCAGTAGAACCTGAGGTCCTCTAGGCACATACAAAATGAATACAAAAATAACATATGAATTAACCGAGTATAAAACAAAATAACATACGAAACTTAATAGAGCCATTATTACAGGACTAGCTAACTTCTTATATACATATATTATGATTTTAAATATTTAATGAATGTAACATCTGTAATTCATTCCATCGACAATTTTCGTCCATCGACGATTTTTTTTTCTTTCTTAACAGCGGTATATTCGATCAATGTTTTTTATTTTATACGTCGTATATTAATTGTTGCTAAGCCGGGTCTCCGATTCCCTTTCCGTAATATTTACTCTCTTCGCCGTCCCGTTGCAACTCGAGAGATCCGCCTCGTAAAATCGACAAGACTCGCAGAGGGGTTTCATTCAAAAGTGAAAAAAAGACTCTCGCTTATTAGTCCTTACTGGAACGTCGATGGCCGAAGAAAGAAAAAAAAGAAGATAAAGGAAGGAAATATGTTCCTCAGCCAGTAAACCAATCGATCCGAAATGTTCGTTATTCAGGCGAGATTTTCAGCGGGTACCCGGTGGGCAGGTCATCCCTGCGGATCCTTTACTGGCCCTGTGTCCGGCACTAAGCTCCCTCCCCCACAAGAGAGACTACCTGTTATCGTACAAAGATCCACGGTAATGGACAAAATCGAACAAAGGAAAACTCGGAAAAATCTCCGGCTACAGTTCTCGAGGCAATGGTTCTATACCAATAGAGGAGCCGAGGAAGCTATACAGGTATGTGTACTGTATAGGTTCCGTCTTCGTCTTATTACCGTTCCCGAAGCCCCCCCGAAGAAATTCAAGTTCCTCGACCGAACAATGGGTCGGGCTTTGAAAATCCGTCCGAGGAACGAGGCTTATCTGAACATCTGTTAACAGCCGGTTGACACGGTACAGGCAGGCAACGTGCGGCCAAGAATAAACGGGGGGATAGCGGGGCAAAGCGGACCACCTGGGAGATTTATGGAGTTTCATCGATTCGCACGACATATTTTTATTTTATTTATTCTCTCATTCGCAAAATGAATATGCTGGCCTTGTTTCTCGCGTCCGAAATTTTCTTCAATTCATGGGACGAACTTGGACTATTATGCTATTTCATTTTGGTGGGATGTTACAACGTTTTTATTTCATGTGACGGTTTTTTTGCATCTGCATTTACTTTTACCTGCTTTTTTTTTTCATCTACCATTTTGTCCGATTGCTATTTCTTTCTACTCGCCATCTCGTCCTTCGGATATGATTTCAGTCTATCTTTTTTATATACCATTTCGCCTGACGGCAATTTTTGCCACCTAGCCGACCTTTAATCTTTTTGATAAATGATTTTGCCCATCTACCATTTTTTTCGTTCATCTGTCGTTTCGTCGAGCTCCAATATTGTGCATATACGCTTTCTTTCCTCCATTTTTTCATACGACATTTATTTCATCTGCCATTTTTTGCCCATCTGCCATTTATCCAATCTACCATTGCTTCATTAGCCATTTTTTTTATCTACCATTTTATGCATCTGCTATTTTTTTCCACCTACCATTCTCTATTGGTTGTCAAACATACAAAATTAATCTACCGCGTCCGGAAAAAAAATAAAAAGTATAAGTGTAGAATACTTTTCCGTCAATTCAAGTGACAAACGCATGGAAACCACATTCTGCTAAAATTTACGACTCTCAGACTGCATGGTAATTTACTTTCTTAATATAAAGCAGAGTGTGAATTATATTTTGTTTAATCCGAAAAAAATGATGTGATACGAAATGAATCGGCATGGCTAAGCCGGTGTTTGGGAGACATTTTGCCCGGACGTGTCGCATCTTGCCCCACTCTTGCCCGGTCGGAGCAGCCTCCGTGCCGTGGTTCTTGGGCTATCACAAAGGGGGCTTTTCCAGTTATCTATTATCTTGCGATGCCGAGGGGCCCCGAGGATACCTGAGGGCAGGTGGGACCTAAATAGCACCCCAACGGAGGGATCTCTCCTTTGACACCAGAGGCCCCGAGGGTCACCTGACCTGCCTCTCTGGTTCTCCTCTCCGCGTGCATACCTGCTGCCGCCAGCTCCTGATGCTCACGCTTATGCTACTCTACGAACAGCTACTATTTGCATGGAGCAAACAGCAAGGTCTTCGTTCTCGTTCCCTGCGGCAGAAACTTTGTTTGCACGGCAAAGGTTTATCGGGAGATATTTTTTTTTTTTTTTTTCAAGTCACGGCTTCTGTGATGTTTTTCTTCTTTGTTTATATGGGCGAGAAATGTTGCTGGCTTAATTTCGGACAGATGGATCGATACGATAACATTTCTCTTTAAATTATTGCGTCAATAAGAATGAGTAAATTTATGGTTGATACTAGGGGTGTGCGAATAGCGTTTGAATTTAACTCAAATGAATATTGACATTCAATTCGTAATTTGAAATGAATATTCAAAACTTTGAATAATTTAAAAAATTCGAATAATTCGAGTATTTATGAATAATTCAATCAAATTCGTATATTTCGAATATTTGTGAATAATTTTTTTTTTATCGAAAATTTCGAATAATTTTTATGAATCCGATATTCGAATGATGAAATTCTAATTAGAATGAAACTGGGTACATAAATCGTATTCATTGAATGAAGAATTTTGATTACTACAAAGCTGAAGAACTTACGTTCGGTTGCAAGTTATTCACTTTTTCAAAGTTTAAACGTGTACAACATTCTTGTTCTATTATAAATCAATCCGCATTGTTTAGCGCGTTATTTATAATGCCCATTAACGTCCATTATAAGGTCTCGAATTAATATTTCTAATTATTGGAATAATTCGTTTACCTAATTGGAATATTTGGACTATTAAAATCGTTTGAATATTCAAATACGAATTATTCATATTCAATTCATAATGAATTATTCAAATTTTTGAATATTCGCACATTCCTAGTTGACACTATTATAATGCTGAAAATTGCAAAAAGTACCCTATTTCGTGTCTTTTTTTTCGTAGAAATTTAGAAAAAAAAAGGATCGATGTAAATTTCTCAATAATCGATGTTGATTTTGTTTTTAATATTGTGGGGGATATTATACCTTGCTTTCGAGACAGGGCATGTTCGTGCGATTGCCGAGAATCGAGCAGTCAGGCACTGTGCGCTCGATCGTCGTACCCTGGGTGTCCCTGTAGAAGCGTATCTGCGGCGATACTCTCCCGGTGTCGACGGCTGTTATCCCGATTTGCCTGTTGTTTATTAGAGAGCGTAGCAAATTCGTCGCTTCGCCGGTGAAACCGTTGTTCAATTTTTCACCATTCGTTCGGGTTATTTCCAAACTCCTGTTGCTGAATGGGCAAAAAGAAGAAAAATTGTTAGTGTCAATTATCGACCGTCAAACGTATGATACGTTCATTACGAAATAGTACAAAAATCGTAGAAACAGTAGTAATAGTAGAAGAAAAAAAAAAAAAATAGCGAAAACAGCATCAAAAAAATTTGAAGAAAAAAGTAACTGGTGTCTAAGAATAGTACACCTTCGTTATAAAATTTTTTAAATAGTAGGAATGTAGGGATAGTAAAAAATACTAAACAGTTCGTAAAAATAGTAATCGTTAATTACTAAGGGTGGGACACTTGGACGGTACCGTCGTTACGAAACAGTACAACAACAGTAGAAACAGTAAAAATAGTAAAAATAGCGAAAATAGCAACAAAAAAATTAAACGAAAAAACTAAGTTGTCCGTAAAAATATTAATGAGGGTGAGACACGTGGACGGACGGGAAACTCCGCTCGAGGATAAATATCGAGCAAAGAAAACGAAAACGATAAGAAGTATTTGCAGAGGGAAACCAGCTACCGTGCAGTGTCTCGAGTTGCAGGTAGCTGTCGAGAGATATACTCGTATCTCGTGCGAAGATAAGAAACCCCCTCGAGAATAAACACGAGTGACGCAACTGGGGATTATCGGACTCGTTAGCAAAAATCCCTTTAAATCCCGGCTTGTCAGTCGATGATAATCATAATTTTTTTTTTATTGTATAATATGCTCCCGTGTAAACGAATCAGCGGCTAATCCGCCCTGCGATACCGTCGACGACTCGAATGCCGATAAGAGAGACAAGCTCGTGAATATCCCGAATATTCGACAAGCAAGCAAATTTGTTTTCCTATTTAAGAAGTCCTGACTCGAGAAACGCTTGCAGATTTCTCTATGATAGGAGGCGAATGGCAAATTAATTTTAACGAACAACTTTTGTTTTATGTTTTTTTTCGAAATGACTTTATTTATCGGAATTGGATATTTGATTTTTTTTTGTTTTTTGTATGAGAAGGAGAAATAATGAATAATGCTGTGTACATTAAATTTCCCGTCTCCCTTGGAGTCACGAATGAATTGTTAGCGATGAGAACTTGGCAATGAAACGAGTGATATCACTGTGCGCGACTCATTATTATTCAATCTTGATTTACGATCATGCCTATTAATAGAACACTAAATGGGCTCACCGTATGAAACCATGGAAAGTATATAATTCGAACACGTGGCAGGGAATAAATTTATTTTTAAAAGATTCTTATCGGCCGCGACACTGATTTTTTTTTTTTACAAATTGCAAACATTTATTTAATTTTTGATTGGATAATATTAATAATAATAATGTATTTCAATGAACAATCCATCTTCCATGATATGGCATTGAAAAAAATTGTTCCCTACACCTTTGCGAATGAGAATTTCGAAACTTTGACAATATATCGGTGACGCGATAAATATTTTTGAAATAAAGATTAAGATCGTCAATGGCAATAAGCCTTTTTTTTCGTCGGTAAATATTTTTTTCCAGAAATACATATACGTATTCCAAAAAAATGCTACTATTTAATGGTTGCTCATAAAAGAAAGAAAAACTGTTTGAGTTATCGCTACAGTGATTACTCTGCTCGCGCCGCCACGGCAGCTCATTAATCGTCGCGACCAGATAACTGAAACTTTAACAGGACTTTTTTCAAAATACCTTCTCCTTCGTCATTTTTTTTTTTGCTAGTGAAAATAGTTGCCACAATGTTCACTTTCCATATTGCGAAAAAAAAAATTGTCACTGCAAATATTAATATCTTTTCTCAGACATCCGCGTTTCCATTCGCGCTTACGGTTCAGATAAAAAAAAAATTGAAAACAATTGGAAATATTATGTTTTGCTTCCCCATAGAGGAAGCTTTGTTTTTTGTTTAATATCGAGGTAAAATTAATCCATCCCCTTCTGCACAAAAAATGCGTACATCGCGTGTGACGACATGCAAATTTTTTGTACATACATCGCTGTTCTACTTTGTCGTTTAAAACGTAAAAAAAAAGACACAAATCTTACTTCGCAAGTGCCTGCCACAATTTGGTGGTTTCTTGGTCTATGTGAGTGTCGGAGCAATTGCTCTCCGGCGTGTCCATTCTGTTGACCGGGCTCGCGGCGTTCGGCGAACTTGGTTTCGAGCTCTCGTAGCTGTTTTCGAGCTTGATCCGCTTGTTTACGGTCATGTCGTATCCGTTCTCCTCGCCGTCGGTGTCCTGCTCGCCGTCCCTGTACTCGATCTCCAGTCTGTCGGGATCGGTGCTGTTCGAGCAAGTGTCGTCGTCGGGCTCGCACTTGACGTTGTTACCGTGCTCCGGAGTTTCGCTCGTCCGCACCGACTCCATACGATGCGTCTGCGTCTGTGGTACCGCGTTTTGATTTATGCCGGTCGGCGAGTTCGCGTCCTCGTTGAACAGGCTCTTGTTCAGCTGCAGAAACGACTGGAGCGGACTCAGATCCGATATTTTGGCAGTGGAGAAAGACTTTTCCTGCAATCAAATTAATCAAAAGTTAAAACAGTAAAAATAAGGAAATTTCATCGGCGTCATTTTTTTCTCTACAAATTATTGAATTCAAAGTCGTCCTTACAAAAGTTGAGTAATTCGAATGATTCGAATAATTCGCATTTTTCCAATTACTCGAGCTATTGTAATTATTCAAATTATTCGAGTTATTCAAGTTATTCGATTTGAAAGTAAGGGCTTGCTTTTACGACAAATTTTGTTATTTCAGTTCGATTTCTCAATCACACGAAAAAGTCAGACTAAAAATTGCTTTCATTTAAAAATAAAAAATAAATAATAATCGATATGTGGGTTTTGAGAGGTGGTCCTCGATTTCCGATTGCATATCCAAGAAAGTTGACTCTTCTAAATCTATCAATGACGTCCGATAACAACTTCGTCGAGATCTATAAATTTGTATTCTCCTCTCAGTCGAAACATCGTCGATCTATTTTATCTTTTTTTTCTTCGTCGACGAAATTTAGTGTCGTACTGATAAGTTCGAAGCCAGCTTGCGAGAAGAGGCCTTGAAAAGATTTTTTTTTATGTAACGGGTGATAGAGACGAATCGCAACGAACGCCGAAGGCTTCGAGGAACTCGAACGCGATTGCCATGTGTTTGATCGTGCTTCGCCGTCTACCGTGACCATATACATATCGACCGCTGAGAAGCAGAGGGGCGTAGAAAAAAAAATGTTTACACAATAAACCGTGTCGTATACGGCGTTATGTTTCTCAGCGGTCGATATAATAGCATATAGTATGGTGCGAGGGTAAACGAGAATTCTTATCTGCAATCATATTGCACATGTTGCACATTCCCTGGTTTCATCGTTACTCGGAAGCGTATGACTGCTCGCCACTGTCAGCAGTTTGGGTCAATTTTAATCGAGAAATTACCAGCGACGCGCTGTCGGTGTATCGCGTTTAATTATTAAACTTGGGCAACCCGTCGAAAAATGCCTTCGCGAATCGACGATGGATTTTTTTTTTTCACCCATTATTCGCAGCTACAGATATTAGCAAAATTGCGACGCTACTTCCGCTTTCTCCGTCATGGGCAATCTATGGATTAAACATTTTATATAAACGATATTGAAATATACAAATATAAAAATATTAGGGCCGAATGACTCCAGTTCATGACGCAATGGCAATGTTTATGGTGTAAATAGCATATGAATCAATGCAATATTGCCAATAAATACTACAACAAAAATATAAAAATATAAAAATATAAAAATATAAAAATATAAAAATATAAAAATATAAAAATATAAAAATATAAAAATATAAAAATATAAAAATATAAAAATATAAAAATATAAAAATATAAAAATATAAAAATATAAAAATATAAAAATATAAAAATACGTTGCACAGCTTCATTGAAGTGGAGCATTATTGGGAAGGCTTTTTATGATTGAAAATCCGTTGTAATTTCCCACAAAAGACATTTGTGACAATTCTGTCACAATTGTAATGTCTTTTGTGGGAAATTATTACTGTGGCGTAGGAAAATCGCGGTATGGCATTGGTTGGAATCACCGACAATAGTATTATTGTCATTACATTTTAAGTATGTATTACCAATGTCAATAATTACCTGACTGTCCTGTGAGGACAACTGCTTCGCGCAGTCGAGATACTGTTTTAGTATGACGTCCGATTTTCTCGACACCTCGCGAAAATTGTGCAGCACGTCCAATTTGTAAACGCACCGGTGGCATATTATCGGTGGTAAACAGTCTCCATCCTTTACCTAAAATTTATAAAAACAAAAAAATTATTAATTCATCAAAATATATATATTTATATATATATAATTTTTTTTTCTTTAGTCAATCATTTTTATTTTCAATTCTACTGTAATTTTGGATTTCGCGCGGCTTTCTTGGGACTCGCGGAGACAGTTCGCCGAGCTCGAACGATAATACAGATTTAATGGATACACATGTATATGCGATTCTCTGCGATTTGCCAGTATCTCAGAATTATCTCCGTAACACACGTGGGGGAAGGGGGTCGAAGTATTTATAACTCCGACCGATTGTACTCCGTCTCGTGACTGCGCTACCGAAAAGCACTTTCCAAAATTATTTATTCGATGCGGAGGATTGCATTTTTTTTTTCATTTTTTTCTTTTACATTTATCGAAAAGCATCGAAGTAACGAAAAAATAAAATGTTAAGTGCACGAAATAAAAAATAAACTGTCGAATATTATTTATTATTTATTTGTCTTTATAAATTATTTTTCGACTCCTGTTTATGTGATAAATCGGTTTAGGTGGAAAATGGCCGGTTGCAAAAAAAAATTATAGGGAATGAGGCACACAGTGGCAATGAAGAATATAAAGATAACCAAAATCGGGTCAGAATTCGATACCGTTCGGGACAGTTACAAAATTATTTCTACCCAAATCGGTAAATTAGCATGAATTTATGGGTATTTAAATAATTTATCCCATTCAGATATTGTTGGATGTTCTTATCGGACTTTTTTTTTTATTATCGTCAAAAATGTTGTTTCGCGATCTTTTCTTCAGTTCCTCTAAATTTTGCCCAAAACACTCCAGATTAACATGTACAATCTGGCGTGATCAATTTCAGGCCATTTAAGTTTCGAGCGTTAAATTTCGAAGGTTCTCCATTTCGATGATAATAAAGAGGTTGTATCAAAAAAGCATTCATAAAGTTGCATAAACGGATTTAAAAAAAAATTTTGTATCAGTTTCGCGATCTTTTCTTTAATACCTCAACATTTTACCCAACACACTCTACATTAACATGTACAATCTAGGGTGACAAATTTAACGCTATTTAAATTATCTGTTTAGCATCTGTTATCTGTTTAGCAACTGTTTAGCGGTTCCCCATTTCGATTCACTTTCGATGATAATAAAAAAAAAATATTCGACCGTTTTTTTCATTATCACCAAAAATGTTGTATCAGTTTCGCGACCTTTTCTTTAATACCTAAAAATGTTGTCCAAAAGACTCTACATTAGCATGTACAATCTAGGGTGATAAACTTAAGTTGAAGTGCAACATGCTAATAAAATCAAAACCGTTTCCCATTTTTCTCAAAGAGGATTGATCTTTTGGGGAAAAAAAATGAGAAGTGCCAACTCGGCTTGACGATATCGCAGTTTCCCATCGTCGCTTAATTGAGACTAGCCCGCTTGCGTACATAAAATAAATAAATAAATATTTCAGAATATCCTTATCAGACCTTTTTTATTATCACAAAAAAATGTTGTTATCAGTCCCGCGATCTTTTCTTCAATGCTTCAAATTTCTCTCCTGACTCTTATCGTCAAATTATTACTCGACAATCAAATAAAATTCACTACGATTATCTGGTAGAAAAAAAAATTACTGACAACTTTCGCGGACTCGCGTATAACATAAAGATCGTGAAAGCCCGCCGGCGTCAACTGCAACCCGTCAAACAAACAAATAAATAAATAAATAGACAAATAAATAAATAAATAGACAAATAAATAAATATTTCTTTCCAAAAAATTATGACCTTAAAAAAAAAAAAAAAAAACAAAAAAACTTTTGATGATCATAAAAGCCCCGATATTCCAAGCTCGTGAATAATTCGCACGCGACCCTCGATGTTTCTCGTCAGTCTCGTAGTAACTGCAAAGATAGCGCGTCATGAGAACAACGAGGGAGAGACCCACGCCGTCTGACAAGAGGCGCATCGGTCTCCGCGTGTGAAACCTGATAACAGGTCGGCCCAAATAAGGAGGCTCGATTCCCCGGCGTTCTTGTCTGTGCGCGGGGACCGGGAGGAGAGGTGAGAGCGAGAGATCACCGGGCACAACGTACAACAAGCGTCTAAGCGACTGAGCGCACAATCGAATCTTCGGTTATCTTAATATACGCGTAGAGTCGTTTTTTTTTTTTCATAAAAAAAGATTTTTGCAAAATTCCGGCGTCCCAAAAATTATATCAAATTATATGATCTTAAATCGTCATAATTTCTCAACTAAGTGGCAGATAGTCCAAAAATGTCGACACGGCTCGCAATATCGAGAAAAAAAATTACGAGAAAAAAGTTTTTAAAATCAGACAAAATTCACGAAAATGCGTTAATAAATTTTCCAAAAAAAAAAAACCTACATTGAGCGAATTAGTTTTCGACGAAAAATTCATAAAATAGGGCAAATAATATAAAAAAAGCATTCATAACGTTGCATAAACACATTTTCAAAACAATTCACATAATTGCTCAAACTAATTTCAATAAAATCAGAAAATCGCTTAAACGCATTTAAAAAAAAAATTACAAAATCGTCTAAACGAATTTTCGAAAAAATGTACCACATCGCCTAAACGAATTTTCGAAAAAATGTACCACATCGCCTAAACGAATTTTCAAAAAAATGTGGCACATCGCCTGAAAGAATGTTCAAAAAATGTACCAAATTACCTAAAAGAATGTTCAAAAAAATTTATCAAATCGCCTAAACGAATGTTCAAAAAAATTACCAAATCGTATAAACGAATTGTCAACAAAATTGACCAAATCGCCTAAATGAATGTTCATCAAAATTTACTAAATCGCCTAAATGAATGTTCAAAAAAGTGTACCAAATCGCCTAAACGCATTTTCAACAAAATTTAGTCAATTGCCTAAATGAATGTTCAAAAAACTGTACCAAGTCGCTTAAACGAATTTTCAAAAAAAAAAATGTACCAAATCGTCTAAACGAATTTTCAACAAAATTTACAAAATTGCATAATTCTCAAAAGAACTACCCACGTCCTAAGACACATGTATCCATCGACAAATAAAATAAAATTAGCAAACTGTTGTTTTATCCACAAAGAAAAAAAAATAAATAAAAAAAATTCAACTATCTTATTCTTCCCGAGGCGCCTTATCACTGCCATTTTAAATAGCGTTCCTCTCGGTCTCTCCCATCGGGTCGCGGGATTGTCCGCTCGGTCGTATTACAGTCTATATAGGCCCCGATGTCTCTTATCTCCGGTACAAATCTCTTGCCAAACTTTCTCTCTCCCCGTGAGCCACGCGCACCAACGGCCTATCGCGCGTTAGCGCGATAGGCCGTTTGTACCAAGTACCCACACACGCTCTCGCCTTCCATGCAACCCAACCTCGCTCGCCGACTCGTCGATTTCTCGGCGAATTAAAAAAAAAAAACAAGAACCCCAAAAATCAAAGATAAACAAAATTTTTAAAAAATCTCCCCCCTCCCGAAAAGACAAACACAAACGATAAAACATCGGTCGATTTATCTCACGGTGGACAATCGAGTCGAAGCTGCGCGTAGGAACACACACAAACACACACGCGCGCATGCGCGCACGGGCAGTCAAGTCGGTTTTTCGAAGGTAAAGCGAAGAAGGCGAAGGCGCTCTCGCGCGAGGTCCCGACCCGCGAGGGGCACCCAGATGTTGCGTCTATTTTCGATGGGACGACCGTGTTCCCGAGATAAAGAAAAAAAAAGCCACGAAAAACAAAACAAAAAAAATATCCCCGTTAAAAATTCGAGAAATCGAGCCTCGAGCGACGATCTCGCACGTAAATGTCCACGGAAAACGGGGGGTCGGGGAGGGGGAGGGGGGGATTGAGGGAGACAGAGGGCTTCCGGCTTACCGCTATCGACAGGCACGTCAGTATCTTGTCGGCGAAATTACGTTGTACTCCTTCATCATCGAATATCGGCAGTTTCGAGCCGTCCGACGATAAACAAAGCCGACAAAGCTCGTAGAACTTGGGCGGTACATTGAACATAATTATTTTAAAAAAATAAATATATATATATATATATATATGTATATATATATATTTTTTTTACACTCCGCTGTTCTTTATCACGGCGTGCCGATGCCCCGCACGACGAAACGAGTCATCAAAGTGGCTCGTCGGAAACACTCGCACACTGGGGCCGCGTTTTATTCACTGCACACGCGTTTTTTATATACATGTATATACATTCGTGTATACACATATATGTTTTATTTTTTATTTATTTATCGTCATTTACTTTGTTCCTTGTATATTTTTATGTATATATATTTCTTTTTTACGTGTGTATATATATATATATATATATGTATATTTCTTTCTCCACTGCCAACACACAGACTGCGTGTTTTTTTTTCTTTTCCCGTGTTGTATAAAACTCCCGATGCGAACCTCCTCTCTTTGCGGTGCTATAGCGGACCGTACTCTCTCGCCTGCTCCGCTCACTTATCACAGTCACCGTGGCGGCTCATTGTCAGAGAGGCACTGCTCTGGTGTAGTAACGCGAGCGCGCGCGCGCGCACCGCTATCGCCCGATCTCTTTCTTTATTTTTCTCCCTCTCCCTCTGTCCCTTCGCTCCAATGCTGCTACCTTCGCCGGAGGATTTTCCCCCACCGGTTTTGTTCCGTTCTACCCAGAAGCCGCGCGCGCGCCGTCCTCCTTCGTCTTGGCGGATTTCCGTCGCGGCGTCTCGGTCACTTTGCGCGACGGCGACGGGAGGGGGGAACGAGAGTCGCCCGACTTTGTGGGTTTTCGACTTACGCGACGACGAACCCCGTTTCGACGCTCGCGTGCCGCCAGGTGCGACCTCCGTCGGCGAGGGGCGGGAAACGAAAAAATTACTAGGTACACCGTGAAACAGATGACGTTTCTTGTCCACAAATTTCCACGATTTTTATCTTAATTTTACAAAACAGGATGTGTAAATTTGCAAACTTTTTTTTTTTAATTTTCGAAATGTCTTCATTTTCAAAATTTTTTGTTAGTTTTGCACATTTTTTCGTTAAGTTCGCAATTTTTCAAAATTAATTTTGCAAAAAACAAATAAAAATGTTCTCGAATTATTATAATTTTTTGTACGGTGATTGACTTTTTGGCGAGATAAAAATGCTTCTTCGACTCGAATTTATGGAGTCAAATTGGTCCGGCAATTGCGAAATCAAATTGCCGATCACTGTTGTGCGAAATTCCCTTTGGGTAAATTTCCTAATGGATAAAATGGCGAATTCCCTAGATGGAATCGAATCTTGGGCGGGAAATTCAAACTAACACAATGTAACACAATCATCGAGATATCCGTGTTCGATACCCCAAAAACCTTCAAGTAGTTCATAATCTAGCAACAAAATAAAAGTAATTGCATAATTGTATAAAGAAATATGTTATTCGTAATTTTTGCAAAATCAGTGTTCCTCCAGACCCCGCTGACCGCGAAGCCGTTTTCTTATCACGCGTCATTTTTCTCGGAACTTTAATTACGTCGAATAGCTATAGCCCAACCCATAAATAAATCGGTCGAATGGGGGGAGTCGAATGACTAACGCAAGATTACGCTATAATATACCCATCGCCATCACTTTCGACCCACGCTATTTTATCACACAAGCATCTCGCGTATCTAACTCTCCCCTCCCTCCCGCGCTTCCGCCTAACCCCACTACTACTTTGTAATACGCGTATTCCGAGATTTTCGATGCGTCGTACAGCAGCACAATCGCACGTACGATTGCACGTCCCACACAGCAGACATATATATATATATTATATCTTTGTCATACACCGTTCATTAACGGGGAAACTCCCTTCGATGATGAGATGACGTTTACGTGTATCGAGAACGATTATTTAAATCGTAATCTTTTTTTTTTCATCTAATAATTCGAATGACGCGAATGATTCGAATAGTACGAATTATTCGAACAATTATGAAGTAGGCTAAATAAAAGATTAAAGGACTCAATCAATCGTTTCTTCACTTTCCATTCACAAATAACAAAGTTAGAAAACAGCGCAAAGCTTATATTATATTGTTTACGATAACAATGATATTATTTACATCAATTTACAATAGTCACATTGCCGTCGCTAAGTATCGAGCGGTATTGTTTTGTTGTTACTAAAAAAAAATGATAACAAAAATGCAACACAATTATTTCATAATAAATGGTGTATAAATTACACAGTCGAGTGTCCCCTCTCGGCTAGTTACCGTCGGATACCAGCCATTTGATATACTACGAACGCTACCTCTCCAATTTACATCGACTTGTATCCAAGGGAATGGTCAATCCGAGCGACAATTAGGATTGTTTTGTACACGAAGTTTTTTGTTTATGCATCTTGGAAAATATACGCGTGATACCAAAAAGTATTTGATATGTTACGAGATACTTTTTTCCGAGGGATGCCAATAATTCAGACCAATCGGATTGAGCAGATATCTGTGAAATTTAACTTTCCAATTAGTCTCCATAACAACAACAAAAAATGCACAATTGTCTTATTACAATTTTTTAAAACACTATCCCTGCGACGAGACACGCAAATTTTAAATATTGGGCCCTTTTTTTAGAGATATCGAATTCTGAGGTAAATGCACAGTTTACGAGGTTGGTTTGTCAAAAATCTCGAGGGATTATTGACAAACAGTGATAAGCTTTGAATGCGAAAAATAAAATGATTATTTTCTGTAATAGGAATAATAGATTGGGATTTGCGACACCCCGGTGTATCGTCCACAGGGATAAATTCTTTGACAAAAGGCTATGTAAGTTAATAGTCACGTTGAGTGATTGCAGTTGTGACGCTCGAGAATCTCTCATTATCACCGTGATCCAAATAGCCATTGTACTTTAAAATTTTCTAAAACTCAATTAAAAGAATTAGATTGAAAAGATATCTTAAACTAACCTTACGATACTCGAATTCGGTGTATAGTTTCCATTCCAAACCGTGTCAATAATTCTCTGTTAATTTAATATTTAACCGATTGCATCGGATATTAAATTTTTTATTATCAGTCGTGTTCCGGCTCTAGACCTTTATATATTATTATAATTATATCGTTTATTTAAATTAATTGTAGTAATAATAGCAAGAAAAATAATAAAATTTACCCCAGTGTTATCAAAATTGTGAAGTGTGCAAAAATATTTCAATCTGTAATATGTAGATATCAGGGGCTATCCCGAGTCCCGTGTGATTGTATTTTGTCGACGATCGGTGTATGGTATTGTGAAATAATTTTGCAAACATTTTGACGGAATAAAAAATAGTAGAATAAAAATTTTAGAATTCCCCTTGGAATTCGGTGGAATGAATTTCGTAGACCCACTTTATTTTTGGTATCGTAAGGTTAACGAGATGCGACGAATGATCAGAAGATATCGATGAGGCATCGATTCAGCTGGTATCACAACTCGTCCCTGACAATCTTCTCGTGCTCGTGAGAAGCTTCCTCTCGCGCAATCCTCCCTGCTCCTTTCTCCTTGACGACTCTTCCGTTTCGCTTGTCGAGAGCCGCGAGATTTTTGTAGTAAGCTCTGAATTTCTGGCGTATTTTTTGCAATCTACGATTATCCTCGGCGAGATCGTCTACCGAGCTGAGTATCAGATGAATGTCTCTCGTGTGTTCCAATTTCAACAAAATTTCGCGACGTTTGTTGCCGACTCGCGTCTCGCTGACGAAACCGCGATCTCGTCGCAGCTTTCTGTATTTGCGCAAGTTGTTCTCGATTATGTCGAGACACAGACGACGAGTGCGAGCGACGCAGTCCTTCGACGGCTCGCCGGAGCCTACGCTGCAAATGTTCACGAGAGCCTCGATGTGCGAATCGCCGTCCAAATTCGCGAGCACGAAATTTAGCAAGTTCGGTATTGTTACCGGCAACGAGAACGGATAGACGGTGCTGTCCTCTTTTCTGAAAAAAAAAAAAAACAACGAAATATCAATTAATTGCGACAACGGCAAACTATCGTAGGCACGTTCATTATAACACGAGCAAATCGTACACGGAACAACATTTTGTACGGTTTCAGAGTGTGTTTGCCGCAAATTTTCAACAAATGCTTTTCGAACGGATGTAAGACAGGGATGTCGAATAAACGAAGTTTCAAATAATTTGACGCGAATTGAATATAAATACACAATTCAATTCAAATAATTCAAATAGCTTCAGTCGTTTGAATAGTTCTAATAGTTTGAATCTTCGAATCATTTAATTCGAATAGGTTGAGTAATTCGGATAAAACGAATATTCGATTAATTAAATTCGGTAACTTTAAACACGATGAATGTACAATTCGCACACCCCTCGATTTTATCGACGCGCTACAATTTACCTCTTGGCGGGAAAAAATAGAATTGATGGATAACGATCCATACTATATTCCCAGGGTAAATCGTTGTTGTCACCGTCGATCCTGACGAACGCCAAGTGATCCATTTTGGAAAGATATTTGGCCACCGTCAGATAAACGTAAGCCACTGCGCTGCAGAAGGCGCAGTACGGCGTGTGATACATCACAACGACATCCTGTTAAATTATAGAAATCATCGGTAATAAAAAACGTTGAAACGGCTCGACGAAAGAACGAGATAAAAAAACACGTTTACCATCGTCGAATCCATTACGACTTTCGAAAATGTATCGGTAGTCAATTCCCGCACGCATATCTCGGATTCCTTCGAATTCTCGCAGCCCTTCGGTGTCTTGAAATCCTGGGCAAATCTCTTCGAGCTCTCCGAGCGCAAGGTCCGCTGCAAGAGTCCGTCGGTGTACTCGTTGACGAATTCAACGAGCGAGTCACGGCTCAGCACTCGCTTCATCACATACTGGCTCTCTTGCTGTAATTTTCAAAAATATCTATGGCGTGTATTGTAATAATAAAATGATCGTATCATTATTGTACCAATAAAATGATTGTATTATTCTTGTACTAACAAAATTATTTTATTATTATTGTAATAATAAAATTATTTTGTTAAAAAAAAAAAAAAAATCTCGCCGCCTCCGAGTTTTAATCTCCGAGAGAAAAAAAAAAATCTTGATTGAGTTTTTTGTTGAATCACTGAAGGTTCCTTGAGAAGTAGTAAAATTCCAAAAAACGTATGAAAATTGGGAGAATTCCCACGAAATAAGTGATCGCGGATGCTTACATCCGAATCCAAGATGACGACGGCCGTCTTGTCTCTCATTTTTAAAATATCGATCCCAAGACCCTCCGCAAAGTGGAAATACTGAAGACTGTCTATGGCGATGAAGGCTAAAGTTTTGTTGACTCTGCAAGCCGACACCGTGGCCCCGACCTTGCTCTCCTCCTTCGACTCGTCCGGGAAAATCGGGTAGTGATATTTATTCCCGGCTAACAGTTTCGTGCAATGATCCTTGAGGAGTGTCGCTTTAACGGCGCTCGCCGATCGCGGATCATTCTCACCCGTCAGCATCGACGACTTGTATCTTTTACTGAAAAATTTTAAAACCATAGAAATTAAGTATAGGCTAATAAATGAATGAATGAATAAATAAATAAATAAATAAATAAATAGATAAATAAATAAATAAATAAATAAATATGTTACGTCCTTAACGCAAATAAAAAGATTGTGTGTACTTTGCAGTAATCGACGTTTCGTCGTCGTACGTCGAGCTCCAGTGGCGATTTCCGTCGCAGCAAAATTGCTGTCTCTCATGATCGTCGGCGCCCCCGGTGGATTTGAAAATGTCAGATCCCTTGCAAATTTCCGGAACGCTGTCGTCGGTGACGTCACAAACGCCGCGCTCCGCGTTCGCGCCGGAATCAACCATTTTTTTGCACAACAAACACTTATTCATCACGACCCTGGCGCAACAACTGTCGTTTATCCACTGCTGAACGGATACGCTCACCGCCGGAACGACCGACTGCTCTGCTCTGCTCTCGTTCAGAATCTCGGCGCATCGCGCGCTTCGCTCGCGGTGCCTCGACGCCGCGCTGCGAATGTTCACCCTCAGACGCTCCGACAAATTTTCGGTCGGTAATATGTCGCCGCAACTATAATATTCCAGGGCCACTTCTTTTATCTGGAATTAAACAAATTCAGTTAGAGATCAGTAAAAAATTTCAGAAATTTTTTCATATTCTCATACAGTAGGACCGCGTTTATTCGACCTTCGATTATCCGAATCACCCAACTCATCCGAACCCTCCGCGTTAATCGAATCGTATAGGCTCGGATAATACGGAAAACTCGGATAAAACGGATAAACTGTAAACTGTACAAAAAATTTTAATTGTACGAGTTTGCTGCGTCTTTATATTGCGAGCTTTAAATACATCAGTTCCGATTTTAGAGTCAATGATAGAGAATCGTGATGTCTCAAAAAAGGAAACAAGCCGTTAATTAACTAAAAAATTAATGTTTATATGAAATGGTGTTATTTTTTAAATATATAATAGTAATACAAGTCTGAATTGAGTATTTTATCCGTGTTATCCGAGTTTTCGCTTATCCGACGTACGCTCTTCTCACATTACCCCGGATAAACGAGGTTTTATTATATTTTCATATTTTCACATTTGATTCGAAAAGAAAATTTCAACTTACCAAATTGAAATTGTAATTCATTCGATGAAGAGGATTTCTCGGTGTGAACAGAAAAAGCACGGGACCGTCGCGCAAGTAAGGGGCCAGTGTCAGAGATTTAACACCCGGCGGTTGGAGCCAAAGTGCAACCTTGTGCAAGGAGCGTCCGATCCAGTTCAGCAAATTCTCAGACGTCCATGATTTTTCCGTTGGATAAACCTGCGCAGTGAAACATGATTAATAAAATAATTTAATCGACAGTTCGAATTTTATTATCGACAAAATCGGACGTACCAAGGTTTCGTTCCACATTACCAATGTTGCGGATGGAAAGGAGTCAATACCGAATTCTTTACTGGCAGTGTCGGTATTGGTGACGACGGCAAAAGCCACGTCCCTGTTAGGATCTTTTTCGAGATAACGCGTCGCCGTTCGATAAAATTCCTTGTAACCCGGACTCACCGATAGTCCTTTGAATCTTATGAAGCCTACCACGACTGCCTGTGAAAAAATTAAAGATTCATTACGTTAGCCCTTGCGAAAACTACTAATATTTCGGACAAGGGCCAATTGGGGTTTCTTAGCTACATATACGTGCATGAAAATCTAACTTCCTTCTTTTCAGGAATATTAATCACGATTGACTGACAGTTCTTGCATCGTCGATAACGATTTACAGGTCATGAACATTTTGCGTTGGTAATTCACGTATTCTACATCTTATAGGTTCGGAATTTACATTTTTCGATTTTCTACGTGGTTCACGTGGGTAAATTGCGTTTTTACGTTTTCCACCTATTAAATGTGGGTAATTCACGTATTTCGAATTTTCCACGTATTTAACGTGGGTAATTCACGGATTTTCAATTTTCCACGTATATTACGTGGGTAATTCACGTATTTTGAATTTCCCATGTATTTTACTATCGTAATTTACATATTCCACGTTTTATACCTATTTTACATCAATACTTTACGTCTTTCGTTTTAGGTCTCTTGACTCACATTGTTCTCCACAAGAAGCTGAGCCAGCTGTTCTTTGTTAGTTATTCTGTGAATGGGTTTGACAAAAGCGTCTAGAAATCTTATCATGTAGGTGGTAGTTGGTATGCCTCTGTAGTGAATTCCCGAATCTCTCGACGGATACAGCATCAGAACTGGGTAACTCTGAATTTTGCTGTACTGCGTGCGGCATTCCGAGCCGGGATGCCAGCAATTTATTGCGGCGAAAAATATCTGCAATGAGAATGCGTACAATACATCATTTGGAGTGTTCCATTTCGACACTGGTCGTGTCTAGAAAACGAGCAACTTATTTATTATCCGTACCCGTGAGTAATAAAATTGGGCGACATTTTCAAACTCATGTCTCACTGCCTGACTTTCGGCGTCCCAGGGTGCGTAATACATAACGAAACTCAAGTCAGCGTCCGAAGCTCGTTCCACCATGGCATCCAAATGGCCTTTGTAAAAATCCAAGATAACCGAACTCTGATTGAAGAACGGTCGGGCGGATGGAGGTTTCGATACTCTAGGAGGTCTGAAAAAAATATTGTATGCTAACTCAAGGTTCTTTGGATATTCGCATTTCCGAATAGGCCCATTCGAATTGAATGCGAATCATTTTATTCAAAATTCAAATCGTGTGTGTGAAAAAAGTCGAATAATTTGGAAAAGTAATTACAGTTTTGGATTAAACTTGAATTATTCGCATTATTCGAATTATCCGAATTATTCGCGTTAATCGAACTATTCGAATTAACCTAATTATTCGCGTTAATCGAATTATTCGAGTAATCCGAATTATTTGAGTTATAAGCGTTATTCGAATTATTCGACTTATTCGCGTTGATCGAATTATTTGAGTTATCGAAAGATATTATTTGAGATATTATTTGAGACATCGAAAGAAAAAAATTAAAACCTAATAAAATAATTTTTTTTCATTTCATAAACAAACAAAATATTAATAGCACCCAATGTAAAAATGTACGCAAGTAAATAAATAAAACATACAATCCGAACATTTTCATCAAATCATCCGAGGAATAGAAAGACGGGTTAGGAAAAAAAAAATGTATTCAAATTGGGTTAATCGGCGTTGTCGACATAACCTGGAAAAACTCACGCGCTGTGCAGTGCAGCAAATCCGATAGTGAGGGTCACAGCGACGAAGAGGCATATTATTTCCCTCGAGTAGGACAACATTTTGCCGGCCAGTCTCTCCTCTATAGACGGCCTCCGTTGTCTGGCCACGTCGTTACTTCCTGACACCGTGGCCGGTCTTGAACTCTTATCAACATTTCTCGGCGGGCCTGAGTCGCTCTCCTCGCTGGACATTATCCGGCGAACCGTGAGAGGATTTATCGAGTTCCTCTGCCCCAATCGCCGAACCACGTCACGCTGACATCTCGCTTCGATTTAAATCGGCAAGTTAGGTTTTGCGCTCGAAAAATGTACTCGATAATTCGATTATGCAGTTGAACGCGAACGGGCCGGGCTTCTCGCGCGTTTCCCAGCGACCCCCCGCTCCAGCGTCTCGCCACATCGCTACGCAGAAACAGCTGATCGACTGTCAACACCCTCAAAGCCCTCGAAGGACCTGGAGAGAGAAAAAAAAAAAAAATAGGCATACGATACTGCTCCAGTCAAATGGGCGCTTGCAGTGTGCAAGATTTTCGGAATCAACGATCAATACCAATAGAACTTTGCAACTGTTTGTTACCAATAGAACCAATAGAAATATTGAAACTGTTTGTTAACTACAGTAGTAAGTCCGATGCACCCAACTCGTCCGAGCCCTCCGCGGTAACCGAGGTGTAGGCTCGGATAATACGGAAAACTCGGATAACACGGATAAAGCAGCATGCCCGCGCGCTAAGTAGTGTGTAACTGCTACATTGTCTTGTACAAGTTGCTGCGTCTTTATATCGCGAGCTGTAAATTCATCAGTTCCAATTCAAGAGTCAATGGTAGAACATCGTGCTGTTTTAAAAAAGGAAACAAGTCGTAAATTAACTAATACAGTTAATGTTTATATGAAGTGGTGTGTTATTTTTAAAATATATAATAGTAGTACAAGTTTGAATTGAGTAGTTCTCCCCATATTACCCCCGGTAAACGAGGTTCTACTGTAACTTCATTACTCGAATAGTGACTGACTATTTACCTATTTGTTCAACTATCGACTGTTCGACTGTTCGACTATTCAAATATTCAACTGTTCAACTGATCAACTTCTCAACTGTTATTGTAATATAAAAATTGTTGGTCTGGCACTTGGCCTCCGGCTTAAAGCCGGACGAAAAGAAGAAAAATTGTTGGGAACGTTTAAAATGATCGTGAAAATATGGTCATTTTACCGAACACAAATTTAACGGTGTCTCAAGATCTTTGTCCACTGAAACCTCCGCAGCCCCCATTATTACGTCAATATTATTATCCAGTATAAACTTAAAATTCCACAAGGATAAGAACCATTAAAATATTGCGATTACATCGGATATACGAGATTAAAAAAAAATAAAAGGTTCTGCGGAGCCTGTGGCTCGAATGGTCTATCGACCTAACCTAGAGTTCACGTTCGGATCTCAGATTAGGTTGAAGACGCCAGTGCTCTACACGATTAGCCTCCGCCCAATAGAGTGATCGCGAGGGAACAAAAGATGCGAAAAAAATATAGTACTTGACATCGGGAAGAAAAAAGACGACGGCGATCGTCGTACTGGTGATAATCAACAATTTAATTAATCGACGAGAATTCAAAATTTCAACCGAATAAAAAATAAATCAACGACGGAGAGCATGAAATCGCTTCTGGTGTTTTTACCGAGTCAATTCGGCGACGAGGAGCCCGGATACATGTACGGCAAAGTGACCTACGATCCGGAAAGTCGTGTAAAAAAATTCTACGTTCTCGGCATTCGTCGCGGCGATCGTGGGACGCTGAACAAGTCGAGCTCGGATCTCGTAGGTTATTTCGCAGGGAGACACGCGAATGATGACGAGACCATTGGTGACAAAAAATTCACCGACTGGATTCGCGCCGGTGTCGTCGAGTCCGACGGTCGGTGCGTGGGAGACTATTGTTACCAGCTGAGCGAAGTTGTGGTCGATAGTAAAAAAATCGTCCCTTCGGCGCCGCAAACCGTCGTTATCGTCTACGATCGATCGGCCCTCGTCGAGGCCGAACTCTTCGCCTGCGGGCCAACTTCCGGCAATCATTTTCGCGAATTGAAAACTATGCTCGAGAACAAAATTACCGACGACAGGATAGAGAAGAAGACGAGATTTACGAGATTCGCGGAAACGATTCTCATGCTCAACATGCTCGTCTATCTCTATCCGGTACTGTTCGTCGGCAATTTTACGAAAAAATTAATGCCGATCTTGAAATACTCCACTCTCGGTCTGCATCTAAATGGCTGGCTGGAAAATACAAAATGGATGCTGGTCACTGTTATACAGGACAAAAAGTTGACCCTGAAAACCGGTAATCATATTCTAGCGACGATACTCGATGTTTCCCTTGGGGTTTTGATATTGAGAGTCCTGCTGCACGGGATCGGCGATACTCCGCCTTCGCAGATCCTGCTGGACAATGCGGAGGTAGGTTCATGTTTTTGGGGATTTTTTTTTTAGAGGCGTTGCAGTTTTTTTTTTTTTTGAATAGACAATCTTATTTTTAGGCGCCATATAACGTCAATGTAAACAAAAATCGTATGAAATTCAATTTACTGGTACTGGAAGTTTTAATGCACAAACTGGTATAGTAAATTGAATGTACCATTGTGATTAAAAATTAATGTGCAGTGTATTAAAAACATTGGAAATACTTTATTTTTAATAATTTACTAGAATTTTAATGAAAAAGTATATCAATTTTTCATGGCAATCGTACATTAAATTTAAGGTACCAGTTTTTGCATAAAAACTTCCAGGCCATTACATTAAATTTACAATTTTTCTTTACAGTGATGCGGAATCTTATTGCATTGAATATTGATTTTTTTTTTATACAGAAGATTATGCATTTTTTGAAATTTCTGGATCACAATGCAATAAAAATAACTGTATTAAAGTTCCGAAAATAAATAAATAAAATGTTAGCGACGCTATAAGTAATTAATTATTATTGAGATACCAATGATTAAATTTTTGTACCGTTTCAGAAAGTCGTGGATTTTCTGAAGAGCCTTGTAGACTGGCTGATGGGAGCTCCAGCGGGTCTCAAGCTCAATTATTCCTTCAACAAGATGCTGGGGAAGTTCTTTCTGTATCACATACACCTGTGGTGGACTTTTTTGGTTTTCATAAAGCCAGTTATGGACTTTGCTTTCGAAGTTCTCATGCTCTTCGGAAGACTCGGCGTGACGTTCCAAATATCCATTGCTGCCGATATTTTGGCTCTAGTCAGCTTTCATACCTATTGCATTTATGTATACGCGGCTAGGTAAATCGACCATTCGTTTTATGGCTGTGCGAATGGCACATCAATCGAATTCAATCGAATATTGCGATACAAAATGAGTATTGGTTTTTTAAAAATGTTTCGAACAACTTTAAGAAATCGAGTAATTCGAGTAGCTCGAATAATTAGAATAATTCAAAAAGCTCAAATAACTGAAATAATTCGAATATATTCAATAACTCGAACAACTCGAACAACTTAAGTAACTCAAACAATTCGAATAATTCAAATTATTCGGATATTTCACATAATTCGAATAATTCAAATTATTAGGATATTTCACATAATTCGAATAATTCAAATTATTAGGATATTTCACATAATTCGAATAATTCAAATTATTAGGATATTTCACATAATTCGAATAATTCAAATTATTAGGATATTTCACATAATTCGAATAATTCGAATGAATAATATAATTTTACAGAAATATAAATGTACGTCTCCAGAAATGAAGTAAAATTTTCGATTTTTTTTAAATTCTATTTTGGTTCACATTAATTTTTTTTTATTTCCAGACTCTTCAATATCCAAGTGAGAGGCCTGACGGCTCTTTTTCGTTTATTTTTGGGCAAAAAGAAGAATCCCTTGAGAGAGAGAGTAGATTCTTGCCAGTATCAGCCCGATCAACTGTTCGTTGGAACTCTTCTTTTCACTATTCTGTTGTTCCTCATGCCGACAACCTGGGTCTATTATACAGTTTTTACCACGGTGCGTTTTATTTATACCTTAAAAAAAAAAAAAAAATTATCCACTTTTTTAATTTCATCGATCACTTCAATTTACAGCTAAGAGTGATGTTGATCGGCCTCGGTGGTTTGTTGACCCGTCTTCGATTCTACATGCAAGTCATACCCATTTACACATTCTTCAGTTGGTTCTTCCGTTCACGGAATACTAGTAGTGAGTTTTTAGATATTCGGAGTTAACATATTTTTTTATATAACAGCATTAACATATAATTAATAATAATAATATGATTATATTGTATTATTATTTGTAACTAGCAGATTGTTGTAGCTCATGTTGTGACTATGGAATTTACAATCCGGAAATACGTCACTTCCGGTTCGAAAATTTCATTTTTCGATCGAAAGTGCGTTATCGGTAATTTCGATTATGATTTTTTTGTTTTCTCTTTTCATAAAGCTTATTGTTATTTTCTAAAAGATTTTTCCCACGTATGCTGCGAAAAACATCTTTAATGTTTAATTACACCTCGCAAGAACGATCCTCGTTCTAATTTCTACTTCTTTTAATTCCAACTGCCGAAAAAGCAGAAGTAAATAATTCTACACCGGAGTTTATGCAAATTGTTTGAAAAACAATTTTTTTCAAATTTTCATCTCGAAGAACAATTTTTTTTTTCAAACGAGTTCGCGATCATTTAAATTTCAACGTGTTATGAACATATATACCCACGACGGTAGAGAATCGATACTTTTTGTTGTTTTTTTCGCAATTTCACGAACAAAATTTTCGGCTATTAATTGTATTCTATTCGCAGGTGCGGTAAAGCTGCTGCTGCATCCTTGCAAAACCGGAAGTCCGGTGACGCTGATAATGACGACCGTCGCCGCGCCGTGGTCCGAGACGTGGAAGCGTTGCATACCGGACACGATAAGATACCACCCGTCGATCGAATGGACGACGATACTGAAAAATATTTTTTGGGGCCAATTGCTCTATCCTCTCTAGATCCGCGGCTGCGAGCGTTTAAAAAAATTGAAAAAAAAAATCAACTCGTTAACAAATCCATTCGCTATATTTTATTAAATAAATTATTTCTACGCGAACTACGAACAGCTCGTTGCGCAGCTGCTTCACGAGGATCGAGCTCGCGCGATTTCTTCGGGCAATCTGAGCGTTGCTTCCAAATTTTTTTTCTGCTCGCCCTTGAAGTGATCGCTCAGGTCCATGCTCAATTTTTTATCGATGTCGTTCTCCTCGCGGAGCACGAGGAAGTAAATCAGAAATATCGATGTGCTTGCCATAACGACATAGCCCTGGTACCACGGCACGTCGTCGATCGGTCCTCCGGTTCGGCTGTACATGGCATTCCACGTCGCCGCCTCCGAGGAGGAGAACTTTATTGGTTTGTCGAGATCGTCGTCGTCCGCGTCTGCGGATCTGCGGCTTCGACATCTGTGCAGAACTCCGGCGGTCGGATGAATCGCTTGTCTGGAAGAAATTTTTATCGTTCTTTTTTAAGAGCGCACGAAATACCACGGTCGGTAATAAAGAAAAAAAACAGTCATTAATTTTTTTTTTTACCACGCCGACCAATCGCGCTCGAAAGTAAATCGTGACATGAATCCAAATCGATATCCACTTCGTGTAAGAATTTTTATTCAACAGGAAATGGTCGGTAGTGGTGGAAAAATTGATTACAGTTTTTGTTACCGACCGAGCCGAACTTAAAAACAATTGAAAACAGTTCCTATTAGCTATATGCGGTACATCACATGCCCTCGATTCTTAATGAAATTACTGTCAAAATTTACTACAAATTTTCGATTCCATGTTCTTGATGTCAGTTTTAAGCATTATTTGAGGTGTACTTTATTTGAGCTTTGCGTGCGAGAGAGATGGTTGCAATTTTCAATTTAACTTTATTCAATTATGGTAATTTTTTTGAGAAAAAAACAGAATTCGGGCCTGAACCGAAATTACCGTGCGCATCCAGCGCGAATTTGCTTTTTCCTAAAAAAAATTAGCATCCTTGAAAAAAGTTCATTATAGTTTTTATTACCGACCGTGATATTTCACTTCCCCTTACACCTTCCCACTCCCGTCGAAGCGGCGCTCAGTCGGTAACAGAAACTGTAAATCATTTTTCTGATAAAACTGCTGCAGATATATCGGCAAAATTTTAAGGAAACTTCGAGTACCAACCACAGATACCGTGTGGAAAATTTCAGCTCTATCGCTCGAGGCATTCTCGAGTTACAGAGATTTTGATTTTTCGGATCTAAATCACATATATACGTACGTTCGGACATTTTTTTTTTGTGAATGCGATTTTTTTTCAGGCTTCGGAACATTCTGAACAAGTCGACATAAAAAAATTTCGTAATCTTTTTTTCCGACAAAAACAAAGTAGAAGCAAAGATGATGAAATGATTGCATACCTTTGCAAAAGTACATTTCTTTGCGCCAGACGAATCGCGATGGAACCCAGCTTCGTCAGGGTCATCGTTTATCGTGTATCGTTGTGTCCGCAATATTTCTTTAAAAACTGTCGATACTGGGGTTTCTCTTACTCTTTTCAACTTTTGTTCATATATTAACGAGGCCGAGATACTGCGTAATATAGCGCAACCGTTGTGTTGTTATTGAACGCTTTGAAGGTTATGGTTCGACGCCGCCATGAAAACACGTGAAACGGCTCGCAACCGCGTTCGCTACGCAAAGGCGGGAATTCGTACTGATTTCAAACCAAATCATTTTTCGTTCTATTCGTTCTCCGACTAACGTACCCAGGTAGCACAAAAAAATTTGTTATGAAAAAGTGATCTAAATGGGTTACATATGTCCGTCTGGACGGTATCCGAAAGTTGCCTCCCATCCAAAAAGTTAACTTTTGGACGTAGGATAGCTTATAGTTACCATCCGGACGGACATATGTAACCCATTTAGATCAATTTCTGATAACTAATTTTTTTGTGCTACCTGGGTATGAATGAAATGAATGATGTAGAATTAATTATTAATATTCGTCATGCGCTAAATACGAATGTGACGTTAAATCGCAATTGTAATGATCGTAACCGAATAAATTTACGCCGTTATTTTACCAGTGTGCAGAGATTTTGTCGTTCGCTTACCATGACATTACTTTAGATACAAATGACTGTCATTTTTCATAGAAAGTAAGTAAAAATACAAATGACCGTAATTTTACTTAGAAAGTAATTAAAAATACAAATGACCTTAATTTTACATAGAAACGAATTGAAAATAGAAATGACCGTCATTTAATGCAGAAAGTAAGTAAAAGTGTAATCGATGTCACCTGACGATTAAATGACAGTCACAAAACTGTCGCTTGACAGGAGCCCGAAATAACTGTCATTTGACGTCACTGCTCGTACGTCAAACATTTCAGTCTGTCCCGTTCCTTATTGGTCGAACGGTTTGACGTGCCATGGGATTGGTGAGAAAACTTTACAAAGAATCCAACGATTCTAGCCTAAAATAAACAACAATTTCGAACATGAAAGGAAAACAAAAGCCTTTCGACCCTTTCGACTAATTTCTTTCGACTTCGGATAACACGGTCGATAATGTCAAATTCTAATTAAAACTGTATTTATTTTTTCACTGTAATTGTTTTCTTACACCGGACGAAACGTCGCTACGTGACCGACGTACATGCAATTTGTGGCAACACCGCCATAACCAAATTTCAACCAAATATCTCGCCGGTGTTTTTTTTTCCACAATTTATTTACTTCGAAATTTTTTTTTTTTTGATAACAATTTTCGATTATACTGGAAATAAAAAATTGTGAAAAAAAAAATGTCGATTGAATTTTCGAAACACCTCCGAAACGATTGTTGACGAATATCTCGGGGTCTCGATATCGCGTAATCTCTCGGGAGGCGCAGGGTGGTTTTCACAAATCGGTCTATAATGGCCGGAAATTTTTGGCACAGTTCTCATCAGTGAGTCGTAATTTTTTTTTTATGTGTTATAATTTGTAAGATGTTGAATAATAAAAAAAAACTCAATTTTCAGTCAACAATGGCTGCTGGACAAGCAGGACCTGGTGAGGGAAAGGCAACACGATCTCTCGATACTCACCGAGGAGGAATACCAAAAGCTCTTCATCTTTTTCTCAAATCGTTGGTCGATTTTCATTCTCATTTTTTTTTTTTTTTTTTTATGTTTGTATATATTTGTATAATTGTTCATTTGCTTTTCAGTTATCCAAGTGCTGGGCGAGCAGTTGAAACTCAGGCAGCAAGTAATCGCCACGGCGACTGTGTACTTCAAGAGATTTTACGCTCGCAACAGCCTGAAATGCATAGATCCTCTGTTACTTGCGCCGACCTCGGTTTTCCTTGCCTCAAAGGTCGAGGAATTCGGAGTCATATCCAATACGAGACTGATAAGCACGTGCCAAACAGTCGGTGAGTCTCAGAGATTTGTCAATCTGTTGGGCAAATTTGTCGCAGAAAAACAAGTAATCGAGTACACAGTGGTGGACAAATTTTTAGCAATGAAAATTGTCTCATGCAATTTTTTTACCAACAAAAATTGTCCCGGATAATTTTTTATCCACAAACATTGTCCCGGATAATTTTTTATCCACAAACATTGGATTCGACAATTTTCCACCAGTAAAAATGTTCATACACACATTTGTACTAAAAAACAATTGCCCTGGACAAATTTTTATAACAATCCACTGTCATAAACAAACGTGCCAAATACAAATTTTCTTGGACACATTTTTTAGTGAGAGGAAAGTTGTAGCACAATTTCAAATAAAGAAAAAAATTATTTTATTATTTTTCAACTGATGAAAATTGTTACTTTCAGTTAAAAACAAATTCAACTACGCGTACTCGCAGGAATTTCCCTATCGCACTAATCACATACTGGAGTGCGAGTTTTATCTGCTGGAACACTTGGATTGTTGCCTGATAGTCTATCAACCGTACCGTCCTCTGCTGACGCTTATTCAGGACGTCGGTCCGGACGATCAACTGCTGACGCTCGCATGGCGAATAATAAACGATAGCCTGAGAACCGACGTTTGTCTCCTGTATCCACCTTATCAGATAGCAATAGGTAAGTCGAGGAAAATTAACCACAAATGCCGCAAACATTGAAAATTGTAAAAAAAATCTGCGATCACATTCCATAGAATTGATTATTTTTTTCCATCACTCCTCAGAATTTCCAGTTTCACTGTAGCTACGGGTTTGCGAATATTCTAAATTTCGAATATTTCTATCCGAATTGAATTATTTAAACAATTTAGAATATACTAAATTATCGAATAATTCGAATAGGTCGAGTTGCTCGAATCATTCGAATATTTCGAATAGGTTGAGTTGCTTGAATCATCCGAATAGTTCGAATAGGTCGAGTTACTCGATTCATTGAAATCAGTCAATCATTCAGACATCATTGAAAACATTGAAATCATTCAGAAAACGAATATTCGATTCGAATATCAATATTCAATTTAATTCGATTCATGTATCGCATACCCTTAACTGCATCACAACTCGATGTCGGATCATAGTAAAAAATAATTTCGTTTGTGTTCAGGATGTCTGCAGATAGCCTGCGTGATACTGCAAAAGGATCTGAAGTCCTGGTTCGCCGAGCTGAACGCCGACATGGAGAAGATCCAAGAGATCGCTCGGTACATAATAAATTTGTACGAACTGTGGAAGACGTACGACGAGAAGAAGGAGATACAAGGACTGTTGTCCAAGATGCCGAAACCGAAAGCGGCCCCGCAACGCTGACACGAGGGCGATTACAATTGCCTCTACGAAACGACCGAAAATCTGTAGTCATTCCCCTCGTGATTTTTCGACGTGAACAATTCATTGTCGAAAAAACAACATTCTACGGATTTTTTAATTTTAATTTTTTTTCCTCCAAGATGCGTCGTCGCGATCTTTCGGCAGTTCGGTCGGAGCTTCATGGTCGTGGTACGAAGTTCTCGACAGTTTGGAAGCATCGCGTTATGAATAAAAAAAAAATGATGGAAAGCATTAATCATGAGAAATTCAAAATGTTGAAAAATTTGATTTATGCAATTATGTACAATGACTCGAGACGCGTCAATATTGATCGCTGTTATATCACATCGAGCCCTTCGAATAACGTTTGTAGAATTTTCTCACGTCGTCGTGTCCCGCCTTCGTAACGACCATCGTTCGTTTTCTAAAAATAAAAAACAATCGGGTATTAATCATAATCAATTTCGACGGTACCCAAATGACTCGTCGAATTTCTTAGTCTCAAGTTGCGAAAAATGTAGTGTTATTTTTACGATAATTTTTCGAATATATTTTGACAGTGGCGTTATGAAACATTTTATTACAAGACAGTCTTTTTAAACATTTTGGAATGAGAATAAAAAAAGTGCCGATAAATTTTGTCATTTTGACAATCGTTGTGAAACTGTTTTTACTAAAAAAGAAAACATAAATAAAGAAAAAATTAAAAGACTGAAAAATGGAATTTTGTCAATTAAACTGAAAAAAAGTCTTACCTTTCATTCTGCAAAATCAAGACGTTGGTTGTGAGCGCGTGATTGCGCAAAACTTCGAAATCGGCCTGCGAATTGAAGCCGCTGTAGAGGACACCCTCGCTAAATGTGAATCGGTTTCTCTCGTTTTCCCACAACTTTATTTGGTCCACTATGGTGGGTGGGAGAGTCGATCGAGGATCGGCCTCGACCATTTTACTGTGCGCGTGCTGCTGCAAATAACTGGCGAGCAAACGGAAGCAATCTTATCGACTAGTCGACAATGTTATTATACGTAATAAAAAATAAATAACAATAAAAATTATTTTTATTTTCATTAGTCGCGATTCGGTCGAAAGCAAATGAGAATAAAAATACAACGTGTTTGACTATTTTTAACATACTCTTTGCGCATAAAATCATTAACTTATCGCGAAAAGTTGCGACAAATTTTTACAAAAACTTATCGACTAGTCGACAATGTTATTAAACGCAATAAAAAAATGTATTTTCATTTTCATTAGTCGCGATTCGGTCGAAAGCAAATGAGAATAAAAATACAACGTGTTTGACTATTTTTAACATACTCTTTGCGCATAAAATCATTAACTTATCGCGAAAAAGTTGCGACAAACTTAAACTTTTTATAAAAGTGGTCACGGAACATTTTTTATTAACAAAAATATTGTCACGCCTAATTTTTACTACACATTTTTTGCAAAAATTGAGCACAATATTTGGTTACGATTTTTTTGGTTTTTCTTTTGTAAAACAAATGTTGTCAATTAATGGGAAAATCTAAAGAACTGTTCAAGGGATTCAATGCGACAAACTTACCCGACGATTTGCGCAGCTGTGATACCGCTTCGAAGGGCCTGCCGGACCGAATCTCTAGTCAATATCGACACGACCAGGTTCGGAAATCTGTAGAGCATCTCGCAGAACAGACCGAGCAGGGCCACCTGCAGGTTCGAGTTTGTGTACGCGTAAACTCTGTAGTTCGTCTCGACAACGATGTACCCCTCCTTCTCGATGTCCCTAGCAACGGGTTTGTTCTGGCCGGTCGCTATGTTGAGAGCCAGACGCGTCGGATAAAACCTGCGTTAAATTTTTTTTTTTATTTAAAATTTAACAAAACTCATCGAGACATCGAAACGATTAGCAAGAACTAATATATTTCGTATAAAAATCATGTAAAAATTATATCGAAAAAATATATATATATATATATTCCTCGGAATGGAAAAATCTTGGCTCGTAATATTCTTTTTAGTCCGATTATAAATTTCTTTTCTAATCGATAATAATTTTTTCACAAAATTTTAGAAAATCGTTCGCGGTATGTTATTTTACCTTCCGGCTTTTCTTTTCCTCTGATAGACTAGTCCGAACTCTCGGAGATGTTGGAGAAAGGTGAGGAGACCCTCGGACATGCCCTCGGTACTGTAGTCTTTGCCGAGTGTGGAAAAGTTCAATTGAAACAGAAACGTGAGACACTCGACGAGATCGAGACCCCTGGCTTCTATGGTGTCGAGGTACTGAAGTATGAAGTACCACACTTGGGAGGCCGTGTCCAGCAGGAGAAATTGAAATCCCGCTTGCGTTATCACCGGACTGCCGTCCTCCTCGTCACGCTTCATCAGACCGGCGTGTAAAAGTATTCTCACAGCGTCGGCCGAAATTCCTGTGGTTAAAGATACAAATTACTCGTAACATTTTTTATAACTATTATTATAAAATCAATATCATTATAATTTTTTTGTTCGGAAAGATGTATTACTTACAGGCTGTGATTCAATAATTTTCTTGAGAAAATATTAATTCGTAAAAAATTGAAAATAATACAGGACAGAATGGATACCTGCCTGAATGCAATGAAACAAGAGAAATTAATTTGGAGATGTTGTGTTCCCTTTGGAAGAAAGATTTCAAATGCCTCTGCAATTGTGTATTATTGGCAACATTTTTTTGCAACGATCTCTACAATCAGATCTATGGACCTTCAAACCTATAGATCTATAGATCCAGATCTATGGATCTATAGATCCAGATATGTGGATTTTTAGATACATGGATTTTTAGATATATGGATTTTTAGATATATGGATTTTTAGATATATGGATTTTTAGATATATGGATCTACAGATCAATAGATCTAGGGATAGGCCGAGAGTAGGAGAGTTCCACTATATTTTGGAACAAGACCATTTTGCCCCGTCTCCCTATACTAATTTTTACCTTCTTGTTGCTGCGACCCAACCATATAGTGGAGCACACATTCCCATCTCTCGATGGCATAGGAATCCAAGAAAGCAACATCCCTGGGCTTACTGTCCATTTCCAATTGATTGGACATAGTCCAAGGCTTGCCTCCACCCAGCAAAACTAATTTGAGATTTCTCCTGAAGGTCGAATTCAATATCCATCCCGGAAGTCCTCCGGGTATAGAAGCCTCCTTCCAAACGTTCAGTTCGTTAAGCGCCTGAACGACACGCTGATGCTCCTCGGCGTGCAGCTTCGAGCACCACGAAGCTATTACCGCCTGCGGAACCGGCTGCTCGACGAACAATAACCTCATAACATAGTGCCTCGCTATAACCGGCAATTCACGAAACACCGCGAGGCATATAGGAGGATTGTGATAAAGCTTGTTCAGTATCTCCGGCGGCCTCGATTTTAGATACTCGTGCAAGTTCTTGCAACGCAGTCCCGTCGAACGCAGCAAATTCGGACCGCTAAGCGAAGAGGACGATGTCATTTCGTAAGGTTATTTCTTTATTTTTTTTATTATCCCTTCAGCGCTTAATTCGTGGTTTCGAATAAAAAAGTTGAAGGAACCGGTCTGTTTCGTTGGTTTATCGGTTGAATTGTTGCGAGATTATTTTCACTCACTTGGAGACTCACGATGTTTAAGGCAATTAGTTTAGGGACCGAGCTCTCCGTTTTGTTTTGATGTGAAGGCGGCTACGGGTTTTGGGACATCGCGGTGTATCGTGAAATTGGCTAGGGTCGAAAACTATCGAGCGGATATATCCGTCCTGCATTTGTGGGTAACATGTGTAGTGAGTTTCCACCGGGGCTGAAAACGGACCGAAACGAGTCTGAACTTAGTGGCAAAGTTCTAGTTAATTCAAAACTTTCTACTCAACAACCAATCCCATAAGAGAATTTTGAGTCTACTAAAATTTTTACTCGAGCCCAGAGTAAATCTCGGCCCGATCTCAGTCACGGTGGAAATTCGGTAAATGTCAAACTCGCAATATATGATATAAAACTTGCAGGTCGATACTTCGATATAAAAAATATCGGTAACCAACCACTTTTTATGAGGCGAATTTTTAGCTGGGTTTAAAAGGATAGAAATAACTTTCGTAGGAAGTTTAACGCCAACTTTATTTTTCATCAGCGACTTCGAGTACAATCGTTTTCCTTTTTCTTTAATTCTCTATAAAATGAAAAGTTAAATTGTTCATTTATCCCGGAAAAAAATGAGTACAGAGATTGACAGAGACTGCGAGTGTTTCACTGCAATGTTGTTTTAGCTGTACGTAGTACGAGCGTTTTGATTCATATTCAGTTTCTTTTTTTTTAGAAATGAAAGTGATACATTACGATATCGTTGAATCGTATATTGCAGATGCGTTTTTTTCTGCAAGAAATTGTTAATATTTTCACCTATGTCAGGAAATATCATTAATCGACAACTGACATTGATAAGTTCGATAAAAAAAAAAAAAATGAGCGTTAACAGAGGGTATATATCGTCGCGAATATATAGTACATAATAATAATAATATCTTCTAATATCTTATGATCAGGCCACTCAATAATAATGATAATCTTACAAATGGGAAATCGGTACAACCATTTCGTCGATTCTGTCGATTATTTTTTTCCGTCGATTGTTTTTTTTTTCTCTCATTGCTACACATACTTTCGTCGAACATACAATATTACGATTCCGTATTAAAAACTCGTCTATTTTTCTCAGTTGAAAAAATGTTAAACACATTAAAGTATTATTAATATAAAATGTTTAAATTTATCTGGACTAATCGGAGATCTTACCAAATAATAGGGGTATTTGGTATCTCGACGTTATTTTTTTTCGTAAAAAATTCATGTAAAACAGTCTTGCCCCAATAAAAAAAAATTGTACAAAATAGGCGGAAGATAAAATAACACATTTTTTTTTAAATAAATAAGTTTTTAAAAAAGGTAAAAATTACACACATTAATAATATGGCTAAGATTCACCGATTTTATACTGATATCGTTGTTAAACGCTAGCTGAAATGTACACGGATATAGAAATTATGGTGAAACTTTTTTTTGGATTTTTTTTTTTCGTTAAAAACAAAATAGGAGTAAAGATATTGTCCTTGCGATTGAGTGAGCACTTTGTCGGTTTTGGGAACGTAAGAGGTGTGCATTGGACGCAAAAACTCTACCCTGGTGAAAATGTTTCTCTGCATTTTTTTTGTTTTTACCATCTGTCTGAAAAACATTATGAAACATTACCAAACATTTCTTGCAATTTCTTGGTGATTACTTCTACCATTTTATTGGCTTAACTTTCGACGGGCACAATTTGTATGAAGAAATGCAGAGTATTTTCTGAAATATTCTAAAAATATTCGATTTTTTCTGATAATGTAGTAGGTTAAGAGGAAATACGAGTTCTATCTGGAACCTACTCGTTTTTTTGTTTACATCAACAGAGGACTTTTTTTTGTGAAAACACGATAATTTTTTTTCTGATAAGTTCTGATTTTATTGATCAATGTAGGTTCCAGAGAATTTTGAAGAAAACATGATCTCTCCCTAAAAACTGACTAATTCTCTTACTCGTAACCGACGGTAGACTTTTTCAGAGAAATACTTTCACCATGGTGTACAATAGAAATGGTAGGTATTTGCGAGTCACGAATTTTCGCTTTACAACAGTAATGATAATTATACTATTATTTCGCTGTATAATAATAGTATATTACAAAGCAAGATTCAACAAACGGAGACAAGACGATTTTTTGGTAGAGGGGAGACGAAGCCGTTCATTATTGATTTCGCGACTTATCATTAAATTTTTTTTTCTTTAGTTTTATTTTAAATCTCGAATAAATCATTATTATCGAACATTTTATATTCGGTATTTTTGTTGTTGTTGTGTTTTTGCGTGTGTATAGTATGACTGGGGGGACTGGACGATTATACAACGAAAAGTATGTCACACCGTAGATCAGTGATCGACGGGATGAAAACTTTTCGGTAGGATGGGTAGGCTACGAGAATCGATATCGGTTATCAATTTTTTCTTTTCTTTTATTTTATTTATTATTGTTATTATTAATATTATTACTTTTTTTTTCTTCTATACTTTATCGGACAAAAATGGCAAGATTCGAAGGAAACTGTTATTTACGTAGACATGAACGGCTCCTCCAACAGTTTCAAGTAAATTACAGCTACCTTTTTTTATCGCTAATAGTATACGCGGAAGCCTTTCAAAAAACGCGATTTTTTTTTATGTTATTTTTTTCAACTTTTTATTTTATTTTTTTTTTCTATCAATCCATTAATCTCTTTGAGATTGCAGTTATGGCAAGCGAGGACTCAAAATTTTCCTCCGTGGATTGCGTTAATATTTAATTTTTGTTTTTATGTTTCATTAGTCGTGAACCGCCGCGCCCAGGCGTGTTTTACCTCTGCGCACCACGCATCTCTGTGGATTTCACTTCAGTGATACGATATTTGGCGAAAAGAAAATATATATACATGTATATATTTGGAATTGTTTATCGCGTGTCGGTGAGAAAGCTTTTGGGGCAAAAAAACAGCATGATTTTTTTTTTCGTGTGAAAAAATTCGTTAAACTTGGTCGACAGGGTGCTTCTTGACAAATACCAAGACAACGAACAATGGTCGGACCCAAAAAGAAATACATGTGTCGTTGATGATTTTGTTTTTTTCTTCGAGTCAACGGTGAAGCGAGCTCGTGAAGCTTTTACCCCTTCGCTCGCCACGGATAAATTGTTGGGAAAAATTTTCGACAATTTTAGATTCGATGTTTTTGGGTGAAATTTTTATTACGAAAAATCAGATCTTCAAAAAAAATGTGTAACTGTATCGTTAAATTTTTATCGTAAACAAATTTTCTCGCGTTTTTTTAATTTTTTTTATGGGATTCTGATACAGCAGTCGAGTTATAGATGATTTTTTTTCTTCGTAAATTCAGTGAAAAAAAGCTGCCCGAAAAATACAATTATTCGTAACATGTATCGTCAGGCAACTTGACAACTATAACAATAATTAAAATAATAAATAAACGGCAAGATGTCAGTCGATTTATCGAAGTTTTTTTCCTAGACAAAATTCTCGGCCAAAAAAAGCGAAGGGGTTTTTAAAGCGCGGAAGCGTAATTCTAAATAACCCGTTAACGGCGTTAATACATTAATCAACACTATCCTCCGAAAGCCGGATAAATAACAAGAGTTATTCACGATTTCTTTGCGTTTTTTTGAAAATTTTGGAAATTTTCACTAGTTTGGAAATTTCAAAAATTTCAAAAAAAATTGTGCGAAAACAGTATTTGTTAAACGGTACAATCGAAGGGCTTATTCCAATAGGCATGACTAGCGACACGTTAAACAAATATCCGTTGTAAAACTGATGCAAAAAAAACACTTAAACTATTTTGTCAGTGGTATCTCTCGTCCGCGTATTCATCACAACCCGTTTTTTTCTATTTTTTTCATAATTCGTTTAAACGTCTAAACTTAGTTAATTGCGTGGCTCAAATCACCATATTAGAATAAGTCGCCCAATAAAATTGAATATCTTCATCCTGCCCCTCGTTCAGTTATCTTTCACTAAATTTATCATTATTAATTACTAACTTGCAATTGTGCAGTTTCCTTTTTTTTTGTTTTGTTCATTTCATTTTAAAAATGTTTTCTTCTTTTTTTCAAGAAATTATTATTCCTCAAAGTTTCGTTATATTTTCACGATCGACAATTGTTTTTTTAAATTCTTTTTTCTTTCTTTTAAAAAATTTGGATCAAAGGAGCGGGTTCCAAAAAAAAGACATTCTTAATACGTCCATATCAATTACATGTTTGATATGTTTTATAACTCCTTCGCACATTTTTTTTCCTCAGCTGAATCTCATGAGTATAATCGATAGTAATACGCGCGTTTTTTTCCCTTTTTTTTCTTCATTTTCTTCATTTTGTTACAAAGTCAGTAATTACGTAAAAAAAGCTAATATCCTAAATGATTTTCAGTCTTGTTAACGAAATAATAATAACGATTGTTTACAAACGAACCAAAAAAATAAGATATTTACCGTCGACGACGATCAGTCAAATTAGATGGCATTTTTACGAGACGTATTCACGATATCCGCTGTACACAATTTGCTATTGTAAAATTAATTCATACATAATGATCTGTGTGCTTGACGTAAAAACGAGCGTGATAATCATCGTAATAATTAATAATAATAATAATAATAATAAAAGTTTAAATATACAAACACTGAGAGCTACATCGAAAATAAATTAAAAACGACGAGATAAGTCTCGTAGTGTAGTCGGTAGAGATTCTTTTATGAAGAAGCTTCGGTCGAATCTCGTAACGCGGAAGAATTCGGCATAACGTCGGAGGTATAATCAGAGGTATTTCAATAATAAATCCTATAAACTAGAGTTGGACTATCTTTCATGCGACGTTGCTCGGATATCATAAAATCGCGAATAATTAAAGGCTTAATAATAATAATAATAATAATAATAGTATAACAAAAGAATAGTCATTTATTACTATAATTATTATTATTAAACTTCTAATAATTATTTAGCCGTCATTTGTGTCGTTGGTATATTCATGATTCTTTACGTAGTCTGTCAAGCCTTTAGAGCACGTTACGTCGTTAACTCATGGTACAAAAATTATTTTATTTTTTATTTTCCCCGAGATTAAAATCGTTGAATTTTTGACAAGCTAATTTTTTTTCTTGTGAAGCAATGTAGAAAAAAAATAATCACATTTGTACGACATCGTCGACAGATTGATGCGTATGTTCGTGAATTCTTTCGTATTTTTTTTTTTCTGATACATCTCTACGACACGAGCAATTGACAAAATAGCGAAAAACAATTTGCTCTTTCTTTTTATAAATAAAGAAAATCGTACATTATTGCGAGCAAAATTGAGGATATGCTGTACAAAAAACAAGCAAAAAATAATTGGTAAATTCGCGTGAAATAACGGTCCAACTCTCTAGATCTGGCACGACAATAATAAAAGTTTTAAAAAACTCTTGTCCGAAAGGAGTTTAACTAAGATATGTATTTTTTTGGAACATGACCCTTCGTTACTCATACTCTCCTAAGGAGAGTTCGTCGGATGACCGACGTGTCCGCGTCGTGGTCGTTGCGTGATCGGCACATCTTTCGTTAATCGTCGTTAATAATCATTTTTTTTCTTCGTTTCTTATGATACACACGCGAACGAATTCAACAAATAGACCGACGACTCGAATTGTCTTAGGTCTGCAGGGTGTTCGTTATTTCTCGATGCACCGTCGCCAGATCCTGTATGTATCCGGCCAATCGTGAATTCAACGTGTCCAAATTTTGTTTTTGAACTTTGTTCGCACTAAGGGCAAGCTCGAGCTGTTCGTGGAGAACGGTCAGGGTCTCATGCAGTTCCGCGTTTTCCTTCTGAAGGGCCTGAATCGGGGAGAGAGAGAGTGAGAAGACTGCATATACAGAAATGAGGAGTGTTTGAACTAGGGATGTACGAATATTCGAAACTCAAATAGAATGTTCGTAAAATTTGAATGATTCAAATTATTCATAGAAGTAGTATCCAGATTTTCGAATAATTCGAATTTCGAATCGGATGGTAATATTCGATTCATGTACTATTCGCACACCACTAATTCGCTCAATTGAACGGACCGATCGATAATTAAGCATCAGAGCGTGTTTTTTAACCGTCACCGCTGCGTTGTACATACCACGAAATCTTTGTTTTTCGTCGCCATCGTGAGTGCCTTAACTTCGTCGTTGCGTGTTCTCAACTCGTTCTCGAGGGCCTCGATCCTCAACTTTAGCGCCTCGCTGTTGCCCTCTGGCATCTTGCCGCACTCGAGATCCGCGTACTTGGCTTTTACACGGGAGTTTTCCTCCTTATAAAGCTGCAACTGTCTCTTCCACTCATCAACGTTTGCCGTAGACTCCTGCAGTGCGCTTGTCAGTCTGGCATTGTTGGCTTTTAGCGTTGCCAGTTCGACCTACAAATTCCAAATTAACTCGTCAAGTCTCAGAATTTAGTCCCATTCAAGCCTTTATCAAGAATTTAGTCTCATTGAAGCCCTCAGAATGTATGCCTCACTCAAGATAATATTTAACTTGTATGTACTAAATAAGTTCTTCGTTTGACGTTACTGTTACTGTCGGGCTGTTACTGTTAGTCTGTTACTGTCGGGCTGTTACTGTTAGTCTGTAACTGTTTGTCTGTTACTGTTAGTCTGTAACTGTTAGTCTGTTACTGTTAGTCTGTTACTGTTAGTCTGTTACTGTTAGTCTGTTACTGTCAGTCTGTTACTGTTAGTCTGTTACTGTTAGTCTGTTACTGTTAGTCTGTTACTGTTAGTCTGTTACTATTAGTCTATTACTGTTAGTCAATTACTGTTAGTCTATTACTGTTAGTCTGTTACTGTTAGTCTATTACTGTTAGTCTGTTACTGTTAGTCTATTACTGTTAGTCTATTACTGTTAGTCATCGGTAAGTTTGTTTTTTTTAACTTAAAGAAAAATAACATTTGTTGACGTTACCTCCCACTTTTTCGCGTTCGCCGAGCTCTGGGCGAGTGCAAACTTCAATTTGTCATTCTCATACTTGAGCTGCATGTCGGTAGATTGTCCGACCTGATTCGAGCTCATCTGCCCCGTTTTTCCCTGATGCTGAGGGCTCTCCGTGTTCTGTTGGGCCATTGCCTGTGATCTCGCGTGCACGGCGTTCTTCAGTTCTTCGTCGACCTTTGCCTGGCATGTACCTGGCAACGGACTGCCGCAGATCGAGGACACACTGTTCTGCGCCGATATCATGTTGGCGTTCGGATTAGGATTGTTCGAAGCCGATATATTTGAATTTATCATCGATGAGTTCGGGGGATCTATGAGATCCTGCTCGGTCGACGGCATGTAAGAACGTTGCGTTATCGGACTGACATTCGCGCTCGTCGAAGGCGTCACCGACGAGCTGTTCGACTGAAGCTTCGCTCCCGCGATCTTCGTCGCCTCTTTCACCTCGTGGAACTTTTCTATAAACTGTGGAAAAAATGTAAATAAAACAAGAAAAATTAGCGATAACGCAGTTTAGATTTTTTTTTCGTGACAATAAGGGTTTGCACAAATATCCGACATTTCGAAGGATTCGATCTGTATCGAATACGAACAATTATATTGAAAATTTAAATGGAACATTGAAAAAAAAAAAAATGCAGAGTCATCACAAAATTCCGAGAAGTAACAGTCACATTTTATTAAAAAATATGCAAATCTATCAAAGTATTTGAATCACTCGAGTTATTCGAATTGCTCGAATTGTTCGAGTTATTATTATTATTAATGGCTTTTATTGTGACTAGGCTGTGGAACACTGTAAGCTAAAAAATAAGACACATGTAAAGTGGATGTGAGAGGCACTAATGATAGTATAAAGAGTATAAACATAGTATGAAGATATGATATTCGATAGTATATTCGAATGATTCGAATTATTCGAGTTATTTTCCAAATTGTAAATATTCATAAGTTTTGAATTTTGAATATTTACAAAAAGTCATTAAAAAAATCTGGAAAAGCGTATCAAAAGAATTTTGCCAATGTTCGCATTTATAGAATATTGAAAATTTGTTTTCCGTTTATCCATAAACGACTTCACGGTCGATAATCCGATAAAGTAAATTCCCCTTGTATTATTTATCGTAATTTCCAGATAAACGGTACAAAGCCATCGTCTCGCGGCCGACGCTGTTTGCGTTGCGAAAAAACTTTTGCAGCCAAGGCCAAACAAGTAAAAATAAAACTATGGTAATTAATGAGCAATAGCCAATAAAAAGGTCAAAGGATCTGGCGGCTATTTTCAGAGCACTCTCCAAAGAGCACTCCCGAACAGTTTGCAATATATGTACACACATATATATGGGGCATTCTACCCCGATTTAAATGGTCAAAAAGTCGACCCCTTCTAAAAAATCGAAACTTCGCCACGATTAATTATCATTCTGAAGGGGTTTGTCTAATTTTTTTCAGATTTTTTAGATCGTTTCTTTTTTTAGATATGCCGAATTCGGACTTTTTCTTTCACTAGTTTTTAAGATACCCCTGTATCTTAAAAACTATTGAACGTTCGAAAATTTTTTATTTTTATTATTGTGCATTTTATTTACTTGTGCAACGAAATACCGCAATATTTCAAAAAAAGGAACAATCATTCCCAAAAACAACCCTAGTAGATAACTGACGGCACGGGATCTACAGGGTGCTAACACCGGAATGCACGTCGTGGTCGCAGAACACAGATATGTCCGTCCGCGTGTGACGATATTATGACGGCACGGGATTTTTACACCAAAAGCTGCTTGAACAGTTCCAGCTTAGCGTGGAGCCCCACCAACTTGACGTGAAGCTCCACAGTGAGCTGGAACTGTGCAAGCAAGTTCTGGTATCAAAGCGCCGTGCCGTCACAATATCGTCACATGCGGATGCACTTGACTGCATTGCGACGGCACGGCATGGCAAATCAGGGCATGTTTTTCTATCTGGGAAAGATTTGTCTATGAGGAAGCAAAAACAATTATCTACAGAGTATGCTGGTGGGTAGATTATTGAGAAAAAAAAAAAAATTGATACAAACCTTGCCTAATTCTGCCTCCGAGGAAAATCCCAAACCGTAAACAGTGTTGGCTCTTACGTCGGACCATTGTCCGAATTTCTGTGACGTCTTCGTAAACGTCATATTAGGAGTAATTGTACTATTTATAACGGCCTGAAACAAAAACAGATATTCAGCCAAAAAAATTCCAAAAATCAATGTTTAAAATAATTAAAAAAAAAAAAAGAAAAATTCTCATATACGCTACCTTTGTTCCTTCGACAGAAATAATCCTATATAAACTCCTCGTTGAGTCATAGAAAAAGGATACTGACACCGCAGCGGTGGAGGCCGATACCCATGACCTCTTGGTCTTGGGATCGATGTGGAACACATGCGCCTTGCATGTGAAGATTGGTTGTTCGCTGAAACAAAAATAACAATTTTATTAAAAAATAGTAATAATTTTAAGTAAAAAAAAAAAAAACACGTATACTTTTCTCGATCTATAATTAGAACAAAACCTATGTGGTGTACTAGTTGTAATTATAAAAAGCACGTATACTTTTCTCTATCTATAATTAGAACAAATCCTATGTGGCGTACAAGGTTCCTTAGCGGATAACAAATGCGTTCAAGGTGGCGGAAAACTATGTTTTTTTTTCACATCCAGCGACCTTACGAAGAAAATACGTTATCGTCGGCCCGTCAAAAGCACGTTACTCCGGCGAAACCGTGAGCCCAAATAAATACCACAATAAAAAAGAAAAAAAAAATCAAAACAGATATGGAAAAAAAGTCTCGAATTTTCAAATTTTCGAAAACAAGAAAAAAAATCAAATTTTTAACCTTTTTCGCAAAATTTTGTTTTTTGCACGAGAAAGGACGAAACGACACGTGACCCTCGGTGTGGAGGGGGAGGGGGTGCAGTGGTCTGGTCGATTTCCCAAAAAAAAAAAAAAACGACGTTCAAAAATATTCCGAAAACGTTCGAAGTCGCGAGAGGAAAAAAAAGATGTTGAGTACGAAAAAGAAAAAAAAGAAAATCGTCGGAAAGTGATAAAAAATTTAATTGAGACAAAACTGGACGGAAGGGAGGGCGAGGATCAGAAGACGGTGCAGTCGAGAGATAGCGAGTTAAAACTTACCCCATCGTCTCCTTTCCGGATGTCATAAAAAGTAGGTGTTACACCGACGAATTCATGGAAGCACGGAATTAGCTCGATCTATGCGAACACCGCGCACCACTGTCGTGAATCACTCGCGCGCGTTTAGAATATATATATATATACATATATGTATGTACATGTATGCATATACGTATGTATATATATTTTCTTGCCTTACGTATATATATTTATATATATGTGTGTGTGTGTGTGATTTAAAAAACAAAAGGTTCGAAGTGAAAACAAAAATAAAATTTGTCTCTGAGCCTCACGAGGAATGATCGAGGTACGAACAGATGACATTCGTCGCCATCCGGTGGCCTTCTCTCACTGTAGCGATCATTAGACAACGTGAACTAGTCGAGAGAGTTTCCCTCGGGCCGCAGAGAGAGCACCTGCGTTTAATCGATTTTTCAAAGCGACCGGTGCTGCCCCCTCTGACCACTACTAGTTTTCGGCCTACTCGGGGGAGCGCCTCTTTTCCAATCTCTCTCCCATGAAGACTGTCTCCCCTGTCGCGTTGATGTTTTAATGCACGGGAGGCGTGTGTCGTGCGCGCTGGAGGGACTTACGCACTGCGCGTATGGCAATTTATTTTTCTTTTTTTTTCTTCCGTTGTATTCTTGGCGTACGGGTAAACTGTATAAAAGCTACGTGTGCGTAGTGACGGGTAACGTATAGGTGACCCTAATGCTAATTAAGTTCCAGTGCCAACCGAGCCCTACACGGAATCCCTAGCGCACTGGAGCTGATGCGTTCGCGTCCAGCAGGCAGAATGTCCCCTTACATGCAGTTTCCGTAGAATGCCCGTCACATTTGAAGAGGGACCCGATGCAAAGTTTCATGGCAATACTAAATAAATTCCGTCAGACTTTTATACAGGTAGGTCTATTTAAAAGGTGTTTTTTAGCGTCACGACCTAATGGACGAGATAGATTGCCGATACTCGAATAACGCGAGCGGTCGGTAATGTAGAGAATGGCTTTTTTTCAAAGATAAGATACGAATGGCTTTCGTGAGTCTCGTAAGAAAAGCTCCCAAGTACCCACCCAAGTAGCAAAAAGACATCTGGTACGAAAAAGTCATCCGAATGGGATACATAAGTCCACCCGAATGGTAATTATAAGTTATCCTATGTCTAAAAGTTAACTTTTGGACGTAGGATAGCTTATAGTTACCTGGTACTTTTTCGTACCAGATGTCTTTTTGCTACTTGGGTAGGATGCACTTGATTATTTGTATTTTCAAGACGAATGAGTGGCCGTCAAACGTTTTATGAATTGTATTATTCGTGACCAACAAACGATTCCGCGTCGATTAAGCACAAATGGAAGGAATTTTAAGAAAAATGTATGTCTAACTTTGTGTTCTATTTTTTTTTTTATTACTGAAAGTAAAATGTCGATCCCTAAACGTTTTGCATAATTGGAGTAGTGATGCGAAGTCGTTACAAAACGGGTCATTTGACGGTCACGTGACGGCCCTTTGACCGTCAGTTGACCCGCAAAATTGGCCGATTTATTTGTGACCGATTATACAAATTTGCCGCCGCTTTAAGCTCGAATTGTTGATAATCGAACTATCGACATGGTAGTGAAGCGATGACTATCGCTTCATAAAAGGGAGAGATGGTTGCATTTAACGATTCATAAAGATAAAGAATGCAATTACAAGAGAATGTGATGAAAAGTTTTGTAATGAGAAAAACAGAAATAAACTGCGTTTCTTATCACATTCAATATATTTAGGTAAGCGCGTAACAAATTGTGAATCCTATCCCTTCTTTATCCTTATCCGTTCTTTATCCTAACCGGAAACGTCACCTATGACCTTTAGCTTCTTTGTACTGTATATTTGCAAATGCATGCAATTTGAAAAAATGTGTGACCAAACTGTGACAAAAAATCACCGTCATTTCACAACTAGATAAGTCATTTTTGGTCATCTGACGTGACCGTCAAATGACGAGGTTTTACGAGGTTTCACTACTCGTGAAACCTCGTGCACGCGGTGGTTCACCTCTCCGCTCGCCGTTGCGTTTCAGGGCGTAAACGTCGTACCGTTGCGAGCTCATCTTAACGTATCCCTGTCAGTGCACGGCGAGTGTCCCGTCGTCGCAGTAGTCGTGGTCGTGCGGTGCGCATTTACAAAATGGTCGACACGCATCGATTCGTCGATAGAAATTCATTCTAAAATAAATAAAATAATAATAATAATAATAATTTGCTAATCATGTCAACCAAATGATTAAAAAAAAGTTGGCGAACAGAGAAACCCCGTCGATGAGTTTTACTTAGTGAGATTGACTGTTAAATTTTTCGGGTACGTACACTGAGTGAAGAGCCGAGAGCAGAGCGAGAGAGCACACATATATTATATGAGATTAAAAATGGCTAGACCTTACCTGTCATCGCGGCTTTCCCTGGCAACAAGTGTCGTCCCAAAGCCCTCGAAAATAAACGTTTCTTCATCGGCCCGATTTTTTTCGTACCTCCGGTAAAACAAGTAGCTTCGATAATCCTCGAATAAAATATATCGAGATATATATATGTATATATATACACATTTGGGAAAAAAAAATCGACGTCGCTCCAGCGTGAACGTTACATGTACGCGAAACCCTTCGCATACGTGCGTAACCTGTTTGCTTATTTGAGGAATATATACACGTACGGCTCGAATAATAGTAATAGTATGCGAAAAGTCGTAATTCGAACGTCCACGATCCATAACGAGATAAACCTCCGCGGTACCTTTCGGCCGCTCTGTTATTGTTGTTATCATTAGTTTATGGTTTCTTTTTTTATCATTTTTTTTCTCGTGGGAAAACAAGGAATATCTCGTGAGGAGAGTGCGATAAAAGCGCGGCTATCGAGCATGGATAAACGACAGGAAGGACTCGCTCCGTTCTCATCTGGTGAGTTGTAACTTTTTATGTTTACTGTGTGTATATTTATATATATATATATGTGTGCGTGTGCTTCGGTAATACGATATTTGGTGCCGCATTGAATATTTTCAACGAGCGACCGATTACTTTTGCGATATGAAAATAAAAACATTGATTTTTTTTTTTTATGAAATTATTAATAATTTTGAAACAACATGTATAATAATAGGACGAAAATATGAAAAAAACATTTGCCCGCCACCCCGGATGACCTATATATATATATCTACGTACACTTGTAATGATATAATATTTTATAGAACATTTTCTTACGACCTCAATGTTTATCGTCTATCGTGGCACGAATGAAAATTCATTGTACGCGTGTTTTTGTTACGAGGAAAAAATAAAAATAAAAAAATAAATAAAAATACAGGCAACGAAGTTGATAGACGTAAGCTAGCTTGTAAGGGAAAATTTGTAAAAGGCAATTGAAGCCATACATTGGAATAAAACAACTACTACTACTACAGGCAACGAAGTTCGTTGCCGGGAAAAAGCTTCCTCAAACGTGAAAGGTTAAATTAGCCGAAACGCGCGCCGAGCCCTCGACAACTCGTGTGCAGTCGTCGAGACTGTGGTCGATTTTCTAAATTTCTTCACGGCGGTTATTATAAACGTTATCGTTGCTATTAAAATTTATGAACCTTAATTTTCATAATAAATTCACTTATTTTTTCCGAGAGAACATCTTCGATGTTTTTGATAATAGCAAATTTTTTAGATCTCCCAATTGCGCGTTCGAATTGTTGTTGAATTAAATAGTTGAAATTATGACATAAAAACGCCAATAAAAAGAATACGATTCGTAAGTTTAATGGAAAATTAAAATTCTGTCTATTTCGAGAACTCGTACTTTGGGCACATTTACGAAAAATTAATCAAATTAATTGAAATTGACTGAATGGATTTTAATTCGATTATTGTATGATATGAAAATTTAAGAATTGTCGCTGCATCGATAAAAATCCGATCAATTTGAAACAGACTCGGTCGGTAACGGAAACTGTAATATATATATATATTTTTTTTTCAAGTTCGTCGAAGGTCTTGGAATGTACAGTTTTTGAAACCGACTGAGGTCGGGTCGGGGATTTCTCGTCGCTTTAATAAGGTAGTCCTTGCGAACTTCGCATAAGTTTCAAAGATACGACAGGGAATTGCAAACATTTCTGGATGGTACAAAAATCTGCAAAAAATCAAACATGTTAAAGATGCTGAAAAGATTAATTTTGTATAATAATAATACCGAAATGTTATTAGTACTTGCCATGCATGCTAATCAACTATCGGACTATCTCAAAAACTTCGTAAATCGTCAAGTAAATATTTTTATTCGCATTCGATAAATAACAGTGCGAAGAAAAAAGGAGTCGTAGATATTTAGTAATACACAACAAAATCGATTATACCGGAAACATTATATTATAAACGTTGATTTGATTCGGGTTTAACGAGTAACGACGCTGTGTTGGGAATAATTACTTCATTTAAGTTATAATTACTTTCGAAATCTTCGCTAATGGTCTCTTTTAAATTTTATATTGAATTGTGAATTTCACTCAGTGTATACAATTTAATTTTTGTTCTGAAGTGTTAATTTGGTTAGCTTTTCATAAGAACCGATGCATAAAACCTCATTTTCTGTATCAATTTTTTCGAAAAATTATTTCTCAACCAATCCCGAAACTTCGTAATCACATTGAAGAGAACTTTAACGACAGTGTTACAAAAATTGAACCCTCAAAGTTCACAGAGGTATCTTCAAAAGGACTACCTTAAGGTGAAGTGTAACCGCTATGGGTGCGAGAGAGATAGCTGCAATTTCGCAACCCAAAAATCTCCCAAGACGTTTATTTCTTGGGAAAATGATGAGAACAGCGCACTGCAGAATCACTGTGCATAGTTTACCGTTCACGTATTTGTCCCTAAAAATGAACCGTCTTAGAGAATTTCGGATTGCAGTTTTTGTTACCGACCGAGGAGTTGCACTTCACCTTAAGGCGAGGTAAAACAGACTCAGTCGGTAACAGAAACTGTAATGAATGGCATTCGGAGATGGTAGACATTTGGCGAAAAAGCAAAGTATTAGCTGATGTAGAATGCAATATCGCGTCCGATGATACTTCGCTTTTACCCCAAATTCAACAATTTTTGAATGTCATTGATTCGAAAAATGCAACTATCTCTCTTGCACTCATATGTCCCGTGGTTCATGTTTCCCTCGCCTTAAGAGCATGTGGCTTTGCCCGTCTATATGAATAAAATAAAATGAAATGTGAAACCCCTTGCCCCACCTATCTCGCGCCCAGGCGGTATCAAAAACTGTAATAAACTTTTTTTTACTGACACGGTCAAAAGAGAAGTTTCATCGAAAGTTGACACGTTATCCGTCTTCGATGACACTTTTCAGTGATTACAGTTTTTATTACCGACCGTGGTATTTCACCTGCTCTTAATCGCAATTCTGAAAAAAATTCGAAACTCAAAACACGTATCTCGAAATTGAATTTTTTTTTTCTTCAAAATCTCCTGATTTCGTTTTTGATCGAAGAGTCACCAAAGTCTCTATAAGTTCCGGACGGAGCTGATCCGAATAAAAATTCGTTGCAAGAACCCCAACATAAATTGTTCTATTTTTTGTTCTCCACGTCTAAAAAAAAGTATTACATCGCTCTCGTTAGTTTGCACTCGTAAAAAAAAAAAAAAAAAAAAAAAAAAACAAACACAGCCTCACGCTCTATTTAATTAACGAAACACCCCCGCATCGGCCATCTCCCTTATTATCGCCGATCGCTTGGATTATCGACCGGAAAAATAAAAATAAAAAATGCTCAACTTCAAGTATCAATTTGCCGAAGTAAAATCGATCCCATTAGCGCTCCCTCCACAAAAATAAAAAAAAAAGATATAAAAAAACAGAACAAAAAAATCCGCAGTGTCGACCGATGGTCCGATAATATTTAGAGCAGCAAAAGAGGTAGAATAACAATAATAATAATAATAATAAGAAAAAATGAGAACGGGGTTGCGCCGCGATAGGGCAGTGTGGATAACCGAGGGTGGATAACACGTGTAACGGGGCGGGGGCAAGAGGGGGCGGGGGGGGGGGGGGGGGCGGTACGGGTCCAGAGGAGAAGGGGTAGGTCGCGCTGCCGCTCGACGTGGGTACGATGGGGCGGTGGAGGAAGTCTACTGCGGATCAATTCCCTCTCAGCTTTTATACATGGAAGCAACAGTCTGTCCCCTGCTCTGTTCGGAGGGACGTGCGGGTCGGTCGACACGGTTTCAGCAAACGCCGCAGTTTCATCCCTCTCCCGTTTTCTCCACGCCAAAGAAATAATTAAATAACACATTTAATTAAAAACACACACAAGTAACTAAACAAATGAATAAATAAATTTCCACTGTACCGATAATAATTCGCTTGCAGCCAAAAAACATATGTAATTATTTAAACTCTACTCTAATCCTTGCGACTTCCATGCAGTATCGACAAGAATAATATATATATATTTATTCACGAATGTACCACATTATATAACACAACATTTATGACAATAAGAAGAATAACCGCTATTAATATTGTTATTGATGTTTTTATCACTGTTACATTATAAATTTAATATTTATTAAAAAAATATCGTCCGTTTAATATTATATCATAATAATAATAATAATAATAATAATAATAATAATAGTAATAATAATAATAACGAATTCTGTTAGCATAAATCCGTCGTGGGGGATAAAACTCTATTTTTCTGCAGGAGGAGAAGAAAAAAAATATATTACACAATGGAAGGAAAGGGCTACTTATGAATCGTAACGATTTTAATATCCGAGTGAAATTGTTATTATCATCGTTGAGCGTGGCGAAATGTTGGTTCGCGCTGTTCCGGAGTAATGGGGTCTTCGAGTTCTTACGGCAATGCGGATATTTTAATGGTCATTATTATATATATATTCTTTCTACTGATTTTTTTTTATTTTGAATTATTTTTAGATTTGGAAGGGGGAGGGGGCGTTATATTGCATGATTCTGAATGGCGGCTATTGCACACTTTTTTGATTATTCAAATCATGTGAATGACCCACAATGAATTTTCGACAGATTTATTCGAATTATTCGAATTATTCGAATTATTCGAACTATTCAAACTATTCGAACTATTCGAACTATTCCATTTGAATTTTCGACAGAATTCGAAATATTATTCATATTCAATTCGGGTTGAATGATTCGAACGATTCGATCAATTTTCCTTCTAGTGGAGAGAAGGGATACGCTGTTTACATTTATTTTTTTATTTTCAGGAAATAGCGTTACCATCAGGGTTAGACTAATTAAAAAGAAAATCACACACTATAATTCTTTTCGGCGTTATCGATGAATCGTCACTTCATCGATTGTTCCGAGACGAACAATATGGTGTCAAGATCGCGATAACGACCCAGAACAACAATGGGCGATATACATGTTTGACCTCATTTTCTATATCGAACACGAACATTTCCTACCGACGCTAATATGAAATCCTTGGAGATCGTTCTCTCCCACAGTTACCAGACAACTTTTAGTACTACAGGTTACGTGCGCGCGTGTGTGTACGTCCATCTAACTCATCTCGCATTCGCGCAGAGTCTATCGACGCTCGTAATAAATAGACGGGAGACAGACTGGCGCTACCGGCCTTCTCACTCGTATCTCAATGCGACTTTACCATAGGAGTATTTTTTTTTTTAATTATAAAGTTCGTTGCTGCACCGTTCTATCAGCTGAGAGACGAGAGGCCGGGAAATTACATTTCACTTTTGCAACTGTTTACTCGTTCGTTAACGAAAAAAAATAATAAATAAAAAAATGCAGCAAGTAGATTTATAACTCTTCGATGTGAAAACATCTTCACTCTCAAGTGAGTTTTCTCACAATGCGGTCAGATCCAAAGTCTTCCCGGATCAAGTATTTTTTTATCCGAAAGATTAACCATTTCTCCGGAAACTGAATTGCAGTTTTTCCTCACCGACGGAGTCTGCTTTAAGTAGCTTGAAGAGTGTGTGAAAACTGCGATTTCTTTTTACGGTGCGATTTAAGGGGAAGTGAAATGTCACGGTCGGTAATGAAAACTGTAATGAAAACTTTTCTCAAGGGTGCTAATTTTTTTTGAGGAAAAAGCAAATTCGAGCCCGGTGCGCACGGTAATTTCGCATCCGGGCCGATTAATGTTTTTTCTCAATAAAATTATCACCATTGAATAAAGTTAATTTGAAAATTGCGACTATACGTGAAGTTAAATTGACCGGCACTGGTTGACGTTGTTGAACTTGAAAAGAAAACTCATGGAGAAAGTTTCTCGAATAAAGGAACTTTATGAGAAACCATATGAAAATGCGAATTTTCAACTTTTTTCAATGACAACGTCATGTTTGATTTTTATGCAAAACGGCTGGCCGATTCAGGTTCAGCGCGGAAAAATCAGAAGTGGGCAGTATTTTCAATACACGATATATTTTTAATATTTTAAATACTCAAATACTTGTATGAGGAAGCAAAAAGTTAATTCACAATTTTTGTTAACGACCGGGGTACGGTGTGAGTGGAAAGAAAGAGGTGTTATATTCACCTCAGTGAAAATGTATTTTTATCTTATTTTTTTTACACTAGCTCCCATAATAAGATCATGGCAATGCAAAGTGCCAAGTACCAAGTGCTTTGTATCCCCTCTCCCTCCAATATCTTCGAACCCTTTTTCTTGATACAATATCCAAGTAAAGTACAATAAATTGTATTATTTTGACGATATTACAACTGGCATGGATATCGACGACTGAAAACGAAAATAACAATCCCTATTTTACCATCTGTGAGTTATTTCCTTTTGATTCTTAGCCGTCGATCTATGCCAGTCTATTTCCTGGATTATTTATTTATTTATTTACTTATTTACTTATTTACTTATTTACTTATTTACTTATTTACTTATTTACTTATTTACTTATTTACTTATTTACTTATTTACTTATTTACTTATTTACTTATTTACTTATTTACTTATTTACTTATTTACTTATTTACTTATTTATTTTGTTTGCTGCAGACGAGTGTCCGAACAGCGGAGAAGACAGCGACGAGGATGTAATAACGGATTACCTTGGCTCCGGTCATACGGACTGTGGGCGCATGTCGATAGTCAATGGAGAACTGAGCGGCTTGAACCTCCGCGGGAGTACACAGTCTTCTGTCATCTATACCAAAGACAACACGGACACAACAATGTCGGAGGGAAGCGACGAACATCTTCGTCACAATCCCCCGACGTTGAGTTCCAACGTACAGAATCAGCCTAATCCACACGTTCCGATAATCAGCGTCACTCCTCATTCGCCCGGGCTCGCCAAGCACTATCCTGTTCTCGGTAAAAAAAAAAAATTTAAATAAAAAAAAAAAAAAAAAAAATAGGTAGCATTACAGTTTTCATTACCGACCGCGGTATTTCACGATGCCGTCGAAAAAACGCAAAGCTGAAATCGCTTTTTTTTTTTTTTTACAGAGGACAATTTGCAGCAACTCCACGAGATTCACAACAGTATTCAACGCATGAGAGACTCGACGCTGAGCACTCTGGCTTACGGCAATCGGGGATCTCAGAACGATAATTTTCACAGACTGAGCTCGTCGTGTCCTTCCCTGTGTCCGCTGAGTCTGACGGACGGCGTCGTTCGATCGGGCGACCGTGGCGCCGGCTCCGATCCCGATCTCGCCAATTGCTCGACCAACAGTTCCCCGACGCATTTTCCACCGGTCGCTCATCAACTTCCGCCGATAGTGCTCGGTGTCGATCGTCGCCGTAGCTGGACCGATCTCGAGGACTCTCGAAACAATCGCCATCGTTGTTCCGTCGGCGATCATCTGCAAGCACAGAATATGGTACGAAGTACTGTTGATTCTTCATTCTAGAATCATTCATCCTTGTCGGGATTATTATTAGCGGTGTGCGAATCGCAGCACGCGAATCGAATTCAATCGAACGTTCATGAATAGTTTGAACAAATCATTTATTCCAATGACTCCAATTATTTGAATTATTCAAACAATTCGAGCGATTGGAACAATGAAGAGTTCGAACTGTTCGCATTATTTGAATTATTAGTCATTGGAAACCGCAAGTTATTGACGTTTTGTGTAAATATAAACATAAATGTTAGGGTGTTTCACAAAAAAGACATTTAAAAAAAATTTAACTCTCAACCTTTCAAAGCATAGATTTCGATCTGAAATTGAATCTCACGAAAAGTGGCCCCTAGCAAAAAATTCTAAGGGATGCCGCATTCAAAGTTTGTAACGAAAAAATTCGACAACTTCTTTCTTTTTGGGTATAAAGGACGAATGCAGCATAAGATTTTTGCTTAAGCCTGCCGTTCGCGAGGTTCAATTTTAGATTAAAATCTATACTTTACGAGAGTGAAAAGAATTTTTTTCAATAAATTCACTCTACTGGACATTTTTAGAGTTTTCTGCAAACGAATTACAAAATCGAAGTCTTTTGTGCTTAATACAAAAATTACAAAAAGTTAAGCTCCCACCCCGTACAACTATATATTTTTATCCATAAAAAAATCCTGCCCAAGGCGGTCACTGACCATTAAGTTTGAGAGGTGCCGCATTTTTTGGGTAAAACGTCGAATGCGGCACCTCTTAGGATTTTTGCTAGGCACCGCCTTTCGCGAGGTTAAATTTGAGATCGAAATCTGTACTTTACAATGGTGGGAGGAAAAAAAATGGCTTTCTTGAAACACCCTAATAAATATATACATTTGATAAACACATGATATAATTATTTGAAGTGAAAGTAATAATTGTTTTGTCTCAGCGTCAACGAAGTATAAGCCTAAGCAGCCTCGACAGCGAGATGGACCTGGAGATGGAGGGAAAATCCCGTTCTTCTTGCGCAGGTGTCGGTAACCGATCGTGCAGATCGCAGGCGAGCACGCATTCCCTAAACGAAGCCGATCTCGTACAGGTAAAAAAAAAAAAATCAAACGAAAAAAGTTAAAATGATAACTTTGCCTATCGAGACTACAAATTCATATTTCAGAAGTTAGCGATTAAGAGGGGAAGCCAAAGACTGGGCGAGACCGCAAATTTACTGCCGGGGGTAACCGGGTCGCGCCTACCGCTCCAAAAATCAATCTCCACCCCGTCGATCATCGGGCCACCGGGCCAGGCACACCTCGTCGATTCTGGAACACTAACGGCTCCCTCCTTAGTCGCGTGAGTCAAATTATCATCATTGTTATTTTTTTTTTCTTAACTTTTAAATCAGGCGCGTGAAGCCTGATTTAAAAAAGCACGCGTGCTGAAAAGCCCGAGCTTCCACTTTATTAGCTTTATTCACACATATTTTATGCCTTGCGGCGAACGCACCACGTAGTCGACATTTCAAATCACTCACCTGTTGTCGATATTTTAAACGACGTCATAATTTTTTTTATGTATTATATTATCTGTACCATATTTGCATATCTCGTTTGCACAGCATACAATTTTTCTCTATAATTGCTATTCTATAAAAAATAGTCGATGTTAAAGTTTGCAAATAAATTCAGAAAAAAGTTATTTTTCATGCACGTTCGTCAAAACTACGTTCATAGTTCGCGCTTCACGTGTGCTTACGTCATTTCTGCACCGGGTAGTTAGAGACGAGTTTTGTTGAAAGCATGGGCGAAATCGAACGCCGCAGGCATATACGTTTAACTCGTGGATGAGTAAACCATCATTAATCACTTCTAATTGAGCATTGCCCGATTGTCCCGAAATAAAAAAATTAAAAAATAAATCATTGTTGATTCGATAAATTGCAGAAAATTCGGTAATCGATTTTTTCACATTATTGCGCGGAAATGCGTGGATATATATTTTTTTTAAATATTCACTGAAATTTTACAGTTGAACGAAAATTTCCAGATTTTCTTTTCGTTGTAAGGTCAAGCATTCATTTTCGTGACTTGGAAGTATCGATATGCTTCGAGGGTATTTTTATGCTATTTCAATCAGCGTGAAAGTAATGTTTTCTTTGTTTTGGGAACTCGAAAATTTAAACCTTTTCGTTTTCAATGACAGAAAAAAATACAAAAAAATGCTGTCTCGCGTCGAAAAAAAAATTAACCGCCACTTCGAGAGCTTGACAGTCTGCTTGACAGCTCCAGAACTGGAGGGGTTAAATCGTAGTCGAAAAATATTTTTCAGCAGCCATTGACGAATTTTCGGTCGAAGCGATTTTTTTTTTTTTTTTCAAAGATGTCACACAACTTATTCGTATTTTCTAAGTACTGTGTAAATAATTGCAATGACTCGCCCATTCGTTGATCGACACATTTTTAAAAAATTATGACAAAAAGAATTATCCATTTTTTTAAATTGTCTCATTAATTTATTAATTTTTTTTACACAAATGTCCATGATAGTTCCATAGTTTTGTTGTTTGCACTTGAATCATTTGTCCATGACCCTGCACGTCAGCAGGCGGCATGAAAGAACTGAGAAAGGTAGCGGGAGTGAGACCGAGACAGAGGATCTTCACGCACCCCACGGGCATGTATTTCACGAGGATTTAATACGAGAAGGGGCGGCCAATGTGCAGACATCCCTCGACGAGCTCATGACCGAGTGAGTACTTGAAAGGCACAACAAAAAAAAATTCCAATCTAGAAAAAAATACCCAACTTCAAAAAAATGTAATATACTTTTTGCAGTATTGTATTTGGTAGAAAAAAAAAAGAAATACCGACGGAAGTGGTTCGTATGATGAAATTTTGTATTTCAAGAAAAATATTTCGTACGAAAAAATAAGCATTTAATTTTTTTTCTCACCAAACTTGTGTCACTCGCTTTTTTTAAGCTTACATTTTTCTTCGATAACGGTTTAAGCATCTCGCTTGAAGCTCGCTTGTACATGGTTTATTAATTATTATCGTTCGATATGTCGAATGATTTATTTTAATATTAATTTTTTTATCGCGTATTGTCCGTTTTTCAGTGGTGCCGCGTACGACGACCATCATTCGGAAAAAACGAGACGGAAGCGGGGCTCGCTGTTTTTCCGGAAGAAGAAGGTAATTTTCTGCGTTATTTATTGGTTTCTCCGAGTCGATTAAGACCGGCCTGACGGGGTTTAGAATTTGAGCCTTGGCGCGATGTGAAACCGACTCAGTCGGTAACAAAAACTGTATTCAATTATTTTATTTTTTTCCTCAAAAGGGCTAAACGTCTCTCAGGAAGACCAAATTACACAAACCTGATGAAGTACGTTAAAAAAAAAAGATAACTGTTTTTGTTACGGACAGAGTCTGTTTCGAATCGCCTTACTCGTCGGTAAGCACCGTTCTCAAAATTCCAACACCGCATTTTTTTTCCAGGACAAAAGTTGCAAGAAGCCTAGTCAGCAGTCCCATCACTGGGTGCCGATGATCGCAGGATCTCAGGGAAGCTTCGCTTGCGACTACTGCCTCAAGCAATTCGGCAACAAATCCATACTTCATTGCGAAAGTAAGCTAATAAAATGTATTACTAATAATATTGATTAACCTTTTATAAGTCACACCTCTATACCCACTCTTAGGCGCTACCGTAGCAACGCGTGGCCCCCACTCAGCGTCCGTTAGTCTCGTTTTGGTACGGATTTGGGCGGTGTGACTCATAAAGGATTAATATTAATATATTATTAAGAATAACTTTCATTTATATTATTTTATCTTTCTTTCTAACCGTTACGTATCCTCACAGACTGCGGCATGACGGTTCATCAGAATCAGTGCAAGGATCAGCTGTCGGCCGATTGCACGAAGCACAAGCTAAATTCCAACAAAAATTCGGCAAAGTCGGCTTCGAGTTCGTCGATTGTTTCGAGCAGCGGAAGCGCGAAACGTGGCTCGACAGTATCCATGCCACTTCCGGGTGTAATCGGTACAAGCAGGTAAGTTTCAGACGAAGGGGCTTTTCATTGCTATTATTATTATTATCATTATTATTATTATTATTATTAAAATTGCATCAAATCTTCGTTTCTATGGGTTAAAGTTAAGCACGCTGCCGAGGCATGGTTCGCTCGGAATTAGCACCGGAAGCAACAATAACAAAAAAAAAAAGAAAATGAAAAAAAATGATGAAATGATATTGGTGAAAGAAATACGCTCGTTATGCCAAACGGCAGTTAAAGCTTGCGCAGATGTCTAGATAATCCTACCCCGCCCGCTTAAATCGCAATATACTATGATTCTTTTTATTTTATTTTTTTTTACTTATTTTCAAACACGACACAAAGTGCCTGTCAGCTGGTTGTCTTTAGCATTTCACACATATTTGTATTATAATAGATATATAATGGAAGCTGACGATACTCTAGTTCTGTCAGTGTAGCAAGCCCAGACACGATATGTAAAATTATACAATTACACTGCGGGATACTCGGGATGAGAAGGAGGAGATTTTTAGTAAGGGTGTGCGAATAGTAAAATAATCAATTTCAATCGAATATTCGTAATGTTTTATATTTAGAAAAATTCCAGTAATTCGAATTCACATGATTCGAATATTTCGAATATTTCGAATGATTCGAATGATTCCTCGTATGGAGGAACCCCGTGTACACTCAAAGGCTCAAAGTTCAGGTTGCTTCGGGAACGGGATTTAAAGAACGCCAACGAAAAATAAAAAAAAGTTCGTTAATCGATTTGGGCTTCCTCGTAGAAAAAATTGCAAAACTGTAATAAACGAGGAAGCCATGCGCAAATGGCTGCACATTTTTTCGTAACATAAAAACATGTCTAAATCTCATAAACATAAAACGGTCAACATTTATTTTGAGAAATCTCAAACTGAAGTTTGCGGATTTCGGTGTTTTTAGGCAAGTGCATTTTCACCTCGTGTGAATTTGAAACTTCACACTCGGTGAAAAAACGCACTTTCCTCGCTTGTGACATAATATACTATTTTATCTTCTGTTATTACACTATTCCCCATAATAAGATCATGGCATTGTAAAGTACCAAGTACCAAGTGCTTGCTTCTTTGCCTGAGCCTTTATTCTTAACATGGATTTTTTCTACATATTAAAATCCGATAAATTTTATTATTTTGATGAAATTCGATTTTCTTGACGTTTTAAATTATTTTAAGTACTCTGATGCAAAAATCGCGATTTTTTTTTTAACGAAAACATAACTTCTTCTATGAGGAAGCAAAATCAAAGCGAATAAATAAGATTTCAAATAGAGCGATTTGTTGAGGCAAAGAAAGGGACGCGTTGTTAAAAAAAAAAAAAAAACGTCGAAATAGCGCTAATGCAGTGTGTGCTTTTTCCTTCCTCCGTGCATTCCCTCCCGTCGCAACTGACCACAAAAATAACGGTATCGTGCGTTATAAACAGCGATAAAAGGGAAATTAGCGGAAAGAAAGCGGTTACAAGCTACAGCCCTTGGCGGCGTGTTGCCACCAAGCTTGGAGTCAAGTAAGTCACGTCCCCAAATAATCTGATGTTTCTGTCCTACCTCTCGAACAAAAACCTAAACAAAAAAAATTGATAAAAATTCCTCCGCCTACGTTTGCGTGAATTGTTCCACAATTTCTTTCGAAACACATCGGAGTGGTGCAATACTCGCGATGTATCGTACTTGAAATCTCTCTTGTGCACACATTGCAATATACATATATATTATATATATACTAAACTATACTATACTGTGATAATTGGATTGACACTCGTTTTTGTTTAGTTATAATTAATGTTATTGAAAAAAACATTGAAGGCTAAGAATCGAAGGGGCAAGTTAAATTATGCGCGTTATATTATACGAGTTGTGCCCTTGTGATACTCAGCCGTCGATCGTCAACCCGCCCTGCCTGAGCTTACCAAAGTGCTTGCTTCTATATAATTTTCAAAGAATATTTTCTTTCAGTCGAAAAAAGAATTATGTACTTTCGTATGTAGGCTCGCCGACTCCTAATTTTCTCTTCATGCTCCGATGTGAAATTTCTCTCTCATAGCTCATAGATTTACTATGTAAGCTTAATCCTTGTGTGTAATTTAGGAATGCAATTTTTTTACAGTAAAGAATTGGGCATTTTTTTTACCAATGGAATTGTAAGATTTTTTTTTAAATGTCGAGTGACATGCAACGTTACGAAAACTGAAATCGTTTTTTTCCCCCCAATGCATTGCTGCATTTTGGGCAATAAACAACAATTTTTTTCCAATAATGTGGATTAGCAAAAAATAGAGAAATTTTTTGAAAAATGTTTTTCCCGTCTGGGTCCAGGTAAAGGTTTGAAAAAAAAAGAGTTTACACGATTACAAAAAATGGTTTTTCGAATTGTGCCCAATTCTGGTATGAGCCTGCGAAAGGGGGCTCGAATTTTCGTATTTCTCGACTACCTACCTCACTGATAGTCGTATGCTTCGATATATCTCGTTTCTTCCGTCCAATATTTATTTATATCTTACTGTCTGAATGTTTTTTATTTTTTTTCAAAGAATTTTTTCAACAGCGACGCTGCCTATCCAGTAATACCGAATGCGACCGATCACCAATAATTGGAGTTCCCGTACTATTCATTAAATCATTAGTCAGTAAAAAAAAAAATCATCGATACTTTCTTCCCTGAGCATCTCTATCCTTGTCACTGTCGAGGGTGCAAAGTGACAATTTTTTTTTTAATACGTATTTGAAAAACAAGTTGTATTTTTATTATGTATTAAAAAAATATTTATTTACACGAGACTAATTCGAAGAGTTCTTTTTTCAGTCAAACAATCAGCGAAGAAAAGGACGGTGATGGCAGTCAGCACCGAGAACTCAACAGGTAAATTATTTGATTTATTAATTAAATAATTTATGTAATTTATGTATGGTTATTTGTTAGACATTGGCGTATTTTCGAAATTTCGAATAATTCGACCCGAATTAAATGTGAGCAATTGTATGGGAAATTCAAATGGCTCGAATCAAATTTTCAATTAAGCTTTGAATCGAATAATTCATCGAACAATTCCCAATGATTCGTCAATTCTTCGAATCCATATAATGAAAAAAAAAAAATGTTAAACACAATTTTTTTTTCTTCTATTTTCAGTGGTGTTGACGACTTTGACTTTAACGACGACGTTCACCAGCTGACGATCGGCGACATAGAAGGCCTGGATCCAGAATCGGGTCTGGACAAGGAAGAGCCGGATTCGTGGAGCGCGGCGATAGGCCGAAGCGACGCCCTCAAGCTGGTAAACGGTTGCGAGCGCGAGGTTAAGCGCCAGGAGCACATCTACGAGTTCGTACTGACCGAGAAACATCACTGTCTCGTGCTTCTCGCTATGGAGAGGATATTCGCCGAGGGACTTCGCCGAAACTTCCGTCTAGGTCCACCCGATCTCGAACGTATGTTTCCGCGACTGCGCGATCTCATCGACATACATCTGAGATTTTTGCTCAAATTGCGAAAACGACAGAGCTCACATCCGGTCGTGCCGACAATCGCCGACATTCTCGTCGATCAATTCTCATGCGAAAACTCGTCGAGAATGAAGAGCGCTTACGGAGAATTCTGCAGCCGACACAGGGACGCCGTAGACGCATACAAGTATTATCTGCGACACGATCCACGCTTCGCGAAATTCGTTCGACTTTGTCAGGTAAATCAGATCACCGAGAAAAACTCTCCAGACTTTGCAGCAATTTTCGTCTGTCCATTTGTTCGCACGGTTGCCGATGAAAATTTTGTCCATCGGGTTGATAATTTTGTTAAAAAAAAAGTCAAAACCTGTGAGGAAAAAAGAAGAAAAATATTGCAGTTTTTTTTTTTATTTCTGTCCAACTTTTTATAAATTTCATTGGATTTAAAACAAAAAATTAATCTGCCTTAGTACATATTTAGAAAAATGGAATTTAACTCATCCACCCCATAGGAGTGTTTGTAAAAAAATGATTATACGTTTTATTAATCCATACATTAAAGAAAATTTCGTTCCCAATGAAAAATATTAACAATGTTGCTGAAATAAAAATTCCAATGCGACGCTGAACACTTAAAAAAAATTCTGCAATGGTCATGTAAAGAAAAAAACAAAACTTCGTCTTTTAGGAAGCAAAAGTAACATTTTTTTTTGTAAAATTGATTTTTTTCGAAGATCATTTTTAAAAAATACTTTTTTTTTTCAGACTAACCCATTGCTGAAGAAGAAAGGAATACCCGAGTGCATACTGTTCGTGACTCAGCGACTCACCAAATATCCGTTGCTCGTCGAGCCTCTGATAAAGACGAGTACGACGACCGAAGAAACGACGAATCTTCGCGAGGCCCTCGGCCTCGTCAAGGAGATTCTCGGCGACGTTGACGCCTGCGTCGCCGACAAGGAGAGGGAAGATAGAAAGTTGGAAATTTACAACAGGTTAAAAAAAAAAAAAAATTGCAACGGGTCTGCTAATTTGTTCATCACCGTCGTCGCTTCCAATAACCATCGTGATTTATTTTTTCTTTATCACAGAATCGACGCAAAGTCATTTGCGATGCATCGCGGCGTGAAATTCAAGAAATCAGACATAATGGCCTTCAACAGAGTACTGAAGTTCGAAGGGACGGCTTACCTGATGCAGGGCAGTAGGAAAATGGCACCGGTAGTAGTCGTGGTGCTTTCTGATGTGTTGTTCTTTCTCGCCGAAACGAGAGATCAGAAGTACGCTTTTTTCGTGCCGGACAACAAGGCCGGCGTCGTGTCGCTGCAAAAATTGTTGGTTCGCGAAAAAGCCGGTCAGGAATCCCGTGGGATATATTTGATAAGCAGCAATCCCGCCGAGCCGGAGATGTTCGAGCTGAAAGTACAGAAACCAAAGGACAAGCAACTGTGGATTCAGGCTATACGCTCGTCGGTCGAGGCTTGTCCTCAGGATCCCGACAACGACGCTCTGGGCGACAACAGCGGTAGCGAATTACCGGACACTAGGTCGTCATCCATATCCATGATTTCCGCTGACGAGAGGCTGCGCATTGCCAAGGCTAAGGAAACGCATATTCTTGGAATCGTTGGTTCGTACATATCCATATTCGAATATATAACTCGGATTATTCAAGCGTATTCGATTTATCGAAATTATTTTGTATCATTCGAAAACATACAAATTATTTAAACTTCCAATTACTAGAATTATTAGACTTATTACAATTATTCGAATCATTCGAACTATTTGAACTATTCGAGCTATTCCGATTATTCGAATGAATCGAACTATTCGAATCATTCGAACTAATTGCACTATTCGAGCTATTCCAATTATTCGAATGAATCGAACTAATCGAATTATTCAATTCATCGTTCTCACTCTGCCATGTGTTGTACAGAATAATTGTACTTCTGTTTTTACAGGTGAAATGAGAAAGAAAGACACCGAGCAGGCTCTGCTGCTCGAGGAGAAGATAAGCCTGCAATTGAGATTGCTGTCGGCGGCCAATGTATGGAATGAGAACGACAGCGAGAGCGAGAGGATCGAGAGATTCGAACGTGAGGTGCCCGATTACACTCGGCTGGTTCGGAACGAGGACACTGACTCGGCGCAGTTGTGGCAGGAGGTATAGTAGACTTAAAAAAAAACACACATTTTAAACAAGAGCAAACATCTTTAAAAAAAAAGACTGTTTCTCGTTTCAGGTTGTAGTAGCGGTGCAGGAAGCGACGAGGCTCGCAAGTTCATTGTCCTTCAGCGCGGGCGGTGGTTCTCTGTCTAGAAGCTTGAGTTCGGCGGGCGAGAGGCACAGCGACGCTTACGTTCCCCCGTCGATCTGCGTTCCCCGCCGGGCGGAAACCTTCGCGGGCTTCGATCACAACAAGGTTCGTACATCGACGAAAGTCTTTCATGAGCAAATATCGAAAAAATTTTACTCTAACAAAAAAAAAAAAAAAAATTCACAGGAAAGATATCCTTGGCGCGACTCCGGGCCGTTGCACATCGTGATGGCGCCGCCGAGGGCAATCGACGCCTCAGGGGAGGCCACGGACGGTAAATCGGACGACCCGACGGAGATAAATAAAGACCAGCAATTGGCCGCGGTCAGGTTGTCGCACTACGTTTACACGCTGCTCTGTATAATAAGCAATCAGATGACGACAATCGACAGCCTGAAGGCCCAGCTGACGTCGCGCAAGGAGGGCAGCCTGGGAAAGTCCTCGGGCAACAGACCCAATACGAATCGCCAGTTGGAGGAGCTGAGAAATTTGCAGGATCAGTTGAGCCGCGAGAAAGCGGCATTCCGGGCGACGAGCCAGCAGGAGAGAACCCAGCTGCAGGAGGAGAGGGCTGAGCTCTCGAGGATTCGGGATCAATTGGCCGCTGAGCAGAGGGACGTAACGCAGCAGCGAGATCAACTTTATCGGCGTCTCGAGGCTCTCGAGCGCCAGGGTGTGTCGCTCGTCGCGCCCTCGGCCGTCGGACCGACGACGGCTCACGTGTCTCACGTTTCGAGCGGCACTGACACCGTGCAGTCGAGAAAATCGCAAATCGACACCAAGAGGATACCGTTGAATCTCATCAGCACGACGAATCAGCAAAAAGTTCAGAGCAGCCTGCCGCCGGTCAAGCAGCAGCTTCCGTTGAAACTCGCGAGCGGCAGCAACAACAATAACTCGAGGTACAAATTTGGGCCGTGGGGAGCTTTCGACAGATATCATTGCGGTATTATCGGTCGGTTCGGGCGATATGAAACCTTCTCGAACCCCCAACCGATCTGGTTATATGAAAAAGAGCCCCAGAAAATTAACCTCCCGGAAAATTGGCCCATGGAAAATGGTCCCCGAAATTCACGGAAATGCTGTATAAAATGTATTGAATTTTATAGCACATTCAAAATTTTTTCGAATACTTAGAACACAAGTAGAAATGTCGTCTGCTAAGCTCAATATTCGACGGAAAATTGCGTCAGATATTGAAATTCCAGTTTTTAAAAGTCGACAAAAACTTCGGGAGTCAAAATATGATTATTGGTAGAATAAACAATCACTCATCGTCCGGTTTTATGTTGATTATCTGAAGATTTTAGAAAAACCGTTGATTCGCAATCCTGTCGTGACTATAAAACTTTGTGTGAGCGCGCGCACGTAAAGGGTGTGAGTGTGTGAGTGTGTGAGAACTGCACGTCTGAATTTTACTCGTCTGAATTTTACACGTCTGAATTTTACACGTCTGAATTTTACACGTCTGAATTTTACACGTCTGAATTTTACACGTCTGAATTTTACACGTCTGAATTCCCCACGTCTGAATTCCACACGTCTGAATTCCACCCGTCTGAATTCTACACGTCTGAATTCTGCATGTCTGAATTCCACACGTCTGGATTTCACATGTAATTTCTACGCACGTCTATTTCTACACGTTTCATTACTACGCAAATAGTTTCGAGAAATCTCTTTTCTGACTTAAGTTCAGCAGATACTATTTTTTCGTGTTTAGGCTTTGATTTGTTTAACTCTTACATGTAACTAAAAGAAAAAAAAATATTGTTTAAAACCAGGAGTGCAAGTTCGGCGAGTAACAACAGCCCGGATCGTCACGCTCGTGCCGGCAGCAGTCCCGCAGCGATAACGGGCTCGGCTTACTCATCTCCGGAGCTGGGTAACAATCACAACAACGGTAACGTTTGCCAGGGGCACACGTCGAATCGTTCGTTGCGCATAACTCGATCACCACCGGATACCTATCATCAGCACCAGCATCATCAACAGCAGCAACAACAGCAACAGCATCAACAACCCCGCACTGACCAGCAGCAGCAACAACCCATGGAAGAGGAGGTCATATTTTTCTGACGTCTCTTTAGATTCGGCCGGAAACACTCGCGTCCTCCACGATCGCCCGCCAATGCACCGACCACACCGACATCGACGCCAACCCCATCGAGAAGCCAGTCCCGCGAGTCTCAGCCCCGTAGCCGTGTCAAGTCCTTTTGACTTTCGAAATTCACTCGGTAAAACCGGGCGGGGTGAGTGAGAAGATTATCTGTACAGAGAAATCAGTAGCAACATACTATTTGTCCAATTACTTTTCACGATACTAGGTTTTTTTTTAACTTTATGATTCAGTCTTTACAAACTTGGGGTGTGCGAATGGTCCATGAATTAAATCGAATCGAGTATTGCTATTCAAGTCGAAATCCTTATGGCATGTTGTTTTCTTTATTATTCGACTAGTTTGAATAGTTTGAATAGTTTGAATAGTTCGAATAATTCGTACAGTTCGAATAGATTCGAAGTATTGAACTTATTTAATTCGGCTTGAATTACTCGAAATGTCGAATATTCGCACACCCCTAATACAAACATTACAATGCAGCATCAAATTATCATTGTACAATTGTGATTAAATCACGAAAAAAAGTATCATATTAAAAAATATTACCATAAATATATATTGATATATTATTGATGTACATTATAAATATTGATTTTAAAACATTTTTGAAAATATTATCAAGATTGTAATTTCCTATTTGAAAAGTAATTTGAAAAATAGGTTGCCGACTTGTTCGTAAAAGTAGCGAAGGCTAATTATTTTTTAACGGCTCGTTGGGCGGTCGAAGGATAACGGAGGATACGCGTTCCGATTTACCTGAGCGTGACGATTTTCTATAATAATCGCTGAACGATTTATCGTATCCACGCGGAAAACTAATAAACCCACACACATTCCACATCATTTGTTAACTGACTATTTAGGCGTATCGTTCGATCGATCTGGATCGATGGAACTCGCGAATTGTCGATAGTCGCGATCGTTGACGGCTCAAGAGGGGCAATAATGATACGATCGTCGAAAGGACGAGTATTATTAAATTGTAACATATAAAGTATGAGAAATGCGGAAAAAAAAATCGCCGAACGATTTTTTTTTAACCGTTTCGGTGCACGAGGATTAATTGTAGATATGCATTTCTCGAAGAGTATTCAGCAAGAGTATTAGCGATTAGCATTTTAAGATTTTCGACTCGTCGATACGAGCTCGCGCGTTTTTATCGGCACCATTCGTTCGTTACATTCGACAAGACGACTGAAAGTTTTAGCTGCGAGAAAATCGATTAGAATCGATACTGGACGATTGTGCGAAAAAAATTCTGGATTTGTGTCATTCGAGAATTTCACGGCACCCGAAGACTGATATCGGCGATACGCCGTGGCTGTCAACTCTTACCGATCTCTCTGTCAGTCCTTTTGTACAATTGCGAGAGGTTATTATATATATATATAATTTTAATATTTCATATTATTTTGCTGAATTTAAAATACAAAATTCGTTGCAAAAAATTCATATTTTTAGAGAGACATTTTACTCGAAACAGCGTCTTGGCTGACCGTTGATAAAACCATGTGAACAGATTCGGTCGATAACGAAAACAGTGATTAATTTTTATTTTATCAAACTTCTTTGCCATTTTTCAAAGATCCTCCTCAGAAAAGTTTTGGTACTCTTGAGACAAAAAAAAAATTACTCAAATGCTTTGAGTAGATAGTAAACATTTACGCAAATGCTTACCATCTGCGCGACTGATAGACAAGAACGTCGACAATTTTTCATTGCAGAAAAATGTTCCGTATCCCAACCTGATGGCGAGATCGAACTTTCCTTGCTTCACTTTGCTTCCAAAAAATCGATACAAATTATTTAAAAAAACATAGATTATTGAACTAACAGTACCACATTAACGTACAATATTTCGTTGATATTGCATTTGTTTTCAATATCAATCGATTTAAAGCAATGTCTATCCACACTTTCCAACAGGGTGTCGCGTTCAATAAAAAATTATTCGCTTTTAATTTTTTTTCGCCGACGAGAAAAGTAGACGAGCGTGGAGCAAGACGGAACGGTCGAGCGATTCAGGGAATTTTATCGACTTAGACGAAATTTGTTTACTTATCTTTGTTTAATATGCTAAATTAATTAGCTACACTCGTTTGGCGTGTCTGGACGAAACAAAATAAAAAACAATATGGGACAAAATGGACCACTTCGACGTTTTCAAAATTTTCATAATATTTCGTGGCGCGTCCATTTTCACCCACGTTTTCACTTTGACCCACTCTCCCCTACAGAAAGAGTATATATAAAGATGCGTATCTGCACGTCCAATAATCGAATCTATGTACATGTGCACGGTGGGCGTGGGTCAGAGATCATCAAACTGTCCAGACGATGTACATAGCGCGTGCAATATCTTTATTAAAAGAAAAAAAAAATCTTTTTTGAATATGTAAATCTTGGTCGCAAGTTTCCAGTTTCTTGTTTTTCCACGAGAAAGAAAAAATGATTACAACTGAAATTTTTGCGGGAGTCTCAAAGTGCCACGCGACAAAAAAGAAAGTCTTGAGTGATTTAGGCGTAAAACTTCAAGAGAGACACTCTGGAAAAAAACATATCTCGCCGAATCGGAATTCCTCACCGAATTTTAACTGTAACTATTTTTTTTTCGTAGGATTTACAGTATAATATAATATCATTAAAAAAAGTCAGTTCTTCGGAATTTTAGGCATGCGTAAACGATTCGTAGACGGGTATATTTGGCATAAAACGAAATTTTAGCATAACAGTAGAAAAATACCTGTTAAGAATGAACGAGGAAAATAATTAGTTAATATCTTCACCGCTGAAGTGAAAGCATGCAAAAAACATAAAAATAAAAAAGGAATAAAATTGCTACGACACGTGCAATGATATACATTCATGCAGAGAGCCTGAAAAACCGTTTATGTAAATTTTTTATCGAAAAAAAAAAAATGTCAAAAGTAGCTCGGCGGGTTTCAACAATTTCCCCTTGCATTGCATTGAAATTGAACTATTCTCAGTGCGACATAGAGATTGGAAAAAAATGTCGAAAGAATGATTTGGAGGATAAGGAAGAAAAAGAAAAAAAAAAGTTTGGTGTGACGAATAATCCTCGACGCACGAGAAGCGATTTTCTCTACCTCTCTATCCGGAATCAGTGAGGGCTAGATTTATTAACTGCCAATGTTGTTATTCGATTTAAAAAATAGAAAACAATCTTTTTTAATAGACAAAAGTCAAATTCGTTTGTATACTTGACTTCGCGAGATCGATTATGTGAAAACTTTGACCATATTCGTAACGAACGCACCGATTCGGTTCGAGTTAGAAAACAAAAATGAAAATTATTAAAATTATATGCAATACTGGGATCCGAGATTCGGGCGCCAGGAGTACGATAACGTTGACCGTGAAGTGGTGGGCGGTTGACTTTGCTCTACTAATTGGAGATGCGACAAACGGACTCGGTCGGTAACCGAAAACTATATCCCATTTTTTTCAGTGCCTTCGAGTATTTTCGGGCAAACGAAAATTGTTAGAGTCTTCGTTTATCAATTGCGACAGAGGCTGACATTTTCGGTTTTTTCAGAAGGTCAGACAACCTTGAAAAAAATAAATTATTTTATATCACTCGGTGGAAAAATGGCTCTTCGCATGAAATAATAGTACTTTGCGATACTAGTGCGTAAAAGCGAACTTTCGGCGAAGGTTGGGAAGTGGCTGCGCGAGAGAAGGCGAGTGCCTCCACTTCACAACCGCCGTTGGGAGTCCGCTTTTATGTACAAGTATCACATACTACTTTTTGTGACGAATGCACGAAAGGTACCAGGTTATGTTGCCGGCCGGGTGCGACAATAAAGGAAAAACAGACGGCGCGCACATGCGCACAGTATTTATGTAACGCCTTCTTGAAAAACACCACTTTATGTCGCGCCCGGCCCCCACATAAAGCAGCACTTTTCATGCATGAGTTACAAAAAATTTTGTACGACACTCGTGCGAGAAACGTTTTCTTAACTCATGTGATTGCAACACTCGCCTTCAGTTCGTGCTGCAATCTCACACTCGTGAGAAAAAGTTTTTTGCGCACTAGTATCGTAATGTACTGTATTACATTCGGTGCGAAAATTGAAATTTTACGCACGCTTCGCGTGCACAAAGCCCCTGATTTCACACCTTGTGAAGTAAAATTTGGTACTACACTCGTGCGAAAAACCGTTTTTTTTCCCCACTAATGTCTTAAATGACTAGTATAGTTTTTGTTGCCGACTGAAACCGGGCAGGGCGAACGGCGGCGAATTTCGGATCGCCTTGAGAGCATGTGAACGACCACGGCCGGGGAAAAAAAAACTGTCAACGTTTTATTACCGACCGTGGTATTTACGGTAAAAAAGTTTTATCGGTAAGGGATATCATGTTCGATTGGCTACGTGGAACGCCGTGTGCTCAAATGCAATTACTGAAAAAAAAAAAAAAAAAATGTGACGGATATGCTCCATTCGTTCGTCTCAATTATTTGTATGACCTATGAATTTGTCATTCTACTTTTTTTCAATCTTAAAAAAAAGTCGATATCTCTGAGCCAACTAAATGCATAAGACTCTGCCGCGAGTGTATGCAATATGTAAAATAGAAAACAGTCGGTAAAATAGAAAAAACAAATAGGACCGGGTTGCAGGTGCGAAACTTTACAAGACGTTGAAACGATAATGAGCATTGAAAAAAGATCAGTTACAAAATTACTTCGGAGAAGAAGAAAATAAAAACATCTAGAGTAATACGCTAATTGCTAGTAACTCTTTCCAATCAATCGTGGTGACAATAGTATTTACCGTTAATCCGTAGATAATCGAGTGTAAAACAAATATATAATAATAACATTAATATTAATGATAATAATAATAATAATAACAGTAATAATAATAATAATAATATTAATAATAATAATATTAATAATAATAATAAAAATAATAATAATACCACTTGTATGGTGAGTGTTGAAAAGTGAAACTCGTTGTTACTACATTGTTGTGTATGCATAAAGAAAAGTTCGCGCAAGTTCGTTAATAATATTGCAATTAATTCGTTATTAGTCTTTAGAGGTTTAATATCTCTCGGAGGCGATAGCGAAAAAGATGCTAATCGAGTTACTCATCAAATTATTGTAAAAAAAAGGAAGAAAATTGATAAACTACTCTCATTAAAATCGAATTATGCAGCTCAAACTATACACTGAATTACAATATAAAGAGATTTCCTCTAGAGTTCTATAAAAAAAAAAAAAAAGAATCCTTCGATAATTAAATCTGATTAAGAAAAAAAATAAAAATCATCTCGCTATAAATCATGATTAACGAAGTCTTGGAACAAGAAAGAAAATAATTGGAACGAAATGAAAATCGATACGACGGTCGTACCTGTTGAACTGTTGGGCATGAAGTTTCACGGCCTACCTATCCGTATAACTATCTTTTCAACTTTATAATTCCTCTTTGTATAATTTTTTTCGATCTTTTTTTTACGCGGGTCTCGCCCATCAATAAAAAATTATTAAACAATGAAATCGTGCAAAAATGTTCTGTGAGTGACTAGCGAATCATAATTACGTCCCCGATACGGATTCCATATCCGTGGGAAGTATTTTTGTACGTTTACTCTGTACTGTTCTAATCTTAAAAAAAATCTATATCTATTGTTATCATTGTGATACCGGCTATATCGATAATCGCCTCATAAATCTATTCTAATGGAATTATAATATTTTCATATTTCACCTCGTATTCGATAAACACACACACACACACACTTTAAAAAAACCCACGTTTTCGTGTGAAGACACAAACAACTATTTGTAAGCCGCCGCCGCGTCGAGCATTTATTATTATTATTATTATTATCGTACTTCTCAATGTAATGGAAAAAAAAATTGCATTTTACTTCAAAGACTTATATTAATTATACTTATATTACAAGACTTATTAACATTTATCGTTCAATTTTCTTTATTATAATTTTTTTTTACGTCACATTGCATTTATAACGACGCGCGAGCGACTACGCGAATTATATTCTTCTTCCGCTTTTATATCGAATATACATTCGCGGCGTGTTACGATGATGCAAGTTTTATATATTTATCCCCTGTTAAATCGTGTATAAAGTGATTCTTAGATTTATTAAGGACAAATACATACATATAACTATGTGTATGCGCTCGGAATAACTAAGGCAAAGAAATTCTTCTTCGAATTGCGAAGCGAGCGAACGAAAAGCCTCTTTGTACACCTTATTTACTCGCAAACTATATTGCGGGAGGCTCTACTTTATTATCTTTGAGGAGAGGAAGGAATGAAGCAAAGAATGAAATAACACCAAACCGGTATTGCGGTTTGCGCTATTTTTTTTAACGACGACTTAATGTATATGTATATATATATGTATATATATATATGTATATATTTATATATGTATATGTATGTATATGTATATATATTTTATTTTTTGTTCGACAAGAAAAAAAAAAATAACGAAAAAAAACTCGTACCCGTTATCGATAACACGGGACTAAAAATCCCAATAACTATATGCACCTTACGCTATTTTTTTTTGTTTTTTAAAAATAATTATTGAATTACTTACTATTATCATTCACCGATGAAAAAGTAGCTGCCTCGAGAAATAATACTTATTTATTATAAATGTACATACAACTGTTATTGTAATAAAAGAAAAAGCAAGAGGGACAATGTATATCATTGAGTTGCGATATTTAAAAATGTTTTTGTGTTCCCACCTCCTATGTCCAGAATACCGGGATTAGATCGGTGCAATTTAGCGGCGATGTAACCGAATGTACCATCGAATATTACACGGGTGTTCCATGTAAATTACATGTAAGTTGCACTTTGTTACTCAGATATGTAACATTTAAAAAAAACTCCGTTACATCGATGTTATTTTGCAGGGCTATGCAACGTGTAATATTAGTTTACATCAATGAAACGTTACACGGTTATATTACTGATCACGAATCTGCCCGTCATTTTACCGATTTTACAGTCGGTGGTGAAGAAAACTGCGAAACCGGATAAGTCGGCTTACCGACCGAACAAGACGAGGAAGAGGGGGGTGCAAGTTTGATGTCGACCGTCGGTAATGAAAAAGTGGGTCGGCAACGACAGTTCACATTACCGACCGAGCGAGTGGACGAAGGAAGCGAAAAGCTTCGATGCCTGCAGTTGGCAATGAAGAGAATGATCGATATCATTAAATCGGATTACGGACTGAGCAAAAAGTGGAAGAAAAGCGAAAACCCTCTAAGAATGTTCCAAGTACATATTATGGCGTGATAATTTTTCTAAACTTTCAAGTTCACTGAATCCGTTGACTCTGATACCTTCAAGGCAAAGATGATGAAGCTTTCGCAAAACTGTTTTTCTCATAAAAATGTTACATTCATTCAGTGGTGGACGAGATAATGGTCTGGAACAAATTATCTTCAATTATCTTCTTATTTATTTCATTTAGGTATTTTTTTTTTTTTTTGGATTACATTAGTCGTGACATTGATACTTAATCGTCTATTGAACTTATCGGTATGAATATCAGGATTTATGTAAATGTTATGAACTCGTGTGAGTAGCGTTTTTTTTTTTCATGCAATACAATTTCTGTATGCTCTAGCTTTTAGTGTTCTAAGTTAGGCATCATGACGCGATTATTGTTTAAAAAAAAAAGAAACTGGTCGTACAGCAACGATATAAATACAAAGCATCGCGACGATGGGAAAATATTAAAATCGAACGAGACACTTGTAATTATAAATTGCGCGTTTCACCGGAGATTCGAGACCTTGCAAATTCATTCCAATCACTCACACCCTTTTTTTGCAATTGTATTTTTTTTTCTTCTTTTGCAGCATCTACACTTTCGAATCACCGGCAATAAAAGAAAAAATGTATATTATTTTATTCGCGTCAACTTCGTCGTTGAAGTTGGTGGAAGGAAGATGGAAACACTACTGTCATGATACCGCCACGATACTTCGATATTATTACATTGTATTATACAATACTTTTTTTTCGCGAAGCATGATCTTTATTTATTTCACCCACTCGCACTCTGTTATTATTATTAGTATATACAATTTTTTTTTTTTTGCGGAGTTGAAAAAAGATAACTGTACTCGTACCGCATTCTAGATAATCGGCCTTTTCGAATTTCTATCGTCTTCATAGGTATATTTTGTAGTATTGTTTTCGTTTTTAGATTTATCTTCTTTTTTTATTTATAATATACGCGGCGCGTTAAGATTATCGATACCTATTTTTATCCGCAATTTATATACAAAAGCCTCTCCTCAGTCTTGCGCGCAAAGTTCGATCGATTTACTACACTTTCTATTTCTTTGCGTGATCTTTCTTTTCTATTTTTTTTTTTCCTCACGTCTGCGATTATCTTCGGAGTTTTCAATCGTCGATGTATGAATCTTCATCGTTTGGAACGGCAGTCGAAGTATCTTTTGGTGGACAACCTCGGTTTCGGACGATTAATTCGTTAAGGGGAAATTCGATTCGCACGAAAATCTTGTACGTAGAAGCGAAGCGAAAACATTTTACACGGATGTACACAAAGAACAGAAAGTGGGCGAATTTGATCGATGAAACAATGAGTCTGTAACGCAGTTGATTAAAAAAAAAATATTTTGACATTTTTTTTCTAACCGTGTTATATTTTTTAATGAATTAAAAAAAAAGTTATTCTGATTGCGCGTTTGAACCAATGCAACCTGCACAATGCCTTGATCTCTTTGGAACTACATTTTTTTATGGCTTCGGGATTTTGAATTTTTTTCCATCTCCTGCACTGAAGATACAATCGTTTCCACGACAAAGTGTCATTCCGTCAACTTTTTTTTACTGAATTTATAGTAGAACGAATCTTGTCGCAAAAGGAATGAGATACTGCTTAGTTGCTTCAATTCGTCAGGGCGATATGAGAAGCTACGACAAGTAAAAAAGTCGAAAAATGTTATCTTTGATTAACTATTTTACACAATTATCGTTTCGCCGATGAAATTCTTTTGAAGAGTATCATTGCGAAGGAGAATGACAGTTTGCATGGTCGCTTCTACTCGGCAGAGAAGTCTCAAAAGCAACGACGAATATGAAATCGAAAAATAGTATCTTCGATTAACTGCGTTAAAGAATTATAGTTTTGCTGAAAGAAATTCCTTAATTTTTTTAGGAAGAAAAAACTTTTTTTTTTATAATTCACACATTTGTAGTGTTAACTGACGCCAGAGCTTGTAATGAAAATTCCTTCACTCACGCTCCACTTTTATTTGCAAGACTTTCAGTCCACCGAACCCCCTTAATTCGCAGTTTTTTCTGTTTTTTTTTGCTCACGGTTTTCGCGTATTAAATTTACAATGATAAATTGACATCTCCCGTCAGGAAAAACATAAATAAAAAAAAATGACCGATGACGAATTTCCAAAAAATTCGTCAGTTATTCGTTTACTTAACGCTTTATTATAATTATATTACAAATCTCGGTCATGGATGACATTAATGCGGCTTACAAACGAAGAGTCGAATTTTCTTCTCGTAAACTCTACGGCGCTTAAAGAATAATCGTTTAATGAATAAATGACACGTAAAGCGCGATAAAAGTAAGTTTTCGCAACAAAAAAAAAACAAAAAAAAATATATATATATATGTATAGAAAAATCATTCATTATTCATCGTACAAGCTCGATTGGGCGCTCGATTGAAGAAACAAAATACAAAATACAAAAAGGTATAAACTTACGATATTACAAAAAAGTTACATAAAAAAAAAATATATTTATATATTTAAAAAAATTGAGGTATCTACGCCATTGCTTTGCGCACATTTCTGTTTGTAGCACTTTGGATTAGGCGGGATAGAACGTTTGCGAATCATTGGTCGATCGAATCCCTCTACACGAAGGTCCCCTTTAATTTGATACCCAATCGCTACTAAATATATATCTACTATATGTATATATATATATGTGTATATATATTTTTTTGTATGTATAATGTGTATGTGTGTGTATAAATGTAATTATGTACACCATTTCGTATAGTTCGATCGACCCGCGTCTTGACATCGTGATTGAAGAAAAAATCAAAGTATAAGATCTATTTGCGTTATTCGAATACGCGCGAAAATGTAATTTCTCCACCGATGAAATTTCGAAACGTTAAATCAAAAAATCTTTTTAGATGAATAAAAGCAATAAAAAAAATCGCGCGATCAAGACGAGTGTCCGATGCACAGTTGGGAAGATTTTTAATTTCTAATTTTTTTTCTTTTTATCAACTGATTTTTTCAAATATTTTGTCAACGTTCGATTCTAATTATTTGCCGTAATCGCAAAAAAAATGTCTTCTATGTACAGAAAATACATTGCATCGGCAGCACGCATGTCGTGTGCCCATTCAATATCACTGTACACATTTTTTTATTATTTTTTTAAATCTCTCCAAATATCGCGGATCTTTGTCAACACAATTATCGAACGATTTTTATTCTAATAACTATTTCATGTACCTTATCGCCACTAAGCCCGAATAACAGCCTGGAAGAACATATAAACATTCTCTTTTTGCCAATAGATTTTCTTCGCAAAATTTTTTTTGTTCCAATAATTTTTGAAAAATTATATTCTAACGTTTGCGAGACGTGTACAATGTTAAACGGTGGGAAGAAGCGATGGAAGGTGAATGGACCCGAAATCTCAAAGTACCGCGGCGTTCATTATTTATTTATTTCTATGATCGAAATCGGTTGATACTTCCATCGCTCCTCGCACCATTTTTTTTCTCACATCGCTACGTAAATATTGAAAATATACATTCTACGAAAAGGCCACTAAAATACTTCGTCGATTATTATTATTATTATTCTCTTTTTTTGTCAAATTAATTTGATCGATTTTTTATTCGCACTCTACAAAACCTCGCTCTCGAGAATTATTTCTTCGATGACGTTTGGATATTCACGCTTGGAAATCAATTTTTGAGATTTACGAGTCAGTCAGCAAAAATGTATTTAAGGCATTGCGCGCAAATTTTTTATATATATAATTTTTTTGCTATATTTATCCACAAAACAATTCATTTCGCTCGATAATTCAACATTAATGTCGATCAGCCGATCGACGAGACGATTTTCAATCATTTTTAAAGACAAGCTGCGGATGCGATTGAATCATTTTTTTTTTTTTTACAATTCCCCAAAAAAAAAGTTTTCAATAGCAACCTCTTTTTTCTACCGTAACGACGAGTTGGCAGTCCCGGCTTCAATGGAATGTAGCGATACAAAAAGAAAATAATTTTTAACGAACGCGGTCGATTGTACAATTTCAACGGCATAACATTGTTTGGGCTACTTCTCTGAACCGTGTAAAAAATCGTTCGACTTCATTTAATTTTTTTTTTCTTAGTTCTCGTTTAAGGTAATAGCAATTCGAAATTTTACGCACCTTAACGCCATGCAAGACCATAAAACCTTCGGTAACAAACCTGACATCCGTTAAAAAAAAAGATAAGATTTTTTCGTTACCGACTGAATCCGTTTTCCACATCGCCTTGAGAAACGAACTTTCGTAACCAGTGAATAAATAATAAATAATGTTCCGATCGCAGTAACGTTTCTTTTCTTCAATAAATAATAAGTTCGTAAATCGTTAGCAATTTTGTAAAACACCGGCAGAATGAGAAGTTGAAAATAACTGAAAAAAAATATTTCGTCGCGAAAAAATCGAAAAATAAGGTATGATATTTTCATTAATATTTGCGTTTTTCGTGGACTCGATGAAGATTCATTTTCATCTTGTAGTTCCATTGATTTTTTCTTGTTCACACGAGTGCGTTCGCGGATTAAAATATCAAGCATGAAAAAAAATTAACACGATCTCAAATGATCATCAAGACAGCAATTTAGTACGATTAGTATTTTTTTCGACCACACGTTAACAATTACAGTCGATAACAGTTTGATGCGACTGCGATAAGATTCTCAAATATCCACTGGTACCTTATAATAATAATAATAATAATAATAATAATAATAATAATAATAATAATAACAATAATAATAATTTTATAGAATATTCAAAAAAACGTTTTTTTCACAATTTTTTCACGTTCCTAATAAAACGGTCTGTGTAGATACAATATATAATCAGGAATTTGTCTAAATTACAGCTACGCGTGTACAATGACTCTTGTCGATTGATTTAATTTAATATTTCATTTATATATCTCGTATTTTTTTCTTCTTTTTTTTCTCAATCCTACCTACATAATTACTGAAAAAAAATGTCTTTCGTATCGGCGATGTCCGATGGAATTATCGTGGACAGTTCGTTGCACTCGTAAAAAAAAAAAAAAAAAACATTTCGGCATCGATGAAGAATGTATAGGTTTTTTTCCTTCAGAATATTGTTCGATGGATACACCGGATACAGGTAAATGGCAAATATGTCGGGATAAAATCTTTCTCTCACGCGCAATGTATCGTTCACCGTAAATCCGTAGAAATGTAAAATAGCTGCCACGTTGCACTCTTGTCATCTCCCTACGAGTCCATATATATATATATACCACCGAGTATTATTTATTTGTATGCAGGGAAAGAGCGGGACAAGATGGACTCGCTACGAAATGTAATGAAAATGTTTAAATCGACACTTCCGAGACCGCTCGGTCAGGGCGGTACATTTGGTGCCATACAATTTTTCCATATTTCAAGAATTCAATAAAAAACAGCTTGCGAGTCGTGACATTTTTCGGAACTTGTATTAATTGATTTTTCAAAAGAAATGTCAGTAAAGTTCATTTTTGCTCTATATTTTTTTTCGAATTTATTCCGCTCGCACCAAATTCGTGCGGGAGATTTATTTTGTGTAAAATATGTCGTATAAATCGATGGAACTGTTGAATCGGTTGACAGTTCCATATTGCCCCACTCTCCCACTTTAAATATATATATACACATATATATATATATGTATATATGCATATCTCGTTAATAATCTCTATTCGAGAAATCTCGAAGGATGAAAAAAGCATTAGGTATACGAATTATGATGACAAAAGTAGCTACTTACGCTACCCGCGCCACCTTTTCTACTCACTTTGGGGCCGGTCTTTTTTTTTCTTCCTTTTTTTAAAGATTTTTTACGTGAAAATTAATCAGACACGGGTCATCCCTCCCTCCTGCCCTCCCCTTGTCATATTTACAGCGATGATAAACTCCTCAGTCCATTCCCCTCCCCCGGCCGCGGTTTACAATCGTCGCGATTTCTCTTCGAAGACGAGGATAATAATAGTAATACTAAAACGTAATATTATTTACAGTGTGTGTTTGTGTATATATATATATTTTTTTTGTTTTTTCGTAGTAGTTTTTCTGTCACACTTGGCAGTCCAGTTTTTTTTTTTTTTGTGTAATATGAGCCTTAGGATAAAATGCCTCCGAGCAAAGGACAATCGAGTGATATATATTTTCCCGAGGTTTATAAACACGAGGCGCGAATATCTCTTTGTGCATATTTCGTCGATATTTTTTTTCTTTTCTTTCATTCAATATCCTATATTACGTACGGCAGACATACGAATTCATCGGCGGCTTATTTTTTTTTCTTCTCTGATTTTTTTATATTTCTTCTTGATCTGGAACCGTTCGTCTTTCGTTACCGCTCTAAACTTTTTTTTTCTCTCTACCTGTACATACCAAAATGCCAACAAAAATACATGGAAGGCACGCCTCATCTGCTGAGAATGCTTATGTTTGTTTATATACGCAACGTTTTCCTTATTCATTTTTACTGTTTTTTTTTTCTCTTTATTATTTCCCTCTGTTTTGTTTATTTTGTTTCACCTAAGCACCTAACAGGCCACTACTAAGAACACAGTTCTCCAGTTGTATCACATTTGAGAAACTACGAACCCCGCCAACTTATACTATTCGCCAGTCGCGCGCACACCCACAGACAACACACAAATTATTTTAATACATTTTATTTAACTGTTTTTTTTTTCTTTTAAATTTATATCGAGCGAAACGAAACAATTCATTTCAAATCTCCCGCCTCTCGCAGATCGACCGAATTTGGCAACGGAGTTTCTTTTTTTTTATTTTTGTCGTATATGCAAAAATGGTCAATGAAAAAAATCGCGGTGTTGTCTATTAACGTCTCAACAGTCGTAGTCGATTCTTCCGTGGCCCTGAAGGGCATGAAGCCCAACGGGAGAGTAAATGTTCTCGCAGTCTTGATCACCGATCTGACCGCGCATGCTCGCTCGATCAGCGAGTCTCAGGCTGGCATAGGCGACATCTATGTTCCTCGACAAATCGTCGGTAACATCGATTCTCGGGCACGTATTTTTTTCGTAACGTTTCGACGAGTCGACGATAGCGGGAGAATTTTTTTGCCAGTTGGGATCATCGTCGTCGAGGTTTCGACGATGATAGTCGCGATCGGCCTCGGGCTCGGTGCCTCGTCCCACGTACATCAGCATGTCGTTGAAATTGGGTAAAAAATCGGGATTGAATAGCGACATTGTTCGCTTGTCGCTCGGTCGATTCGGCTCGTGGTGGGTCGGTATCATGTAGTGCTCGCGCTGGCCGCCAGAGGTCCGTCCGCCTGAGTCGTGCGGGGCGCCAGTCGACGAGTCGCGGCCGTCGTAGGAACCAGCCGATTTAATGGAAGCTGGCCGCTGATTGGTTCGCTTCCCAGGGCGCAGCTGCTGCTGCAGTCGATCCTCGATGTATCGTTCCTCGATGTATCGGTCCTCGATGTATCGATTCTCGATGTACCGATCGTCGATGTAACGACCGTCGATAAATCGGTCGCTTCGATATCGGCAATCTCGCAGGTTCGATTCGTCAGTACGAGTGACGAAAAATTCGAGATCGGCGACTGGGTCACCCGGCGGCTGATCGTCCAAGTTCTCCGCGACCCTACCGAGCTCCTTCTCCGAGTCGCTGCGCGACGTTACCGACGGAGCACCCCCACCGACGCCACCGCAGCCGCCGCGTTTGGCCGTGGCGCTGTTCGGTGATTTATCGTAGTCGTAACGCTCGTTGCACGAGTTCTCGGACTCCGTGGCCTCGGACGACGAACTCGAGGCCACCGTTGGATCGCGGGACGTTGGCAAGCCTCAGACGGCTCGTCGTCTTCTGTATCATATATATGTTTTTTTGACTTTCTGCATCGGCTTGTTTTCCGCCGACGAATTTGCGTTCTTGCCGTTTGGATTTTTTGGCGGCACATTCAAAACTAGATTTATCGACTTGTTGTTAAAACCCGCCGGAGATTCGGAACTCTCCGTGAGACGATTCAACTGCTGACGCTGTTCGGGCGGATCCGCATAGGGGGCGCCCCTGAGCCTCTGAGAGAACCAGAAACCCGACGCGAAACCGGCTATGAGGGAGAAGAAGCATGTACCTATCAGGGCACCGGTCAACGTCTGGGCCGAGTACACCACCGGAGTCACTATTACACCTGCGAATAAAAAACAAACAAACGAACAAAATGTAAAACATTTTTTAGGTTAAATTATTATTGTTTTTTTCACTTAAATCGCTAGCACCCCAGTCTGACTAATAATAATAATAGTAATAATAATAATGGTAAATCATGCCCGGTGCACGCTCCGGAGAGGAACCCCGCCGCGAGAGGTTAGTAAAGAAATTTTTCTTTTTCTTTTCTTTTGAATCACCAATGGAAAAAAAAAACAATAGCTTTCACCGTGGCTGCGTTGTGACGATGCGAACGAACATGTATGTTATGTATTTGGGTGTATGTAAATTAGCGAAAAACACATAAACCTCGAGGGAATTTTTTTTAGAATTGGCGATAGTGTTAAAAAAATAGTGAAAACTATTTACGATTAATACGTGCGAATTTTTTGAGCCTTTTTGACGGGGTAATTAAAGAAGTTCAATTATCTATGGGAATTTTTTTATTCTTGGGGCAACAATTTGCAAGAAATTTGTTTAAAATATTTAATAAAAAAAGAATGGGCTACAATTTTTGTAAACTTAATCAATAATTGTACTTCTCGGAATTGGCGTTGATCCGGATCGTACCTCGAACTTTTTAATCGTAAATAATTCTCAACATGATCACAATGATAACATGAAAGAAGCAATAAATGTAGGGTGGAGGATTGTTGCTGTTTCTGGTGTCTGTAGTTGCTATCATCCTAGTGTTTGTTTATATTATTCGATTCGAACGTTTCGAATCGAACTATTCGAACTATCCGAACTATTCGAACTATCCGAACTATCCGAACTATTCGAACTATTCGAACTATTCGAACTATTCGAACTATTCGAACTATCCGAACTATCCGAACTATCCGAACTATCCGAACTATCCGAACTATCCGAACTATTCGAACTATTCGAACTATTCGAACTATTCGAACTATTCGAACTATTCGAACTATTCGAACTATTCGAACTATTCGATCTATTCGAACTATTCGATCTATTCGAACTATTCGAACTATCCGAACTATTCGAACTATTCGAACTATTCGAACTATTCGAACTATTCGAACTATTCGAAGGAATAATTGTAAGTATATTATTAATTATCATTGTTATTATATAATATACATTAATATAAACAGGGGATTGAGGATTGTTGTTGCAACTACGGCGGTAGTGTGTTGTTGCTGTTGTTGTTTGTTGTTTTTTTTTCTTTGTATTGTTATTACCTTGAGGTTCATTAGCCCTTGGTTGAGTGCGACTGTACTGATTTTCTCGATCCAACTCGATGACGATTTCATTGTCCCGTTCATCGGGCTGGTCGCCGACGTGCCCGATTCGGGGCGGTAACGCTGGTGGCACGGGCTTCGCCATCTCCGGGACAACATTCGCTAATCGACAGGACAGATACGGGTTGGTCACAATACAGGAGACGTTGGATATAGATTCTTTTTTTTTTCAAGGACTTAATAGAACGTACTCGTGCTTCGTCGTACAATAATAGTTAAGCGGGAGTCGGAAGCATAATCACGCAACTAATGCCATAGAACGTATATTCGTCTTTTTTTTACGTATAGTCGCGTTGCTAACCGATGCAGAATTTTTGGCTTTTTTTTTTTTACGAATTATTCGAGAAATCAAAAAATTAAATTGTCGATTAAATTGTTTTTTAAATAAATTTCAAATTTCGTCGTAGTTTCAACCTGTACCGACGTTATTGCAAATTAAATCGTCGTTATGCGGATACTTTTATTAGGCGGTCGTGCTGAAGCCGGAGGCTCCGAAATAAATACCAGGGTAATTAAATTCCGATATTCGGGGCGGATATTCCAAATAAGCTAAACTCGAACGATTATTCATTAGACCCGTCCGCTAATCGATTTTTCGGCAAGCCGATGAGGTTCGAACGACACGTGGATATTTTTTTTTCACCCGTCAACCCCGAAACCGAAAGTACAAAGCAAACTTTTATTGGAACGATGGCTTGAAAAATTTGCTTTCCCGGTTCAAAAAAAAAATAAATATTTATTTCATTTTTATTGTTCAATAATAAAATCGCAGAATTCAATACGTTTCGATTCAATTCGTACAACAAAGGTTCTCAGTTTTTTTCCAGAGAGGGAATTAAAAAAAAATTCTTTTCACAAAATTTTTCACTCTCACGGTTGGAGAATTTTTTCAAAAATACAACGAAAATACATTTTTCCACACTTCCGGAATAAAAGCAAATATTTCTGGCACTAGTGACGCGATGCACCGATTGTATATATAGCGAATATACTACTGCATATAAAAAAAAAAAAAATATGGCTTTTGCACCGTCTCGGTGGGATTCTTCGCTGTAAAAAATGTGTAGGCAATAACACTCTCTCCTTGGCTTCGCGAGTTTCATTACACACCCGGCGTTGGTAAAAGCCCGGACAAGCGAATAACACAAAGCAAGAAATAAAAAAAATGTCGACGCGGACCGTAGAGATAGAATAGAGGTGGAATGATGACAGAGTTTATTGGTCCATCGCGATAAAAGCCGTAGTATAATATGACATGAGATAAAGTGCGCTTCTATCCTACTGCGGATGGGATGACGTTGACGAAAGGTATATAGTATTATAAAGTATAAAGTAGCATGGTATGCGTATAGATAGAGTGCGGCAGTGAAAAAAAAAAAAAAAAAAAAAAAAAAAAAAAAAAAATGATATCGTGAACAAGCTGCTAAGGAAAAAGTCGATAGTGTTAGTCGGGTGGTGCTGGGAGGCTGGCGATTCGCGCGGAAGGTGAGGCCGAACTCCGCAGTCAACGTTACGATTGGCGAAGTAGCCGACTCTTCGAAAACGCAAACTTACATTACGCAGACTTACATTTACTTTACTCGACAATTGGAAAAAATGATCCAATGAAAATTTTTTCGATAAATCATTGTCTTTATATGGTGTCACCGACTTGGTTAACGGGAATTTTATAACAACATTAATAACAATTAATATTATGTAACACTTGCAGTAGACTAGAGTGTACTGTAGTGACCCGTTGTAAACTATAGGATACTATAGTGCACTTTAATAAACATGGTACACTGCAGTGCATTGTAGTACACTGGAGTATGTTATAGTTCATCGTAGCACACTATAATACACTATAGGACACTATAGTTAACTATAGAATACTATAAGACACTGTAGAACAGTATGGAACACTACAGTGGCCTATAATAAATATGGCACACTGGAGTGCACTGCAGTGCACTGGAGTATATTGTAGTGTACTATAATGCATTGAAGCACATTGTAGTACACTATAATACACTATAGGGCATATAGGCTACCGTAGGACATTGTAGAACACTATAGGACACTATAGTGGCCTATAGTACATATGGCACAGTGCAGTGCATTGTAGTCCACTAAAGTATATTATAGTGTACTATAGTGACCCGTTGTAAACTATAGGGTACTATAGTGCACTTTAATAAACATGGTACACTGCAGTGCATTGTAGTACACTGGAGTATGTTATAGTTCATCGTAGCACACTATAATACACTATAGGACACTATAGTTAACTATAGAATACTATAAGACACTGTAGAACAGTATGGAACACTACAGTGGCCTATAATAAATATGGCACACTGGAGTGCACTGCAGTGCACTGGAGTATATTGTAGTGTACGATAATGCATTGAAGCACATTGTAGTACACTATAATACACTATAGGGCATTATAGTGAATACACTATAGGCCACCGTAGGACATTGTAGAACACTATAGGACACTTTAGTGGCCTATAATATATATGGCACACTGCAGTGCATTGTAGTCCACTAAAGTATATTATAGTGTACTATGGTGTAGTGTAGTACACTGTAATACTCTACAGAACGACCATGGGTGTCGACGCTCGCATGGAACATTGCCGAGTTCAGTGAAACTCCGCGATTTATTCGCGAACCACCCTTTAAAGAGCGAATTTATCCTGTGGAATAAAAATTCCAAAACGAGAAAAAAAAATCGAATTATCAACAAATTTGTCAAACTCGTCGGAAGAGACGCACGTTACGGATATTGTCGAGTCGGTTACTGCGTTCAATGCGTCGCTGACTGCGACATTTATACCTTATAGGGGCAAAAAAAATACGCGTTTTTATGGTGTGCATTTTACCTTGCTCATAACCGCATCCCTTGTGCTTGCCACTGACGATGTCCTGGAAGAGGGTCTTTCCAGCATCGTTGTCGTGAAGCTTGGTCGGCACAGCGACACAGAGATCCGTCATCGCGTCCCAGGCACAATGCGGATCCTGAAGAGCCACGCAGGCGACACAAGAATTGGCAGCCACGCTGTCACAATGATGCAACGGTATCGCACGAATTTCCGAATCGGCTATGACGACCAATTTGCTCGCTTCGCCTGCCAGATGCACTACTTGAAGGTCCTTAACGGCTTGACCTGCGGAAATATTTAATTTATTTAATGTATTTAATTTATTTAATGTATTTAATTTATTTAATTTATTTAATTTATTTAATTTATTTAATTTATTTAATTTATTTAATTTATTTAATTTATTTAATTTATTTAATTTATTTAATTTATTTAATTTATTTAATTTATTTAATTTATTTAATTTATTTAATTTATTTAATTTATTTAATTTATTTAATTTATTTAATTTATTTTCAATCGACAACAAAAAGTTTGTACAAAAAAAAATTGATAATCAATATTTTTGAATGTCAATTGTGACATTTGACGGAAAATATCTGTTCGACCACTCAACCCGATGACCCGTTTCGGTCTGAAAACGAATCTGTTGTCTATGACGGCCAGAAGAACGTTTAACATTAGTGACCACCGATTATTTTTTTCGTATCCCTCGCAAAATTCTGCCAACTTCGGTTTCGTGCGCCAGCCAATCAGCGATCGAGGAAACCGACAAGCGACGCTTTTAATTGCCTCGATGGATTTTGGTTTATACAGTTTTTTTTAGACAAAACAAAAGTGAAAAACAACTTTAATAAAATTGACATTATCGACTCACCGTATCTCAGCACTTGCACATCGCTGACAATAACCTGACCGACTTCAGTCAGCGAGTCCGGTGATCTGGTGTTGAGCGCTTTCAGGACGCGACCGTCGTCTGCGAGGTAAAAAAAAAAACAAGTGTTAATTAATCGAACGAAGTGTTGATACCGGGTACCTCTTATCGTCAGTCTCTCGAGCGAACTTAAATTGTCGTCAATATCGGCCAAGTTTGCCGAACGTTATCGTTTATCACTAACCAGTTCCGATGTAAAGTATGTCGTAGGCTCGTCCGTCGAGCGCTTTTACTTGAGGATCAACGGCCACTTTGGTGAATTTGTAACTGTAAAAACATTGACAAATTGTACATTTCAATAATAATAATAATAATAATAATAATAATAATAATAATAATAATAATAATAATAATAATAATAATAATAATAATAATAATAATAATAATAATAATAATAATAATAATAATAATAATAATAATAATAATAATAATAATAATAATAATAATAATAATAATAATAATAATAATAATAATAATAATAATAATAATAATAATAATAATAATAATAATAATATACAGATTTATAACAATAAAAGTTTTCGGGAAAGAGTGTTTACTCACTTGAAGCTGACTTTGGTGATTACGGGCAGAGCGAAGTACGACTGTACCGCGTCATCCATCAGCGGATGAGTTTTAACAAAATTGACGGTTATGTCCGGCAGTGTTCTCGAGTCGTTAACGCAAGCGCCCGGCCTCGGCTCCGGTACCTTTTCCGGTAGTACGCGCAGCCAGTTGCTGTTTATGGTCTCCTGTTCCTTGAAAGCGCCCTGAAATACCCTGAGTACGCTGCTCATGGAGAATGCGCAAACGGCCGAGCCCCCTATCGAATTAACAGGGGTCGTAAAAACTCCGTAAATCAATTGTTTGTGCAGGCCGGCATACAGGCCCTCGGTCACGTCGCTCGTTGACTCTGCAACAAAGTTAAAAAAAAAATATTATCATAGGATTCGGATGAAAATTACATGGTGATTTCGTTCCAGTTCCAGTTAGTTCCAGTTAACAAAGTATCTTTTTTTTAAGTCGATAAAAAAATTGTCTCGGCCGGTAACAAAAACTGTAGTACATTCTTTTCAAGGGTGCCGAGGATCGACGAAAACGAAGATCCTAAGAATTTTCGACTGCTCCGAAATGTTCTATTACACGCGACGACATTGTTTTATCTATCAATTCAGGTTGCTGCTGAGCGCTGTAAGCATGCAGTTATGAATCGGGAGATTTCCGTTCAACAGCCAATGAAAAACATGGATTACAGTTTTCGTTACCGACCGAGTCTCTTTTTCATCGTCCTATGTGACGAAATCTTGTTATCTATCAGTTCAGCGTTACTATTGAGTTCTCCGGGTTTGCAGCTATAAATCAGGAGGTTTCGGTTCAATGGCCATGAAAAACATGGATTACAGTTTTCGTTACCGACCGAGTCTCTTTTTCATCGTCCTATGTGACGAAATCTTTTTATCTATCAGTTCAGCGTTACTATTGAGTTCTCTGGGTTTGCAGCTATAAATCGGGAGGTGTCGGTTCAACAGCCGTGAAAAACATTGATTACAGTTTTCGTTACCGACCGAGTCTCTTTTCATCGTCTTATGCGATGATTTTTTTTAAGGCATGTACGTAAAAATCCCGCTTTCCGTTCCTGTGATTTTCACACTAGTCAAGAACTCTCTTTCTACGCCCTTGCCATACAAATAACTATTTTTTAAAATCTGACTTCAGCGTTACTGCTCATCGTTCAGTGTTTGTAGCTGTAGTCGAGAATTCTCTGTTACAGCTCGTCACGCTCGCGAGTGTATCGTCTGAGGCGTCGAATATCGGCTAGACGGAAATCCCTTAATCCCAGAAAATGCTCGCGATACAGCTTTTTTGCAAGCTCGGACTTCCCAACGACGATAAGAGACAGCTAGCGAGTCACTCTTCTGGATTTCGTCCGTTTCCGTTTAACAAAAATGGCGAGCGGCGGGGGGGGGGGGGGGGGGGGGGGGAGCGGAGGGTGCTCCTCTTCCGCTTCTCGCTTTTCCATCGCTTTTCTCTATGAGTATCATTCTTCGATCGTCCCTAACGCTTTTTCCACGCTATACATCGCATCCCGTAGTCTGAACAAAAAAACTTTGCAAACTTCGAGCTGTGTCTCGCTCCATTTGTCGATAGATATAAGCCACTTAACCTATGCAGCGACACGGAAGATTTTAGAGGTCGCCTCGTTCGCTCGGCTTTGTCGCGTTCCACCAGAACCAGAACTCTAAAACTTTTTCAACAATTTCCGATATTCGTTGCTCGAGCGAAACTCTCCTCTCGCGATTTAGGTAGTATAACCTATAGATGTGTAATACGTGTGTAGCTGCGCATCGACGCCGTGGAAAGTTATATGTACCGTGTTACATATAGCTACGTATGATCAAACGACAGGGTATTTTTTGGACACAGTTTTATTGTGCGTGGCCATTTTGAACACATCCATTTTGTCCACATTTTCGTAGTGCAAGACCCCTAATAGACAACTGACGGCACGGGATCTACTCGGTGCTAGCACGGGAATGAACGTCGTGCTGGCACAAGAGAGTCATGTACGTCCGCATGTGACGATATTGTGACGGCACGGCATTTTTACACCAAAAGCTGCTTGCACAGTTCCAGCTTGACGTGAAGTTCCACAGTCAGCTGGAACTGTGCAAGCAGGTTCTGGTATCAATACGCCGTGTCGTCACAATATCGTCACATGAGGACGCACTTGATTGCATTGTGCCGGCACGTTTTTCTATCTGTGACTATTACTGAGCACAGGATAAAGTCCTTGAATGTCCTTAAATTTCGTTCAGACTTTTTACTGGACGCCATGATTATTCGTTCATATCCATGGTATGAACACAACTATCGTTATATTATCTCGCATACCGTGCACGGTATGCTTACAATCTACGAGACGGTAGGGATAGACACTTCGAATCAAAAACTGACGATGCGAGATTTCCACGAAATATGTATTGAAAATTTTGCAATTAGTCCCGAATCTGTTGGAAACTTCAGAAAATTCCATAGCGTTAAAACTGTGCAGCCGCGCGGGACGAGTAAAGTTTTAGGTCGAAAGTAAGTTCCATCACGAAGTTGGAAGGAAATATTTAACCGTGTTGATTTTTTTTTCCTCAAGAAATGTTAGCAAAAGTAAACCAATCGAGGACCTCCCGTGTCGCTACAAAAGCCCGAGGTTGCCGGCTTTTAATTACTGAATCTTAATTGCCGTAGCGCGAGGGAAACGTCTAAAGATTTCCCTTAATGTCGGAGAGACGAGCGAGTTCGGCGTGATCCTTCTAACAAGCTGCCTTGCAACGCAGACAGGTGGCAAGGAGAAAAATTTAGCTACGTGCCGATCCCTCGCATACACTCAGGTGCGGTCGCCGTAAAGTGGCTGCAAGTTCGCAGACGGCGATCGAATCCCGATCACGGATCGACATTGGCCAAACCGTCGATTGCCCACCGTGCCGACATTAGAACACAAATATTTTTTTATATCACTCGGTGGGAAAAAAGTACCCGACTTGTACCCGACTTGTACCCGACTTGTACCCGACTTGTACCCGACTTGAACCCGACTTGTACCCGACTTGTACCCGACATGTATCCGACTTGTACCCGACTTGTACCCGACTTGTATCCGACTTATACCCGACTTGTACTCGACTTGTACTCGACTTGTACTCGACTTATACTTGACTTGTTCTCGACTTGTACTCGAATTGTACTCGAATTGTACTCGACTTGTTCTTCACTTGTACTCGACTTGTACCCGACTTGTACCCGACTTGTACCCGACTTGTACCCGACTTGTACCCGACTTGTACTCGACTTGTACCAGACTTGTACCCGACTTGTTCTCGACTTGTACTCGACTTGTACCAGACTTGTACCCGACTTGTTCTCGACTTGTACTCGACTTGTACTCGAATTGTACTCGACTTGTACTCGAATTGTACTCGACTTGTACCCGACTTGTACTCGAATTGTACTCGACTTGTACTCGAATTGTACTCGAATTGTACTAAACATTGTGTCCACTGTCGAGCGACAAACGAGCAAAATCTGCAGTTTAATCGATGAAAATATTTCATTCGAATGAATTTCGACTTATTATCTAATTCGTGCAATACAGTGTATACGATTTGGAACTTTTGGCATTTTAGGTTAGTTTGAAATAATGATATTTCGCATGAATGAAATTCCGGGGTTTTATGTATCCATCATATTGAATATGAATATTATACTTACGTATCTCATTGAAATAGAAGGGATAATCCCCGGGGACGGAGCAATTCAGTCTCGCTTTCAGAAAACTCGTCCATCTGTCGCTAAAGGCGTGAGGTCCACCTTTATCGTGTTGGCACACTCTACCGACTCGTGAATAAACGGCCTGCGAAATGGAGAATAAAATAATCGTTTGAGCGAATATAATTTGTTTTTGCGACGATAATTTGTCCGTGTCCTATATCTTCGAAGGTAATAAATCTTACGGAATTTTTTCGTTTCGCGAATATTCGACGCACTATTTGTTTGACCGATTGACAAATAAATGCATCGTCTCTTTAGTAACATAAAGGCTCAATCCCATGTTAAAGTATACGGGTTACGCCCTTAAAAACAATAATCCCAAAATACGTCCAATCATCAATTTACGTCGTGAAAATTTCTAAAATTGTCGGATTCATTTATCTCACCTTGCCGCAGTTCATGTACTCCACTGCTGTCTCACGATAGAAAAAGAAAACGTAGTCTCCGAATCCGAAGGAGCTCACGAAGTTCGGACCTGAAAACATATTAGTAGTAGTAGAGAATTTATTGACAGTGCATAACATGGGACAGTTTTTGCTACATAACAGACGTAGATTACATATATGCTGCCAATTGGCCATCGACCGAAGTCCTTCAGCCACGGTTTTTCATCTTTTTACAATAAATTTTTTTTTGTATTATCATTTTAAGTACTGGTACTTAAGATTTTTTAATTCGGTTTATTTCTAAGTTTTTGATAAGTTGTACGTGTTGGGTGTTTGAAGGTATGTATTGTGTTTGGTGCGAGTTGTGTGCAAAATGGTTTGATATTTTCTATTTGGGTCGCGGCGAATCGTTTGGTAAGTTCTCTGGCTGTCGTTCTTATGTGTATAATTCCCGTAGCTTCATGTAGGAGAGTATTGCGAGGGTCATGAACTGGATTATCAGGATGGCGGATACGTGTCAGTCGACGAATGGCACATGGTTCCGCGGTTTTTATTTTCTTGATTGCTGTTTCTTTGCAATTTGTGAAGATGGGATGTCCGTATTCTATTATTGGTCGACAGATAGCTTTGTACATTTTTGTTAAGTGTTTTATGCGTATAGTGCGTTGCTTGAATGTAATTTTCCTGAAGTGCGAGGCTCTTTGTGTGATGTTGATTTTACATTGTTGTAAGTAGAAAACAGATTAAATGATTGAATAAATAATTTTGATTGAATTGATCTGTAAAATCCTCCTGTATGATTCATACATGATCCATATATCATAAATCAAAAATCATGAATCAAATAAATCATAAATTGTTATTATTATTTATGATTGATATTAATATAGTGACAATAATGATAATAATGATGACGATCAATTACATAATCATATGTGATTATACATGACTAATGACGATATATAATCGTATGTGAATCATATACAATAACTTTTCTCCGCGATAGGCTTACATACACTGAGGAAAAGAAATGGTTGAATTAAGCAAATGCGCGGTGACATACGTTCAAAGGTGTATTCGGTTGGTAAAACAAAAAAGTTCATTGCAATCGACAAATTTGGAATAAATTGAAGCAAATAATAGTTTAACAAAACAATGCTTTATTTGTACCAAACAAATAACAGCTTTGAACGTATGTCACCGCGACTTTTGGTTAATCCAACCAATTTTTTTTTCTCGGTGTAGCGTCAGAGGCGAAATAACGAACTAATATTTTATTTTTTTTTATTTTTTTTACAGAACAGGTGAAAAAACGGGATGAGTGGGCTCGTGTACAGATTACACAAATTGCTTAATTAATTCAACATCCGGGTATGCTAATTTTATTTCCAGAAAATTTTCTTTAAAAGCACGAAAAATTGTGAGGTGGGTGATGCATTGACCGCATCTCTTCGATTACAGAGATTATTTGATCCAATGCAAAATAATAACGTTCTTTTAGACAAATGCAAAGAATCAATGAAACGTAAAAATAACGAATTCCCAGCGGTTCCGCGCGAGCGGAAGATTCGATAATTGCATAACGACGAGCAAGAACTAGGTCAACGATGCTCGATAATTGGCAATATAACCTAAAATCGTATCCGAGAAAGAGAACAGTTCAGTCATAAATAATATCAGTTAAAAATACGACGCTCCGTGAAATTCTCTAGAATGTTTTGTAAAAAATGACAAATGACGAAATTAATTTCTTTTCGCTTCCGGCCCGGTTTTTCGTGTTAAATCATTATTATTATTATTATTATTATTATTATTATTATTAATTATTATTATTACTGGCGGTTATGTTGGCTCGCGCGCTCGCAGTATCTGTGAGTATCGGTGTGAGTGGCCAATCGACATAAGCTTTATTATTATAATAAATTATTAATATAGAGTTTATCCTACCGTTGAGCTGATTGAGATCGGATCTCTCGGTCCTTATTTTTTCCCTGTGAATCAGTGGTTCACCACCGGAAAAATCGGCGACAGTCGCGGCGTATAGTTGTCCACCTGTTTAACAAACAAGAAACAAAAATTACTAAAATGTCTATCCACATCAGAAAATCTTCAGGGTCAAGTTCAATAACGCTCTAGCGGTAATTCTTTTTTTTAAATATTTGTTCCATTTTTCCACCGTATACCCTTCTGGGTTTTTACGAAACCCCATCCCTATTCCCACCTAGCACTCCCTACCCGCACTCAACTAAGCTACCTAACTTCCAGTGCGTCGGTAGCCGACTTAGCTACACGCATTTGCCGGGGACACGGGGAAACTACGGAAAATCCGTGCCGGTACAGACGGCCATATTCTACTGATCCTCCGGTATTTTTGCACTTTGAGTAAAGTGCAGAAACACCAAAGTTTCAGAAGAAAGCGCCTCCCGCTCAACGGTCGATGCGCCAGCTAGCGCACGGCTGAGCGGTCACCCATCCAAGCACTGACCGCGACCGATCTTGCTTGACTTGGGAGACCAACGGAGCCGTGCGCCAACCGCGCATCCACCGCTGTCGGTGCTCTATCGGTAATTATTAACAATCACTCATAATCGTTATAATAATAATACTATTGAAAATAATAATAATAATTATTATTGTAATGATAATTATTTATAAAAAAAAATAATAACAATTAAAAATTAGATAAAAATATTATTAGTGTTACTATAAGTAGTGATGTTATGAATTATAAAAAAAAAAAAAATAATTAAACGAGCGACAGACGATTTATCCGAGACGTGTATGGTAACCGTTGAAAACTTGAGCCCGCGATAAGCATTTGTAAAGCGCGGGCTCGTACCTTAAGCCTCCCCCCCTTCGCCCCAGTGAGCAGACGTTAGACACCGCGAGCGGAGCGTTTCAGGCAGCGGGAGATCTTTCTCGGTTCTCACTCCTATTACAGTCTGTAGTTTGGGCCACGAGGGCGGATTTAGCGGGCCACAAATCTGCCCTGAGCCCCGCAGCGGCGGCCGCCCTGCGAAGGTGTGTTCCACCGTCACGACGGTACCGGCGGAGCAACAGAGGATGTAGATATGTGTATATATATATACACGTATCTAGCGCTGCACGCTCGAACGAAACACACGGGATATCAAGGTGAACACCGCGGCCCCTTCATCGCTCATCCGACCGTGGCTGTACCTACTTCTGCTGCTACACGTCGTCCGGGAAACTCGTGGAAATTTCGTTGTAAACTAGATTCCAGTTTGGCCGCAAGACACATGTGTTTCGCGGATATACCGACGTGTAGGAAACTCACCTCAGACGGAAAGGTAGCAGATGGGGGGAGGCAACGATACCACTGTTTGAAAATATCGAAAATCGTAAAAGTCGAAATACGCAAAAAAAAAAAAACGTCCCATACAGTGCTCGCGTCTACTCCCATGTATTCGCGTGCACACATGGACATATTTCGCTAGGACACTAAAGAGTAAAATTGTCACCGGACATTGAGTCCAACTTCGAGAGCGAATATTTTTAAATTAAGTCATTCGGTAGCGGTTTGGCACTTGTATTTGATGTTCCTTCGACGGACGCAGCTCGAGAGTGCAAAAAATTACCACGTTTGGCCCGCATTTCGCCCGGAAACACGAAAGATAGTGTGTCGCTGAAGTTGCAAAAATGCACACAAATGCCGAAATTATTGGTTTTAGGGAGCATATGAGGGGACAAAATAACTTCCAATAGATTGCTCGCGTGTACTCACACATACGCGCGTTTATAAATGGACATATTTCGCACCGAATTTGTACCGAAAATATTTGCTCTTTGAGAGCAAATATTTTCGGACTAGTATATTTGGCAACGATTTGGCACTCATATTCGCTGTCCCCCAGTCGGACGGTACTCGAAAATGCATAAAAACGTAAGGGTCATCGAAACTGATTGATATAATAAAAATAATCATTATTATTAAAATATGACTGTTACTCATATAAGCGACGTATAATATTATTCTTCATAATAATAATGCTTTCCACATTAATTTGTGAAAGTGGTGGAGGAGTAAAAAGAACGCGCTAGAGTTCCACTTTCATATACCGAAGTACAGTATAGCAATTCCGCGATCTTAGCGCGTTTATCATTCGAGCCGCCCGGTGTGATGCATACCTCGCTTTCGTAGAACCTTTCCTTCCCACGAAAGGGAATTTCCCAAACAAAAAAAAAAAATGTTTCAACTGCATCATTCTTATTTTTTTCATTATTACTTTCATATCCCGATGTTCTTTCTTCCCAGAAATAGAATTCGCGAAAGTGAACAATAATTCTTTAACAAAAAATAACCGACAGAAGGAAAAAGTGAATAAAAATTGGTCAAAAAAAATTACCGTCGAATCTTTCCTTCCCGCGAAAGGGAATTTCCCAAAAAAAAATGTTGCAACTGCATCATTCTTATTTTTTCATTATTACTCTTTCATATCCCGATGTTCTCTCTTCCCGGAAATAGAATTCGCGAAGGTGAACAATAATTCTTTAACAAAAAATAACCGAAAGAAGGAAAAAAGCGAATAAAAATTGAAGAAAAAAAAAAAAATTACCGTAGATTTAAAGATACTCACCGGCAAAGACTGCTGTGCTGTTGTGCAGAGGATCGTAGGGACAGAGACCGAGACCGTCGAATTCGCTCTCGCTGCGCACGTAAGCGCCGTTCTGCAACAAGAAAAAAGAGGCACGTGGTGCGTTATCATAAAAAGTCTACATATATCTCCGGTACAAGAGAGAATAGAGTTAAAAAAAAAAAAACGGGCGAAAAACTTCGAGCTGAGGAAGGATGGTAAAGGATAAGGAAAAAGTGGTGCGGGGGGGGGGGGAGGGGGGGGGGCTATTGTCAAAGAAGGGACTCAAGGCTGTGCGAGACCAGCGAAAAGATTCGTATGCAGCTCGTTTACTCCACAACGTTTTTTCCCCTGACTACTTCACGCCAAGGAGAACGATCGTATAGGGGCGCAGGAAGAAGTATAGAGGAAGACGCGCAAACTGTGCGCGAATGTGGCAGCAAAAGCAGCCATAGGGGATCCGGTTACGCCAATGGCTCGTAAAACTTAAAGGTGAGGAGTACGGGGGAGTGAAAGAGGCAACGTCAATGAATACGAAATTCGCTTACCAACGCGGACGGCTCTCTGTGAACTCGAATGTGTCTTTTTGGTACAGGGGGAATGGGGCAAAACGAGCCCCTTTTATCAATTTTTTGCCGCAGATAAAATAGTCCTATATCGAATGGAGGAATATGACTGGTTCGTTTTGCCCCAACAACCTGTATTTTCGTTTGTTGAGGCAGAGTGCGGCAAAGCGGACCCGCGTCTTCCAGTTGAGTTGTGGACCTTTCTTTAAGTACCGCGAAAAGTCGACAAAAGTGGTTCGTTTTACCCCGTTCTGCTTCAATGGGGAAAATATAAAGTTTCGGGGCAAAACGGACCCTTGTCCTCCGTTGGTGATGAGGTTTTTTTATGCCCCGCGAAAAATTGATAAAAGTAGTCCGTTTCGCCCCGCTCTCCCTTAAGGTAGTACTAGCGGACAGCCTGAACCCACGTGAGTTCAGAGAGAATTGAAAGAGGACTTGCGAACACTTCTCGATGAGATAAAAATCTGAAAAAATATCAACCATATGGAAGGTACTGAAAAGATTAATTTTGCATAATAATAATTCCAAAATGTTCTTAACAAATGAATGAACAAAAAAAAAAATTCCCAACAAATCACCCGGCAGCCTAACTTTTTTTTTTATGAAAACGATTTGTTAATTTTTCTAAATACGTATAAATTTTTCCGGAATTTTGTGTAATTTTTGAAAATCGCGTTTTTATTTAATAAAAAAACGTAATTTTCAAAAATTACACAAAATTCTGAAAAGATTAACAAATTGTTTTTATATGACCAAAAAGTTAAGTTGCCGGGGAATTTGTTGAACCATTTTTTTTTCATTCATTTGTTAATAACATTTTGGAATTATTATTATGCGTAGGGGAGACCGGGGCAAAATGGCACAGCGGGATAAAACGGGACAGTGAGTGCAAAACTCAATTTTCCAATAATTTTTGGATGCCCCATTTTGTCCCAACCATACATCCGGATATTGAAACCCTTTTTGCCCCACGTATCACCATCGCTACCATCCAAAAGTTATTGGACAATTACGTTTTGTCTCGTAATCCCGTTTTGCCCCGCTGTGCCATTTTGCCCCGCTCTCCCCTAATCAATATTTTCAGCACCTTCCATATGCTTGATTTTTTTCAGATTTCTATCCCGTCGAGAAGTGTTCGCAATTCTCTCTCAATCCTCTCCGAACTCACGTGGGCTCAGGCTGTCCGCTAGTACTACCTTAAAAGCGAGAATGACCCACTTTTTCTCATCGGAAAGTGAGCATCGAACGATTATAGAGAACAAATGGTGTTTATCGAGAATCGATTTTCATTCCAGAAGCTATGTACATACACACATTTATCTCCCTATAATATATCGAAGTCTTACAGCCACCGCCCTGTCAAGAATCGAGGGGGCGGGGGGTCATCTTCACCACCCGGAGAATGAGGTCGCTTTTCATGAAGGTGACACTTTTTCCCTTTATCGGAAAAAGTCAGCTCCATGATACACGGAGTTTCTCCCCGTTCGGTAATGCTGACCTCCCCCAACCCTTAAAGTTCCCCTTGGGTGGCCGCTCAGCCTGTAATATTTTAAGTCCCCTTAAAGAGGGGGGGAGGGTGGATCGAGGGGGGCTGATTATTTTAAGACCCCTTTGGATCTCAGCACAAGCCCTGATTAATCTTTAGGAAGACTCTCCATGCGAGCGCGCGAGCCACCGGAAGCATTATATATACATACATATATATTTATATTGTACCTATATACTGCAATGTGCTCGGTTGAATAAATTATTCAAGTTTTTGTGGATGAAGTGAGCTTTCTCAGCGTTGAATAGAAATGAGTTAACGGATATGGGAATCGATCGATCGAATGTTTTATTAATCTATACGAGAGTTTCCCGCTTCTGTCGATAGTCAGTGAATTAATAAACGAACGTAAATAAGTTTTGGCCATCCGATGTGAGAGAACTTGTTTCTGACTCAGGTCGCTCTAACCCCTCCCCTCCCCCCCCCCCCCCCCCCCCCCCCCCCCCCCCTCAAATTGTTTAACGCCTAAATTAAGGCGTCGAGTCTAGATCGGAGGGAACGATCGGAGGGAACGATCGGAGGGAACGATCGGAGGGAACGATCGGAGGGAACGATCGGAGGGAACGATCGGAGGGAACGATCGGAGGGAACGATCGGAGGGAACGATCGGAGGGAACGATCGGAGGGAACGATCGGAGGGAACGATCGGAGGGAACGATCGGAGGGAACGATCGGAGGGAACGATCGGAGGGAACGATCGGAGGGAACGATCGGAGGGAACGATCGGAGGGAACGATCGGAGGGAACGATCGGAGGGAACGATCGGAGGGAACGATCGGAGGGAACGATCGGAGGGAACGATCGGAGGGAACGATCGGAGGGAACGATCGGAGGGAACGATCGGAGGGAACGATCGGAGGGAACGATCGGAGGGAACGATCGGAGGGAACGATCGGAGGGAACGATCGGAGGGAACGATCGGAGGGAACGATCGGTTCCTAACGATGTCCGAATCCAAGCCATTCGCTCTGTACCTGTGCCGCGCGGAATGAAAATAAAAAGGTACACAAGTAGTTCAGAGATAAGCGATAGATGGAGTCGCTCGTTATCTCGGTTTACCAAAACTTTTTGGCTAATTATCATTAATTAGAAAAGTTTGGGGCAAGGCAGAGAGGAGCTAGCGGCGGCGTTTGCGCCACTTGTAACGAGCAGCGGCGAGAGCTTGACGAGGCCAGAAACCGTAATACCGATATAACCTCCGTTAACCGTGGAGCCCAGCGTGGCCTTAAAAGTTTAACGCAAGAACACCCCTACCCCCTCCCCTCCCGCCCCACCCCGCCTCAACCCATGGCGCCTCATAAATCCCGTCTGCAAAACAATGACGCGGTGAGATAGCGAGCGCCAGTTGTGTATCGCGCATAAACCCTTCTGTATAAACCCGGCAAACCTTGCAGCCGTGCATGGACTGCATTCGTAAGTACGGATACCAAGTGCGCTAACCGGCAAAGCGCCTATATTCGTTTCGGGAGCTCGATAAAACGAAAGATAAGCCGGCAGGGAGTTTGGAGGAGGAGGGGGGGGGGGGGGGGTGGGGGGGGGGAGTCGAAAGAAATAGGAGTTTCGCGATGCGCAATTATGGAGCTTGAATTAAGAGCGAGCTTTAGAGTTCCTCGGAACCGGGGCCAAACATAGACGCGCGCGACCAGCTGAAAGCCGTTCGCATGCGTTAGTAAAATTTGCATGGGCAGGGGAAAGCTCAAAATGGATATGACGCGAGTTCCGAGCGGATTCGATATAAATACTGGAAACCGTAGGTAGGGGTAGGGTAGGGATCTTGTATTTCGGGGTTAATTTGAATTTACTTATGGAGAGGGTCTATTTCTTGGTAAGTCAATGTGGTTCTGTGGTGATGACGGTCGTTGATGTATTTACGTCGTATGTTCCTCCTTTATATCCGGCAAGGTGATCAATAATGTAAACTCTGTTCCGAACACGAACGAGAGGCGAAAGCCCCGAAAAGGGCTCGGTTGGCAACGAAAACTGTAATCCATTTTTTTGAGGGTTCCAAATCTTTCGGGCGAAGTGCGAATTCTTTGCCCCGTGGATCCGGCAAACAAAACAATTTGCGACGCTTCGACAAAAAATTGGTTGGCTGCTGAGTTTGAATTGCGTTACCTCGAGAGATTCGGGGATGATCGGAACTCCGGCCGAGAATTCGCGAAACAGTTAAATTCGATATGTCAAGTAATTGAAAATTCATGCGAAAGTTTCGAACCGGGCTTGATCGGTGATAAGGGAGAGCGGGTCAGGTTGGGACAGAGGGGCAAAACGGGACAGCGGAGGCAATACTCAGGTTTCCAACAATTTTTGGATGCCCCATTTTGTCCCAACGACACGTCCGGTTTTTCAACATCGTTTTGTCCCACTTACGATCGCCGCCACAATCCTAAAAATTATTGGGAAATTGCGTTTTGTCCTATTATCCCATTTTGCCTCGCTTTCCCCTAAAAATCGTTATCTATTTTTTCGAGATACTTCTCAGCACCAGTGCCACTGCGTGTTAACAATTAGTTCTTACGAAAGAGTTTAAAGATCTTGCCAAAAAATTGAATTACAGATTTAATTACTGAACGAGTGTAATTCGCATGACCTCAAATAAATTCGAACGTGTATGGAACTCGGGCCGGGATTTCGCAAAGCAGCTGAATTCGCTGAGTGAAGGAGAAAAATGTGAGCGACTCGATCGATACGCAGTCACCGAGCAAAGGCATCAACTTATTACTCTGAGGTTTCAATTTTGTTGGGAGGGGGCGGGGCCGAAGCTTCAAAAACGGGGCGATTAAGACGAACATCACCCCCTCCATCGTTCGCGTCAAAGTTCGAATATTAATGGGCGAACTGGATTAAACTTACGAGCGGGTAGTCGACTCACGAGCGAAATTTCTATTCCGGGCTAGTTACCGTTCCCGATCGAGCAGTACGCCCGAGAACCCCGCTCTGCCGGTCGAAGGCCCCCTAGGCGCGTTCGGAGGTTATACGTATCTTATCGTGCTCCCGGAAGTTCGGTAAATCATTCAGGGCATCGCACGAAGGAGCACGGGAGTGAGCGAGCTAGCGAGCGGTGCGATCTCTAATGGACCGTTCTCGGAAGATTCCCCGTCGACCTCGCCTTCATCCTGCACGCGCGGCAGGCCGCGTTTTTCCGTAAGCGAGAAACGCGAACCGTAGAAAATTCAAGACGCCCCCCCCCCCCAGAGAAGGCTTGCTCTGAAACCGTTTACCTCGATTATCTCAATGTCCAAGAAAACACAAAAATATATAAAATATCTATTGTCGCGATTTTACACAATTTTACCTAAGTATCGTAGGGTAAATCAGGGTGAGATAAATGAATGAATGAAGTGATTTATTGTACGGTAGGACCAGCGGTTCTCTAGGCACATACATACAATATTATAGGCAAACATAATAAGCATAAGCATAATGAACATAATAAGGAAAATAATAAGATGGCCAGGCGGATGAGATGGCCGCCCTTAATACCTTTCAACATAACAAACGAATAGCGCCGCCGCTTGCACAGTTTTTAGTTTAATGTGAACACAATGCGATTGCACAAAAAATGTTAAGATTGTACGTGCAAGGGTCAGTACGAGCGGTGCATGCCTATTTCGAGGTAGCCAGAAATGTCTCGAGCTAATATTTCTAGCGCTCTGGAGACATACTGACTCATAATTTTGCTGGTAAATCAACATTGCACACTGTAGTTGGGTCTTTGCAGAAAAGATTGGCGCGTGGTAAACCTTTTTTTTTTTTTTTGAATCCTTCCCTAAATTTAAGCAGCGGCTATTTTTCTGAGAAAATGGGTGATATGGCCACTCATTTTCCGGGAGACACGGCCACTTGTTTTTCGGGGGATATGGTCATGTCACCCGGATATTGCGGATGAATTGGCCACATCGGTGGTGGTGAGCAACTGCTCGCAATAGCAGGCGGTGGCCATATCACCCGGATATTGCCAGTGAAAACATTTTCTTTTTAGTTTGGCACATTTGAAACATTCGACGGAGACAATTGCTGTCTTTCTATAGTTTATTTAGGCAACATAAAATATAGTAAGACATGTTTTGTGCGTTCCCGAGGCTTCTCTAGGCCCAATTGGCTACCATTATTACCATTATTACTGTGTCCATGTCACCCGTAGTGTCCGGGTGAGACGGACGATCGGAAGCATTTACGTATAGAGCTACAATTACATCACGCATCGAAAATATCGAAAGTTCTGAGTGAATTACTTTAGTTTGAAGTTTCCAGAGTTGGTTACAACAAAAAAATTTAAGTTTTAAAAATGTTAAACCTCCCATTTTCGTTGTTTAAAAAACCATTGCCATATCACCTCGACTTACCCTATATCAATGATCGAGACATTTCCAGATTCGCTGGGAGGGGCTTGGAATAATCAAGACCTCGAACGGCTCTTGGGACTTCAAATAACGAGTCTCTTGGGGAAAAGAATTTTAAGGGGTCTTGGAATAATTAGGACCTGGCCGTCGATCCTTAGGGCAGTTATCGCAGCCCGAGAACTTGACCATATGGTTATTTAATTTCCACTCGATCCCGAATCTACTGATGATGCTTTCAAATACAATATCAGTGCGTGCACGCTGGTGCACTTACTACGTTCATCAATAGGCCCTCGATTATGTCACTGCATTGATCGAATCTCGTCCGATCATAAATGTTATTCTAAATAGACAAGCGCGAATAACAGCCGATGAAATGTCCAATAATCGAATCAACTTTCATGACACAATGAGCGTGTTCCGCAACAATCCCGTATGCGTGAAATTCATACATGGACCTATTAATTGTTATCTCACCGAGAGACATAATAATTCTGGCTAACATTGATATCGTTACCACGAAGCCTGCTCTATCGGGGGGCTTGACCCAATTTTGTTTTGTTTCCATTCCATCAGCTCGGGGGCTTTTCGATTATTTTCATGTCCCAGAGAGAAGGGGGAGAGGGAGCTTGAGAGGAGGGCGGGATTGAGGGGTCTCGACCGGAAGGTCGAATATAAAATACGCGGTTTTATTTTTCGGCGCTATACGTGCCGGTAGCAGCTGCATCAGTCCGCATCGGTTCGTACATGTTTGCCCCGCGAATTTGATCGAGATACCCGCACAGAATCCATCCGCAAACTGTACGGCTGGTTGTTCCGGTACGAAATCACGCACACGAGCAAGATAGAGAGCCACGCCCCGGCTCTCCGACCTAATTAACGTTCCGGTGGATGAGCATTACTACTACAACTACTATCCGGTCAACCTGCCGAACACGCATCCCCACCTCGTACGTGTACAACGCTCTGGTCAACTGGTACCGCGCTACATGTGCTACGGCGTGTCTCCACGGTGCGCATATCCATAACACGATGCAATACACGCACTTGCGACTCGGCACAAAGATATGTTTTATATGCGCGTCACATGCTTCGTTCGCAAGCATAACTTCGCGAATACCGTACATCCTGTTGGATTTGTGGAAGAGCTTGTTTGTGAAGCTTGTCACTCCTTGGGACCCAACGTCGAAAGTTATTTCCAACCAGTTGTCATTCCCAGATCGGCCGCATCAGCCCTAAACAACCCTACCTATGAAAACCACGTCTTCCCAATTAGCAGGATTAATTGAAGTCCCAGCCCTGCCAGTGAGGTCAAAAGCATCGGCAATGAGACGGAGGCTGGAAAAGATGAAGATGAAAACGACAAAGATATGTTTTATATGCACGTCACATGCTCCGCTCGCAAGCACAACTCCCCTACATCCTGGCGGATTTGTGGAAGAGCTTGTTTGTGACGCTTGTCACTCCTCGGGACCCACCGTCGAAAGTTATTTCCAACCAGTTATCATTCCCAGACCGGCCGCATCAGCCCTAAACAACCCTACCTATGAAAACCACGTCATCCCAATTAGCAGGATTAATTGAAGTCCCAGCCCTGCCAATGAGGTAAAGCATCGGCAATGCGACGTAGACTGGAAAAGATGAAGATGAAAACGACCAAGATATGTTTTATATGCACGTCACATGCTCCGCTCGCAAGCACAACTCCCCTACATCCTGGTGGATTTGTGGAAGAGCTTGTTTGTGACGCTTGTCACTCCTCGGGACCCACCGTCGAAAGTTATTTCCAACCAGTTATCATTCCCAGACCGCATCAGCCCTAAACAACCCTACCTATGAAAACCACGTCATCCCAATTAGCAGGATTAATTGAAGTCCCAGCCCTGCCAGTGAGGTCAAAAGCATCGGCAATGAGACGGAGGCTGGAAAAGATGAAGATGTTGAAGTGGACCAGCGACTCGGGTATCCGAGAGGGAATATGGTCTTTCCTGCGGAACGAGAGTTACGAAGGTGGCGGGGCACTTCTGGAGCAGGATACTGACGGTACATGCAGTCACTCGAAGCACGGACTGCTGCGGTCCATGGTTTCAAGTACCGGCACTACTATATCTTCGACTGGTAAGGTCGCGCAGTGGTACAGGCGAGCAGAAGGGAGGGCGATCGGGGGGGGGGGGGGGGGGGGGGATAGCGGAAGAAGAGATTCTCTTCCCCCAGTCGGGGTATCCAGAGATTTACTGCCATTCGACCTTCCACTTGGCACGAAACAGCGGGAGCACGGTGTTGCGGAATACTGCGGGATGTTAGATACAGTAGAACTGCAAGGTTCTTCCCTGTACATACCTGAACGCACGGAATTGCCCGCGCAGAAACACACACAAAAGTACCGTACATTCCAAACAGATCCGCAGTACGCGACACGATTCGCTTCCAACTTGAAACTCGTTTCGTTCACGTTTTCATGTAATAGAGTCTAAGCCGAAAGACCGAGTTACGGGGGCCTTCGGTGGATTGCACTTGGTGATGGTCCTTCCGCATCAAGAGTTGATGGAGAATATATGAGGGCTCTAATTTTCCGGACCAAAGTAATTCCTTAGGATGTTCGGTAGCTTCCTATCAGTGTCGAGAATGTACTTCGGACTCTCGGGTGTACGTTTCGGGAGCTAGTTATACGTAAGAACGTGGTCTTTTGATCTCGCATTCAAAAGGTCGAATATCAGTCGAGCTCGCGTTAGATTTTCATCAAATGGGAATCTACAAGGGCTATGAAATTACCAAAAGACCACGCTTTTGGTATGAATTTGTATCCCGGTAAATCTTCGAAGGATTCGAGATTGTCGACCTTGGCCATCGGGGGTCACAAAGAAAGGCAGGTATAAAACAAGAAATGATATCAATGTAAAGGTCGAGTGCGACAACACGATTAAAAGGCTTCCTCTTTTGGTACCAATTTGTGGGGTTAAAGTGATGATGAACACGGCAATCCAATGTCGTACGGAATTATTATTATTATTATTATTTATTGACCTCAAGGCTCTAGGACTGGGTCATGCAAAGGAACAGTGATCTATATACATCACTTTTCATCTAAGTAAACTTCGCATGATTCGACATTGTTGACCATTATCACTGGTGGTAACAAAGGAAGCGAGACTTGCTGCAATTTGGCTTGTTTTCCTGTCTTTCTGCCGGAAATCATATTCGAAGTGGCCACAGTGGTGCGCGTTCGATGCAATGTTTCTCATACGTGGTACAAGTGCACAATGACGACCGCGATAGCTGTTGCCAGTTAGAATGCAGATACCTCAAGAATGGGAGTCGGGAGTGGGGATGGAAAATCGTTGTCAGAAGCACAACTGCGAAAGGCCCCACGTGAACAGCATTAATCGACGACCACAGGGTCCGATTCGCCTCGTCGCAGTCCGTTAGACGGTCGCTTGTTCGCTTCCGGCGGAACCAAGAGTTTGCAGCCTCGTGCATTCCCAGCCGCGCAACCCTCGGCATAGTTCATGTCAAGGCTATCTGATAGATGCTACATCGTGCCTACACCCATACGTTTGCATCATTCGGAGTTCAGAGACAATCGCATACCCGGATATCGGAAAAAAGTGGTGAGTACAACTGGCGTGTACATGACAAAATTGCATGTGATAACATTTCGATGGTTTTAGGACCGGGTGGGAAGTGAACAAATATACTACCTTCCAGGCTACGATCATTCTCTCGGGCCTGATTATTTTATGTCACCTCCAAGGCCAGGGTCTCACCAGGAAACTTTACAGGTCCCTATTAGTTTAAGGTAGCTATGTCGCTTCCCGCTCATCTCGCATAAGTTATCGAAAAGTAAGCGAATATTGCAAGTACTCCTCAATTACATAAAAATCTGAAAAAATTCATCCAGATTAAAGGTACTGAAGAGATTAATTTTGCACAATAATAATTTCAAAATGTTATTAACAAATTAATCAAAAAATTAATTGTTTAACAAATTGCCCGGCAAAACAGCCATTTTTTTTCTATGAAAATGATTTATTTATTTTTCTGAACACGTATGAATTTTTTCAGATTTTTCAATTAGCTTTAATTTTTGTGTTTATTCAGACATTTTGTCCAAATAAATTTTTTTTTTAAATCAAAGCTAATTGAAAAATCTGAAAAAATTCATACGTGTTCAGAACAATAAACGAATCATTTTCATAGAAAAAAATGGTGTTTTGCCAGGCAATTTGTTAAACAATTAATTTTTTGATTAATTTGTTAGTAACATTTTGGAATTATTATTGTGCAAAATTAATCTCTTCAGTACCTTTAATCTGCATGAATTTCTTCAGATTTTTATATAATCGAGAAGTACTTGCAATATTCGCTTACTTTTCTCGAACTTATGCGAGATGAGCGGGAAGCGACATAGCTACCTTAAGTAGACCTGGACAAAAGTCGTCCCAATAGCCATCACGGGCACCTATTTTTTCGATTTCCTCCTGGACAAAGCTTTCATCAAGAACCGTTCCAAGCCATGAGTATTCCAAATCCCTGCCGGACAAAAGTCTTTCCAAGAACCGTTCCAGGCCTTGAGTATTCCAAATCCCTGCCGGACAAAAGTCTTTCCAAGAGCCGTTCCAGATCTTGATCATTCGAAGTCCTGAGTCTTAATTATTCGAAGTCCATGTTGGATAAAAGTCTACCCAATAGCCGTCCCAAGCCCCGATTATTCTAATTCTTTCCGGGCAACAGCTTGTCCAAGAACCATCCCAGACCCCGATTATTCCAAATCCCTTCCGGACAAAAGTGTGCCCAAGACTCAGATTATTACAGGTCTTGATTATTTTCCTCGGAGAGGCTTGACCGTGACGCTGTTTGGAGACGCTGTTTACTTCGAAGTCCCGCCAAATATCTGTTCGCACCAGTACACCATTGTCCAAAGATCAGCACTCCAAAGAGTAGCACGAATGAGCGGAGGAAGATGCCGATTCAAAGGAAAACCCAGTCGGCTCGTTCCTTCGCAAAGGCTACGCTGACCAAAGCGTAATTTCTGAAATTCGGTAAGAATTTCCTCATCCGATCGCTGAGAGGAATCGATGAATAAAGAAAATCACTGACCACAATGGAATTCCCTCAAAACAGAAGGTGAACCTCTCCCCTTCCCAGGGCGCTACTCTTCCGTAAGGCTCAGCTGAAGAGAAAGCGCGGTAGGACTGAAGAAGCCCTTTTAGGAAAATTCATGTAATTTGCATGGACGATCTTACTCGACAACTTTAACGACTTGTAATTCCTGCTGTCGTCCAGGTTGCTTCCGTTCCGTCAAGACGGCGGACAGGACGGAACAAAGGGACCCGAAAGTAAACGGAATTTATTCGTCCTTCATAAATATTCTCTGGAGTCGAGGAACCCACGTCAAGCTCAGGTCATCTCGCTTCGTGCTCTTCTTATTCATGGAATGCCAACCCGAGCGTCATACTGTACACCCTGACGTATCTCCCGACAGTAGTTTTGCCCTATGTAATCAAATCTCATTGTTAAAAACTTATTTTTGCGCAATTTCCAGCATCCGAGTTATGTCCGTGAGACTCCATCAACTCCGATCTCTCAGGATTTCTGTCTTCTCGGTTTGTCTGGAGGATTCTTTCTTGGTCCGACGTTTTCGATCCAACCGCTCCTTCGTTGACCCTCACTCCTTTGCATCCTCCGACGGTGTTCACCCTTCGTCGAGCATGAATTCGCCGGGGAAATTACTTCCGTCGTGAAGCCTCGTGGTTTCAGGACTGGAACTCCCGAGCGGCGGGCCGGAGAGAGGGTTGTTGCGAGGCCGAATCCTTGTTGACGCTTGTGTCCGGCGGTAGGATCCTCAACGATCCGTGTGCCGTAGGTATAGGTATACCGAGGTCCGGTTACCGGTGACCCACTACGTTCTTCCGGTATACCGCACAACGGTATCGTTGGTAACAGCTTCTTTTCTGCGTTTCTTCGACCGCCTCTCCCAGACGCTGCTTTCTCCAGCGGTATGCCTCGGGCTGCACCAGGTCTATCGGCGCATCCGGACGAGCATGTGTACGTGTGTGTCGCACTAGGTTCCGAAGGCTCGGACAGACCGCCTCCTGGGCATGCTTCTGCGTGTTATCTGTATCCAGATAGCAGGCCCTCCTGTGTCGTAGTCGTATGCGCGATTGTACCAAGTCGGGTCAGCGGCCCTTGTGTGTATCGCAAGAACTCCGACTGGCGCAACTATGAAGACGGCATCGGCAGGAAGTCACGAATAGGCGAATCCAATCGCGTTTTTGACATTGCGCCATCGGCTTGTAGCGAAGAAAAAAAAAAAAACTTGAGGCCCGTGTACTGGAGTTGACCTGTGCAGTTTGGTTCACACAAATGCACACACACAACACTATTCGGAAGAGCCGCTATTGACGTTATCAAGAAAGCTCCGGTGGGGTGGATCCGGCAAGAGTGCACTCGTCGACGGACTTTTCCAATCGAGGTAAAGCCCGGTACTCGTTACTCGTTATCGGTCCAACCAGCCGCTGGACGCGATTACTCCCGGCCGATTGGAAGCTCACGGAAGGATTGGGGGAACGACCGTTTCAACGGTGAACTATCGGGGACGGTCCGTTGTCAGATTCACTGCGGCGTTACAGGCCTCAAGGGTACCCTCGTCTTGTGTACATCGGACCCGAAGTTGGCGACGTTTATTCCGAAGGTCGATTTGTGTACGGGAATCATCCTAGGATGTGGATTAACGTTGGAACATGCCCGGTTTCCCAGTACTTCTGGTTGCAGAAATTGTCACTTCAAGCCTACTATTGGGTATTGATGTATGATGTGTGTGGTGATCCATGATTTAGGTATGATTGTTCCCGTCTGGTAGCGCCACGTATGATCAAAGACTCTAAAGGAAGTACCTACCAAGAATCGGCACTGGCGAATATATATGGCCCAGGAACGTTTATTCCGAAGGTCGATTTGTGTACGGGAATCATCATAGGATCTGGATTAACGTTGGAACATGCCCGGTTTCCCAGTACTTCTGGTTGTAGAAATTGTGACTTCAAGCCTACCATTGGGTATTGATGTATGATGTGTGTGGTGATCCATGATTTAGGTATGATTGTTCCCGTCTGGTAGCGCCACGTATGATCAAAGACTCTAAAGGACCTACCAAGAATCGGCACTGGCGAATATATATGGCCCAGGAACGCATTGAATCACTAAGAGACACCTCCGATGTATCGAGGAAAACCACATCAACATCTGCTTTGGCGGAAATTAATGATCGCCACTGTATCTGAGTCAAGGTTGATGCATCAGGAATCATACTGATGATTCCACTACACTGTTCTTAGGTAGCTTCATCCGTAAGGTAAGTTGCCTTATTACTGGCGATATGTCAACTAATAACCACTGTTCTTCTGCGGTTGGTTTTTTGTCTCACATTGCGGCTGCTATACGGGTGCCAATGTTGATCACTTGATCAGTAAGAAGGATGCCGCAGTGTGTCTTTTCAGATGGATTTTTCCTTAGATGAACAGTATTATAATATAATAGTATACGTACTAAGGACATTGACTTAGAGTCTAGGAGGGATTAGGAATACTCAGAGTTTGGGACAGCTCGTAGGAAGGCTGACCCGGGAGGAGCTCAGAATGTTCAGAGCCTGCCACACCTCTTAAGAACACCTTTCAATAAGAAGTTCAGGAGGCACTTAGAACAATCAGGGTCTGGCAGGTCTCTTAAGAAGACTGTTGTCCAGGAGGCACTTAGAACAATTAGAGCCTAGAAGGGCCCTTGGGAAGACTTTTGCTCGGGAGAGACTTAAAATAATCAGGGCCTAGGATCTTAGTTACCTTATGTTGAGCGGTGTATCATCGATCAGAACCTTCGGTCGCATACAGACCCAATATACATGTTTATTATATCTTGCATGGACATTCTCATAAAATCAGTTGAACATAGTACAGCCACTCGTCACTGGGTAGCGAGCGAAGGCATGTATAAGCTACCAAGATTAGCCGTATAGAGGCGAGCAAAAGCGTTGGTCGAATAATGCTACGGACACCAACATGCACACATAAAACGTCATGGCATGCGTTCAGTGAGACTAGCGGAGGATAGCGTTCATTGAGACACATTCCATTCCGACCCATTAGCGATCGTTAAGGAACGTGACCCGCCCGTATGTGACGCGCGGAAGAGCAGAGGAAGGCTCGACGGGTGCTATGTGACGGTATGGAATTTCGGTAGAGCCTCGAGTGGTGCCAGACACCGGTTGCAAGTGAGGTGCGGTTATTGGCTACTTAAGGAATCGTCGGGGCTCGCCTAATTGGCTTCCCATTTTTCATTTCATGTGACCTTTCGATGTTCGTGAAGGGAATGGCTTCCCAATTGATGTTCCGAGGTTCTTCGCTATCGACTTTCGTTGGTAGTATCTAAATTGTCTAATGATTTGCAGAACACAATGGGGATAATATGACCCGGTCTGACGTTTACCCTAATCATAGGTTTTTATACATACTTTATTGGACGGTCCGGCGTTATTGTTGATATACGGATACTAACGAAACATGTTTGAAGAGTTTGTTGTTATCACGACCACTTCCACCCAACATTATTCTGCAGGCATTATTGCACAGTCCTATTGAACATACCTACTGGGTGAAAGTATGTATGTGTATGTACGAGTGGCGGTAACGCTGTCTGAAGGTATATCGGCGAGGTTGGCTGGCGAGATTCCAAACTACCCTCCCGACAGACAGCCGGCCAACCCTCTATTCCCTCTCAAATTACAGTACACGTACCACCCTGGGCCTATCTGCCGTATCCGGCATCTCCGACAGCCTGACTCGGACAACGATATTGCATCGCGGGCGCCTTTACTTTCTCTTTCGTACGGACCTGTACGAGCCGAGCTCCTGCGGATGGAAGGACAGCGGCAGCGCTGTCGTTCCCTGAACGGACGCGGAGAGTCTCATGAAATTCTTGGGACCCCAAAGAATTATTGAGAAAATAAAAAATAGTATATTATGCCACAAGGGAGGAAAGTGCGTGTCTTCACCGAGTGCGAAATTTGATGCCCGAGCGAAGCGAGGGCAGAGTTTGTTCTTCTTACATTAAGCAGGCTAGTTAGATACGGTAAAAAAAAAATTGTTGCCGTTCCAAGAAATTTTTTGTTGTTCGTGCAAGAGCAGACCCAGGGTCTGATTATTCTAAGTTACTCCGAGTCAAAGTTTCCCTCGGGGAGACCGATCGTAAGGCTTTCTTCGGAAAACTTTTAACTCAAAAATCCTTAAAGAGATGTCACTTCGAAAATGAAATATGAAAAATAAATGAAATGACATTCAATCGATCTGCACTAATCGAAAACTGCATAAATCCGCTAATCTCTTACAATATCAAATAAAACATATTGCTCAGAGTTTCCCAAACGCGCTCTTTCATTTATCTCATTAAATCCCATTCAATATGAAATACTCGCTTACACAATTTCCAACCCGGCGCGTACGATCCCGATCCCCCTGACAATAGCTTTGCAAAGCCGATCAATCGCGCCGCGGGGATCTTGATATAGGGAATTAATGGATTCTCGATGTTGTTTCATCCAATATTATAATCCAGCTAATGCCGTGTGTATACGCACGTATCAGTGCGGCTTTGAAATCTCTCGTGTCCATTCCCGAATGACAAACAAAACGCAACATGTGTGCTCTCGCGATAATGCGAGCAAAGCTTCCGTGGCGGAGAGAACGAAAGTGACCGGTTATCAGGTTGCGCCGAGAATTGCCCCAAACGTTCGCGGTTATGTAAGCACGATCCGAAATCGATTCGAAATGCTCCCAGCATCAAGCTCGCATATATATATTGCCTCTACATGCGTTGTGTTACTCCATATCGGGAAGCTTACAGGGAAGAGAAGGGCAAAATGGACCCGTTCCGAAATACAATGAAATTTTGGAAACATGCATTTTTGAGCATCGATCGCAATGGTTTACTCTCTGAAACTACCCAAACGTCGCTCGGCGTAATTGGTCCATCTTGGTCTATTATCAATTTTCATACTTTATCGACATAATATTATAAAATACTGTGAACAATTCGTGAATTTTTCAGAAGTCGAATTAATTTTTTTTCATGATTGTGTAGCAGGGAGGTCCATTTTGCACTATATGTTATTTTATTGCGGCGAGACGCGCCGAAGGCGTGCAGATTAATTTTGTCTGACAATTAAGTTTAAAAGTGTGGATAGAATTTCCGGAACCGTTTGGGCGGTCCATTTTGTCCCATCGTCATTTTTTATATATTATCGAGAAAATAATAAAAAATACTGTGAACAATTCTTGAATTTTTCAAAAGTAGAATTAATTAATTTTCATGATTATCGCAGAAAGGTCCGTTTTTCCCTATATGTTATTTTATTGCGGCGAGACGCGCTGAAGGAGTACACATTAATTTTGTATAACAATGAAGTTCAAAAAAATGTCGTGTAAATCGATAGAATTCCCTGAATCGCTTGCGCGGTAATTAATTAATTCGACTTCTGAAAAATTCACGAATTGTTCACAGTATTTTTTATTATTTTCTCGATAAAAAATACTGTGAACAATTCGTGAATTTTTCAGAAGTCGAATTAATTAATTTTCATGATTGTCGCATGAAGGTCCATTTTGCTCCATAAGTTATTTTATTGCGGCGAGACGCGCTGAAGGAGTAAACATTAATTTTGTATAAAAATGAAGTTCAAAAAAATGTCGTGTAAATCGATAGAATTCCCTGTATCACTTGGGTGGTCCACTCTGACCCGCTTCTCTCCCCCCGCTGGGAACGGAAACGGTCGGTGTAGAGAGTCGGAGTTTAGCGAAGACGAGGAGGGAATGGCCGAGTGAAAAGTGGTCTGTGGTACCCAATCGATCCCAAGGGAAGAGATGCCCCGAATGTTTGCACCGGTAATGCGTAATGTACCGATGCTTGGGGAGAGGGGGGGGGGCGGATCGGGGTTTGTTATGGGAGAGCGAGTACGCGAGATAGCGCTGCTTCGACGCCGCTCCGGACGGAGCCGTCTGCGACGTCCGAATAGGTACGAACAGGTTTCCTCCGCTCGAAGATTACACCACACCGCGACTCTGTTTGGAGAGGTTGCTTCTGGTCTCGGTGGAGAGGAATCATGCGGTCGAAAGATCCTCTACCGACGCCACCGTCGTGACCATCAATGCTGCCAGATTCCTTTCTGTCCGTTATAACGTTGATCGTATTATTGCGGCAGTCCAGTAGAGATCGATCTTTCCGCAGGTTTACCAAAATTCTCGGGCTCTGTTGGCCAGCACGAGACTGCCCGTTGTGACGAATCTAATACCCTAATGAAAGATAGGGAATAGTGGGGCAAAATGAACAGCAACGGAGCAACGGAGCAACGGAGCAACGGAGCAACGGAGCAACGGAGCAACGGAGCAACGGAGCAACGGAGCAACGGAGCAACGGAGCAACGGAGCAACGGAGCAACGGAGCAACGGAGCAACGGAGCAACGGAGCAACGGAGCAACGGAGCAACGGAGCAAGGAAGCAACGGAGCAACGGAGCAACGGAGCAACGGTAACAGAGCAACAGTAGCAAGCTAATTCCAACAGCGAAGGAGCCACGGCGAAGGAGCCACGGCGAAGGAGCCACGGCGAAGGAGCCACGGCGAAGGAGCCACGGCGAAGGAGCCACGGCGAAGGAGCCACGGCGAAGGAGCCACGGCGAAGGAGCCACGGCGAAGGAGCCACGGCAACCGAGCATCAGCAATATCAGTAGCATGAAGGGAATGAAAAATCTAGCAAAGACGTACTGAGAATTGTTTAGGGCATTGAAAACTCTTAGTGGAGAATCGTGAAGAATTACCGTTATGCATAATGTCGCAAACTAGCCACTACATAAGACACTACTGGCGACAGGAGCACTTGACTACCTTTTTTCATCCGACTGACGATTCGGGTAAAATGGGAGTGTAGTCGGCATCGAACGGAAAAATATCAAAGAAGTCGATCAAACATGTAATGATCGGATTGAGAGGCGATAATAAAAGCCGAAAGGTACAGAAATACCGGTGTACCGGTATGTAAGGGCGAGGGGGGGAAGGGGGGGGGGGGGGGGTACGAGTCTTTCTCGACGCGAATTGACAAACCTGCTGGACAATGCCGGAAATAGGAAAATGATGGAAAAAAAAGTCTATAGAGAATGTCGCGACGAAAAACTTCGCAGGAAGAACGTAGGAAGCGGAAGGAAGGAATGAAAAAAAAGAAGAAATAAATAAATAACCCAACGGGAACCGGATAGCGTAGATTCAATAGAGGGGTAAATCGAAAAATACTCTCCATTCCGTTCTCTATGTCCGTGTGAAAGCACGTCGGTAACTTTCCTTTCTGATGAGATTGCAGTCGAGCTTCCGTTTGATCCCCGACTCGACCCTTCCGGTTATCGAGTGACTTCTCACTCAGACCCGACTCTCTGCAGTCGTCATTTTTTTTTTTTTTTTCGTCTCTCACTCTCAGGCTCGCATTTTCTTCATTTTCACACCTTTGATTCGTTTTTCCGTCGTCCTCCATTCACTTGTCCTCTCAATTCTCCGCCTCTCGATAACGGGCTTCCTTTTTTAATCGTTCCGAGTTTTTCGTTCCAACAGTCACTCGTTTGTAAGCCGATAGCACCGTCCAATCTCGATTAATTAACCGAATCGTCGAGGTGTGCGAAACTCGATTATCGCGTCACGAGAGCAATATATGTGTCACTCCGACAGCGAAGCGTCCGAACAATTGAAGAACACCAATCGGATTTTCTTGCCTTTTTTTTCAGGTACGGCTATTTTCAACCCCTACACGATGTTACTCTCCCAATTAAAAAAAAAAAAACAAAAAAACAAAAAAACATTTCAACGATATATCCTCCAGTACTTTTTTAATCTCGACATTTTTGTAATGTTGATGGTCCGTTTGACGAATCTCCGCGTCACGACATTCACTTCCGCGTACAAAAATTCGAATGGCGTTAATCACTTGAATTTTTCGTATCGAAACATGCGTGGTAAAATTCCCGTAAATAGATGCAACCATCTATAAATGTCATTATTATTTTTCAATCCCTTAACGATCTCCAAAATACGCAGATCCTCAACGTCCACGAAACCAACACATCGATCCGCCAAGAACATTCCATTACATCGCGTTTCGTTTGAACTTCGCCGTGCGAATGTTCATCAAAATCATGTCGTGGAATGCTTCGAGTATATTTGCACTCGTGTAATATCCTATATCGACCGTGCAATATTTATTGAGAATCTAAATCGGTCTGTGCTCGTATATCGTTTTAATTACACAAGGACTTGGAATTCGCGTATTGGTCTTTGGCGGTTTCTCGGTGCATCGGAGCTCGAGTAGGCTTGAGTGCATGAAAGTTCGGGCTAACGGAACCAGTCTGCAAATGGGGAGGGGGGGGGGGGGGGGGGGGAGGAAATCGAGAAGTTGGAGGGGGTAAAACGATGGCAGAGAAGGAAAGCCGGTGGAAGTAGACAGACTGGTGCGGGACAGGCGGGATAGGCCTTTTCGCGTTTGGCGTGTTACAGTCATCCAAGCGGGCTTTGTAGCCTCTTTCCCCGCTCGCCCACCCGACACAGTGTACTCGACGTTAAAACGCTCCCGCGAGCTTCAGCAGAGCGCATGGGACGGTGAGAGGGATGGGAACGGAGAAGGGAGAGGTTTGGGGGTGGTGTAGCGGAAAAGCACTACTGGCAACGGTAGCTTCGTCGTCGAGAACTCCTCTCACCGCTGTACTCGAGTCTGAGCCATTACTCGCTCTTGTACTGCGACTACCTTCGCTGCTGCCGTTCGGAACTACCAGCCACACCCGTTCACAAGTGGCCAACACAAGTTTTAAGAAGAGCCGCCGCGTCAAGGCGAAATACAAGTTTAGTCGCCTCTTTCCTCCCTTTCGTTCCGTAGCTTTCTTTTTGTTCCTTTCATTCGCCTAGCGCTCGTTCGATCTTTTTTTTTTTTTTATTCCTCACAGAGAAAATTATCATAGAGAATGGTACAAGTTCACTTTCGGTTTATTTAATTTTTTGTCTCCTGGTGCTTCGCGTACCAAGGCCAAGAGGAGGCCAAGAGGCATACCTTTAGCAACGTTGGGGCAGAACTGTGGAATTGGTTGTCGAACGATGTCCGGAGCCGCAGTAAGGGGTGTTTCGGTGCCTAGTCATGGGCCTATTACTAAGCGGTGAACTGTAGCGGTTTCTGTTATTGTTAATGTTATTTCGGGTATCATTGTTATTTTCTTTTCATTTTCTCTATATTTTATATTCTTTATATTCTATATACTTTTTCTGTCTTCATATTTTTTGTATGTACTGAAAATGGTAAGAGTCAACTTTAGGTTTATTTAATTTTTTGTCATATCTTCAGCAACGTTGGGGCAGAACTGTGGAATTGGATGTCGCCCGATGTCCGGAGCCGCAGTAAGGGGGGAGTTTCGGTGCCTTTTCTTTTCATATTTTTCTGTCTTCATATTTTTTGTATGTACTGAAAATGGTACCAGTCCACTTTCGGTTTATTTAATTTTTTGTCTCCTGGTGCTTCACATACCAAGGCCAGGAGGAGGCCAAGAGGCATACCTTTAGCAACGTTGGGGCAGGACTGTGGAATTGGTTGTCGCCCGATGTCCGGAGCCGCAGTAAGGGGGGAGTTTCGGTGCCTAGTCATGGGCCTATTACTAAGCGGTGAACTGTAGTGGTTTCTGTTATTGTTAATGTTATTTCGGTTATCATTGTTATTTTCTTTTCATTTTCACTATATTTTATATTCTTTATATTCTATATACTTTTTCTGTCTTCATATTTTTTGTATGTACTGAAAATGGTAAGAGTCAACTTTAGGTTTATTTAATTTTTTGTCATATCTTCAGCAACGTTGGGGCAGAACTGTGGAATTGGATGTCGCCCGATGTCCGGAGCCGCAGTAAGGGGGGAGTTTCGGTGCCTTTTCTTTTCATATTTTTCTGTCTTCATATTTTTTGGATGTACTGAAAATGGTACCAGTCCACTGTCGGTTTATTTAATTTTTTGTCTCCTGGTGCTTCGCGTACCAAGGCCAAGAGGAGGCCAAGAGGCATACCTTTAGCAACGTTGGGGCAGAACTGTGGAATTGGCTGTCGCCCGATGTCCGGAGCCGCAGTAAGGGGGGAGTTTCGGTGCCTAGTCATGGGCCTATTACTAAGCGGTGAACTGTAGTGGTTTCTGTTATTGTTAATGTTATTTCGGTTATCATTGTTATTTTCTTTTCATTTTCTCTATATTTTATATTCTTTATATTCTATATACTTTTTCTGTCTTCATATTTTTTGTATGTACTGAAAATGGTACCAGTCCACTTTCGGTTTATTTAATTTTTTGTCATATCTTCAGCAACGTTGGGGCAGAACTGTGGAATTGGATGTCGCCCGATGTCCGGAGCCGCAGTAAGGGGGGAGTTTCGGTGCCTAGTCATGGGCCTATTACTCAGCGGTGAACTGTAGTGGTTTCTGTTATTGTTAATGTTATTTCGGTTATCATTGGTTATCATCGTTATTATTATTACTAGTTATTTTCTTTTTGTTTTCTCTATATTTTATATATTTTCTGTCTTGATACATTGTATTTATGCTACGACTGTTATTTTGGTGGAATTTCACAGTGTATGTGCCTAAAGGACCTCTGGTCATACCGTACGAATAAATCACTACACACATACATACCGGATAGTCAATGAAGATAGCAAACCGCGGTTCATTCGTTACATTGTACCAGCCAAGAGGTTACGAAATTACAAATTATTTGGGTATTCGGGTGTCCGCGTGTTTGAGTGTACTTGTGAACATCCGAACACCCGAGCACCCGAATGGTGTTCGGGTATTAACGTGTACGCATGTACGCATGTTCCCGTATTCGCGTTTTCGATGATTCGACGTCGCAAAGCTATTGGTCGCGAGAGCTGCGTCGATATACAAGTGCAGCCTTCGTTCGCTATAACCATCTTAATGTTATATCTTTATTTCTGATATCCGTATGGAAATTGAAAGAGCGGAAGTGTCGCTTAATCGTGGAAACAGGATGCGAGTTGGCGGAGTGACGGCAACAGGATGGCCCATGATTTCCCTGGACAATCGCTATTATTACTGTATCGAGGTTGGCTACGCGTACGGATCGAAAATAAAATCTCCACCTACGTTTTTTTTTTTTCGAATATTCATATCCTCGTTCGAGCTTTGCCATTTACACGTTTCACTCTTCTCCCTGTGTATCTATATTTCGCACCAGTCCGTAATAGCCTGTGGCAGATTTTTTTTTTATTATATTTTTTTTTCACTCCAAACGAGCAATTCGCGACTGAATGCGATTGGAACCGTCGATGCCAATGGGGAAACTGTATAGGCAGATTTTTGGTGTCCGGAAATATCGATCCTCTATAACGTTTTTCTCGTTGTTTTCGCGATCTATCGATCGTCCTGCCACCCCTTTCCCGCTTCGACTTCGCATCGTCCGACCGCCGATACGCCTGACCGCAATCTCCATTAACAGGTGAAATTTTATCATCGCTCGACGCCCCACCATCGCTTCTGGAATCCCCATTGTCCGAATGGGAATCCCCAATCTGGCGAGAACACGGGTATGCTCTATGTGTTCGAATGTGAATTTCCATCTCCCTCGTTGCCTTTCGCTCTCGGTACAATAACATTGAACTATAATTAGAGGGACGCGGGAGGACTACATTGCGATTACGTCGGTCAATTATACTGGACGATTGATATCGGCCCAATTCCGTTCAGTTTACGAAATGGTTTATGGAATGCTGCAGCTACTGACAACGTTTGCAGTGTGCACTGTAGTGTACGCTATGTACTCCGTGGGTACAAACCGGATCATTGTTTTTTTGTTTTTTTTTGTTTTTTTTTTACTAAAATGGAAAAGCTAATAACTAATTACGACCAGCGCCACGCTGTAATCTCCTTTTTTGATTGGCCTTGGTCGAAAGCACATTTTGTATGCAGCTTTTTAATAATGAGCAAATTATGATTTCAAGCGGAAGTGACGTCATATGGGAAAGCGTTATAGGAAGTGTCGTCATAAGGGAAAACGTCGCTTCCAGTTGGAAAATTGCGGGAAACCACGGAAAACTCCAGAAAGCTGGAAACCACGGGAAATATTGAATATTGTAGAAAAACCACGGAAAATCATGGAGAAACTCGTCCAACCACAGAAAATTTGCGTGGGTACTGCAAAAAGTCTGCCACCCTAGATCTGCATAGCCGTATTTAATCCATGGTGCGTATTGCCCAAGTGACGTCAATGTAAATATGCGATTGCGTGTGTGATAATGCCTTTGATGAAAATTGTCGTCTCGCGGGAATCGAATGACAATAGGGGAAAGCGGGGAGAAATGGCACAGCGGGGCAAAACGGGATAATGAGAGAAAACGCAATTTTTCAATAACTTTTGGATGGTGGCGATGGTGGTAAGTGGGGTAAAACGGGTTTGAAAATCCGGATGTATCGTTGGGACAAAATGTGGCATCTAAAGATGATTGGAAAATTATTATTATTATTATTATTATTATTATTATTATTATTATTATTATTATTATTATTATTATTATTATTATTATTATTATTATTATTATTATTATTATTATTATTATTATTATTATTATTATTATTATTATTATTATTATTATTATTATTATTATTATTATTATTATTATTATTATTATTATTATTATTATTATTATTATTATTGGTGAATTTTGCCCTCACTGTCCCGTTTTGCCCCGCTGTGCCATTTTGCCCTGGTCTCCCCTACGTGAGGATAGTCTTCCGTGTATTTTCTCCCGAAATCGCATGGACCCAGTACACTGTCTCGAAGGCTATGTCAGGCTCGGGGTGAAGCCGATCGATCAACCGCGGGAAAATTCGCCCCAGAAGGCAGCTTCATCGGGCAGAAGAGATAGACACCGAAGAGATAGACACCGAGTATGGCGCCACTGGGAGCCGAGTTAGAACGCAAAGTTTCATCGTACTTTCAACGGAGATAGACGGGGTGGGGCAGGGATAGACCGAGCAGTGAGATAGAGAAGCGTATCGAGGGTACACCACCTCGAAAATTAACTTAGTCGCGAGACCCCGAAGCCGGCAGCTCGCTCCTGAGATCTCTCGAACAGCTCAATGTTACTGTCTACCCTCTATATCTCCCGGTTCTTCTTACCTCGACTCGCTGCACTTATGGGGGTCGGGGGTCCCCGGATGTTGGGCAAGTTCGCAAGAGGCTCAAGCACCACGCTTTGCCACGATTACCACCCACAGAAGTGCGACCGGCATACTCGCTTTGGCTTTCCGTTGCTTTCCGACGAATAACAAAGCCGAGTCTCGACGATCTTAACTTTCTCATTCGCTCAGTTGTCTCTTGAGGATTGAAGCAGGGTGACGGCGAGCGTGGAAGCAGCGAGGAGGAGAAGTATAACTCGTCTACGGAGTATGGACTTCGGTCGTTTCCAGTGGTGCACTCGACGACAAATTTCGTCGTAAGTCGAACGGAGTAGAAGTTGATGAACGACGGGTCACTGGAAGGCCGAAGACTTATCGTATACGCGATGGCGCAGCCACTATGCGGGCATGCTCGTGGATCGGTGATGTAGTAGTGGTAGTGGTAGTTATTTTAATGTCGGCCCTTCGGCATTACATGGCCATCTCTCCTTCTCTGCCGTTAGTTTCTCTTTGTCTTTCCGTTCTTTGTATCTGCTTTCACTGTTACCGTCAGACATCAACATCGAACGTACAGCTGTAGGTGTAGTTTGTACGTCGAATATCGAGAGCTATGTCACTGCGCCATTGCGTTTACTCAGGTGGGTTGGGTCTGGCTGGCGGTTAACGTCTCAGCGCTGGCAGGGAAGCGCAACCAAGCTCTCTTTAGTGGGATTGGACAACCGTCGGCAGTAACCAATTAGCGACCGGTTCCTTTTCCACAAAAAGTCACCGTTTGAAGTCACTGACAAACTACCGACAACCTCAAAACAACTACAAAAAGCAGACAACACAACAACCGCTTTCATGGTTGCTCCCTGGTTGATCGAGGGAAATCTGCCTGTAAAGCAACATCTTACCTTAATTTTGTGCATAGTTGTTTTTCGGTTGTCTCTCGATAGGACAACCAGTGAAGCAACCTTGGCAATTTTCAACTTTACCAAGGTGCAACTACCTTGGCAATTTTCACTTTAGGTTGCTCTTTGATTGTTTCACGAAAAAGCAACATACGAAGCAACTCCCAGGCATATTTCTCTGCGGAAGTAACCTATGTGGCAAACCATACTGCAATAATTGCTATTACGGTTCGCGTACGGTGGTTTTTTTTTTTGTGGAAAAGTAAGTGTTGCTTTTTGGTTGACGACCGGAAAAAACCGAGCGATATAGCTGTCGTCCGATCCGCCAAAGCGGGAGTCTGGTCAGTCTTGTGCCAATGGTGCATTGTAACTGCCATCCGGACCAAGTTACCGGACGAAACTTCGGACTCGGCAATCGAGCCCGAAAACTTTTGCCCTGCCTTCTTTGGTCGCCACACCCAGGCGCTGTTCCTTTCCATTAGACCTACTAGGCACAGTGGGTTCCGAACCGACTGTATCGCAATAACACCCATAAAAAATGTCATGAATCGAGAATCGAACCCAGCAGAGAATCGAACCCAGGCCCACTTCGTGTGAGTCACCTTCCGCCCCAGGTGGTGTAGGTCTGGCCGGCGGCTAATATCCCCGTACACTGCTGTTCATGAGTGCCTGGATTTCCTTGCGTCTTGCTGGATGTCTTCGAGCCCGTTAAGACATAGAACAAGACATCCAGGAAAATTAGAAAATCAGAAAAACCAGGCATTCACGAACAGCAGTGTACTGGCACCAGAATGTGGCTGTATCGCAATAACACCCATAAAAAATGTCATGAATCGAGAATCGAGCAGAGAATCGAACTCAGGCCCACTTCGTGTGAGTCACCTTCCGCCCCAGATGGTGTAGGTCTGGCCGGCGGCTAATATCCCCGTACACTGCTGTTCATGAGTGCCTGGATTTCCTTGCGTCTTGCTGGGTGTCTTCGACCCCGTTAAGACATAGAGCAAGACATCCAGAAAAATTAGAAAATCAGAAAAACCAGACATTCACGAACAGCAGTGTACTGGCACCAGAATGTGGCTGTATCGCAATAACACCCATAAAAAATGTCATGAATCGAGAATCGAGCAGAGAATCGAACCCAGGCCCACTTCGTGTGAGTCACCTTCCGCCCCAGGTGGTGTAGGTCTGGCCGGCAGTTAATATCCCCGTACACTGCTGTTCATGAGTGCCTGGATTTCCTTGCGTCTTGCTGGATGTCTTCCACCCCGTTAAGACATAGAGCAAGACATCCAGGAAAATTAGAAAATCAGAAAAACCAGGCATTCACGAACAGCAGTGTACTGGCACCAGAATGTGGCTGTATCGCAATAACACCCATAAAAAATGTCATGAATCGAGAATCGAGCAGAGAATCGAACTCAGGCCCACTTCGTGTGAGTCACCTTCCGCCCCAGATGGTGTAGGTCTGGCCGGCGGCTAATATCCCCGTACACTGCTGTTCATGAGTGCCTGGATTTCCTTGCGTCTTGCTGGATGTCTTCCACCCCGTTAAAACATAGAGCAAGACATCCAGGAAAATTAGAAAATCAGAAAAACCAGGCATCCATGAACAGCAGTGTACTGGCACCAGAATGTGGCAAGTCCGGGTGTCTGGCAAGTTTTGAGGGAGCGATGGGGATGTATGCTTTGCAACGACTCAACCTCGGTCATGTATCGATTGTATACAGGAAATTATGTTAGAAGACCGAGATTGGAGCCAAGCTCGAGAGTGGCCTTGTTCTCTCCCGGGGTCCTTGTGGGATAACACTAACAGGGTTCTGTGTGTGTTCCACTTCTTCCCGTTCTCTCAAGAGAGTCGGAGAGCTTGTGCAACATTCGACACTAATTGCACACCGATATCTTGCGGACGCTATCGAAAGAGTAAAGAAGTAGGGGCGGTCGGGGCAAAATCGGACAGTGGGGCAAAACGGGACAGCGGGGGTAAAACTCAATTTTCCCATAATTTTTGGATGTCCCATTTTGTCCTAACGATACATCCGGATTTTCAACGCCGTTTTGCCCCACCCACCTTCACCGCCACCATCCAAAAGTTATTGGAAAATTGCGTTTTGCCTCATTATCCCGTTTTGCCCCGCTATGCCATTTTGCCCCGCTCTCACCTACTTCACGTAAGATAGATGGACCCTTGTCGGTTGATTATCCGGTCGCGGAAACTTGCATGGCGTGTCGGATCGTCAACGGGTGTCAGAGAGACGGTTGGAGAAAAAAAAAAAAAAAAAACACTTACCTTGACAGAGAACTCACGGCACTGCGGTTTGTAGGCGTTCGTCCCACAAGCGAGGAACTTGTCGGGTCCCTGTCGGCCGAAGACCCTGACGTAATTCTGGCAGTCATCGTCGCTGCGTCCCTTGAGATAGCAGAGTTCCCGATGGGCCCCGGTGCTCGTCCACTGAACCTTCTGCGAAAACAAGCATGAAACAGGAGTTACAAACAACTCGCACCAACAGGCGAAAACATTTTTAAAAAATAGACGTAATGCTAAAAGCTGCAACCAATAAGAAGAGGGCCATGACCTGGAGAGGGACGGTCGAATCTGCAGGCGGGGAGGAATTAATGACAACGAAAAAAAAGTTCCGACACAGTTCGCATACGTTCGGTGGGATAATCTCTGTGGATTATTTTTCGCACGAATGCACTTCCGGGCCTCCCTTTGGCCCCGGTTGTAGATTCAGCTCGGGGGGGGGGGGGGGGGGGGGGGGGTGTACGCGCGCCCGCAGAGTTTCCTGGTGGGATCCGGTGATTTATCGAGGCCTTTCCCACCCGACAACCCTCTCGACGCTGATTCACCCTACAGCGGCAACGACGCTTAAAACAGAGAGGGGAAAGAGCTCGCCGGCTCCATTCCACACCTCCCGGCCCCCTCGGAAGCTTCTCCGAGCTGCCCGTTAAAGCGTTCCTCCCTTTTTGCCCTAATTAGAATACGAAGTCGCACCGGGGTAGAAGTGGGGCCCTGGCACCATGCGCGCCGTTTGCACTGGCTCTGCCAGTACCGGGCGGGGGTTACAAACCAGCACCGGCAGTGCCAGTCGAGGAACCGTAGTCGACGAGCTCCAGCCCGGAGGGCCCGGCCCCCGTCGCACGTTTCGCCACGCCTGGTGCACCCGGCTAAAAGTTTAAACCGCAAAATCGCACTGAATATTCATCGGGTTAGAGCGGCCGCGGGGGCCAGGGAAAGGGATGACTAAAGGGATAGCAGCGCGGGGCGGCCAACGGCCCGGGGTTTTCACAGTTTCGAGCTTCCGCCTGGTTGCGCCAGAATCCGCGGATAAATTCGTGTCCGCCGTCCCGCCTCTCGTACATCTGCCCTCATACGCATCTATTATACACGGAACATACCAAGGCGAAATGAGGCCGGAGTCACACCGTATGTCCAACTTGCCCTACCAAATGTTTTTCAACATTCCGATATTGTTTTAGTTTTTTTTTTTTTTTTTTAACTTTACGCCTCATTTATTCATCAGTGCTTCCAGGTTGTATTTTTTGTTCCGTCTTAATGCGACGGTAATGACTGCGGTGATTGATGTATCTAGCCCGACGACCTCGCGGTATTGAATTGGTGTGTCAAAAGTTTCGACGGAAACTTTGGGTGAACTCCGACGGGGTGTCCCGTTTAGGTTATTGGAGTTGGATTGGTTGACGATCAAGCGGTCCCGTTGCTTTATCCGGTTATTGGATTATCGGTGAAAGCGCAAACCGTCAATCATCCGGTCCCGAGGCTCGTATATTTTCTTGGGTAAAATACGATTTCATGAATATCTTGGGTATCGGGGAGTGCGAAGTGGCAGCGTCACTGGACAACGACGAGGAGACGGTAAAGAGATCGGGAAAGGGCGAAAAGAAAGTATGATGGTGTTATACCGGAACGACATGGGACACAGAGTCCTCGGTCACCGAGGAGAGAGGGATCGAAGGGGATTAAGGTCATGCCGGAAGAGGGTAAAAAGGTGAGTTGAAGGGGTGAAGTGGCTGCAGGCATCGCGACTTTACTGTTCCGGTAAGGAGTACCAGCGAGAAACAGTAGCATGCGGAGGCGCGAGAAAGTCGGAGCGCAAGGTAAATACGTTTCATAAATGGTACGAAACGTTTTAGGTGTTTTAGCCGGGAGCGGAGAGCACTTCGCCAAGTGACGTGCTAAGTGCGCCTCCTTGCCCTCCTGGCCCTCATTCCTCTTCTCTGGCGCACTTGTTACTCTCGTCTCTCCGTATTGCGATTCTTTCGTCGTTGTTAGCACGCTGGGGCTGTTCTCCGGTGAACCATTGTTGCGAGCCCTCATTCGGCTCGACGTTTTGGAGCTTCGATACCGAACTGGCGACCTCTTTGACATGCCGTACAACCCGAATAACAACGGCGGGCTCCTGAATGAGGGACTCGGAGTAGTCATAGGGGCCTGGGATCTCTCTTGGGGGAGACTTTCACCCGGGAGAATTCAGAAAGATCAGGACCTGGGACTGCCGCGAGGGAGTCTCTGACTTGGGATACACTGAGAAAAAAAATTGGTTGGATGAACTAAAAGACGCGGTGACATACGTTCAAAGCTGTTATTTGTTTGGTACAGATAAAGCATTGTTTTGTTAAGCGATTACTTGCTTCAATTTATTCAAAATTTGGTGATTGAAACAAACATATGTGTTGTGCCAACAAAATACACCTTTGAACGTATGTCACCGCGCATTTGCTTAATCCAACCATTTATTTTTCTCAGTGTAGACTTAGAATGGTGAGGCCCTAGCGAGGGTTGTTGGGGCAGATGAAATAATTAGAATCGGGCACTGGATGCTTGGGGAACTTGGAACAGTCTGTGCGTGGGATGGAGTCGTACGTTTATTCAACCCTCAACCGATCTCAAAACTGGCCAATCCAATTATACTGGCTCAAGTCGGAAAAGAGTGGGTCACGGGGAATCGCTGGCCACGGCAAGCGACCTTGCGCAAAGGTCTTAGGTAATCGCTTCAGAATCTAACTTATCTGGAGGCACTAAAAAGTTTTCTTTCGATCCTGATTGCCCATTGAGCTTTAAGGTGCTTCTTTTCCGATCTTGATTGCCCATTGAGAAGATTCGAAACTTCACGACACTGCCTGCTTCTGCAATTTTCCATAGCGGCCAACCGGTTACTGGGCGAAACAGTCCAACAACCCGGTTGCGCTAACGTTACGCCTCTTTGGCAATAAACAAATGAACTCTCGCGCGAGCGTACAGGAATTCCTTGGTGGCTTTTGGTACCGCGATAAATTGCCGTTGGCGTGATCCTATCGTCTATCTTGGGATCCTTTGGCTAATGTTCGAACGCATAAATCGTGGTTGCCTGTGCGCGAGCGTAAATATTGTATTACAGCGTATCCAATTTTGCAGGTGATAATAGGATATCCTAAAAGCTATACGTCAATTTACCCACGAACCGTTCGAAACGTCGCACGGTAATTGTGTTACGAGTGGCTCTCGCTCCTTTCTACGTGCACAGCCCCGAGGTGCAGGTTGCACATTTCCTGAGACTAAACAGGATTTTCCGTTGCAGAATTCTCAAGCAAAGGGCCGACTAATGGCTGGGACTAATTGTTTCACCGGGAGATCCAAGCCAGAGGCATATTATAGCGGGAGCCGGGAAAGCTTTGGAACTCCAGTTTAAGGTTGCTCCAGCTGTCGCATCACCGTGACGATGGTATACCCAAATTCGTCGACATGCAAATCGAAAGCGAGAGCCTGCCAGGACACGACGAGTGTATAGAAGAGCTGGGCAAATGCCATAAGTACTTGAAGTGCGTATTAAAGTATCAAGTACTCGAAGTAGTGAGGCGCTAGGTAGTTCTTGAGTACTGACGCATTGAGTACTGGCAGAACTAAATTCTTGAAGTTTTGAATAGTGGGCACTGACTCAGTACTCGATGCTTCAATACATATACAAGTACTTAGTGCATTTAGCCCAGCTCTGGAGCCCAGCTCTGGGGCGATAGTGAAGTAGAGTAGAAGATGCCGAAAGGACAGTGGAATTGCAGACCGTGAAGGCTGCGAGGACAAAGAAGAAGAGAAGTCGGGAAAGAACAAATGGGATGCTAGCCCAGCTCTGGAGCCCAGCTCTTTAGCCCAGCTCTGGAGCGATAGTGAAGTAGAGTAGAAGATGCCGAAAGGACAGTGGAATTGCAGACCGTGAAGGCTGCGAGGCCAAAGAAGAAGAGAAGTCGGGAGAGAACAAATGGGATGCTAACCCAGCTCTGGAGCCCAGCTCTTTAGCCCAGCTCTTTAGCCCAGCTCTGGAGCGATAGTGAAGTAGAGTAGAAGATGCCGAAAGGACAGTGGAATTGCAGACCGTGAAGGCTGCGAGGACAAAGAAGAAGAGAAGTCGGGAAAGAACAAATGGGATGCTAGCCCAGCTCTGGAGCCCAGCTTTTTAGCCCAGCTCTGCAGCGATAGTGAAGTACAGTAGAAGATGCCGAAAGGACAGTGGAATTGCAGACCGTGAAGGCTGCGAGGACAAAGAAGAAGAGAAGTCGGGAAAGAACAAATGGGATGCTAGCCCAGCTCTGGAGCCCAGCTCTTTAGCCCAGCTCTGGAGCGATAGTGAAGCAGAGTAGAAGATGCCGAAAGGACAGTGGAATTGCAGACCGTGAAGGCTGCGAGGCCAAAGAAGAAGAGAAGTCGGGAAAGAACAAATGGGATGCTAGCCCAGCTCTGGAGCCCAGCTCTTTAGCCCAGCTCTGCAGCGATAGAGAAGTAGAGTAGAAGATGCCGAAAGGACAGTGGAATTGCAGACCGTGAAGGCTGCGAGGACAAAGAAGAAGAGAAGTCGGGAAAGAACAAATGGGATGCTAGCCCAGCTCTGGAGCCCAGCTCTTTAGCCCAGCTCTGCAGCGATAGTGAAGTAGAGTAGAAGATGCCGAAAGGACAGTGGAATTGCAGACCGTGATGGCTGCGAGGCCAAAGAAGAAGAGAAGTCGGGAAAGAACAAATGGGATGCTAGCCCAGCTCTGGAGCCCAGCTCTGGAGCCCAGCTCTGGAGCCCAGCTCTTTAGCCCAGCTATGGAGCGATAGTGAAGTAGAGTAGAAGATGCCGAAAGGACAGTGGAATTGCAGACCGTGAAGGCTGCGAGGACAAAGAAGAAGAGAAGTCGGGAAAGAACAAATGGAATGCTAGCCCAGCTCTTTAGCCCAGCTCTGCCGTGAAGGCTGCGAGGACAAAGAAGAAGAGAAGTCGGGAAAGAACAAATGGGATGCTAGCCCAGCTCTGGAGCCCAGCTCTTTAGCCCAGCTCTGCAGCGATAGTGAAGTAGAGTAGAAGATGCCGAAAGGACAGTGGAATTACAGACCGTGAAGGCTGCGAGGACAAAGAAGAAGAGAAGTCGGGAAAGAACAAATGGGATGCTATCGTAACTGACCGGGCAACAATTGCTACTCGGTTGTTTTCGAATGAAACAGCAACCGTTGCTGCATGGTTGCCAAATGGCTGATTCTTGCGGTCACAACCGGGAAGCACAGGTTGTTTTCTCGCGGAACAACAAAAAGTAATCTAAAATTATAATTGACAAGAGAGTTGCTTCATTGGTTGCCCTTTCGGGAGACAACACAAAAGCAATCATAGAAATTAATTACAGCCTGACGTCGTTCTACGGGTAACTTTTACTTGGACAACCGGAGCGCAATCACGAAAACTGTGACGTGCCCCTGGCTTTTTTTTTTTGTTATTTTGATGTTGTGAGTGATTTTTTTTGGGGATTCTTAACGGTGACTTTTTGTGGAAAAGCAACCGGTTGTTAATCGGCTGCTCCCGACCGTTGCCGAGATATGCGCAAATCTGTGCCATGCACATCGAAAGCAGAAGGTTGACACGCTGAGGACAAGCGTAAGAGGAAGTAAAACGGAAGAAGATGGCGAAAGATTGTGAAATGGCAGAAGTTGCCGGTGCGGGAAAGGAGAAGAAGTTCACGGCGCGGAAGGGGGGGGGGGGGGGGGGGGGGCACGAGGCACACGAACAACGAAACCGGTGGGGTTTGGGTTATGCTCCGCGGTAGTGCGAGTGCGGTAAATAGATTAAATTTGCTGTCTATTCCTTTGTCAGGAATCGACGGCGGGAAATAGACGGTGAGGATCGGGCGCGGGGAGAGTCCCGAGATCACTGCCCCCCTGTGTCTCGTTTCTGTCAACGATGTCCGTGTACTTCTGCGCCGTTGGGGAACCGCGTGGTGAAGCTCAATGGTTCGGTGACTCTTCCACAGCAGGATTGGCACCGGACATTGTCATAAGCCGGTCAGCATCACCGCTGCGTAGCCGGCATGTGCGATCGTACAGTTGCGTACGGCATAAGTTACATTAGTCGAAAGGATTCTCATTGTCTTCGGGTATGTACGCTGTCTGCTAGGATTCCGAGTTCTCACCACGCTCGACGAACTGTGGATTGGACGGAAGGTGAAATGGCGTTGTGGGTCTGTCGAGCCCAAGCTAAGCAGACTGCGACCAATTTTCTTTCACAGTTGCCAACGACTTCCTGCCAAAAGAAAATTCTCACGCGCAGCAGATGCAAATTCAGCTTCGTGTGAAATAGGGTATCGGACCGCAATGGCCCGGCAGCCGCGACAAAAATTAATTACAGTTGTAATTACCGACCACGGTATCTCATGTGCTCCTGGCACACGCGGAACATCGGTGAGACAGGAGTGGGGGTACCGAACCGCCGAGAGTTGTTTAGTTCATGCACGAGGAATCCCACTGTACCGCTAAAATAATCAATGGTATGTGTCTGCGTCCGTCAGTTCTCCATGCACGAACGCGCCCCCTGCGAAACGGTAATATGCATTACCAAGTCCAATAATGGAGAAGGTGATTAGATTCAATTTGCGCAGTGGGCTCCCCCTTTGCTATCCATCCTCCGCTTTCCTCGGTCACGCTCCCTCCTGCCTTCGCGACTCTTGTTCTCGCTCTCTTTTTCTCTTTCCGCATTGCCTTGTATTCCTTTTCACTCGCTGACGCTCGCACTCCGATTTTGCTTCCCTACCAGATCCCCCACAGCCCTCCTGCCGTATACTGTTACCGCTGCTTGTGCTGCTCCGGAAATGGATGGACGGCGCGTGACTGCACTGTAAGCCGTTGACGGACGCGCGCTCTCGCGCACGTTCGTTTGTCTCGCAGCGCGACGGTGAAATGCTGCGGCCTGTCGCGAAAAGGTCTCACCCTCGCTTATACTGTAATGAAATGACCGCCGGCTCCAACCCCTCTCACTTTCGCTCTCTACCCACACCGTCCATTTCCGAGCTCCGGCTCAACTCACTTGCTCTCCTTTTACGACTCGCTCCAGTGCAGGCACCATAAGTAGGACGCCACGCCACCTCTCCGACAATAGTCACGCAGATTTTGTTACAACGCGCGGGAAACACGACGTTGATATCCCTGCGCGAGCTTTCTGATCCTGGCTTGGTTGCCTTCCGTGCACAGCTACTCTTCCATCAAGGTATCAGCCATACTTCTCGCTGTTACCTTTTTTACTTTTTATTAATGTTCCGTTCCACGTATACCCCTTAGGGGTTTTTACCTTAGCTCCCCCCCCCTAGCCTAACCGTGTACCTATTCTAACACTTTCCTACCCGCACTTCGCTAACCTACTCTAATTCCGTGCGTCCGCAGCCGACTTACTTCCCCGTAACTGTACCGCATTCGCCGAGGACACAGGGAAACGGCGGAAAACCCATGTCGGTACAGCTGGCGATATTCTACCGATCCTCAGGTATTTCTGCACTTGAGTAAAGTCCAGAAACACCAAAGTTTCAGAAGAAAGCGCCTCCCGCTCACCGGTCGATGCGCCAGCTAGCGCACGGCCGAGCGGTCACCCATCCAAGCACTGACCGCGAACGATTGTGCTTGACTTGGGAGACCACCGGAGCCGCGCGCCAACCGCGCATCCACCGGTTTCGCTGTTACCTTTTATCAAATGAGGATTTAAAGAATTTCCGAATCATCGTAAAATTTACACAATTGTAACTTTTCATATATCCGTTATCTTGGACTCCTTGTGGAATTGTGGAGTGGAAACAGCCATAAGTCTGCATCCGATAACTCTCAGGCAAATTCGCAGGTGTTCTAGACAGTGTGCCTTTCCGGGTTCTGATTGTGCTAAGTCTTCCATGGACCCATTTCTAGGATCCAACTTTTCAAGTCCCCTAAAGATTCACTTCCACGTGTTAACTGTTCTGTCGCTTTTGAATAACGGCGCAGTTGAAACATGTAATGATCGAGCGGAGAGTTTGGGAATCTGTAGATATTAGTATTGCAGATGGACGGGCGAAGTATCGAAGAGAGCAAACATATGGTGATCACCGGGATTCGAACCCGGATTAATCGGTTACTGAGTAAGAGCGCTAACCACTGCGCTAATGTCACCTATATGCTTCTCTCATTCGAATCGTCCTTTTATATGCAATGCAGGGCCGTTACAAACAAGTCCGCGAAGAACAACGACGAACCCTAGGCAGCAGTCATGAGATAATCCCATCGACATCAAATTTACGCTGCCGACTAAGCTGGCGTCAAACTTCATACCGATGATCCAACGTCAGATGGTCATTATACAGGCCACGCTTGTGCAACATCCGCTTTAGGGCATCGGCACTGCTGCTCTGCGATAGTTCCGAAATCGGTGATTTGTTTATACAGAAACTTACACGATGGTTCGACGATAGTTTGGGACAACAGTTTACGCACGCAAATGTAAGTTGTTGCCAAGCTTCCTTAACCAGGAAGTACTCTCTTCTCATTTGAACCCACACACATCCCCATTATTTTCTTTTCCGCGGAAGAACGCGCACAGAAGTTGAGTCATAGAAGAGAGTGAGAAAGGTCAGTGTCGTATCGAAGAAATGAAAAGGAACATCCTGAAGGGATCGGCCGATGTAAGTCGGTCGGACAGCGTTGCTTAGAAGGGGGCTTTTTGGGTTTTAACAAAAAGCTGAAAAAATTTATGAAAGGAAGCATGCAGTTGCGTCGTGCTGAGGGGACGTGTTGGGGTAGGCCAGGGAACCGGTGTTGGGAAAGCCCCACATTTAAAGGGACGCACGTTTGGAGGGGGAGAACACGTAGCTGGTTGATCGTTGTGACGGTGGGGTGGCCGATGTTAAGACGATTTCCTATCGAAATAAACACGGAACGAATGGCAGATAAGCCGCTTCAACAGCACCAACTACTCCCTTACCGATGTTTTTCCAACCTTTGGTTAACAGTTGTACGTTTACGTTCACCCTGCAAAGGTATCGAACCATCAAATCATCAAAGGGGCTCAAGCATCCCCTCATTCGGACACTTTGAACCTGCGCTACGGTGGAAACCGCCGACAGCATGAAATCACCGAAACTAATTGCGGCGCTTTGTAAAGCGCCGCCGGAAGTGACACGGACTTATTGCTGTTGTAACGTGCAGGAAAAGAATTGCCAACATTTTTGGCGCAAAGTGCGACTGGGCTCGATTGCGAGACACGCAATGAATGGGTCTTTCCCCTGAAGCCGACGACAGGGCCGGGTCTTCGCTGCCATCCCCGGCTTCTCCTCCGATTACTCGCAGATGCAACGCGGGGAATTACATGATACGTAACCTAATGACAGTCCGACCACGTATACACGATACTGCGACCAAAAGAGAATGAACAATACCCAGACGCATCTCGACGGTTCTTCCATTTTTGTTTGTCCAGGCTGGAGCGCACGGAGGTAAAGAGGAAACGGGAGAATGCTGGCTTGGCGATGTAAGGGGGGGGGGGGAGGGGGGGGGGGGGCTCACAGAAAATACGAGAGTTCTTCGGTAGAGGCGGCAGTGTGGTTATGAAGGTACGGATATGTATGCCGCACCGTGCGCGGGGTAGAGGACTGTGGTCCTTGCTGGCTTGCTGCTCCGTAGGAAAAGGGGGCTCGCATGAAACTGGTAACGGCGAGTTGGTAAAGAGCGCAGTACGCGGACTCGGCCCCGCAGGTGAAGGGAGAGATGAGAGAAAGAACGGAAAAGGATCAAAACAAAGAGAGAAAAAAAAAAAAGGAACGTATTCAGAGGACAAATCCATTTGGAGCTGGGCCAGCCCCGCGTTTATTGTCTGCAACATTGCCGTTCCCGTCCTCCGGACCCTCCGGTACCGGCGCCAGCGTCATCACTGGGTACACCTCGTTTTGTTCTCCTCTTTTCGCCTGCATCCAAGATGGCCGACGGATCTACCGTCTGTCCCGGCTCGCGGACAAATTAGAGAAGGAACTTTGACGATTTATGCTCGGGTTTCAATAGCACATTTGTTTTTGCCTCGTCGGTCTTTGGAAGTCATGCGAAACCGGCAAAAATTGTGCCAAATCATTAATTGTTCCGGATCTTTTATAATCTCCCCGCGTGGCGTACGGACCGGCAACGGGCGGCTCGGCCGATCTACCCCACGATCGTTCGATACACATTTTGTACATCAACCGCGACAAATATGGAACGATATCTATTAACTCTTGGAGATTTAAACTCCAACTCGGTGCACGAAAGAAAAACAAATCTGCAATGTCTGTCCTGCGTTACCCACACATGGTAACAACGCGCGACCATATTCCACGAGAGATCGGATGGCCGATAAAAGATTATTAGATTACGACTCCTTACGACTCGATTGCGTGCCTCGCTACCAACAAACTTATGGATCTCGTATACCGCCACTATAAAGCAATATTGCGAATCGGGGAGGGGAGGGGGGGGGGGGGTGTTAAACGTGATAGAAATGCCCGACCAAGCGCGGCGACTCGAGGTTGCAAGTCGCTGTGCCCCGCAAAAGTCTGTGGATACTCGAGGCCTGAAAAGTCGGCGCTCCACTCGGTTGATCGGTGTGTATCAAGTAAACGCGGAGCAAGAGAGCGAGGGGAGTGCTATGGACCTGTGTGTCGGCTCAACGGGCCCGGCGCGTTGCTGTTGGCAAGTTTTTACGGTGATCGTATAAGTGAATGACCGGTCATAGCCGCCTCTCACCGTCGCTGCGTGCCCAGCCGGGGGGAGCCCGAGAACTCTCAGCGCTACTAATACTGCTCTGTCGGTAGCGTAGTTACATCGACTACTACCAGAATCAGTCCGAGTCTCGGCTGCGTTGCATCAGAAGCCAATGGATGGAGAAAGAGCGGGGCAAAATGGACCCGTGTGTTCTCCATTCGAGCCTCAAGTTTCAGCTTTGCCCCCCCCCCACGAAGTCTGGATGAATGCGATAGTTTTGAATTTTCGCCATAAAGTGATTTTTCCAATCAGGTCCCAATTTACCGATCCACATAGCCGATTGAAATCAGAAGAACGTGCGTCCAGCTGGTAACAAAAACTGAGATCAACTTTTTTTTACGGGTTCTGGCATTGGCGACCGAAATAGTCTCATCCGAAGCGATTATAATGCCGACTTCCGGTGAGACCTTTCTTCAGACCATAAATACCATAGTATTGGTATTGGTAAGTTTATTATGCCCTAGATGTACCATAGGTAAAAATAGGAAAATACAGGGAGTATATAATTCTTAAAAAAATAATCAAATAATAACATCATTAGAACATATGGGTGGGAAATAGAAAATAATAATATTGTGATAGTAAGAATTACTAGTAATCTTTTGGTTAATCTTAAGATTAGTCATATTCTTAATCTTATGCTAATCTTATGGATAAATTTAGGGTAGATATGAATTGAAGTTTAAGAGGGATGTATTAGAAGAAGGGTGATAAAAGAAATATCATTATGTGCCCTTAACGACGCCTATAGTGTCCGTGAAAAAATGTTAATGTTTTTGTTACCGACCAAGTAACTTTCACATCGCCTCAAGAAGATCCAACGATCCTTTCCAGCCTACTCGAGCTGGGTCGGTAACGAAAATGGTAATCGTTCGTTTCTCAATGATGCCGATTCTCTTTTGTCAAGAGTAAATAAGCCTCCAACTGTAGATGACCCCACAAAACTCAATTCACTCTTTCATCAGGCGATACTCGGGTTTATCGACGAAACTTCGATCGACGTTGACCCCGCCAAGGCCGCAGTAAATTTTATACGGAAGTTTATGCAAATTTTATTTCCACACAACGAGGGGATACACAGATGAGAAAATATCGACGAGACTCATCAAACCGTATGAATTTTAATAACGCATAATCGAACTCTTTAAAGACCCGATGAAAGGCTTCATGCATCACGTTTACGGATATCGGACGAGCAAAAAGTTGGCCGGATCCGTTACCGACCTATTTGTATGACGATCGGTTATCGATAAACCCCTACATAGAGGCGGGCGGGGTAAAATGGAACACCGGAGGCAAAACGGACCGTTATCAATTTTTCGCCTGACATAATTTTAACGAACGAACTCCCAACACAAATGGAGGACACGAGTCCGTTTTGACCCAGTTGTCCGTCCTGCCCCGCTTGCCCCAACATATTTATACGCAACGAATACAACACAAGAATATAATCGAGTAAACTTCGATGCCTCTGCTATCACGGAAAAACTCCCACAGAGCCCTCCGGATAAAAGCGGGTCGGGGATATTTACAGGTTTCGCCGGGGCGTGTCGGTTTTAATCTTATCCGGAAAAACTCTCTCCCGACCGATCGCGGAACCGCGGAATTCTACGGTGGAGCAGGAAAATGATGAAGAAAAAGAGAACCCGGAGGAAAGTAAAAGGCAGTGTAACAGGATAAAGTGGATGGAAGAAGAGAACAGAAAAAAAACGAGTGAGGTTAAAAAACGGACCCGCCATCGATCCCCGATTCGCACGCGCCTGGGAGTCGCTCATTGAGTGCTCCAAGCCCGGGTGAACCAACCCCAACCAGGGGGGGGGGGGGGGGGGGGGGGTTATAGTGCCTACCCTCAGTGGGCCGGAAAGCCGACGTCGAAACTTCGTTGCGGAGCCAGACTTAATTAGTCCCGCGGCAAAAGTTTCCTTCGGCGGGCCACACCAGGGGCGGCAACCGTGGGGGGGGGGGGGGGGGGGGGGTCGAAGGGATTACGCCGTCAACAAGCTTGTCGTGGCCGAGCGTGTTCCCTTCCGCGGCGGAAATCCGATAAAGGCGCGGTCTTACGAACCAACGAGTGAGAACGAACGAGCCGAAAGGCAACCCTCTTGGGCGCTCTGGGCTTTCACCTGACTCGGTGTACTTTCCACCCCCTGGACAACCGCGGGAAAATTTTCCCGCCGGTCGACCTAGCGCCGTTTCGCATCAACCGAGTCGGTCTCGCTTCCTTCGTTCTCGCCCACGGAACGAAATCCATTACGACTCGTCCTCGTGCTTTGATCACTTCAACGAGTCAAACGGAGAAACGAAGCACTTGAGTGTGCATTTGTTGTGACGGCGGCGAAGGAACCTAGCGAAAGGACGCGGCAAGAGGATTGTCGGATTGACGAAGACGCGGCGCTGCAACTTTTAATTCAAGTGGACAGTCTGCTTGGGCGAGTTTTTGAGATTGCGAAGAAAATGCGACAGAGATGTCGTGTGCTGGATCGATTCTTCGCGAAATCGATTTTTCCTCCAGTAAAAATCGACATTTTGAATCGATATATCCTGACGGAGTAATAGCGTGGATCAATCTTTCAATTGAAAGATCGATCCACTAAATAACATTTTTCTTCGAGATTTTAAATAAACGGCGTTTTAGGTCGACTGCCGAATGACAAGTAGCTTTAGAAAAAAAAAAGTCGGAAAAGTAACACTCTTATTGCGAAGGCATTTTTGTTATTTAGCTGTCGATATGAGCTTCGTATACAAGTATACACTTTAAAAAAAATCAATTTCTTTTGTTTTGCGTTTGGTTGAATGCATTGAGGTTCAGAACGCGTACCAAAGAACTAACTACAAAGTGATGACTACATTTTGTTACTGCACTTTTTGTTATGCTTCATGCTTGCAATTTCTTTTTTTTCTTGTTATTTACTTATTTTTTGCCTGCAATGTTATTTCATTCTCTTTTACTTTATTTCCTTGTGTTATTTTTGGTTTATATTCTTTTCGTATTACTTTTTACATTATTTTCATATTTTATTTCGTGTTATTTTTTTTTGGATTACGATACTTTCCCGGAATTCATACGAAGTATCGGATGAGAAGGTAAAACAAAAAAAATAACCGTTTCGACTCCTACGCCAAATACGACGAAAATTGGTGTAGAGGTTTAAATCCAATGAATTCGTGGATTTTGCTAAATTTGCAATTGCTTTTTGATTTACCAAATTTTTCTTTGGTGAAATAAATTCTTGAAAAATTCAATTTAAAAATTGACACGATGACATTTTTTTTCTCGGCAATCTTATGCAATTTTATTCATGTACTGCCGGAAATTGCATTTGTGAAGTTTAATCTATTTCAACGCATTTCTTGAATGTTCCCCTGGAAGGGCTTACATTCATTAAATATGCTCAAAGAGCATCAGCCCGAAAGAAAAAAAAAATAGGCTGGAGCGTTGGCGGTCCATTTTCTCGCGAGGTAAAACTTTTATATGAAATGTTTAATGCAGAGGCCGAAGAGATTGAGTCCCGTCAATATGTTCAAAGAGAATGTGGAGTTGGAAAATACACGGAAGGATTGCCTTCAGTTGCCGCGGAAAGTGCGTGCTTGGTAAAATGGTAAAAAATCGATTTGACGTCAAAATAGTATACAAAAATAATCCTCGTCAAAATAAAATCACGCGAAAAAATCGCGTGATGTTATTTCGTTATATACACAGCGACAAAATAATTTCGAATTGTTAGTTAATTTTTTATGGATGAATTGAATTTTTTATGGTTCAGGAATTCGACTAAGGATAAATTATTTTATATATTTAATAAATATATTTAAAATGTTATATTTAGTCGAAATATTATTTACATTCGATGATTATTTATGACGTATTGTACACTTATTTTGACGTGTTACATTAACGTGTGTTATTTAGACATGTATTAATTTAAAGACTCTATTACTTGGACATGGTACTACCAAGAAATCTTAATTTCCAACAGAAATTGTGAAATTGTTTCCTGGCAAAGTACTTTCCCCTTACTCGTCTATTACCTTCAATTTCCGTGTCGATGACGAGCAGGCACAAAAACCCTAAAGCGGCCTCGTCGGGCTCTCGCTGAGATACTTCGAAAACTAGGTTACTAACTTAAAGTTTTGCTGCGAGATTGAAACTCTATGTGAATAAGACGAGGGGACTAGAAGGGCCGCTACGAATAACAAGAACAACAATAATGGACAAAGCATGGACAAAAGAATGCGAGAGCATAGCAAATAAAGAGGAAAGTATGTAGAAAGCCGAAATAGACGGTAAAACTGAGCACGGGTTTTTCTCAGCCAGTCGGGAGGACGAGCTGTCTCTCCGTCATTCTCTCGCGCATTAGGAGAGGACTTTCAGTCGGTGCACTCCAAAAACTTTTCATTCCATCGGACGTTGTACGAGTTCACGTATTTAACTTAATTTTTATGAAAATGAAACCATACATTTTCCTTTGGATTGGCAAAAGTCGAGAAATTTCATCACTACTATTATTATTTAAAAAAAATTAATTTCTATGCGATGTCGGGTGCTCCAATTGATGAACGGTGAGACGATAATTGGTATTCATGTGGTGTTGCATATATCGCTTACCTGATCGACGATCTCCGAGAGGTCGTGCAGACTGATATTGTAAATGCCGTTTCTGCAACAGAGAGAAAACGAAAACATGTTACCGATTCGGTTGGATGCCTTGATTAATTTTTGTGCGTGAAAGTTGCTCAGTCGGTAACGAAACTGTAACGAGTCCCGTTCAGAGATCAAGGACTTTCTACACATTTTTCCTATACTAAAAGAAAATTCAAAGTAAAATAAAAAATCTGAAAAAATTAATACGTATTCAGAAAAGTGAACGAATCATTTTCACAAAAAAAAAAGTTAGGTTTCCGGGAGATTTGTTGAACAGCTTTACTTTTCACCAATCTGTTAATAACATTTTGGAATCATTATTATGAAAAATTAATCTTTTCAGCACCTTTAATATGCTTGATTTTTATTCCATCCAGAAGTGTTTGCAATTCCTTCTTATTTCTCTGAAACTTTTGGGAAGTGAAACACTATTCGCAAGGACTACCTTAACGCTTCGTACGGATATCCTGAATGAGAAACACATAAAGACACAAAGTGCCTGCGATTCGTTTGTACGCGAAATGCTTTCGAATGTTAAGGTTCTATGAAATAGTGTAAGATTCACGTGCGAAAAACGATCGAAAAGTGCCGCGCAAAATTCAGACTCGAACTCGAGGTGCGTAGTTATGACCCAAAATATGTCCCGAGTGGAAGGGATGGAGAGGATACCTCATGGCGAGGAAACAATACAAGTCCTCTTTCTCCCTGGGATCGCCGAACCTGCTACATCGCGGTCGTGACGTGCGTGTGACAATTGGAGCGCCTTGGACATTATTCGGAAGGCGCGCAGAATCTCTCAAGTGCTCTCGGTATTGGCCAGCCGAGAGACGAAAAGACAGAAATATTTCGAAGATAACCTACCCCAGGGAGAAAGTAGCCATCCCGTCGTGATTGGGACTTGCACACGAAAAATGTATAAGAATATAACCCCCGTTTTCTTTTGTCGTATAATTCTTGCCCGATCAGCAAGCGAAAATTGACGACGGGAATAAAAAATAAAAAAATGTAATACGAGCGTTCTGAGAATTTAAAAAGAATGAAATGTATGTGTGTGAGAGGAAGAACTGTTTTCGAGTTTAATACTACGGTACGGAAATTTAATTTGTTATAATTTGTATTTGAAATTGTGGTGATCTCTGTTTCGAAGGCCCGAGCTGGCAAAATAATCAATTTGTTACAATTTCATTTTTAATTGCTACTGCATTATTTGCGACAATAAATATCGAGATTTCGCTTCCGGAATAAAAAGGATTCAATTTTTTTTAAATTTTAATTCACCGGAAAATTGTGAATCTTACAATAGCTCGGTTGGTAATAAAAACTATAATAATTATTTTTCTCCCATGCCAAATATTTGGCCTCGAATTAAATCCGAAATTGTTGAAGAAAATTCATCACAATTTTCCTTACCGACCGCGTCCGCTCTGGGAGAAATTTAAATACCAGTATTTTCGATCTATTTTCGAGTAGACGTCGATTGTTGAGATAAGTTCAAAAGTTATTAAACCACCTCGTCCTCCGATCGTACGTATATAAGAGAAACGAGAGTGGAAAATCTATTTTTGCAGTGTCATAGCTATCGCGCCACGTAGCTCCATCGATCTTCTTCAATTAGCGCTGGGCCGAACGTAATTAGGGAGAGTCGGCGGGTTAGTGTACGTGCCGTGAAAATTGTGTGCATCCATTATCGAATGTTTGCGACTGCTCTATATGCCCGAAATGCACTCTTGCGGCTCCTCTCTACCCTTGCGGCTCCCAGACATAAAATTGATTAAGCTCTCGTGGTACGAACCCTCCCCCCCACCCCCCCTTCTCACCCAGAACGTCGTTCCGTGGCTTACGGATTCCTCGTTTCGATACCTACCATTCTCCTCGCATAACATCTGCATAGCAAAAATCTTTTATTCATATATAACAACTTATTCCTCTCTGCGTCGTACTTTGCGTGTAATCAAGTTTTAGTGATCAGCATATAGAGGGCGCTTCCGCGATGAATGAATTGAATGATTATATGTTTGTTTGAATATTCATGGAAATGCATACGATTCGACGAATTCAAAGAGATATTTTTTAGGTTAAATTTATCGGACCATCGTAGTGACTTTTTATTTCGTAAAAATTTTTATAGCAATTTGTCCCATTTCATTCGAGCACAATTCAAGGACCATTAGTCATCGCGAATATATCCCAATGTCCAATGTCGGATTTTCCGTAGGAACTGGTAAAACGTTTTTTTTATTATTTATGTTAGCTTTTCTTGTTCGAACTGTCAACATCTCGGGATTTCAGAACTGGGCAAAATACTCGAAAAATACTCAAAACACAAAATACACTATACTATATGTACTTAAAATAAATTTGTAAATACTTCGTTTAAGTACTTTTTAAAATAACATCGTAGAAATCAATACGGATGGGACGGAAGGACAGGATGGATGGGATGGATGTATGGATCCACCCGGTCCATCCATCCATTACCTAACATTACAAGTACCTAACCGTGGAGCCCTAATATGGAGAAGACGCTAAAGTATTTGGTACTTTGTACTTAACCCTTTGCGTCACGGTTCGCTCCACCTTCTTTCGCTCTATTTTCAATTTTTTTGAACTAATTTCTTGACATGAAATACCGAGGGTTTGTTTTATAGTATCGAAATGTATAGCTCAAAGGGTTAAAGGGCCTGAAATGTACTTAAAATACCACAAAGGAATTTGAGTATCTAAAATACCTAAAATACATCAGGTATTTAAAATACTGCTCAGCTCTGCGAGATTTGACTTGAGGCGATGCGATGCCACCTCCATCGGTAAAGAAAATTATATATATATATTTTATTTTTCAGGGTTCTTCGAGATTTTGGAGTGAACGGAAATTATCAGTGTGTTCGTCTGGCAATGTGGTCCTAGTCGGAACAGCTTACGGACTTTGAATAACATTGAGTTTTCGTTAACAAGTCTAGCTCGCCTCAAACAAAATCTGTCCATAATAACTCGATGATGGAATGCTTAAAAAAATGTTGACACAATTCTCAAGTAACAATTAAAGTATTGGCAACGATATTCCGTTTTGGTTGCATTGAAAAATTATTATTTTCAACAGATTATTCTAAAAATAAAAAACGAGAGGCTGGATACGAATGGCTTTGGTGACCGTCGAGGCTTAAACAAAAACTAGCTATGTTCATTCTTATAGATATTTCAAAAATTCTAAAAATCTGCAAATTCATTTCGTTATTTAAAAAAAAAAGCTAATAGCACGTGATCATTTTTTGCGGGTTTCAATTTTTTTTGCCAATTTTATTCGCACGTTATTTTTTTTATGACAATAAAAAAATATAATAAAATAAAATAAAAAAGCGGCTGGACAATCGAGGTGAGGGAAGGGGGAAAAAGGAAAGCCGGCGGCCCGTGGGTTATAAAAATTTGCATGCCGAAATGACGTGGACGAGGAGAGGACGAGTGTCCAATTTTTTGTTCACTCTTCTTTTTTCACTCGGTTTGAGTGGTTTAGGGGACTCGCTAGCGAGACACGAGGGAGACTTCGAGAATGCGGAGGGAGCGTGCGGGAAACTCGGAAAGGATAGCTCGAGGGCGCGTCAGCCGCCCAGCCATCGCAATATCTCGAGGAGTTTCTCGAGAAGTCTGCAAGCCTGGAAGGTACTTACCACGGCAATGTGTGGCCGCCGAGCCGGACTGGCAACTTCTCGCGTGTCCGGGCAAGTGTACACAGTTCCGGAGATAATACCAACGAGATATCACGGTCCGAAGCGAGCGGCCGCGGACAACCGAGTAAACAATAATAATTAAGGTAGCTCCCTCCTTAACTCTGCGGATTCTTGACGTCGCAAGCGGGAAAGTTTAATTTTGTACGAAAGGTCGAAATAATGAAGATAATTGTTTGACTAATTTGTCGCTCGGTAATATTTAATATTTAATATTTAATATTTAATATTTAATATTTAATATTTAATATTTAATATTTAATATTTAATATTTAATATTTAATATTTAATATTTAATATTTAATATTTAATATTTAATATTTAATATTTAATATTTAATATTTAATATTTAATATTTAATATTTAATATTTAATATTTAATATTTAATATTTAATATTTAATATTTAATATTTAATATTTAATATTTAATATTTAATATTTAATATTTAATATTTAATATTTAATATTTAATATTTAATATTTAATATTTAATATTTAATATTTAATATTTAATATTTAATATTTAATATTTAATATTTAATATTTAATATTTAATATTTAATATTTAATATTTAATATTTAATATTTAATATTTAATCCGCGTCGGAAAAAATTGATTCGTCTGAAAATGTTGTCTCTCCTCGAAAAAAGTCTCGTCGATAGATTTTCTTAACTATTGCTTAATTGTAGTAAGAAAAAAATTAAATATAATTACCTCGCCCCGATGAGAACGAAAGTGGCGGTGCGTTCGAGAAGTTTGAAGTGCTCGACGTGGCTCTCGTTGCCGAGAAATCGTTGCCCGATAAGCTCGCCTGTAACAAAAAAATATGAAGAGAAAGAATTGAGTGAGAGCGTTCGAACGTGTTTCGAATGATTAGTTACGAATCGACGGTGTATCGACAGGTAGCACGGCGGGGTGGAATATCGTTACGGTTATGATAAATAGACGTGGCGGTATGCACGAGCGGTTCTCTGTGAAAAATTTAACAGCGGGAGCGCCATCGAGAAACGGCAGGAGCAGGTATTCAATTGTGCATTCAATGTAGAAGGGATCGCGCTGCATCGAAGGAGCGGAGGTGGGCGACCCGAAGGAATGCGAGCACGGATACGCGTGGAAGGCGCAAGTGCATAGAGTCGGAAAGAACAACCCACAAGTGCATGCACCGCGCGTCATTGAGACCTCGCGTGCTATACAATTTAAATAATAGCTGACAATAAAGTATGGGGATAAACCATGTGTACCTGTTATTTGAAAATATTAGCTTTCAAAGAAATGTCTATTCGCAGTGAAAACTGCAAATGGTAACGGTAACATTACAATGACATTACAGAGAGCACGAGAAAAAGTAATCGAGGAAATAGTAGTAACTGTCATTAACGATCGGACAACACGAAAATCCAACGAATTGTGATAACGGTCGGTAATGATCAAAGAGAGTAAAATCCATTAAATACTAGTGACGGACAATAACGACCGGGCATCATACTATCTATCAGTAAAGATCAGGCAGTATATAAACTCGGAAACAGCAGTGACTGACGGTCTCAGTCTCGAAGTAGTGAACATCATTGACGATCAAACAACTTCTTGCTTGGCGGCTCGAAACACATAAATCTTGCGTATTTACGTAAAACTAAGTGTTTTCGATCTTATAATACGAGGTGGAGCGCCTGCAGCGAAAGCAAAACTCAAATGTTCGATTTCGATATAAACCGACTTTGTATTCGATGGGGGCTTGTCTGGTTGCTCGAAATGTTCGAATCTTGCGAATTTACGTAAAACCTAGGGGTTTTGATCTTATCATACGAGCTGGAGCGCCTACAGCGAAAGCAAAACTAAAATGTTCGATTTCGAAATAAAGCGAGTTTGCATCCGATTGGAGCTACAAGGGATAACAGCAGGATGTTTAAACGATGGTAATAACGATACAAAAAGCAGCCATTGACAAAAAGGTGCCATTGAAGCTAGTGTGGGTACGACGAATGTGCGCAAACGGAGTTTCCACTGTACACCTACTGCAAACACAATAAGAAGAAGGAAGCCACGAACGGCCGTGGAGTCCGACGATAAATGTCTCTCGGTCGTTAAATATTCATTCGGTTCGCTGTCTCTTCCCGACTCTCCTCGCGGAGTAAATCCCGTTGCGCACTATTTTCACGGAAGAATTTCCTGTATTCGCCTCTCGTGCCTCGGTCTTATCCGCACGAAACTCGGGAATTGCCCTTTCCTCCAACATCCGATTGATACATTTATTACTTAGGAGGAGGAACGGCTACGTGGTGAATTTCAATTTCGACACTATTTGCTCCGCCGATTTATCATAAGGGTGCGTAACTGTGAACAGACGTAATGCCTGTACGTCGGTGCACAGTCGCGCACTTTCAAAATATGCGCGATGGGAACATTTTTCGACTAGCGATAAACGAAAAAGTCGCGAATACGGATGATTGTTTTTTACCATGGTTTTTCAATGTCAAGTCGGTCCGTCCTACTCATCTATTTTACCCTATCTGTACCACAAAATCCCATGAATGTCCTCACGCGCAATCATAACAAATCAAGGCATACTCTCATAGGTATGGAACAACAGTTCGGGCAGATAGTTCGGAATATTGAAATTTCATGGCGCACGAGTTTCATTGTCAAAGTACCTTGCTCTTACGAAATTATTGACCATTGTTACATTTCGCAAACGGTTGCTTTTCTAGCGAGCCGGAAATATAATATAATATGATATAATATAATATAATATAATATAATATAATATAATATAATATAATATAATATAATATAATATAATATAATATAATATAATATAATATAATATAATATAATATAATATAATATAATATAATATAATATAATATAATATAATATAATATAAAAAGATTGCGGGAGCGTGTCAATAATAGGGACATGAAGTTGGCTACTAATAAAACCGTGAAGTAAAGGGACTTAGAATAGTAACGCCTTAAGTCTACAAAGGGGTGCGAGCGCGCGAGCCACCAGCTCCACTAGTAATATATAATATAATATTTATTGTTTCTCCATAAAAGCAACTGTTTGAGAGAAGTGACAGCTGTCAATGATTCCATTGGAGCAACGTCGCTAACTTTCATACCATGAGAATCGAGAATTTGTGTAATGAATAAAAAGCAAAGGGGGGAGACAGGCTTAGAGACAAAGCCAAGCGGTGCCGAGAGCAAAGCTCCGTAGGAAAAGTGCCCGCTGGCTCGAACGCGCGAGGAATAAATTAAAAACGTTGAACAAACTCGATGCGAGTGGTGGCGCGATGATGGTTGTGAAGATGAAACGGAGGGAACGACGAAGTAGAGCGGAGCGGGCGGGGAAAAGAAGCGCGGGTCGAAAGGGTGGTGCTCGATTCAATGGGGGGGATTGGGGGAGTGGCAAGTAAAGTATGAAATTAAAAAAGCTTCAGGCCACGCGACGCATAACTCTGCGGGACCCGCAGGTGTCCTCCATCTCCTCCGCACTCCCGCATCGACGACCCTTCTCGCCCATTGTCTCCGTCTTTTTCTCGACGTGAGATCCGGACGACGCCGAGCCAGTTAGCTGGAGGATAATTAAATGTCCCTCCGGTGGGCGGCTGAGTTATTTTCGCGAATTTTCATTAAGACATTAAGCCATAAAAAGAAGGAGAAGGCGAGGAGAAGAGGATTAAATAAAAGGAACGAAAACAGTGAGTGCGCCGATGAAGGAAAATCGTGTTGAAAGCCAAACGGCAAAAGAGAAACGCTATGATAAAGGAATAAGAATAAGAAGAAAAAAAAAAAGAATATCGAAGAATCGTTATAACAGGGCGATGTCGGGACATCTGAGAAAAACGATTCTTATTCTCTTCAATTATCCATTGGTGACACTTTGCTGGACTCGCACTTTGAACCTTAGTTTCCTGCCGGCTCCGCGGTACGCGCCGGGCTCCAGCCGTATTTCGCGCGAGGACCGAAGGTGGGAAAATGGAATGGGGAGGGGGGTCGTTCGGGATTGGGCAGTCGCGAGAGGGAGAAAATATTAACCCTGTCAGTTTGGGTGAATTTATGTCGGGGTGGCGGGACTAAACGAAAAAGTGAGCGGCGGAGTTGGGAAAACTGCGGCTTCGATGAAAACGCGGCGTTCTGGAAGGAGAGGAAAAATGGAGAGAGCGGTCCGTAGTTGATACCCGGGTTGAAACTGGGTGGGGACTTGGTTTCAATTATCCCCCGTGGCACTTTGCTGGCCGTGCCACTTTCGATTCGAGACCTCGGGTCAATCGACCTCATCCCGCGAAAGAGAGGCTCCTCAGGCGCACACATCCACGTCCCACAGAGGTGGCCGGGGCAAGATGGAAACGCTGGGACCCGCAGGATACGGGATAAAAATTGGATACCGCAAAATACTTAGAAAAAAATATAACTTTGAACATTCGGAGCCACTGGAGCAAAATGGGAACCGTCGGGGCAAAATGTGGTGACTTCTGAATCAACGGCCCATTTTACCCACAAACCTCTAATATAATGGTCGCGAATGTAATTTTCTCTGTAAACAATCATTTTTACAGCTCAGAATTCATTCGAAGGACCTTTGATTATCGGTGTCCCATTTTATCGCGGTCTCTTCTACGCAGCAAGCCTCTTATAGGTGCTCTTGTAGGATTAAATAGCTTTTTCGATACTGCTATTGGCAATGGCGTTTGGCAGGGTAGTACGATGGAAAACAATCGGGAACGAAGCTTACACACACCGAGAAAAAAAAAATTGAAATTTTCATATCGTTTCCTCATAAAAATCGATTTAGTCAACAAAATGAGCGCTTTCGGGTGGCGAAACAAATGTTTGGTTGATCGAACGAAATGATTGTTGTATTGAGTAAAGAAAAATTTGAATCGACGGCCTGTCAGTTCGATCAACGAGTTATTCTCTTCGATCAACGAAACATTTGTTTCGCCACCCGTGAGCGCACATTTTGTTGACGCAATTGAATTTTTTTTCTCTGTGCAGGTACGCATGGTACATTGGGAACAACAGGGCAAAACGGACTACTTTTGCAAATTTTTCGCTGGACCTAAAAAAAAAACTCTCATATCGTACGGAGGGCACGAATCCGTTTTGCCCTTCACTCACCAACGGAGTCCGGCTAGCAAAGCGGAGTTACTTGAGTACACGCACGCGGTATATCTGAACATGTAAATCGATATTATCCCCGTTACAACCGGAACGATGACACGCGAGGGGGTCACGTGGAAATTACTTCGATTTCGCCGTAACCGGAACCAAGCGAGAGCTGCGAGAATTTCGTATGTCGGGCCACTGCAGTTTCATCAGCCCACGTACGCTATCCAAAGTGCGGAGAGGCTGAACTCCAAACGTCCCTGTACCCCTCGAACCCTTCGACCACCCCCGCACAGTGAGCGGGAACCACGAAGCTTGAATTTACAGGATCCCCAAAGCGAAAGACGGGTTAACGTCATCGACGCTGTCCGCTTCCTTCTCCTCAGCCATCCGCCACTGGATCTACCAAAGGAACGGGGCGGAAGTGCAGCTGGCGAAAGGACCGAGGGAGAACTCCCCACTAACAGCGGGAGTTGCAGCGTATCAGCCCAGCTGAGAAACGTTCGGGCGAGAGACGAAGGGACGCTGGGATAGAATTCAGTGGCTATAGACACGCCGGTGAGCGGAGACGGGCCGCAGTGAGGAGGACCCGTTGTGGTGGTCCGTCGTACACGGGAAGCCCCTTAGGCCCTCGTTATCGGTGCTAAATGGGTTACGTGCTCGAGCGTCAGGAGACGCGGAAGGGGCCGCGGAGGGCTGAGGGAGTGGGCAAGCTCAACCGTCTCTCCCTTCCCTCCGCTCCCCCTTACGACGCTCTAAAGTTTCGCTTCTTTGCGTTTTCTTATCTTGCCTGGTGGCGGTGTGCTGTTATCCGAGCCTCGAAAGGTTTGCCATCTTCTTCCCGCTCCTTCTCTCCCTCCAAACCACTCCACACCTCCCTTATGCTCTTTCATTACCCATCAGCCTTTTTTTTTCCCTCACTTTCCTGTCCTTTCCTCTCTTGCTCGTCTTCCTTCCCGCTCAACATCTTCCTCCGACCTACTTCATACCTTCCGTATGCTCTGTTTTTTAACTATCTGCCGCTTTTCCTTACTTTCCTTTCCTTCCCTTTCGTACTCATCTTCATCTTCTCCCAATGTCTCTCTTTGTGGCTGGCGGGGGTTTCTTCTCACTCTCCGTTTCTTATCCGTTCTTTCCTTGCTCATCTTCTTCCTCGCCCAAGATCTGCCATTGGTTGGGGTTTCTCCGCACTTTCCTTCCTTTCGTTTTCTTGCTCATGAAGATGAGCGAGGAGGAAGTTCTTTCCCCAACATTTCCCTCCGTCGTTGGTGGTGGTTTTTTTTCCTCACTTTCTTCCTTTCCTTACATTTCTTGCTCAACTTGCTCTTCGCCCAACATCTTCTCCATCTGTTGATGGCGAAGAGCTTTTTCCTATACTTTCCATTCCTTTCCTTTCTTGCTCATGAAGATAAGCGAGCAAGAAGTTCCTGGCCCAACATCTCCTTCCGACATTGGCGGGATTTTTTTTTTCCACCCTCTTCATTCCTTTCTCGCTCACCTTCGTCCTTGCGCAGCATCAACTCTCTCTGTCGCTGCCGGTGGTTTCTTCTTCGCTCCGCTCGTTTGTCGTGGCACTGCCTTTTTTGTTGCCAAACGTCTCTCCCGTTTCTACGAAGCTCACGGGGGTTCTGGGTCGCCGCGGAGCGCAACCAACCCCATCCGGCCTTTATCGGCGTCGGGCATTGTGTCCGCTCTTTGGGAATCGCGCGTATCCTTTGCACATACGCTCAATGGACCGCACGGGGAGCTACAATGCGAAGACTCGCTACCGGTGCACCGGTAAAGCCGCAATAGCCCGATTCGGCCGGTGCTTGCGTCTCGCGCTGCTCAATGTGGGACGAAGAGACGACAAGCGGATGGCGGAAGACTCCGGCTGAAGCCGATGTCGCGAATGGCCCCTCATAGCCTTTGTGCTCGTCAGTTCTCTTCCTCCGCCTCTCTCGTCACAGCGCAACGGGTTGTTTTTATTCGACTTTCGCGTCAGGCGAGATGAGCCGAAGAAACATGAACGTATCGGTACGTATCGGCACCTCCAGCTATCGTTGGTTTTCGCAACCTTTTACTTTTTTACGTCAGATACCCGTCTATATTGGTGGTTATCCGATATAGCGGTTTCGTGGAATCTTCGCGGAATATGTAGGGGAGAACGGGGGAAAATGGGACAGTGGAGCAAAATGGGATAATGGGACAAAACGCAATTTTCCCATAACTTTTGGATGGTGACGGTGATGGTAAGTGGCGCAAAACGGGGTTGAAAATCCGGACGTATCGTTGGGGCAAAACGGGGTTGAAAATCCGGATATATCGTTTGGGCAAAACGGGGTTGAAAATCCGGATGTATCGTTGGGGCAAAACGGGGTTGAAAATCCGGATGTATCGTTGAGAAAAAAATGGGGCATGCAAAAATTATTGGAAAATTGCGTTTTGCCCCCGCTGTCCCGTTTTGCCTCACTGTTTCATTTTGCCCCGCTCTCCCCTACATTTCGAGTGTCACACTATCGATTCGAGGAGAATCGCAAGAGAAGCAATAACGGTTCAAATGTACCACCCGAATGTCCGGTCGTCGGAAAGATTTACACTTGACTGGCATATTAGATAAAGAAGTGATAGCCACCCAGACATGGTAATGATAATAATAATATTGGTATTGGTATAGTATAGTGCCATTACACCGATTCCCTAGCGGTAACGGGCTCCTTCACTCTCGTTCTTCTCCTTTCGTCTCAGTGTCGGCGGTTCGATTCTTGGGTTTGGAGCTTCGTCGCGCCCCGCCAGGTGTCAGTCCCGGAAATACGGCTACAGTCGTACTTCACCGTTGAGCGGAAGGTTAAATTCTGAGGATTGGGGTTCGTACTCGAGGTATCGATTACGAACGTCATGACTCACTTGGAATCACCGGCTGTATCGGCGCAGTTTGTATACGGGGTAACAGCGGTTGCAGCCGTGAACTTTACAAGAGATTTGACAAAGATTGATTTGAGAAAGTTGACAAAGATTGATATGAGACTACTGGCTAAATGGCACACAGAAGCTAAACTTCCCACCTTCTTTCGCTCAGTTTTCAATTTTTCAAACTAATTTCTTGACATGAAATACCGAGGTTTCGTGTTTATAGTATCAAAATGTTTGGCTCAAAGGGTTAAAGGGGGGGGGGAGTCGTACTTCGTACCGCCAGCGGTGAATGAGCGGTCGGTGTGCGGCTTCGATGGTCCCCAGAGTCAAGCAGAATCGTTCGCGGTCAGTACTTCGATGGGTGACCGCCTAGTCGTGCACTAACTGGCGCATTGAAACCGTTGAGCGGGAGGTCGAATTCTGAGGATTGGTGTTCGTACTTGAAGTATAGATTACGAACATCAAGACTCAGTTGGAATGACCAACTGCATCGATGCAGGTTTTCCGCAGTTTTCCTGTGTCCTCGTGCAAATGCGATACAGAAGGGGGGGGGGGGGGGGGGGGGGGGCGAAAGCGGCTACAGACGCACATCTACAAGCGAAACGAAGACTTGGAACAATTGAGGAACAGCGGCCTGATGGCGGGAAAATAGTCAAAGCCATAAGGGGAATTTGAAAAAAGCTACGACCTCGTCCGATCCTTGACCTACGGGACTTCAGTCTCGGGAATCGAAACCGCGACAGTCTCCCAGTCTTTTGGTTTACCATACCAAGGCACTGGTAGTTTCCTCTGGACCCGCACCTTTAAGTGGGTTTCGAACCACTGTACACAGTAAAAAATAATTTCGTAAAAACGGGATACGAAGTTTCGTAAAAACAATTTTGTTAAATAAGTGACAAAGTCGTTTTTTCATTCTTCAATATACAAATCTGCCCATTTATTTCCCGTGTCATTAACAATTTTAGTTTGTACTCTTGTTTGTGAAACTGGAGAATGAAGAAATAAAAATTTATGGACGTTTGTAGACAATAATTTGTTGTAAAAAGTACAAACTTTTTTTTACTGTGTATCGCAGAAAAAACACCCATAGAAAAATGCATTGGATGCTGACCTGGAATCGAACCCGGGTGTACTGCGCGTGAGTCGTGCTCCGATTCTCTCGGACGCGATTCACCATGACACTAATAATAATGATCAGAATGTAGTGTGGAAGTAACTCGAGAAATAGATATTCGATGAACCAATAAATCTCAAGAACTACCGAAAATATTTTGAATTTTTGAGACCCTACAATTTTCATAATTGATAGAGTAATTTAGTTTTCGAGATAATTGGATCCTACAAGATCCAATTACCTCGAAAACTAAATAATCGTACACGATAATTCGAATAAAAAGCTCCAACTGAAAGAATGGAAGAGTCCAAAGAGAATGAAGATAATGAACACCCTGAGTTACGATTTAAGGTGAAAATAAGTGAAAATTATAATTACTTTCTGTGCAAAGTTATTGCGATGTGTTCTATGTCGGAGCTTAATGAAACGTATGATAAAATATATGTGCGAAGAGGCGGAGGTAACTGCAGATAAGATTGAGAACTTATGGCGAATGGATGAATGGTGTAACATTATCCATGGGACAGTCGGGTGGGTGGGCGCGAGCCGGAGTGTGCTAACTCTCCGCTTGTGTATACATGTACATAGGGAAGGGAATGAGGGGCCGAGCCCCGAGGAGCGTGAATCATCGGGTCACGCGAGTGCGAGCTCGGAAGCTCGAACAGCCCCAACACCCGGGAGGATCGTCGTCCCCGTGGCTGGCGTTCGTCGTTGAGCTGCCGCCAGTAGCAGTACCGGCTCTCTTGGTACCGCGCTGTGCCACTCGGCTTCGCTCACCGCCTTACCCGTCGTCACTGCACACGCTTTCCGCATAGAAAGCTCGCTATTCCCGCCCTGCCCCTTTGCCTCTGCTCGACCCTAAATTTGCCGGGGGAGCGAAACCTAGCCCAACATTGCGAACAACCTCCGTGCTCGGCAATCTCGGTCTTGTCCGGCGATGAGAAATCCGCGCCGTTGCCACTTGGCCTCCCATAGGGGAGAGTTGGGTACAATGTGTCACTTTTATTCTTATGAATTATTGCCCTTGACAGAATAGTATATTCAAAAAATGCCTTTCATAATCGATTTCAATGGACTTTCGGGCATACGTTAAACCTGAAATAATTACTGCCAAAAGATCGGGTATATTTCAATAATTCGATTAACAACTGGTCGCGAAGTGGCACATTGTACCCCACCGGTGGGGTACAATGTGTCAGATAGTTGGGTGCCAAGTGATGCAAAAACGTGGGGCACAATGTGTCAAGTAATGCAAAACGTGGGGCACAATGAGTCAAGTAAGGACTGTTCTGTTTTGAGGTTAGACAGACGAGTCCTAAGTTTCCGACGGTGCCTTCGTTAAATCGGGCCGATTTAACGATCTTGAAGATACGGCTGCCGAAAGTAAGGTTGCCGAAACATTGCTGGTAGAAATTTTAAGCCCTGATGAAGTGGCGAAAAGGTTTAGGTAAGGCCCCGTCAGGATTCAATCTCATGCTCTGCAATTTCTTGTAGGGCTGTCATACTACTACAAGCCATTGTAAATGTAACTGTTGCCATTTTTCCGATCGAAATTTTAGACCCTGATAAGGTCCGGAAGAGGTCGTTGGGTCCCGATTTAACGATCTTTGAAGATACGGCTGCCGAAAGTAAGGTTGCCGAAACATTGGTGGTAGAAATTTTAAGCCCTGATGAAGTAGCGAAAAGGTTTAGGTAAGGCCCCGTCAGGATTCAATCTCATGCTCTGCAATTTCTTGTAGGGCTGTCATACTATTACAAGCCATTGTAAATGTAACTGTTGCCATTTTTCCGGTCGAAATTTTAGAACCTGATAAGGTCCGGAAGAGGTTTCGCCGTAACCTTCTTAAGTCCCTTTATTTGGGCGCCGATGTACAGATTAGTAGTAGTAAGAGAGATTTATTTCCAATGTTAATATTTACAGTTGTCTTATACTAAATGTTTTACCTAATGCTAATTTTAGACCTTGGCAAATGGCCATCGACCTGGGTCCTTCAGCCCTCCGGTACAGATTATTTTACATGCAGCTGTAGAAACTTTGGTGGAATAAATTTCAGGCCCTTATAAATTCGGGGAGCGGCTCTAATAAGGCCACGGCAAGGCCTCTTCAGGCCTCGATGTAACGCTCTAAAATGACTACTACAGTTGTAACGCTATTCCATTTCATCGTACATGTGGTACCGTGTATGAGGGTACCCGCGGCGTCTAACCAAGTACACATTCGGCTACTTGTGTAGATCTTTTTGAAGAGCTCTTTCAACAGATCTAGCTCTTCAGTCGTTATAATGCGGGGTGTTACTGCCTCTCGCTAGCGCTCGACCTTAATCCGCTGGCAGGGATAGGTTAGATACGGTGTACCGTCAGCGACGGTGTAACGGCGAGAAATCGATTCTCGCATCTTATCTGCGATTGAGCGGACCGACTAACCGAATGTGGGTTGATCCTACGAAAGCACCGACGAATGAACGCTTTGGAGTAAATTATTTTACTTCTTGTCTATCTGTTACTTACGGTCTATCAAGTGGCCTGTTCAACGATTTTAGGGAAAAGGCTTTTCCCATTTTTTTCTGTGAGTCAAAAAATGGTATTCATTTCAATTTAATTCCTGTTGCATTTTTTTTTTTTTTTTTTTTTCAAAAATGGTACCTCGATAATTTTTTTTACAACTCGAGTCCGATAGTTTTGTTTCCACGGTTGAATCGCTCTTACCAACAAAAAAAAAAAAAGTCACGAGCAATCGTTTGTACGATTTTTCATCGCCGATGAAAAAAATTAAAAAAAAAAAAAAAAATGAAACGCGAAGAAGATTTAGTCGATAAGAGGATTTGCGGTGTCATTATAAGGGTACGAGCGGGCGTGTGCTCGTTCGAGGATCATTGGCCCGTGCCGGAAAAACAACAACCGCGATCACCGACGGTATATCAAAATCCTCTAGCAGCTGGCGTACCGATAACGATGGTAATGACGGGAAGCTCGATTAAGTACCGTCCAGGGTCCATTTCCTTTTATATAGCTCGAACCATTATGCGTTTAACGAACGATATCGTATAAATTTCCTCGCCACCGTGTGCCCTGCACCGCACTAACAAACCACCTCGCGTCCCTCCCCCCACCTCCCTGCCCAAGGGGCGAGCGGGGCAAAAAGGAACCTAGAGGCAAAACGGACCATTTCAGATGAGCCGTTTTTCTCAACGCAAAAAAAAAAAAACTGGCAAAAATAGTCCGTTTTGCCCCGGGGATCCATTTTGCCTCACCCGCCCCAACTTCCAACCCTCCGCAATTCATTCCAACTTTCCGCCACGTGCATAAATTTTCGCAATAAAAAATTATTTGCCTTTTCCCCCGTGCAACCCAGTCAATACCGCTTGCGCCGCGCGCAAGCGAAACGCATTCGCTGGCTGACACGCGACCATGCGCAAAACTTTAACGCCGGCAGGATTAATACGGTTTAATCAATAATACTTTGGGCTGTGAATAATGTATAGAGGGGAGGGGGGCTTGGCTCTTCCATCGTTACCTCATTCGTTATATCATTTACATACGCGTATCGTCGTACACAATGTCATAAAGTGTGATTAATTTTCGTTATCCCTTGCTGCTTGTTCCGTTGATTTGGCTGTGTTAGAAGTTCCGGAGCGTAATCCGTGTTACACGTAAATCGGGGGCCTTGTCGTTACATCCGCGATAACTCGTCAATCAAACACGTTACCGAGCTATCCGGGACGCAAACTTGGCTGACAACGGACACTGGATCGCTTGGTACAAACACCGGTAGGGATCGGTCCCGCTGGTGAACGTCGCCGGCAGAGCACGTGTCGTGTTCCTTCTCATCGCGTGTGTGACTATGACGCATCGGGCGTATTCGGGAAATCGATCTTTCGTGACTCCTGAACTCAGCACTGTATCACCGGATCGACGAGGAAACTTTTCATGACGCGCGATAATTTATGTGACTAAGCAGATGTGTGTCATTGCCTCGAGCTATGTCTCTTGTCGTAAAGTTGAGGATGCGCGTGAGAAAGAACACACAACTGCACATAGCGTGCTAGACATTTTAGGGCGTCACGCTCCTGACTCTATCAGGGCCTAATGTTAACGCTCCAAAATGTTTATCATGCCATACACAAAAATACGCTAGAATAATAGAAGCATACAGTGATAAGGGTGGTTATTAAATTGAAATTTTTTGAATTTTCTTCGGTCCACCCCGTATTATCGTGAGGTATATAATTAAAATGCGATGTGCGAAGGGTCCCCGAAATTAATGCATCGTTAAAGGTCGCTATCGGCAACTTAAAATTTTTAACTTTCGAACATCCAAATGTACAGTCAAAATGAAATATTCGACATTTTCTTGGAGCCACCCCGCACCTTCAAAGTATAACCAATAAGAAAAAAACTCTGCGAAATCTCTATGAAATCGAAGCATTTTTAGAGGTCGCTACCGAGCGTTAAAAAAACAAAGTTTTCGACAAATATAGCTAATAGTTGAAAAAAAGTTGTAGAAGGTGAAAATCCGCCGCGAAAAAATTACCGAATACTTCATTTGGAAAGATACGTTTGTTGTAACAAAAGTTAAATAAAAAAAAACGAAGATTTGTCGTATCTGGTAAAGGAAGTCGACAAATTCCTGCAATGGTTAAAAAGTATAAAATATCTCTATAGACGAACGAACGAAACATTTTACTTACCTAATTCTCTTCTACAGCTGAAACAAGAGTAGCCTTTTTTCAGCTGTTCAAGAAAATTAAGTAAATAAAATGTTTTGAACATTTTGTAACTATTAGCTATAATTGTCGAAAACTTTATTTTTTTAACCCTCGGTAGCGACCTCTGAAAATGCTTTGATATCATAGAGATTTCCCAGAGTTTTTTTCTTATTCGTTATACTTTGAAAGTGCGGTGTGGCTTCAACGAAATCGCGAATATTTCATTATGAATTTAAATTCAGATTTTCCTAAGTTTTCAATTTTTTGAATAGCCGATAGCGACCTCTAAAAATGCATTAATTTGGGGGACCCTTCGCACATTCCATTTTAATGATGGCCTAGAGAAAATTCAAAAATGTTCAATTTTAGGACCCCCCTACCGTCCACTCATTCAGCCCTGACTACAGCTGCGGTAATTCGTCTCCCAATAATCTCCGCAATTACCAAATTACCCCGGTAGACATTTTGGGGAATTACAGCAGGACCTGCAGGCCCCGATTTAACGCTTGAAGATTTCAACTATGGTAGCTCTAGAAATCGAACTATCGTAGAAGTCCCTGGTCTCCTCAATAGGGCTGTCGAAGGAATAGCGTCTCCTGGATAATCCATCTTCAAAAGCCAATGTGGAGGACTGTTTAGGGGTGAACTAACACACAAGAGGAGGGAATAGACAAGGATACATTAGAATATGGGAAGCATACAGTGAAATGTTCCGCGCGCTCAATAGCCCTCAAAAGCCCTAGCCACAGCGCTGGTAGCTCGTCTCCCAACAGTCCCCTCAATTACCACATTAGCTCATGAAATAGGACTGTTGTGAATGCCCTTGATCTCTTAAATAGGACTATCAAGGGAATAGCGCCTCGTGAATGGTCCGACGGTAAGAGGCAATGAGGGACTGCAGCAGAGGACTACTTAGGGGTAAACTGACGCGAAAGGCCAAGATAAACGGCCCAGTTTCTAACAAGGGTGCATTCTGCACAAAGGGCCGTTCACTTGTTGTTGCTCGGCTGGTCACCTTACGACCCGTTCGCGACAATGGAATTCTAGGCTCGATTACCGTCTAGTACTGGATCTAACATTGATCACCATTGTTTCTGTGTGAAACAAAGAATTCAATTGCTCACGACTTTTGAGCATGATTGTCATGTCGACTTGGAACCATACTTGGACAATACTTCAAATGGCAAGACGGCGCACGACAAGAGTATGGCATTCCTGTGAGCGACGCTTTCGTCACTGATCCCATTGCGATCGATAGCTTGTGCCAGCATTGATCTCTCCCATACATTTAATTCCCGAAAGGACAAATTAGTTGGACGCATTGTAGTTTCTGTTTCGCAGTCAATGCCCAATTTATCTTCGCCAAAAGGCTTGCAAGGCTGTCCGACGCGCTGCGATCGTATCAGCGCCGGTTTCCAGTAACGTGGACATCCGGAAAGGGTCAGCCGTAAGTGCTCCTGCAGCAGCGGTGCCAACTTATCGAGACAAACGTTATACTCGGCGAAAGAGCTGACGGTGATAGAATTCCGGTAGAATCGACACAGCGAATGGAAGGAGGAATCGTTGGAACAGAAGGGTAGTCTGGTTTGCTGGACGCTATCATTGGGATCAAAGAGACTCGGACGACCCGCTGCGTGGTACACGGGAAGGGTGGACAACCGGGCCACAAACGAAGCAGGGCTGGAACCAAGCGACATCGGGGGGGGGGGGGGGGGGCGAAGGGGGGGGGGGAGGCTCGATCGAGTGTCGAAGATTCGCTGATGCTGGGTTACCGGGCGGAAACGGGAAACGGTGTGGAAGGAGAAAGGGACGGGGGCGAAACAGGGGATGGAGAAGAGTTGGGGATGGATGCGGCATACGAGCATGGGGAGAAAGAGACCGATGGATAGCTGGATTCAGTATGTAATAAAGGAAAGTGAGGATACGTACACGAACCACTACCCACACATACGGCGCTCTGCTCCGGTGTTTGTGTGTGTGTACACACAAACACCGGAGCAGAGCGCCGATGAAAACGGGAGTGTAGAGAAAGTGTAGAGCGTGAGGACAATCGCGCTACTGCGAATTGCCTTGTTTTCCCCGGTACGCGGTACAGGGTAAACATGGTATGGTGGAGTTAGGGAGCGGGCAACACAACTTTGTACACGTTGTCGGGGCCACTTCTGTCGAGAATTGTGGAGGTGCGACAGAGGGAAGTTGTCGCGAGTGAGATCGAGAGGAAATGCGGACAGAGAGGCAGAGTACGATATCACCGGTCGGAGTCCGCAATAGGAATTGCGGAGTGAACGGGAGGTAAAACCTCCATCCTATACCCCAGCGTTGGGAGAAGGCGGGCTTATACAGTTTACGATCCACTGTACCGTACAGTGATACTCTTTATGTTTGCAATACAGAAGTGGGTTCAAGGAATAAGAGGGAGCGAGGTTGGTCCAATAAGTCCTGTCGCTTCGTCCGCGCTCTTCATTCTGGTCGCTGGTTTCTCCCGGTGACCTCGCTCTGTCACATCGTCCATCACAATTTTAATTTTCTTACTTTATTCACTTGATTACGTTCTTTCTGCCAGAGGAGCGAGACTTACCAGAGATCTGCAGCGCATTTGCAGGACGTAGGTGATGGATGGTATGAAGTATCTGATACTTTGGGTTATTCAGGGCGATATGATCGAGCGTTGTGTCTTCCAATAAGGTGGTGCAACTTGCAACCAATCCAATTGCTTGGACCACAAATGAATTGCTTGGGCCACAATCTAATTGATTGGGTCACAATTTAGTGGGTTAGACCATATTTTTCTTGGTTAAGCTGCGATTTATGGCATGGCAAACAAAAAAATTGTTGACTCCAGGAACCAATTGATTGCCAATCAACGAAGCAAATCCTCCACAGCCGATTAAACCACACAGTTCGTCGGGACAATTTGTTACTTTTCTCCGTGCAAATGAACCGTTGGCATTCATTATCGGTCCGGTGGCTGGCCTTTTTACCATCATCGACAAATCCAATCTCCATACCTCTTCGCCTTGTACCTACACCATGTCATGTCTGGCATTAGAATCGAGTGATGAAAAGATCGTGGGTAAGATCCACACACACAAGAAACTAGTGGCGTACGGCGCGAGTCAACGCGAAGGCATGTCAACGCGAAGTATGTACAAAGTATCAATATTAATCGTTTGGAATCGACGGTAGGACGGAGCGAGACGGAAAGAAGACAGAGCTTGAGCGAGCAGCTATTGAGTATAGATGGATAACTGCCGGCGGCATTCTCGTGCCGAGAATCACCGATCGATAATGATGCCGATAATGACGATACTAACGAAGGAATATTACGCGCATCGCTGGTCCATTGTACGAAGTCGCGATTGAAAATGGAATTCCGAGGATTTATCCGAAGAACGCAATGGTAACAACCGACTAGATGCGCTGATGACGATCATTATTGGTCCAAGGCGACCCGCAGATCGTAAAGTCCCGCAACGCAGCAATGACTACATCGACAGCGGGAATGTCTGTGCAATGACTAATAAGCATAGCTATTGCGTTAGCAGGGTTTGGTCGGCATTTACACACTTGAGACATTACAAAATATAATTATTCATCGGGCCGAGTCGTTGGTTACCTTGGGTAAGCCTCGCACGTCGACAATTGCTTTTTTTCGACTTTGCTAAAATAACCACATTTCTTGTATGCAACACGGCCGGAAATCACCTATTATTGACCAATGATGAAGTATGAACTAACAGAACATTGATTTTCCGATTTTAGGCCAATGTTCAGCCGAATACCGGTTCGCCAACCGTTGGTCGGTTGGCACATGATCTCACGAACCATCGGTTTGCCGATTTCGTTCGACCGAATATAGAGTCGCCAATCATCGGTTTACCGATGTGACGCCTACATTGGACCATAAATCATCGGATTTCGCCGCTAGATGACGCTAACCCAAGTTATTTTGTGGAGACTGCCGGCATCTGCTACAGTTTTTCGCAAGCGAAAGTGTACCCGAGCGTCAATATAAGAGCATGCGAAATTACACCTTTTTTACCTTCCGCAAAGTATGCATATTACTTTTGGATTCCGTACTCGGTACTCAATAGACACATTGACACACCAATACATAATATGTATTGCCAATACATTGACTGAGTATGATCGCTTTGAGAGTTCTCGCAGGAGAAAATATATAAAATATAATCTTTGCAGACATGCGAAGCACAAAAAGAAGGAATATTCCAACTTTTACAATATAAAAAAAGTATTGCTTTAAAACCACTCTTGCCCTATATATGTAACCTATAGAGGGCCGACAATGACAACCAATTACCGGCCGATCCTCTTGATCAACCAATGTTGGGTGTCAATATTGGAAAGTACTTATCATCCAAGGCTCCCTCGATGATTGGGCCAAGCCCGCATGACAATGTTGGCAACATCGGTACCAAACTTCGCCCAACCATTGGCCACATCCTATCGCCCGACAATGCCAATATCAGCAAGTATTTATCATCCGAGGATTCCTCGATGATTGAGCCAAGTCCGCACGCCAATGTTGGCAAGTACTTATCTTCCAACGCTCCCTCAATGATTGGGCCAAGCCCGCATGCTAATGCTGGCAACATCGGTAGCAAACTTCACCCAACCACTGGCCACATCCTATCGCCCGACAACGCCAATATCAGCAAGTATTTATCATCCGAGGCTCCCTCGATGATTGGGCCAAGCCCGCATGCCAATGTTGGCAACATCGGTACCAAACTTCGCCCAGCCATTGGCCACATCCGACGACCCGACATGGGTCTCCGGACCAGTGTTGGTAGTCGATGGACAGTCGGTACGTGTAAAGTCGACCAAGCACCGGTATGCTGTACGGTGTGTTTATATACGGTCAGTTTCGATTTACGAGGCTTGACTTCGTACCCGACCCACCCGTCTTCCAGCGTCCGGCGTACAGTTCGCCACGTACGAGTACCACACAATCGCGATCGGTCGAACATCCGTTTGCAATCCGTCAAGACAGTGCGCTTGGTCGGTTTCGTCGATGACTGCGAAACCAGAGGCAGTCGACTTTCGAAGAGAGGAAGCTCGGATGGAGCGATCGCAATAGGAGAGCGGGAAGCAAAAAGGGGAGATGAGGAGGAGGAGACACTTTCGGAGTCCCTCGACTCGGCTGTCGGGAATAAACTGCAATCTGCTTCGTTTGTTCGGTGAACGATGAGATGCGAATAGGTTCGGAGATAGGAAACTAGAAGGAGAAGGAGATTGGAACGAAAGGAGTATCGCAGGAAGACGTAACGTACGGCAAAAGTTTTGCTACAATTTACAAAGTTTTCGGGCATAACAGACAGAAAAGAGCGCACAAAGTAGCGAAAGTATTGAAAAGCGGTCGGTGCAGTTGTCCAAACCGAAAAGAAAAAAAAGCCAAACGAAATGAAAGGTAATGAAGAAATGGTAGGGCTAAGAGCGACTAATGAGAGACAAAATAGAGTCATAGGAAATTGGAACCTCGATATAATTGGTTGTACCACGATTCAATTGGTTGAAGCACAATTCAATTGGTTCCTCCATTTGTAAGAAGATTAGTAATAGACGGGGTTTGCAGATGCTGAAGGCAGGTCGAGTTTAAATGAAGCGACTCGAAAGATTTAATGAGGATTTATAAAAAAATTTAATCCGGTTGATGGAAAACAAAATTTTATTGCTCTTTCCAGTTTTTCTCGTAGTTATAATACGTATGTAGATTTTTCAATACAGTTGTAGCATTGAAAAATTTTGTTCATTTTGCCTCGTATACGTATATATTTTTAAAACATTTGTCGGGCCGCTTTAAATATTTGCGTCCTATTAAATACATAAAAATCATGTGTAAATCCATGAAACTCCCAGAATCGTTTGGCTGGTCCACTTTGCCCCACTCTCACCGACATTTTTAGAAATATTTCCGGAAAAGGGTCCAATATTACCTTGGCACCTCTCAATTTTAAGTAATCCCGGAATTTCATGAAACCTTACAAGTAGATAAAGAGCGGGGCAAAACAGGCCACCGAAGCAAAAGGGGCAATTTTTAAACAATTTTTTCACGTGACATAATAAAAACAAAGCGTCAATTCGAAGCACGAACACTGGTGCATTTTGCCCCGGGCTCCCGTTTTGCCCTGATCTACTCCACGATCGAAACATAATAACAATGCAGAATGCCAGAGAATGTGTATCGAGTAACGTATCCGGATTGGTGCGAAGCATAAAATAGAATTCGTTCGGTTTTGCTTGGGGTCACGACTTCTCCGATACGACCTTATTCCCTTCTGTTTCGCTAGCGTGTTTGGCCGGGGTTTTGCGCATCGAGAACTATTTCGCTTTCCGAGAGATGAGAATAAAAGAAAAGCCTCGGCGAGGAACATCGGCGTTCCGGGTTTCGGCATGACCAAGTTTTTCCAGAGCGAAACGATGGAAAGGAAACCATTTCCCGTTGCACAGTGTCCACCGGATCTTCACTTTAACCCAGCAGGTCCGAGTCCTCGCGAATGGATGGATCTCGAGAGAGAACTAGAGAAATCGATCGACCGATTCGTTCCCGTGGCTCAACTTCCTAATTGGATCGCTTTGTAGCCGCTCCCGCGACACTGACGATTCTTTCTTCCGCTCTTATTTCTTTTGCGCCGATCTTCCAGATTTTGTTTCTCACATACGAGTCTATTTCTCAACGTCGCGGAAAGTTTTTCGCCAACTCCGCCACTGAGTGCAGTAGTGTGTTATGTCGTACTGTGTCGCGCATAAAAAGATATCCTTCGGAAGCTGGGAAAATATATTTGAGTATCTTCTCTCCTCTCCTCTCCATGTATAACTATATTTGTCCTGTGCCGGAGGTCGCGACGATATTTCATGTATTTTTCGTATTTTATTCGCGGAGACACTCAAAGACGGAAGTGGCAAATCGAGTTACTACTTTCCGCTCGTCTTCCTACGTGCATTCTTCCTTTTTTCCCCAACGACTTTTGCCCGAGACCTTTTCGTTTGTTTGCTTTTTTTTCGTGATTTTGTAACGTCTTCGTGTCTCTAAAGTGTCTCCGTGCAGGTCACTCGTAATCTGTCCCGACGGCACAGAAGGCAGAGCAAAATGGACCAGTGTTCTTAAAATTCTTAAAATTCTTAAAATTCTTAAAATTCTTAAAATTCTTAAAATTCTTAAAATTCTTAAAATTCTTAAAATTCTTAAAATTCTTAAAATTCTTAAAATTCTTAAAATTCTTAAAATTCTTAAAATTCTTAAAATTCTTAAAATTCTTAAAATTCTTAAAATTCTTAAAATTCTTAAAATTCTTAAAATTCTTAAAATTCTTAAAATTCTTAAAATTCTTAAAATTCTTAAAATTCTTAAAATTCTTAAAATTCTTAAAATTCTTAAAATTCTTAAAATTCTTAAAATTCTTAAAATTCTTAAAATTCTTAAAATTCTTAAAATTCTTAAAATTGCCCAGCTCTCTCCTACTGAGTGTATCCGACCGCATATCCATCAGCTGTGTATGCACCGTGCATGTGCACAAGCACGAAACTGCGCAGCGTCTCTGCAGAGTAGTAAAACCCCGAGATCTGCGGCTGAAAGGAGAGGCTCCGGTTCACGAGGGACGTAGCAAACTTTGCAAGATGTATTTCCTTTTTTTCTTTGTCCAGCACAAGAGACTCGCGAGCCTCCGGGCCGTTCTCTCGTACGAATGCGCTCGCATACGAAGCACGGTGAAAATTAAATGGAAATTCTCGGTATGTTGGAAATGACTGGAGTGCAGTGTGTAAAAATGAAAAGCGAGCAAAGAGCTATTTTCAGACTCTTATGTTGGAGACTCGAGGGAGAAAGAGAAACGTTTTTTTTTTCAGATCGGTCAAAGATGTTTGATCAATATTCGAAAGAAAAAGAAAAAGAAATTTCGGCAATTACCAATGTCGGACGTTATTTCGGACCAAAACTGATGCTGCTGGTCGTTACAAGCATCCGTTTGCCGTCGTAAGCAAAGTTAAAGCAGTGTCGGTAAGATCCTCGTACTTCAGTAAAGAACCGAAGTCATCCGAAGAACGAAATCGACCAACAGGAAGGCGAAAGAAAATCTTTAAAAAATAACCATAGAGCCATAGTCCGAAGAAGAAACGGAAAAGGGAAAGAACTGCAAAATCCGAAAGACAAACATTAGTGGACAAGAAAGACGCGGAGCGGGACATCGAGCAAAGGAGATAAAAGTATGGACAAAGAAAATTTGGAGAGGCTTCGGTCGAAGGGAAATTGGAAGGTGAATGACGTCGTTCAACGATAGTCGTAAGAGTCTTCATAGGTATTCGACTCAGTGTGCGTGAAAGTTTTTCGCGTTTCGAACTCACAGTCCTTCGCGCTCCCCAGCGAGGTGTCGCGTCACGGGAGAGACCCGCACGTTGGTCCGTACTCGAGTCCATGGGAAACGATTTTAAAGTAAAAGTTTGGAGAACGAAACGTGCGGGCTTGGCAGAGAGTCGGGAGAGGCGGAGAGTTAAAAGCGAGCGGAGGAAGAACAGTAATGAAAGGAGGAGAATGAGGGAGAATACTGACCGAGCCAGCAAGAGCATGAAGGAGTCGGTAGGCGGCGTTGGGAGAGTCGGGTGAGTCTAGTCTCGTGCAGCAACCCTTCTCTCGGCACGCTTCGACAACTGAATTAGTTTCGAGCGTGAGTCACTTCTCGCACCATGACAAAGTCAAAGGGCGAATCATCCTCCTACCTCCCGAAGTGTTGAACCACTTGTACACCATCCTTATGTGAGTTTTTTGACTGGCTGAAAGCTTTGTACAGTGGAAACGCCTTTATTACCCGCCCTTCATTACCTGCGCAGGATTCGAGAATTTTTCAAAATTGTTCTTCCCACATTTTCATCAAGATAAGACGTTTTAGAGACGACGGTATTGGTGAAAGGCTAGTCATTTCGCCTGGATTCTGTTGGGTCTGTGCCGTATTGGTGATGGGCCCGATTGGGTTTATGGCGAGTTTGGTGAGTGCAATTGCTTGCCGCCAATCTTAGCGGTTTCCTTGCCATAAATATTCCTGCATTTCATAAAACGACACCATAAAAACGAATGAGCGTTTTTGTATTTTAAATTTGTTCGTAAATTGTGTCAACGCTCAGGTTCATTTAAGCGTTGATATATGTTTCTAAAAGATGATACACGAATGGGCTAGCACTAATACGATCATTGATATTGAATTTCTTGTGAGAATCGATGGAGACACTTAAATTGTTCATAAATCGAATTTTCTAAAGATTTCACCCAAAATAACCATCACTCAAGCATATAAATCTCATAGTGAGCCGCAAAGCATCAGCAACCCTGGCTGACAACTTGCTACCGGTATACTCCTAAGAATTTCGGGCACTGAATGTTGGCAAAAGCATTGACAAATACGGACGCACATGACGCAATTTTTGCCACTATCCCGTGTGGATATATGATATGATGCCTATTTACTGGCGGGTTGTTGGCAAAATCCGATCTGGACAGTTGGGTCCGTGTCGAGTTGGATCTGTGTCGAGTTGTGCCTGTGTCAAGTTGGGTCTGTGTTCAGTTGAAATTGCCTTGGGTTGGGTCTGTGTTCAGTTGGGTGCGCGTGGCGTTGGGTCTGCGTCTAGTTGTTGTTGAGTTAAGTTGGCATTGCACCGAGTTGGGTTTATGTTCAGTTGGATCTGCGTCGAGTTGGTTCTGTGTCGATTTGCTGATTTGTCCAGTTGTTGATGTGTCCAGTTGTTGATGTGTCCAGTTGTTGATGTGTCCAGTTGTTGATGTGTCCGGTTGTTGATGTGTCCGGTTGTTGATGTGTCCGGTTGTTGGTGTGTCCGGTTGTTGATGTGTCCGGTTGTTGATGTATCCGGTTGTTGATGTGTCGAGTTGTTGATGTGTCCAGTTGTTGATGTGTCCAGTTGTTGATGTGTCCAGTTGTTGATGTGTCCAGTTGTTGATGTGTCCGGTTGTTGATGTGTCCGGTTGTTGATGTGTCCGGTTGTTGATGTGTCCGGTTGTTGATGTGTCCCGTTGTTGATGTGTCCCGTTGTTGATGTGTTCAGTTTTGTCTCTGTCGAGTTGGAGATATGTCCAGTTGGGTCCACGATCATTAGGAATATAGGAATGACGCATTGCCAAAAAAAAATGCCGCATCATCAGAGTGTGCACTGTAGCTAGGTTCGCTAGCGCGCCAGCTATGCAAACTACAGGAAGAGTTGAAATTAAAATGCCACATCTAGTTTGAACCGAATTAAGGTAAAAGCGTGAGAGCTGGGGACAGCGGGCGTTGTTTTCTTTTGACTTGACTATTGTACTTCACCCCAGCTACTCATGTTATTTCGAGCATCACGTTTTGCTCTTCTCATTTCGTACTTCTGCCACTTCTCCGTAGTTCTATGACTACGCCGTTTTGAGCTTGGGACAGACGAAGAAAGGGAGTTTCGCACGCAAACCTGCGTGTTTCGAATCCTCCGTGTGTACGCACACCCTGGCGCGTACGCGAGGAGGGTCGACGAGGAGATGGTGGTTGCGAACCGAAGACGGGAATGGTAGAGGGCGAAAATGGCAACAAAATTGAGGTAGATAATTCTGTGTACGGTTTAACTGGATGTATAGCTAGATGACACGCGGTATCCTCCTAAGTTTGTTAAGGTGCATTCACAATGAATGAATTTAATAAACGTAGTCGGCAAAGTTCACGAAAGTAAAGCATTTTTTTGCAACAAATTTATCAAACCAATTTCACTCAACGAATTGCCAAGAAAAATACCTCAAGTGCCGTATTCTCTATCGCATCAGAAGTTCTCTTAATTACGTTTTAAAAACAGGTTTAATGGAAAACGACCCAAGGGTTGTAAAAGTTAAGTTAGTTGAATATAAAAAAAAGTACAGCAAAAAAATTATCTTTTTTTTGTTGTACTTTTTATCGTCGATTCCAGTTCTCGGTACGAAAGGACCCACCCTTAGGGGAATGCAAAATACGAAGTCGCACCGTCGCTAAGAAATTACGATCAGTATTTCTTCCCCAGACGGTTCTCACCGTTCGAGCAAAGGGAAATTAGCACCCGCGACGGAAGCGACGGACGGAGTCGCCGCTAATTAATACCGTTGTCCGAACTCTCAACCGTCCCAGGAGAAAATATGAATCGCAATTTTTCTTTTTCCCTCCGAGCTACGATGTCGGAAGAAATAGGGCAAATTTGTAGTTTGGTATTAAAAAAAAATTCCTGCCATTCTCCATTGCACCGCGTAATCGATCTTTCAATTACGAAGCCACTTTTTTCTGAAACAGATTCTCAACACCACGGCACTTTTCAGAATCAATATTTTTGAGAAATGACATTTTTTAAAAATCTCTTTTGGAAAATGTATTGAAAAGAAATGTACATTTTTTTAACGTAATGCTTAAAAATTTCATTTTTGGAGTGACATTTATGAAATACATGTTTTGATAAATTTCACTTTCTTTGGGACACCTTGCTGTTCGACAAATTTTTCCAAAAATTTGTTGTGACTAAATTTAAAGGTATAAAAAAATAGTTTTTTCACAGACGCGGATAATACGGCAGACTGGGCAGTTCTACGGTGGCCCGTTGTGCATGCACCTTCAAGTCCTCCCCTGCCCTGTCTCACTAATTCACTTCTCCCTTCTCAAGTCGCTGTCGTGTAATACAGTAATGACTCGACTCGGAACCAACCGACCGGGGCGGAGACGCCGTGGCGAGACTGAGACGATATTTTATTCCCGCAACACGCGTATATCGCATGCACGCATTGCTCCCTTCCTCTCATCGTTCACCCGAACGGATTTCTCTTCTGCGTGCGACAGGCTACGTGCAAAAACATAACCGAGAACTGTAACAGCCGCGTTATAATTTACGGACAAATAACTCATTGTGCTTGTTCGCACGGTATTGCTTGCACTCGGTACGTCAGCGACAATAGCGTGTCATTTGCGAGCAAGATTAAACACACGTTGTTCCACCGCAGGAGCAAACCCGGTGCGAACCTGTGCGAACTGATTCTCCGACCAACAAAAAATACATGTTTTTCCCACACCATATCTTGTCTCCAATGCATCCAGAAAACATATTTGGATAATTAGGACATTGAAGGGAAGTATGTGAGGGGGGGGGGGGGGGGAGGGGGGATTTTTTGTTTCTGGCAAGAAAACGTTACTTACTTCGTTACGTTACCTCATTTTTTTTTTAAATAAAAAAAACTTAAATATGTTTTTTTCCCTAAAATTAAAGAACAGCCGCGCCCTCGTTCATTAAACATAACTTCTTTTTATGAAAATGGTTTGTTAACTTGTCTAAGTACGTAGGTATTTTTTTAGAATTTTTTCTAATGTTCGAAAATTTCGATTTTCGAATTTATTTACAGGTTAAAAACGTAAAAAAACGCAATTTTTAAAAATGAGACAAAACTGTGCATAAATTCACACGTATTAAAAAAAAATTAACAAATTATTTTCATTAAAAAAAGTTGTATTTCTGGGTGATTGGTGGAATTTTTTTTTTCTTTAATTTGTGGATTACATTCTGAAATTACTATTATGCAAAATCAATATTTTCAACATCTTCCATATGCTTAATTTTCTTCACATTCTTGTCCCATTGAGAAGTGTTCGCAATTCTCTCTCAATTCTCTCCGTATCTTACGTGGTGTTAGCCTATACGCTCATACTACCTTAAAGCCAATGTAAACTCGTGAGAGTCAACATGCTTCGCGTTGTTCCTGCGTACATAATAATTAAAATTGAAAACCGCCAAGGTTCCCAAAGTTTGCGAATAATTCCGGTATTCAGGAGGAATTTTTTTCACGGTTGTTTGCGCGTGATAGTTGGCCCGGCATGTGGCGAAAATTAAAATATACCGATCGAAACGGAAGAGTTTGTGTACGCGGCTGAGGACGATGTTTGAAAACTTTCTGACATCGCAATTTATGCGTAAAATTATGATGCACGATATTGCCGCTGAGATTGCACTCACCAGAGTCATCCCGAGAGCGAATCAGTGTTTTTTCACCGTACATTAAAATGTTTCGAAGCGACTAACATTCCCGGAAAAGCTTTGTATTTTCACTAAAAATTACTTATGTACCCGAAACCGGCAAAATGACAAAAAGAAAAGATTGCGTTAATTTTGCAAGAAAACCCGTACCGATAAAAAAAAACTTCGGGCTCAAGGATTTTAGAAAATAATTTTCTTTTTGTCACTTGCGACTGATTGCGAGTTTCATTGACCAGCGAGTAATGTAGTAATTATTCATTAGTTCGATGATACGCACGGAGAAAGCGGAGCGGGGCAAGATGGTCCAAGACCGTCTATAACTCAAGAACGGTTTTATCAATCGGGTTGAAATTTGGCACGCATGTAGAGCAGTTGAGTGCCTATGTTTGTTACAATTTAGGGAATAATTGAATCATTCGTTCAGATTTTATCAGATTTTGAAATTTTTGAAAAAAGTGTGTTCGCGCTCTAGCTTTCTCAAATTTTGAGTTTTCGCGCTGAAACTTCCTATAGAAGTAGACCAACATCAAACAATGTTCGCTATTGAATTTGGTAAGAATCGGTCGAGGGGTCTCGGTTTTGGAACATTTTCAATTTTTCGAAAAATGTCATTTCCACTTTCGCTCTTATATTTTTTGAGATATTTGCAAAAAAAAAATCGGCATAAATAAATTATTATGGACTCATGTTCCATATTAAATTTGGCAAGAATCGATCCGGCCGAATAAATTTTATAACATTGTGAAAAAAACTCAAAAAATTCGTACCTCCCAACTGACGCCCGTTTCCGTTTCAAATATTGAGAAAGAAGCTAAATAAGTGGTAGATTCGTGATCAGTGAGAAAAATAGATTAAATATAGTCCCTGAGCGACGAGCCATTCTATAATTCTTTTTTATTCGCACTTCGCAACAGACGTACGTATCCGTTTCAAATATTTATGTAGAAATAAAATAAGTAGCAGGTCCATGATCAGTGAGAGAAGAAAAATTTGTAGGTAGTGCCGAAATTATATAATCATGAGCCTTAGAATCTTCGGGAACTATACTTCATGTCCTTCTTTTTTTTATTACGTTATGCGATGGGCCCACTTGTTAATATAATAAAAAAAAGTTGAAAATTATAATTTGCAGATGGCTTTCTCATAAAAGTTGAAAATTGGAATTTTTAATGGCTTCCTCATAAAAGTCGAAAATTGAAATTTTCACATCGCTTTCTCGTAATGATCCTTTATTCGAAAAGCTTCCTCTATGAGGAAGCCATAAAAAACAAAGAAACGGCTTTCTCATAGAAGAAGCTTTGCGAATAAAGGATCATTATGAGAAAGCGATGTGTAAATTTCAATTTTCAACTTTTTTTTCTTCAATTTTCGAGTTTTTCAAACAAAAGTACAAACTAAAATTGTCAGTGACACGGGAAATAAAAGGACAGGTTCGTATATTAAGAGAAGTGACAAACGAGTTTGTAACTTATTTAACAAAAGTATTTTTACGAAATTTCGCATTCCGATTTTACGCACTGAGAAAAAAAAATCAATTGAGTCAACAAAATGTGCGCTTACGGGCCGCGAAACAAATTTTTGGTTGATCGAACGAAATAATTGTTGTATTAAGTGAAGAAAAATTTTAATCGACGGCCTGTTCGTTCGATCAATGAGGTATTCCTTTCGATCAGCCAAACATTTGTTTCGCCACCCGTAAGCGCACATTATACGTTGACTCAATTGATTTTTTTTCTCTGTACGAAATTATTTTTTACTGTGCGACTCCCCCATGGATGTTTTTTCACTCTCCACAATTTCGTCAATGCTACGTTGGTTCCCACGGCTTGTCGGAAACACCAAAAAATAAATAAAATGCCGGGAAAAATTCATTCTAACGTTTCGACGATCAATCTACTCGCCACGTGAAAAAAAAAAAAAAAAAAAAAAAACGAGAAACTGGTATGACGTGTGTCACGGTTCATCCGTGTGTGTGTATGTGTGTTAATATTACTTTTGTCATATTTTACATCTGCCACTAGGGGAAAGTTTGCGTTGCATTTATTTTCATTTCATTTATTATTTTTTTATTCCATCTGGTTTTCCTTCAACATTGTTTTCATTGGATTATTATCCAGCATTTATTTTTATTCGATTTTATTTTTATACTATCTTCTCCTCTTTTTGCCCTCTGCCCGCTCGGCTCTGCAGTTTGTCCGTACGCCGGAGATTCAACAATCGTGCGGCGGCTTCAGAAAAAAAGCCAACCTCGTGATTTCCCAGTACGGCGATGCGCGATCGGGAAAGGGTGAGTAACACGTGAAAATTTGTCGCTTCGACATACTGCTGACGATAGGTTCGCACACGTGTGTTACGGGTTTCACTGGCCGAAGCAACTTTGTCTCGCGGCGTAACGTGCAGACGAAAAGCGTCGAGAAAAAAGAAGGCAAAAAAATCGATGGTCAGAGCGAGAAACTCTGAGATTAATTGCTTTAACTAATTATCACCAAACTTATCGAGGTTGCCCGCAGAAAGCACCGGTTGCACTGGTATGGGAATAGAACTCCTATACCAAAAATATTGTATTTCACAAATGGGAATAAAAAAAAAAAAATTAAAAAAAAAACATCTCTATATTCTCGTCATCGACCAGTCTGCATCTGCAGTCTGCAATTTATATTTATCCGAGGGTGGATCGAGGAGGCCGTTGCACTGGCTGGGCATCGGGTTTTTGTTCCACCGTTTCCACGCTGTAGACTCGCCCCCCTCTCCCCCCCCCCCCCCCCCCTTTCTCTTATCCCTTTCGAATATATATAGATATATATGTATTCCATGTGGATTTCCGTCGAGCATTCCGGAGAAGTTGAAGTAGCCCCGCTGCACACACATATCCATAGACGACGTGGATCCCTTACGCCGGGCTGTCCGACGGACCGGTGGCGAGAAGCTCGCTTTTAGTTTCTCTGGCTACGTGCCAGCGCCGAACTCTCATCCCCTTGGGATCGGGACCCTCCGGGAACAGGCGCTTTTCCACGCTTATGTGTCCGGAGTTACGGGGTACGTGATACTCCACATCAACGTGCCTATGTGACTATGTGGCACGGCGTAAGCCTATCTTTGCAACAGGAGTACACGCACCGAGGCAAAGCTTTTCACGGTAGTTACGTGAGAGTACAGTTCCAATGAGCCTATCCTACACGGGTAGTCCTACCCGAAAAAGTTGCTCGTCCGTTGTTGTCATTGACATTGTTACCGGAAAACTATATTTTTCCGCACATTTTTTAAATGTGAAGGCTTCAACAGGACTTCCAAGTGCCAAGTGCCAAGTGCCAAGTGCCAAGTGCCAAGTGCCAAGTGCCAAGTGCCAAGTGCCAAGTGCCAAGTGCCAAGTGCCAAGTGCCAAGTGCCAAGTGCCAAGTGCCAAGTGCCAAGTGCCAAGTGCCAAGTGCCAAGTGCCAAGTGCCAAGTGCCAATTGTCGAGTGCCGAGTGCCGAGTGCCAATTGCCGAGTGCCGAGTGCCGAGTGCCAATTGCCAATTGCCAAGTGCCAAGTGCCAATTGCCAAGTGCCAAGTGCCAAGTGCCAATTGCCAATTGCCAATTGCCAAGTGCCAAGTGCCAAGTGCCAAGTGCCAAGTGCCAAGTGCCAAGTGCCAAGTGCCAAGTGCCAAGTGCCAATTGCCAAGAGCCAAGAGCCAAGAGCCAAGTGCCAAGTGCCAAGTGCCAAGTGCCAAGTGCCAAGTGCCAATTGCCGAGTGCCAATTGCCGAGTGCCGAGTGTCGAGTGCCAATTGCCGAGTGCCGAGTGCCGAGTGCCAAGTGCCAATTGCCAATTGCCAAGTGCCAAGTGCCAAGTGCCAAGTGCCAAGTGCCAAGTGCCAAGTGCCAAGTGCCAAGTGCCAAGTGCCAAGTGCCAAGTGCCAAGTGCCAAGAGCCAAGTGCCAAGTGCCAAGTGCCAAGTGGGAGGAACTTAGAATAATCGGGGCTTAGAAAGGGCTCTTGGAAGGATTAGGCAAAATTAGGACTTGGGACTATATCCTAGAGTCCTTAGATTGGTCAGTGTCGGGAAGGGGACGTATTGCACAAAGGTATTGTTTACGGTTTGATCGACGTCGCTTGTAAAAAAAAAAAAAACCGCGTGCTGTACCCGAGTGTATTAGATACTCTAAGACCCCTCTAAAATGACAACGACGAAAAAAAACTGAAAATAATTGGGCATTCTCGACGACGGGGGCGCCTAGGGTGCACAGCCTCGTGCTCCCCGTCGCGAGATAAGGCACCGAACGTAGAGAAGAAAAGAAGAAGGGCTCGTCCCACTACAGAAGCAGCAGCAGCAGCAACGGTACTTCTGCTTATCGAGCGGAATTCTTATCAAGAGTACGATGTGCCAGCACATCATGTTGGGGTGAGTCATCGAAGTATCCTCGGGCCTGCTAAGTTTTGCATGAAATTCTTCAGCGAACGTCACTTCTTTCTCGCGATACGGGGAAATTCCGGTCGTCTCCCGTGGAAGTAGTTCGACTAGCGGATATTAAATTTCGCCGGAAACCCGGGGTTATACACTGAGAAAAACTTACATAGTAAATAGTTCCCAGGGGGGAGGTCTATACTCTACAGTTACGACAATAACCGAAAATTTTAGTTGTAACTATAATTGTAGTTTAATCAATTGGGTACAAGGAAAAAAAAAATATCATTGAATCAAGTAAAATTTGCTTGCGGGCTGCCAATGAAGTAAAAACGTTGTTTCAGTTCTACTCTGAATTCGTACAATTTCATACCGGGTTGAAACGATAACATGTCACCTTGACAGTCTTGATGTCGTTGTTTCAATATCATATGGAATTGTAAGAATTGAAAGTAGAATTGAAACAAACATTTTTTTTTCTTCGGCAGCCCGGAAGCGAATTTTTTTTTCAGTGTATATACTGTCACAAACTATCTATATGGACGTCCCCCCTGGGAACTATTCGTTATAGTAGGAAATACCATCCTTTTTCTCAGTGTATCCACCATTGCACGACAACGGGACAAAGCGTGGATAATACAGGTACTCTACTCGTGACAGGTTAGAGTCGGATGACACGGTCGTGGTTTAACGCATTACCCAAAATAAACCCAAGTAGTAGAACCACTTCTGCTTTCTCATAGAGGAAGCTACGTTGTCGTAAAATGAAATCGAGATTGTTATGTCAGAGTACTTAGAATAGTTTAAAACGTCGCGCGTGTATGTGCGTGCGTGCGTGTATACACATATAATATAAACAAAGACCTTTGGTATTCAATAATTGATATTGATGTTTTTTTATTGCTAAAAACGGTCTAATTCGAGTAAACGTGAAAGTATAAACGGATATATCTATCTATCTGGCTGAAATTTGACAGAGGAATGAACTAATCCCTAAACGGGAAGGATCTAACCGTTCAGATTTTGTATTTTTTTAATTTTTCGGAAAATTTTGTTTTCTACGTCTGACACGAGTTTCTGAATCAAATATCACGCTAAGAGTAAAATGAGTTACAGATTTGTAATCAGCAGTAAAAAAATAGTTCCAAATAGCCTCAGAACGACAAATTGTCCTTTTATTACCTCGTAACAATTTCAGTTTGTGCGTTTGTTTGCACAACTAAAAGCCTAGGATGGTGCGATCGGAAAATAAAAAAATAAAAAACTGTGAACGTTTGTGGACAATAAGTTGTAAAAGTACAAACCTTTTTTATTGTGTAGAGCGTCACATGGGGGGTCTCGTGGAGACCTTATCAGGACCTCATTTGACCCGGACCATATCGGGTAACGTTCCAAAATTTCAACGGGGATTCTGACAAAGTGCTCGTAATGATCGGGTGAACAAGGCATGGACCAAATCAGGACCCAACTCAGAACCTCCCGATTATCAGAGACTAATAAAAAAAAAAAATAGGGGTCAGGACCGCGCGCTAGCTCGGATATACCGAAGCGAATTTCCCCTAAGGAGTAACTTTAGTTAGCAACATAGCTATAACAATAGAGCCAACGTTGCGGTGTCATAGAATTAACAGGAATTCCATACAATTATACTGAATCATGGTACCGCGATGGCAACGTACCGGGATAACGGGAGAAACGTATTACACGGTAAAGGGTGTAAAATGTCCGTGGGGGCGGATTAGTTTTTATAGGAACAAGTAGAGTTGGTTGGTGAATGTACGAGCGAGGAGCAAGCTTCGGCGAGCCTGAGGTTGGCAGGGCAGTATTCTCCCAGCCGCAGGACTACCCAGTATCTCTTTGTACATGTTTCGTACACGTTCGTTATTCGCCCTTTATCCGTTCCGCGGAGCAAAGCGGAGGTCCAGGGGTGGGGATAGGTCGAGTTGAACGAACGTACGAAAAGAGAAGAAGGAACGAGTCCGGCAGGCTGATGGACTCTTGTACATACCGGGTATCTCGTTTATATACGCAGGCTCCACGGGAAATGGGAAAAGAGAAAGAGGCAGAAAAGTGAAACGCGAAAGGAAGGAAAGAGGGAAACGGCTCTGAGGAGGATAGAGGAGAGGTGGGATAGCGATTTTACCCGGAGGAACGGAGCGTAGGAGAGGTGAGAGGCGGTTCGTTTGGCAGTGCTGAGGGAAATGAATAGCCACACTGAGGCGGGCCACGGTGTTGGGGTACGGATCTCCGTCGGGTAAAGTGCGGTCTAGGGTCGGCGGGACGAAGGAAACAGAAGGAGGCACAGCGAAGAAAGAATAGGCGGAGGGATCGGGAGGGAAAGAGGATCGTGAAAGGAGGGGGATGAGCTTGAAGAGGAAGAAGCGGGAGCAAAGTGCTCTAACGATGAGCCATTCAAGCCTGGCGCATCGACCTGCAGGTTGTAGGTGGTAAGGAGTCCACTGAACAGCCGAGCGTGGAAACTCCCGGCGGGTTGCGCGAGTGGTCGTGCCATATACGTATGTGATACGGAGCACAGTGTATGCGGCAAACAGAGTGTATCCTGAATACGCGGTGGAGTGAAGCAGACCGTCCTGAAGATTGTACGCTGGATGGAGCAGAGATGCTGGGACTCGAGTGGAGGATGCGGCACACACCAGCGGAAAAACGGGAATATGTACTGAAGGCCGTATACACATGGGTGTCGGATAAGAAGGATACCCGAGGCAAAACGGACAGATTTTCAATCAAATGGATACTGCGTTTCGCTACAGATTCCGTTTTGCCCCGGTTTTCCATACTACCACTGTATATGTGGACGCGAGACCTATCGTGGCTGCAGCAACAGTGCAAAATGTTAGAGGAAGAAGAAAAAGAAGAACTTCGGCAGTGGGAAACAATGAGGAGTTCCGACAAGAGTGAAGAGTTGAATGCGGAAGAGAGAATCTTTGGAATGGTCCAATACCTGGTAATGGACGAAGAGAGAAAAGAAGTGGATAAAGGTTGGGGAGCCGTAAGCATAACAATCGGCGAATGAATATCCGGGGTCTTGAGATTATATTACTGGAAAGAGTCTGGGGGAGAGAAAAGCGCAATCAGCAATGCACCGGGTTAGATAGAGAGGAAAGACATCATCGTCGAACGAGGTACGACTCAGGTTTGAAGTCCTGGATCAGTTCAGGGCCGGGCGGTATTCCGACGTTCCTGATCCCGAGGCGCTCTGTATAATATAGAGGAGGTGCAGCGTTTCGAGACGAAGAATACGTACGTAGAACGTTACGAGTGTTCGTATATCTGGATGGGGCATAGAAGGAGCTCAGGACGACGACAAAGAGACACTCGTCGACAGCGTTGCCAGACAGGAGGAACTGAGGAGCAGGAGGCCGCTGATGGTCTTTCCGCTGTTCAAGTGGGACTACCCCGAAATTGCTAGTCGCAAGACTTGTCCAATCTTGGCTGGTGAGGGTGAGCTTCGAAGAGAAAGCTTACCCACCGGGGCTTAATCCCGAGACTGGGAGTCGACGACGCTCTCTACGAGAACCGTCAACGTTACTACAAGTGCGCTATCTATGCGGCAACTATATATGCTATGTATCCGGCCACACACGCCGACTGGCCCTGTGTATGTATGTATGTACAACATCTAGAACTGACGTTTTATAGTATACGGGAACTTCAAGTCTCGACGATCATCCGGATCCAGGATCATACTGAGTACCTAGGATGAGTCTGGTTACCTAGAAACTAGATTCTCGGTATAGTAGGATGATCATAGGTACGTAGTCATTCTAGGTCCGAATTGAGGTACGATGATTTGTGGGTAGGATTACTCTGGGCACAATAGGGTGATAGTAGATACCTAATTTCAGCGTAGGTAATAGATACCTGCTAGGATAATCCTCGATACTGCGAACCATCCTAAGTAAAGTAGGATGATCATAGGTACCTAGTAATTCTAGGTCCGAATTAAGGTACGATGATTTGTGGGTAGGATTACTCTGGGCACAGTAGGGTGATAGTAGATAACTAATTTCAGCGTAGGTAATAGATACCTGGTAGGATAATCCTCGATACTGCGGACCTAAGTAAAGTAGAATGATCATAAGTGCCTAAAATCATTATACGTGAAGTAGGGCGATCCTAGGTACCTAGAACTCAAATCCTAGGAATAGTAGGATGACTCTAGGTACCGAGAATCATACTATGTCCGAATCTAATGAATCATCTGCAGTCAGAACCATCTTAAGTACAGTAAAGCAATCCTAGGTACCGAGAACCAGCGTAGGTACTAGATACTTGTCAGGATAATTCTAGAAACCTGTTAGGATAATCCTAGGTAAGTTAGGATGATCCTAGATGCCTATAATCTTTGTAAGAACTGTACAATGATTATATATCACCTAGAACTCAAATCCCAGGAATAGTAGGATGACTCTAGGTACCGAGAATCATACTATGTCCGAATCTAATGAATCATCTGCAGTCAGAACCATCTTAAGTACAGTAAAGCAATTCTAGGTACCGAGAACCAGCGTAGGTACTAGATACTTGCCAGGATAATTCTAGAAACCTGTTAGGATAATCCTAGGTAAGTTAGGATGATCCTAGAGGCCTATAATCATTGTAAGAACTGTACAATGATTATGTATGACCTAGAACTCAAATCCCAGGAATAGTAGGATGACTCTAGGTACCGAGAATCATACTATGTCCGAATCTAATGGATCATCTGCAGTCAGAACCATCTTAAGTACAGTAAAGCAATCCTAGGTACCGAGAACCAGCGTAGGTACTAGATACTTGTCAGGATAATTCTAGAAACCTGTTAAGGATAATCCTGGGTAAGTTAGGATGATCCTAGATGCCTATAATCACTGTAAGAACTGTAGGATGATCCTAGGTAGTTAGTCCTCGGTACAGTAGGATGACCCTCGGCACCCGGAATGGCGCTAGTCACGGTAGGGTGACCCTAGATACCTAAGTTCAACGTAGGTACTGAATGCTTGGTACGATAATCCTAGATATTTGGGATCATTCTCGGTAAAGTAGGATGATTCCAGTTACCTAGAACCATCACGGTTACGGTAGGTGATCCTTGACACCTGGGGTCATCCTCGGTACACTTGCAACCCGGTTAGTTCGACAAACTCGGGACCGGGCTTCACTTACTCAACGAGGATGGGAATCGCCACTTTCCACACCGTTGCGCATTACGATCGCTCCGCGCATCCATGCCAGTCGAACAGGTGACTGTTGAGTCGCTCCGCTCTGGGATACATCAAAAGTATCTGAGCATGACTGCACGGTTAAGCCGCCAGATGCAATCAGCGAAGCCAGTCCCAACTCAATCGTCCCCTATCACGGAATGAAATAGTTGGATTTCCACTGTACAACCAATGGCGAAGAGAAAGAAGCGGACAAAGATCTATCGTTCCTTTCTTCCAGCAGGTTCATTCGAGTCTGTCCACCGTTGCCGGATTGCGACAGGTCAGGTCCTCCCTCCCGTATGCAGCTAGGAGCGTGCAAAAAAATCCCTCCGGCGAGATTTCTCCCTCCGTCTGACAACACGGAGCCTGTCGTTGAGCGCAACTGCTCTCCGTGGGCTCGTAAGGGCGCCAAGAGCGGAATGACTCTCGTTACGTCTCGATAGAGAAGACCCGCCTCTCCCAACCCCGACCACCACTCACGCTGCTCCTGAATGGAACCTCACGGAGTCTCGAGTGTTACTCAATCGTTTGGAGAATTCGAGGATTCGATGATGGAAGCTCGATTGCTCAGAATTCTATGCGTAAAAGGATGGCTCTTCTCCAACTGCATGCAATCTATCTTTTCATCGGAAGGTGAAGCGTATTTTCGACGAAGCGCGGTAACTGTATACGGTCATATAATATCTCAATTCATTCCACGCAACACGGGTGACTCGAGATACACATATTTCACCGGGGTTTGTATCCGATAAAATTTTCAATTAAGAAACAACGAACTTGCGATTCGAAGAACATTGACAAATTGTTCGACACAGTGGCGATCGACTTGACAGACGATGATATACATAATGGAAAAAAAATATCCATATTCATCCACAGCTTTCGCAGACGAGTTCCACCGATGATTGGGTTCGATGGAAATTATTGCATCTGAGCCAATATCGTTATACTCGTCACCCGAAATATACTGTACATCGTTTGCGTATCGAACTTTAGTAAACGGCAAATATTTACTTGTTCTTTGTACGAGTGTCAGATCCTTCGTGTGAAATACATCCGTGACGAATTTCATTTGTCCCCTCAATTGTATTTCCACCACTTGGCTTATTTCTTCAAATTTTTCACATTCCCGTGCGCAACGCGATTGCACGAATTCGCTTCTGCGAAAATGCATTTATTATCGAGCTGGTTGAAATGTTCTTTGATTTATCGGCGATAGAGAAAACGGCTCGGTATTGTGCCAATCGATTCAAAACAATCGTCCCATTTGTTGTCACTTAAATGAAAATAAAAATTTATTTACGAACAACAAATACTTATTTTTAAAAATGAATATTTATTTTAATAATTAATAAATGAATATTTATATCTGTGACTGCCAGTGGCGTTCGACGAGTTCGACGAAAGGCATAAATTCGTTTACCGAAGTGTCGCGTCCACTGATCATGCTTCATAAATCGTTGAAAGGGTAAAATGGTTTTAGAAGGCTTTATCCAAAGTGTCGGATTGCGAGTACAAGGGGACCGCACACCGCAAAGCGAGAGGGACGGAGAGTAACAGAAGTGCAACATACTGCACCGCATATCGTAACGGGAAGCGAGGGAACAGTGGTCAGTGGTCGTCGTTGGTCGGTGGGCGATGACTCGTACTCTAATGGGCTAACAGGCTAATGTCGACTCATTTTGCCCTCTGATCTCGCGCGAGACTCCTATAACTCGGTCGGTCACGGTGGACGGAGAAGAACCCTAGCGCGCGATTATCGAAGTCAACTGGCACCAGTTGACCCAACGGGAGAATTTTTCTTTTTATTTTTTATTTATTAATATTTAAACAATTTTTTCCATTTTCACCGATTCATTGACGGAAACCTAGGTATATACGTCGACCGCCTGTCCCGAGAAGCAAGGTTGTTATTGTTATTATTATCATTATTATTATTATTATTATTATTATTATTATTATTATTATTATTATTATTATTATTATTATTATTATTATTATTATTATTATAGTTTTCATCTATTATCTTTGAGATTCTGAAAATGTCTGACCATTGAGTTCGTATACTTTGACGAAGCTCGACGAACTGTTTTCAAATTTCGCATACATATTGTTTAACGTTTTTATTGTCATCGATTATTATTTGAATACTAACAATTCGCAAAATAACGCGAAAATATTTTTCCTTAAAATATTTCCGACATTAAATAACAAATAAAAGTTCTTCAAATAAAGGTCTTCAGTTTATAAGAATTGATTATAACAATTGACCTCCATATTTAGACAACGATTCCTTCGTTGAGGCCCAAGCACTGTTCCGTGTTAATTTTTCAATAAAAGCCGCACGGAAATTGCACAACGAGTGTGAGGAGTAGGAGAGTTATTTCCGGTATGAGTCGAATGGTGTTTGCTGTCGGCGTTGGACCGAAGATGAGAGGAGGGCAATGATGACTCAAGCGATTATGCGGACGAGTGAATATGTTCCAGTAAAACCGGCAAAAGGACGGTACCAAAGCCACCGAGGAATTCCTCTGTAATTCGTAGAAGACCACTAGCGAGCAATTTAAACGGTGGGCGAGATGGGAAGAAATAGCGGCTTAATGGTTCCGCATTCGTATGGATTATTTTCGGTCTCCGCTCATTTCTTAAAATTTAATGGCAACGACTGACCAAATAATCGGCTTACGATCATGGAACGGCAACATTATCCGGACCCCCAAGAGAGACAGAAACCTCAATTTAAAACTTGTAAATTTAATGCGATCAATTATTCATTCTATTGCCCCATTTTGCCTTCTACTGAGGCGAACGGGCTCGAAGCTATTTCGCGAATTAATTTATCGCCGAAGCGTGAAACAGCGTGTAACGTGAAAATATACCGAGTTCGTTTTGTCGGTAACTCAGCGCCATGGACATAATCCAATGATATCAATAACATCGCGGGTTCGATGCGGCGGATTTGTACGAAAATCAACAAACGAAAATTTGCCTACATTGCTCGAAGTGTTGCGATGCGACGAGAATCAGTGGGCGAGACAACGATTACCCGAGCATATCGCGGTAGTTATTATTTTTTTTTACTGAAATATTTGTTCCATTTTTCCACCGTATACCCTTCTGGGTTTTTACGGAACCCCGTCCCGATTCCTCCCTAGCAGTCCCTACCCGCACTCAGCTAAGCTACCTAACTTCCAGTGCGTCCGCAGCCGATTTAGCTGCACTGTACCGCATTTGTCGTGGACACGGGGAAACTACGGAAAACCCGTGCCGGTACAGACGGCCATATTCTACTGATCCTCCGGTATTTTTGCACTTTGAGTTAAGTGCAGAAACACCAAAGTTTCAGAAGAAAGCGCCTCCCGCTCAACGGTCGATGCGCCAACCAGCGTACGGCTAAGCGGTCACCCATCCAAGCACAGACCGCGAACGGTCTTGCTTGACTTGGGAGACCACCGGATCCGTGCGCCAACCACGCATCCACCGACGTTTTTTTTTTTAATTTTTTTTTTTAAGAGTTTCATTGTATTGTCCAGTACATAACATATTAAGTGTTTACAATAAACTTTGAAAATAAAAACCATACAACAAGTGCGAAGAAAGATTGATCCGACTTATCATCCACCGCTGTCGGGTTCCTATAGCGGTGGTTATTTTAACGTTCTGTTATGTTGACACGGTGTTATTTTGGCGTTCGGTTATCTCGACGCGCCACTTTGACGTGCAAAAATGTTGGGCCATGTCTCAACTTTGTCGCGGTCTCCGGTACTTGCGACAATGCCTGATTTCCTTCGCCCCAAGGGCTGATGCTCTGGTCCGAGGACGCGTGGAGGCGGACGGGGTGAGCGCCGGGTCGTGGAAAGCCGGAGGTACACGGTTCACGGTCGAAGGGAGGGCAAGAGGAGAAACAGTGGAAGGAAAGCCGGAGGTACGGTGCGCAGGATGGAAGGCGGCGGTGGCAGAAGAGAGGGTGTCGGAACGGGTTTGCCGTTGAATTATGCCACGTATGCAAAGTGCAAGCTATCTTGCCGAGTGATAAGGGAGAGACACGCGAGTCGAGTTGCATGTCCCGGGGTGTACGAGCGGCCGCGACACTTTGCCGCTAGCATCGTACCAGCTTCGGCGCGGGCACGACCCCCCTCGGAGTCGTTGCCGCACGTCAGCCGACTCCGCATCTCCAGACCCGGCCGATCCTCGCCAGTTTCCCGTTCAGCTGTGCGCGGCACTCCGTCGCTAAACCGTCGCACCGCGTCACACCTTCCCTCTTGCATCCGAAGCCCTCCGCGTACCGACGGAATCTTGCATTCCATTTACGCGAGCCGTTAGCGAATTTCCTGTATTTTCCCGCACGAATGTCATACGTGCGTTCAGCGTCAAGTTCAACGATGAATCCCTTTTTGGCGAACTTCCATCTTGGGTGTGGACCTTCCACATTCCCAACCAAAAGTTCGATTCAGTGAGAATTTTCGCGGTACCTCCTGCAACGTCCTGCTCGAGAAGACGGGCGGCTTCCGCTTAATCGCGTGGTCTTGACGGTTCGCTGACAATGGAATCTTCATTAGCGTGCCGAGCAGGCGGGACGGGTTCATTCGGTTCCTTGAATTCTCGAATACTTGAGAACCTCGGAGGCTTCCGTAAATTGTCGGCTCCGCGGAGGTATCGGTTACAGCGGTGTTAATCGAGTTTGCGTTCGGAGAGGAGGAATTCGAAGAAACGCCGACTATCGTTTCCGAAGTGTATAGAATTACATGTGCGCCGATACGCATCCGATTATCAATTCCGAAGTGTCCAGCGAGCCGGAAACTCGATCGGGGTGGTACCGCGGTTGACCAACGTAGCTCAATGACGCATACAAGGTTTTCGGCACTGAGTCAAGGATTACTCGTATAACATGTACAACCCAAGGCTGGCGACTGGTGGCTCGCATCTGGCAAAACCAGCCGAGAAAAGAGAACAGTTTATGGGTTTATTGTGGCTTCAAGCAACGAAGTAGTATTTTGAAGACCCGGATATTGTTTAGTAGCTCGATTCTGCGAGTCATGCGTGCTCTGCACGAAAGTACCGGAGAAAATTGATAGATTGGCCGTAGGGGAGAGCGGGGCAAAATGGCACAGCGGGGCAAAATGGGATAATGAGACAAAACGCAATTTTCCAGTAACTTATGGATGATTGCGGTCCGTGGAGCAATACGGGGTTGAAAATCCGGATGTATCGTTGGGACAAAATATGTCATCCAAAAATTATTGGAAAATTGCGTTCTGCTGTCCCACTCTACCCCGCTCTTGCCTATCATCCAACCAGCCATATCACTCAACCAACGATATCACACAATAGAAGAAGGGCTACATCGCTCGCGCGGCCATATACGCCCACCTGCTATATTACCCGACCGGCCATATCGGCTCATCGGTTATGCCACCTGACTCACCGTATCGGCTCACCAGCTGTATCACCCGACCAGTCATATCGACCAATTAGCTACATAATCTTTCTTTAAATAATGTTTATTTCTTTCATCTTAAAACAATTGTTCTGGATTTCATGGCGGAAGAAAGAACATATAAAAAGACCAAACAAAAAAAAATTACAAATGACTCTTGCCCAAGAGGATATGGTAGTTGCAGCCAGAACAGTGCTCGTAGCACAGCGCGGTACATACAGAGAAGAGCCCAAAATAAGGTGTTGTGACATGGAAAACGTATTGGTGGTTTACCCGATTTGTCCCGACAGACGATCGTGATAAGGGGAAAATGTTGGAGGGAACCAAAAGAAAAACCCTTACAAAACTAACTTGGGCCGGTGTCTTAAACTAGGTGAGACTCATGAACTTAGGGCAGCATACATATATACAGTAGGACAAAGTGTCTGCACTATCTTATCGGAGGCTCCGTCGTAACCGGTCCTGATGATTTTGGCGGTTAAACTCATCGAGACTTTTTTTCGTCAAGCTAACGATTGTCAGCCACATAACCCGACCGGGCATATCGGACCACCGGCTATGTCACGCGCTCAGCCCTGTTATCTTTCCGATCATACCACCCGAACGGCTGTATGCCCGCACTGGCCATAACACAAGTATGGCTACATCAGACCATATATCAGACCACCATATCATACGAACGGATGTATCACCCTACCGAGCGTATCACCCTGAATTATGGAATTAAATTATGCACTCCAACTCTAGCCGCGTCTGCAGTGGTACATGTAGGGGAGAGCGGGGCTAAATGGCACAGCGGGGCAAAACGGGATAATGAGGTAAAACGCAATTTTCCAATAACTTTTGGACGGTGGCGATGGTGGTTCGTGGGGGGGCAAAGCGGGGTTGAAAATCCGGATGTATCGTCGGGACAAAATGGGACATCCAAAAATTATTGGAGAATTGAGTTTTGCCCTCACTGTCCCGTTTTGCCCCACTGTCCCATTTTGCCCCGCTCTCCCCTATGCACTTGTGTATACCATACTCTCATATCCACTTTATATCCGGAGGACGTCGGATGAAATTTTCTTACAAATCAGAGCAGAACCCTCTCTATCTCCAATCAGATAACCTGGAGTCGTGCACAGGAATATAGCGACGCGCCGTTACTCGGACTGGAGTTTCCTGCTTTTCATCGTTGCATATATGCATAGATGCGCATAATATAAGCCGGTCGGGATGCATCTGGACGGAATAGAGGGCGAAACGCAGAACATCGACCATACGTTATGGTTTCTGGCTCTCCCGCTCCGTCACAACTATCTCTCAAGAGTCCAGGGACATTATATTATACTACTGTAGATGTTATAGATGGCAACTTGCGTACCTCGGCACCAGTGCTGGGACGTGTACGTGACGTCAGGCCGATACGGATCGTCGTATATCCGTATATCACGTCGGTAGGAGACCGAGGACGTCCCAGAGTACAATGGAAGCAGGGAGGGGAATCGACTGCCGTGTCCGATTTCGCGCTCGACTTTGCATTGTCGACGACAAAGACGTGTCGTGGGGCTGGGAGGCGGTCTTGCGGGAACGCAGGAGTCAAAGATCGATTATACCGCACCTGCGACCGGATAACGAGCCTCCAACGTTCCAAAGAAATCCGAGTATCGCCCTCTGCGGGAAATTATTAGGCGATGAAATTTCTGCAAACGGTGAGTTAATGAAAGTTGAATCGGAAGAATCGAATAAGTAACGAAATGACGTTAGGGATTTTGGAAGAAAGTTTATTTCAATAATATCGGAGAGGGATGTTGCGGTCGAAAGTTCGTAAGCTCCAATGATGATGAGGTCAAACGATTATAAAAGCGAATGATCGCAAGGCCGAATAGTAATTAACTCGAACAGTCGTAAGGTCGGCTGGTTATAAACTCGAGTGGTTATAACTGGTCAACCTTATGATCGTTCGCGCTCACAACCATTCAACCTGATGATCATTCGCGCTTGTAACCGTTCGACCTCATGATCATTTAGATTTTAATGATTTCTACCTTATGATCGTTCAGGTTATAATGATTCGACCTTATGATCGTTCAGGTTATGATTCGACCTTATGATCGTTCAGCTTATAATGATTCGACCTTATGATCGTTCAGCTTATAATGATTCGACCTTATGATCGTTCAGCTTATAATGATTCGACCTTATGATCGTTCAGCTTATAATGATTCGACCTTATGATCGTTCAGCTTATAATGATTCGACCTTATGATCATTCACGTTATAATGATTCGACCTTATGATCGTTCAACTTATAATGATTCGACCTCATGTTCGTTCAGCTTATAATGATTCGACCTCATGATCGGTCAGCTTATAATGATTCTACCTTATGATCGTTCAGGTTATAATGATTCGACCTTACGATCGTTCAGGTTATAATGATTCGACCTTATGATCGTTCGGCTTATAATGATTCGACCTTATGATCGTTCAGCTTATAATGATTCGACCTTATGATCATTCACGTTATAATGATTCGACCTTATGATCGTTCAACTTATAATGATTCGACCTCATGTTCGTTCACCTTATAATGATTCGACCTTATGATCGTTCAGCTTATAATGATTCGACCTCATGATCGGTCAGCTTATAATGATTCTACCTTATGATCATTCGGGTTTTCGTACCGTTTGACCTGATTATCATTCGGGTTTCTTACCGTTTGATTTGATGATCATTCGGGTTTTCTTACCGTTTGACCTGATTATCATTCGGGTTTCTAACAATTCGCCTATATAAACATTCAACCTCACGATCAATCGGGTTCATACTCATTTGGCCTCATGATCATTTAGACTTACAACCAATCAACCTTATGATAATTCGGGCTTATAACCGTTCGATCTCACGATCATTTGGCCTTATGACAGTTCGACCTTATGATCATTCGGGATCTTTCAACTACTCAACCTTACGAACATTTACGCTTACAACATTTCGGACTTGTAGGTTTTCGGGCTTATGACAGCACTCCCAATCTATAACTTTACGACTACTTTCTCGGCAATCAAGGTGGCCATTTTTCTTACAGACAAACAAATCGTGATCTCGTCTCTCTGCATGCAAGAAACTTTATTTCGCACAATGGACTCGGAGACATCTACGTCGTTAAACTAAAATTAAGACACACAAAACTTTGATGACGGACGCTGAGACAACTCCGGGAAAGTTCGGTGACAAGGGTACGATAAACAGCTGCGGACTTCGAGAGGACACAGGCGAAGAAGTAAACGTAGGTAAAGAATCTTCAAGAATTCAAGAAAAGAGAAACCGATGACACAGGGCTAGAAAACTAAAAGTACCGAGGAGAGTCTGAGAAAATGGAGAGGGATGGAATAACGCGAATGCGTCAGAACAGCGGGGGGAGCAGTGAAGGGGAAGTAGCAGTTCCGTAAGCGAGAAAATCCAGCGCGTGATCTCCGCGGCTTAAAACATCAGACAGTTCCCCCGGTCTGGTTGTGAAGCGCGCGAAGGGCGAGAGCACCGGTCCGAGTCTGGTGCAAACGCAAATTACAGTGTACATTAGTGTAAATGAATGCGGACGAGTTGGACCCAGAGCGAGATAGAGAAAGGCGGAGAGGGGGGGGGGGGGGGGGGGGGGGAACGTCAGGCGCGCGTCCTGTGCCGCCGAGCTCGCTTGCACTGCATAGTCACTATGTAGTCTTTACATATATACCAGGCAGCACAATGTCGACACGGCTGTAATATTAAATTGCGACCAGGCAAAAACGAAGAGCAAAAAAAAAAAAAAAAGAAAAAAGGAGAACGTGCATAAAGAAGTTGACATCGTACCGTGGACAACTCATCAGCTCATCACTCGAGCTATCGCTTCAGTACTGTGAAAGTAACGCGGGATAATAGAATGAAGAAAACCGAGGGTAAGGAATAAACAAAATGTACGGAATATTACGCGGTCGTGTCCCAGTGTAATAAGCATTTTTACATCGGAATAATATTTTCTCAGGAATATCCAAATAAGCTTGTATTTTATATTGTGTTTTAAATAAAAATTGCCATAATAATAATAACAATAACTATTATTATTATTATTTACAGAAAGAGAGTCGACATCTTATGAAATCTGCATCATGGAGTTAACATTAAGTAGACAATTGTTTATCGATTCTATTTTTAAATTGTTTGATTGTCTCTCATTCGATTACTTCGGCTGGTAATGCGTTCCACGCATTCACAACCCTGTTCTATGACGTATGTTGTAATAATAATAACGCATGTTATTATTGTTGTTGTTATTATTATTATTATTATTATTATTATTATTATTATTATTATTATTATTATTATTATTATTATTATTATTATTATTATTATTATTATTATTATTATTATTATTATTATTATTATTATTATTATTATTATTATTATTATTATTATTATTATTATTATTATTATTATTATTATTATTATTATTATTGTTGAGTTCGTCGTTATTGTCATTTATGATTTACGTAATTTTTACGTTCCGAAATGTCTACTGTGTATATTGGTTGCTGTGCATTCCGCAATACAATAAATTCCATCGTGACTGCACGCCGACGGAATGCCTGAAGAAATCCCATCGACATGGACAGTGACCGACCGTACGCGTATCACCCTCCGGAGTTTCCTGAATCCGTAAGTTTCGTCAGCGTCGAGTCGTTTTAACACGGCTGGGCCCCTGCGAGCGCCTCTGTTGTGGTAACAGTTGAACAGCGAAATTTGCATTTCCGCCGGTTGGATTTGCACCGAGCTCAGCAACGATGAGGTGTGCACCGTAGAAAATAGCGACGGTTCTGGGAGATACGGCGGTGGCCAAGGGACACCGGACAGGCCGATTGTCGGGTTTTGCCAGAGGAAGCGCGCGAGCGAGAAATTGAGCGAGCAAGGAAGCGTATCGCGTGTCGCGCCGTCCGCGGGTCAAGCTCTCCGACTTGTCGGTGCCGGGCTAGGGCCATCGCGCCGTCCCTGTCCGGCCGATGCCGCTGTCGGTTGTAGGGCAACGTGGGAGAATCGCCCGACGACAAATTGCACCGAGATATCGCGAAGCGTTCCTCGTATTTAACGGATTCGCCGAGAGTCGCACGACACCTCGCGGTCGCGATCGGATGGATGGATCGGGTCCGAGGGAGAGGAGGGCGGCGGGTAGGGAGAGTGACAGAGTCGCGAGATAGTGCGAAAGACGGATGGTGAGAAAGAGCGATGACCGGGGAAATAGCACGGAGGGAGAGAGAAACGGAACGAAACTGCGTGACGAGAGATCGGCCAAAGTTTAACGAGAATAGGAAAGATGAATTGCCGAATTCCGATGAGAGGTATGGATGTATTTTTTTAAATAGGGTAAAAGTGGTGAATATGGCCCACCTCGATTGACACGTAAATCAATGATATATGGACCACATTCCCCACTTTTACCCTACAGTGTAAAAAATTTCTGTTTGAAAATTCATAAATGTATATGTATGCAAATTTCATAACATTTTTTTTCAGTGTAGTACGATCGCACTGTAAAAATAAATTGTAAATTTAATGTACTGGAACTTAAAATTGGTTAACATTACTCATATTAATTAAACATTAATGTACTTTGCTTGTAAAATAAAAATATCAGATATTAAAATCACAAATCTTTTGCTTGAAGTTTACAAAAATGTTCATGAAAAATACAAAATTTACTGTAAAATTGCAACACACATGTGTTTGAAATTTCAGAAACGGTTTATGTAAAAAAGCTTCCAATACTGTTCATTAATTTTCAAACAACATTTTTTTACAGTGCGGATACGGGGCATTGATTCGGAGGGCGGATGGGAATGATGGCAAGGGCAGCGAATTCGTGGGACACGGGGTTGCGGCCACATGCGGGGATATTGGCGTTGTGTCGTTAGTAAAATGAGCGGCTCGACGCTGCTGGTATTACATTTGCGGTCACGGAAAAGACCGGCAATGTCTGGTACTGACTGGCGGTATGAGGCGAGAATTTGAATGGCACCTGTGCTAACATCCAGAAAAAGGTTTATTAAAATCAAATAAATTTCGATCCTCACATGACGTTTGTTAACTCTGGAGCTCACATATAATTTTTTTTCGTCCTTCTAACTCATAACTGAGATACATATGGAGCCCACGCGTTTCTTTTACGTACAAGGGTCCCACGAGCAGTAATAGGTTTTGCCGCACATGAATCTCTTCGGATTTTTCATAAGGAAGAGAATGGTATGCAACATATTTGATTTTATTAAAGTTTAGGAGGTCAAAATTACTCTTATAGCCCAGAACGTAACGAAAAATGGCAAAAATCGCACTTTTTATGAAAATAATTGTATTTTTAAAAGGGCCCATTTTCAAATTTCAAATGCCATTTTACAGAGGACACATCGGACTATCAACAAAAAATAGTCCCATTGTATTCCGTTCAAAAAGTCTATTTATTTGAACATCAGAAAATGGGGAAAAGTCGAAAACTTATAACATGGAAAAAATCAATGAAATCAATGACTTATTCAACAAAAAATCCGCTTCTGCATCATTCATATATCACATTATTCCCATACGATCAAAAGTAGCAGGTCTGTCACGAAAAAAAATAAAACTATTTGACATAAATATCCCTTTATTAGATCTAAATAAGCATTATTAAATAATAAAAATAATACTATCAAACAAACAAATATATTAGAAATTAATGAACGCTCTGTTAGGTCATGAAGCAAATAAACATTTATTTTGTCCTAAACATAAATTTTCTTTGATTGGAATAAACTTTTTACTAGGTGCAGACGGAAAGAGGAGGGCGAATCATGGACAATGCAACTTTGTTGAATCAGACTTGCCATATACATACGTGGATGCCAGATGCTCATCCTATCAACAACATCGATCAGTTAGCATACTACCAACGCTCCGACAGTGGAGCGTCCCGATGGTCTTTAACAACAATCGCCAACTCACAACAATCCCACTCCTCTTTCGTGTTATTACTTTACCTACTGATATCTCCGTCATCAGCCATTGAAATCTACCGTTGCGGAAGCTTCGGACCGTGCTTAAGCTTACTGAGAGTTTCCACTCCGCGGTAGCTACTGTTGATCGAGTAGTTACCTGACTGCATCCCTGCGCTCTCAATCTCCGGCTCGCGAACACAATAGAGACGCAGAAGTACGAGACGGAAGCGTAAATTCACACGTCAATCTGTTAGCCGGGCATTACGGATAAGTTGATAGTGTCCGTCAGCGATTCGGAGCAATCTTCTCACCGCGAGATTCCCTCCCTAGCTCTTAACCGGCTGCGCTTCAATATCAACAGAGAAATAGACTTTCGCGGTTGAAGCTCTTCAATCGATTCTTTCATCTCTTCATAGACCGGCAATCAATCACATTCTTTGGCTTTCAATCAACTTGGACAGGGTTTATGGGTTGGGTTCTCCGGTGGTTCACCGAGCCTCGGGAACATATCGGGGGGAACGCGCGAGGCGACAGGATGCAATCGTATAGCGAAACGTGCACGTGTGCGGACCACTCGGGTAACTCGCGGTACAAGCGTTTTTCATACTTGACTGTATGCATCGTACAGGGTGATTCAGAATAAAAATTTTATCTTTCCGTTAATTTCGCGTACCGTTATTTCTATAGGTGTTAACGTCACATTTGTCAATAGCGATATATTGGAAAATCGTTTAAACAGCAGTCCGTTAAAATTAAATAATTGAACTTTTTTATCAACATTTTCCGAAAAACGAAATTTCACTTTTTCGCGTCCAAATGAAAAGATGTTACGTCGATCTTATCTTCGAAAAAAATTCTTCGGGGCGTGTCGCTGTTCGGCAAATTTTTCAGACACGACGCATCGAACGTCGACGGGCCGATATGTAAAGTAATTAATTATTTATCAATCACAGAGTGTTTGTATTAATTCAAATAGATGTAAACAAATATTAAAGCCATAATAAAGGTTTTACAAAACGTACTCAAATTAATTCTCAGTTATGAGCTCTGGAAAATCAACAAAAAACGGTTTCGACGTTTGTTTTGAATAATCCTGTAGTACGTGGTACATCATACTGTACAGGGGAAGCCTGCTTGACGTCTCGTCGAATTTTTCACACCGCGCGGAAACGTCGAGTGCTTCGGTATACATAGATATACGTCTACGAGCACGGGAATACTACGGCTAGGAGAAGAGGGGGGGTGGCGAGAAGGCTCGGACACGGTGACGCCCGGTCGAATATCAATTTGATATTGAAATTGGAGAAACGAATTTTTGTAATATTTCGCGTGCCGCGTTTCATTTGAATGAACGGGGTGGGATGGACAAAGGTGGGGGGGGGGGGGGGGGGGCAGAGTGAGGAGCGGCGAAGATGGGGAAATTCGATAGAGTGAAATTAATTTCGACCGTTTTGCGATATGCTTGAATATATATTGAACTTTTGAATATATATTACTAGCAAGTTGTGGCTCGGGCGCTCTGTGCCCTCGCTATTGTGGAGGTTTACCAGAAATACGTCATTTCCGGTTTGAATTTCTCATTTTTCGACCGGAAGTGACGTCATACTGGAAACAGGTCACTTTCAGTTTGAAAATCTCATTTTTGTACCGGAAGTGATGTCGTACCGGAAATACATAACTTCCAGTTTGAAATTCTCATTTTTTTTTTTTACCGGAAGTAATGTCATACCGGAAATACGTCCCTTCCGGTTTTAAAATCCCATTTTTCTACCCGAACTGAATGTCGTTCTGGAAATCTAGGTAATTTTTAAATCTCATTTTTATACCGGAAGTGACGTCGTACCGGAAATACGTTATTTCCGGTTTGGAGATCTTATTTTGCGACGAGAAGTGACGTCATACCGGAAATAGGTCACTTCCAGTTTGGAAATCTCTTTTTTTTACCGGAAGTGAAGCCATACCGGAAATACGTCACTTCCGGTTTGAAAATCCCATTTTTCCACCCGAACTGACTGTCATTCTGGAAATACATCACTTCCGAATTTTAAATCTCATTTCTCGACCTGAAGTAACGTCATACCGAAAGTACGTCACTTCCTGCTCAATTCGATTTTAGTACGATCGGCGATGTAAATTTTATTGGGATAATATTGGATTCGTCCTTTTGAATTTTGAAAACCCGAGACGAATTGTTGTTGTTTTTAATGTCAGATTTTCACTCCCCGAATATCATTGCCAAAACCGATATTTATCCCAGACGATTACTTTTTTAAATTCCGTTTGGCCATCATAAATTCGTCATTTTTATTTTTCAAAATCAGACTTCGTATTCGGAACAGCTACTTGATAAAGTTTGAAACCCTTGTGTTCTCTAGCATGGCAAGGTTTTTCAGATGTGAGTCTGAATTCCTGTTTCAAAATTTGAATACGTTGTATCCAACATGGCGCGATGAAATTTGAAGAAAAAAAAAATTGTTTTGGTTATGATTTTTGGGATGGCAAAAAAAGTCGATGTTTTTTTTTCAAGATTTTCGTGTATACGTGGCGTGAAGCAAAGTTGGCATGACTTTCCCGCCCATGTATGTCATCGATAATAAAGGGGTTAATTATTGTGCAATGATCCTCGTCGAGAAAAAAAATGAATTCAATCCCTTCGCGTTCAATTCCAAAGAATGTTTCCATAGAGTGGTTCGAATAACGCCGCTTCTCGGTCTAAATGGGTTAATTGACGATTTGCAGTTGCGAAAGAGATAAGGAAAAGTTGAACGTGAAATGAGCGGAGAATTAGCAGAGAATGGCTTTTATGCCAGATAGCAAGTGGAGAACCGTCGCGACGACATTTTTCTCTTCATCGCCACTTACCGAATCTACTGTCGATGCGACGAGCTGGACTGAGCTAGACGAGCTCGTTCGAGTGTCGTGGGCTTTGTATGCTCGGTCGTCCTACGCTTTTCCGAGAAGCTATTGGGAGTACGAACAAAATGACGACAGTAAAAAAAAAAAGATCGCAATTTTATAGGATCGATAAAAAAAAATAAAAGAAAAAATAAAAAAAAAAACCTTAAGGATTTTTGTTGTTCTTTTTGTCTAAACGACGAAAGCTGCGTTCGATTGTCAATCAGGCACAATTTAATTGATTCCGCTGAGTGTTGCTGCTTCCTCTTGAGCCCCGCAAATCCGCTGTTTCTCGAACGCCTTACCTGGATCCGCGCTGAATCGATGGAATGTAATCTGTATTGACAGACGATCTAGCCAGCGAGAGCTTCCCGATCGACGTTACCGGGCAAGCCATTGAAGATCGAGTGCATCAGCTGTCACTGTCTTCGCTCAAGTTCTCTATCCGCCGCTTGACATATTATTCCCGTCTCTCTATTCCACCGTACTTATCCCCGTTTCTCAACTGCGGAGTGGCGAAATTCAGCGCGACGATCCTTCAGTGGAAGTGCGTGGGATAGGTGTGTAATCGCTTTGTCGACAGAGCAACAGTGATAACCGTCGGGAGGGCATAATATCATCTCGCGAATTTAGTATGTGGCGGTAAGTAGGGCAAAACCGAGTTGCGCGGCGATGGTTTTCGTTTTGAAAAAAAAAAAAAAAAAAAAAAAAAATGAGTGGTACGTTCAGTGCAAAACTATTGAGTATCCATTATGCTGACAATAAAGTACGGTTTGCGTCCTCAGAGATTCACACAGAGGCTTACTCAGACGGTCATGTGCGATGAGGGGCTGCGTTCTCGCGAATGCTCACTGAGAATTACGCAATTGCTCGGAAACTCTCGGAGACACTCGAAGATACTCGGAGGCACTCAGAAACCGTCAAGAGTACTGGGGAACATTCAGGGGCACTCGGAAACAGTCAGAGACACTCAGAGGCATTTAGAGACACTCAAAGGCTTCCAGAGACACGCTGGTATACTCAGGGACTCTTGGATATACTCAGATACATTTGGAAACACTCACAGATACTGAGAGACACTCAGGGGTACTCAGAGACACTCAGAGACACTCAAAGACGCTCAGGGACACTCAGAGACTCTCAGGGACACTCAGGGGTACTCAGACACACTCAGAGACACTCAGAGACACTCAGAGACACTCAGAGACACTCAGAGACACGTCGGGACACTCAGAGACACGTCGGGACACGCAGAGACACTCAGAGACACGTAGGGATACTCAGGGACACTCAAAGACACTGAGAGACACTCAGAGGCACGTGGAGACACTTAGACACACTCAGAGACACTCAGAGACACGCAGGGATACTCAGGGATACTCAGGGACACTAAGATATACTCAGAGTCATTTAAAGACACTCAGAGACACTCGGAGACATCGATAATATCGAAAACGTTAAATGACTTGCCGTCAACCTAATAGGCTGTCGTAAGGTATTTCTTAGGGTATACGAACTTACGAGCAGTATCCTTTATATTCCGTTGCCGAATGGGAGCGAAAACGTTCTGGTACTTACCTGCAACAGTTAATGCAAAGGAAAAAAATTATTATATACATAAATGATTTAGTACGAATATGATTATAAGTGGGAAATATTTTAACCATTAATTTTCAAGTCAGTGTCCGGAAAACAGAATCGAGGAGTCAGAATGGCGTCGAGACGAAAGGTTTCACAAAAACTGCTTGCAAAACGACGAATTCTATTCTTCACATTTTTTAACAGGGTGCTAAACTGTACGATTTACGATGATACAATTATGTAAATGTGCACAATGTCATCCGATAAACATCACGAAAATATCGGATATTTATTTCCTGTGTATCCTCCGACTTGATTTTTTATATAAACTGTCTGGACATTAAGTGAATCGGATTAATTTTAATTTCTTTACCAGCGACAGATAAGTTTTTTTTACCGCTCTATATGTCGTAATGGCGTTATTGACAGCGTGTGGCTGTAATATTAATTAATGCCATCGTGACCTCGTTGCAGTGCAATCGTGTATGTGAAGATGACACATTATGTGGTCGATTGCCTGGAAAAAGCAGGAGCGAGAAAACCGCTTGAGGGAGGAACGATGGAAGCTACAACAGTCTACTGTATACCGAGTGAGCCTCGAGCGTTCATTCGCACTGGGACATTCTGCATGCCTCCGCGGTACCTTCGATTGAATTAATTAATGGACGTTGCGCGGGTTTGCTGCCACCCGCTCGGCGAGTGGCACGATTCTGTTGGGCGGGCTATTTTTAAACTGTCGGAGCCAGACACCGACCGAGAGGAGAGTGGCGGGGGGAAGAATGAACGATGACAGGAAGAGGAGCAGGAGTGGGAGGAAAGAGTGACGAGCCCGACGAAAACACTTTTCGCCCGTTGACACGGTGCGTTTCGTGACATATTATCAGTTCTGTAGTACCAAAACAATTTGGAGTAATGTCGGGTGATACGGCGATGTTTTTTTGTTTCTAACGACGGTGACAATGAACTGCATACACATTATTCGTTGATATTTGATGCAGAAGATTCGGCAGGTTCGACGCTTGGATTGACTACGGTGATATCGTATATCATGCGCTTGGCCATATCACCCTCGTGTGTGGAAGATATGGCCAATGGTTATGAATTCATCGATTAAGGCCTCGGTAGATGGAAGAAAAAGTGACGAGCCCGACGAAAACACTTTTCGCCTGTTGACACAGAGCGGTTCGTGACATATTATCAGTTCTGTAGTACCAAAACAATTTGGAGTAATGTCGGGTGATACGGCGACGTTTTTTGCTAACGACGGCCACAATAAACTGCATACACATTACTTATTGATCTTTGATGCAGAAGATTCGACAGGTTCGACGATTGAATTGACTACGGTGATATCGTAAATCATGCGCTTGGCCATATCACCCTCGTGTGTGGGTGATACGGCCGATGGTTGTGAATTCATCCATTAAGGCCTCGGTAGTTGTAAGCAAAAGGTCATGGGTACCTTAGTTAGAGTAGACGAGTAATTCAATCCGGAAGTCACCCCTGTATTCAGGGTGATATGGCAAAAAATCTCGACCACAATGCAACTCGGCATTCGCAAACTTGAAAAAGCTTGTGAACGGTTGGAGGATTGGCTGGACCTTCCCAGAAGATGCAACGATCGACCATGTCACCCGACCAGACCTATCACCCTGAATTACCCGGCACCTCGGTCGGCATCGAAGTACATAAAATATTGAAAAAAACATTGAACCAAAAAGGAACCATATATTTTCCTTTCAAGGGATAAACACTAGTGTTGTTGAGATAATGGCGAAGGTTCTCGGTGGCGAGTCACCCCACCCGTAAATACTTTGCAAGCTCAGGGAGAGACACGGAGAGGGCAGCTTGGAGGAGCCGGTGAAACATATGCACGCGTGCCAGGCTAAAGTCCCCCCCCCCCCCCCCCCCCCCCCCGAGAAATCGCATTTGGCTTATCACGTCGGTGCACTTTTACCCGCGACCACGCGAGCAGTCTGACGCTTTGTGGCTCGAACAGTTGGCTCGCTCTCTTCCGGAACTTCGCCCCTATCTTCCGCTTCTCTTTCTGTTACGCTTCGCGTACACCTTCTCTCTGTACCTTACACTGCTCTCCGACCGATACGCGCCGACCCTCGTACGTTTATACCCTCACCGCTGTTCCTCAACGATCCTTCGTGCTTTGCATCTAATAAATATTCTATTTTATCGTCGGCTCCGGTGGACATGTACTCGATTAAAATAAAACACGAGTGCCACAATGTAGCCAATCTGTTCGAAGCAGGTATACACGACGTGCGCGCGCCGAGACGACACGATTTAGCAATAAATGTTTCATTTTCCCCGTTCGATTTATTTGGCGATGCGAATTAATGGATTTTTCAAATTTACTCTATTGCACCTAAAAACTTGAGTTTTTAATGTTTACTAGAAAATATCTGGTGTAACAGAGGCGTGACTAGTGGATGTAGGAGATGACAACGCGGAGGTCGCAAGACCGCCTGCGTCGCCTTTCGCCTGCAGAACCGCTCTCGGGGAAGGGAAAGCGTCCTGGGAGAATCCGGATAGACCTGCCTCAGTGATTGATCTCGTGCACTGTAAATTATCTTCCTACCTCAATGTGTCTTTGCGCCAGTAACTTTAATCCCTGGGCCACGACTGCTTGGCGTAAGATGGACAATACACTGAGAAAAAAAACGGGGATGGAGCGAACATACATAAGCGCTTGAGCCAACCGAATATGGTTGGCTCAATGACGTCTTAGGTGGCTCAACCACCGATAGGTTGAGTTAACGACACAAGCTTGACTCAACCTCCCGGTGAGGTTGAATACGGCGAAACTGATGGTGAACTTGAATCAATCGACCTCATTGAGGTTGAGTCAATCTCAATTTGAATCAAACAGCCCCACTGAGGTTGGCTCAGTCTTGATGAGATCTCTTGATTCAAGTTCACCATGAGTTTCGCCGTATTTAATCTCACCGAGAGGTTGAGCCAACCTTATGTTGTTAACTCAACGTCTCAGCGGTTGAGCCACCTAAATCGTCATTGAGCCAACGATATTTGGTTGGGTCAACCTCTCATGTGTGTTCGCTCCATTCCCGATATTTCTCTCAGTGCACCCTAGTTGGAATGACACAAAGGATCGGTACTGGCCGACGCTGTGCCAATACTGAGTGTCGTCATGTACTGTCAGCGAGGTTCTCAGAACGTCCCTTACAACAGTTGACAGACGCATCTTGTTCCGAATTGCCAACCATGTTGTTCTTACCAGTTTTGCTTCTGTATCGAAAGACGGCGAATGACCATTGCCAAAAATTTGCCTATAACATCTGGGATATTGGCGACTGAGGTTGGCTCAGCCTTGATGAGATCTCTTGATTCAAGTTCACCATGAGTTTCGCCGTATTTAACCTCACCGAGAGGTTGAGCCAACCTTATGTTGTTAACTCAACGTCTCAGCGGTTGAGCCACCTAAATCGTCATTGAGCCAACGATATTTGTTTGGGTCAACCTCTCACGTGTGTTCGCTCCATTCCCGATTTTTCTCTCAGTGTACCCGAGTTGGAATGACACAAAGGATCGGTACTGGCCGACGCTGTGCCAATAGTCGCCATGTACTGTCAACAAGGTTCACAGAACGTCCCTTACAACAGTTGACAGACGCATCTTGTTCCGAATTGCCAACAATGTTGTTCTTACCAGTTTTGCTTCTGTGTCGAAAGTCGGCGAAAGACCATTGCCAAAAATCTGCCTATAACATCTGGGATATTGGCGACAACGGCGGATAGAGGCTAGACTCGTGAAACGATATTTTCTCAATTCCGTGTACATAATTGAGAAAATATTTTGTCGGGAGTTAAGGGTGTACGCCGTGACCGGAAGGAACTCAGGAGGGGGCGAGTGAGGGCGACCTTATAACGCCCTTGGCGAAGCCAGTCTTGCGTTCCTGCGGCACCCTTTCCACTTCGGGCGACTCCTCGAGCGCGCACACGGGTCGATGTCTCCTTATTCCTAGGCGGGTTGTACGTGGTCGGCATATAACCCCGCCACCGACTCCGCCAGCGCCGTCTCCGCTACCGTCTATCGCAAACATCGGATTATGACACGCCTCGCCTGTTCCAACTGCCGTTATATACAGCCAGACTGCTATAGTTATATCGTGTCTTGGTTCGCCTCCGGCTTTGGTATACATAAATATGCATAGATATAGTATAATACATATGTGCATAATGCCGAAGAGACCGTGAGAGAATCGAGGGTCGTGTATGTGTTCTACAGCTTGCAATATTGTCAGCTTCCCTTTAAAGCTATTGGATTCGATGCCTCTCGTACCGATTCTAAATACGGATGACTGGATACCCAGTTGAACTATTGACGTTCCTTGATTGGGAGCTATTGAATGCATACGTTGCATTTATTTTTTTGTCGTAAATAGATGCGCGTCAAGGGTCTGCACGTCAGGTAGCATATTGGGTAGTTTCAGGGTTGGCAAGAAATTGAATGAATGCACGTCCCCTATCCAGATTCTGATTGTTCGATGTCCATTAAAGATCCATTTCTAAGTACCGAGTATTCGAAGTCCCCAAGAGTTTTCTTCCAGGTCTTGATTGTTCTAAGTCCCGAAAAGTACCACTTCCAGATCCTCAGTATTCTCAGAACCCCGGGTATTTACTTCCAGATCTTAAGTCTGTCTTCATAAGCCCCCAAATAATCCACTTCCAGTTTCTAATTATTCTAAGACCCCACGAATTTACTTCCAGGTCTTGTATACTTGAAGTCCCGGCAGGATTCACTTACAGGTGCTACATATTATAACTGTCCCTAAAACCTCCATCTTTGGGCCTGACTATTTCAAGTCTCAGGCCCTCATTATTCTTAATCCGTCCCGGGTCAAAGTCTCCGCCGAAGAGGCTTTTATCGCACCTCTTTTTGAGCACACTTATTATTCACCCCTTGGAAATTCCGAAAAAGAGGTGTTCACATAAAAATCTTGAATTATTGAACTCGTATAAAGTTTTCAAAATTGAATTACCCGAAATATAGAACGATCGACCAATTATAGATCAAGCGATAAATCTTGTATGTTGTAATAGACGGCCGGCGTCTGTGCAATGGGTCCACAATGCCGAGACGCGTGCGCACATATATCAAACGTTTAATGTATAATCCTTGAGGGGGAGACCATGGGCGGTATGTCTGCCTGCTCGACATTATATATTATCATTGCTTCGGTGAAGTTGGGCTGGAAGAGCGTCAACGTTATAGACCCAAAGATCCCCACGGGACATCGACTCGATAATCCTGATCACATTCGAGGAACGCTCGCCCGGACGCTGCAACGATAGTTTGACGTAGGACGAACACGGGAGAGCAATCGACAGTCGAGGGAATAACTTGAAAACCGTAGGTTTTTAGATCATCCTTCATTCGGCGGAATCGTGACTACGTGCGAACCCAATCTATCGAAAGCTCGTGGTCCGAAAATTTTCGAATGTATATTGGAAAGACAATGTTGCAACGAAGCAGGCGGATTCGCGTCGGTATCGTCGCTACTGAAAACCTCCCATCTTCACCCCATCGGCTTCGACCCGGGGTCCTTTCGCCCCTCTCCATTTTTCCCCATTTATACCGAGCAAACCGCCGAAGATTGACGGAGAGGAGAGGCTAGGAAACAAGTGAGATACCAAGCGAGAGGAAGCAACGTTTATTTTTTTTTTTTTTTTCTTTTTTTGCCGCCACGGCGAGATGGGCAGCATCGAAGTATAATGCGGTTGGGGTGAGGTTTGCACACTAGCTACCGGTGAGTGTACCTGATCGATAAGTGTTTAGGAGAAGCGAGACAGAACGGAGCGCGAGGGGATAATATAACCGAGAGCAACGTACTAGAAATGAACGGAATGAGAGAGATGGGGCATTGCTGACGAAGGGACGGGTTGAAAGCGAGTGGGGGCGGATGGAGGGAGGGATGAAGGGGAGGTTCGTTTTGCCTCGAGTGGCAATAAGCATTGTCCGAGTACCGAGCCCCTCCATCAGCTGCCACTAACCTCTTCCCAACACACAGCTCGCATCTCACCACCTCCGACATACCCTCCAATACGTATACGTATCGAGTTCATGCCCCTTCTCCGTTCCGCACGCACGAACGCCCAGTTCACACATACGTAGGAACTGCGCTGTAAAACAAAGGCGTATGTGCACACAACGTCGGACACGTGTATACATAAAATTTGGCAGTTGCGAAACTGTTGTGGATCTCGGGACAAACTGTGGACCAATCTCTGACTACCCAGGGGTTGAAGGGTTCTGCTTGGGTGACATGCCCGGCTAGACGGGAACTGCTGGCTATACTTGTCGTCGTTTCATGTCCAGTTGTTGGACACCACAGAGAGATTGGCCCATGGTGACCATTGGGTGGAAGGTATTGGGGGTCTACCAATAACCAGTGGTCGGTTGTCCCGCTACGGATTCATCGGACATCAACCATGGCCTACTTCGAGTCAACCGCTTTGCTATCTCCCGACAACGCCGCATCCGAACAAAGAGGCCTTTCTTATTGACGCCGTGTGTCCGGAAAGCTCTTCAACTTCCGCCAGTTTGCACTCCACTCTAATTTCCGATCCACCCCTGATCAACCTTCGCTTTACACTCTATTCCATCGGCGGAATCGTGCACACTCCGTGTTGATGGGACTACCTAACCACTGGAGGGCAGGAAAGTGTATGTGTCCGTCTCCTGGTTCTTCCCCGGTATAGATGGAGTACAGACATGTGTACAGAGTGCAGGATACATCCGTGAATAAAAACGCCAGCGCACAACGACCGACACGACACTGTCGTAGACTTTCGAGCTAAACTACAGACCACGCATGAACTACCGGGGGAGTTGACAAGAGGGTTGGATGGATGACTTGACCGATTCGACGAAAGCTGTCTGGCAACTTCTTGGAGCAGGTGGTTGGTCGTCGATCTATTTCCAGTATCTCGGCACCGTCGAGAGATTGGTCTACGGTGGCCGTCGAATGGAAAGTGTCAGGGGTCTGCCAATAACCAGTAATTGGCCGTCTCTCAAAGGTTTCGTCGGACATCAACCGAAGGCTACTTTAACGCAAACCCCTTGCGATCTCCCGACAGCGCCGCCTTCAAACAAAGCAGCCTCCTCTCATTGGCACTGTGTCTCCAGAAAACCATTTCCCTTCCGTCCGGTTGCACCCTCCGCCTATCTCCAATCCGCCGCTATTTCTCTGACAAAATGATCCAGGCTTCGTGTTGATAAGACTATTGAAACGTTCGGTGGACTACTACGTGTGTGTGTGTGTATGTGGGAGAGTATGTGGCTGTCTGTCTCTCCGTTTCCTCCGGGCTCGGAACTGCTCCGTCCGTTCTGTACGGCCACGATTTCGCCGCATGAAACACCGGACTATTGTACAGCTGTACGTAAACTCTGGGAGTCCCACCGCACAGTCTGGATTACGCTCCGGGTAACGTTTGGTCACATTAACAGGATCCCCGAGAGATGCCGGCGCGTCCCCCTACCCTTCTCGCGTCAAATGCACACTCTCAACCTCCTAGAAAATACATGCAGGTCCGTGAGTAAGCGTGAAGTTGCGAACTGTGGACATTGCCACTGTACGAATAGAACAATACTGTTATATATATTATAGTATATATACCTACATTCGTGTGTTCCTCACGAATGCCAGTGGTGTATATATGTACGTATATCAGACAGCGCAGTATGCGGAATGTACAATGTACAATTACACGGGCATCGCGTACTTTGGGCTATGTGCTGCTCTGGAGCTACTCCGCGGAACAGAGCATACACTAAACGAGGTGCCGACTGGGCTTTGTTACCGCTTCTTCTTTTTTTTTTTCCTTTTTTTTTTACATCTAGCACGGTTAATGGATACACGGAGCAGATACGGAAAGTCTCGTGGCTCTTGTTCGCTGCTCCAGTTACACTGCACAGATGTGTTCCGGGGGTCCGTACGAGCGTACAACTGACTAACGTTCGTAAAAGCCCCGGTACCTAAGCGGGTGGCCAGAATCGCCTCGTTTTCTTCCGGTTTCCTCGACGCTTGTTGTAACACCGTCTCGTTGAGGTATGGAGGCAAAAGAGTTCCGGCAATAAAACCGGCGCAGGTGTAATCAGGACTTTGTGCCATTTTGCGGCGCAATCTCGAGTTGAACTTTCAACCGTTCCTGTACACTGTGTTCATGATGAATGAGTAAAACGGTACGGTTTTAGCTGGGTTACCGGGGACTGGTGAAAGAGGTCCTCCCTCTCCACCATCTCACGAAACAGTACCGACATTGAAGCAGTCGTGACGTCAAGTCGGTTAACCGTGTAGGATCCGGACGGAATGATATTCTGTTGCTCCAGCATATCTAATGAAAATGCGTCAATGACAACAACACACATGGAGACCCAATTTGAAAATATTCCGCGCTACTGTGAGTTCGATAGACAGGACCGTTGGATTCCTTCGGCGGGTCTCATTGAATATTCGATGAATGAAAGTACCGTTTTCACAATGTCAATGAATTGTGTCAGGGAGCTGCTATTCTTGATGTTAAAAGAAAAGGCAAAAATCGATCGAGTCCAAAGATAGCTATACCCGGAACGGATTTATCGCGCAAGTGGTTTCAAGTTACAACCATCGAACCACACGGAAACACGCGTACGGACCAACAGTCCTAGCTACAGATATTCCGGGAACATGACGTTAATGCTGAGATATAATAGTGGGTGCCTGGGGTGATGTCCGAACTGTTTACAGCTCCTCACTGACACTTAGGCTGAAAGCCCATTGTAACCCTTTCAAGGGTAGACATATCATAGCCTCGCACTACGGCCCAATGAAGCCCTGACAAGGCCTACTAAGAACCTACTAAAAAAATTGTATCAGGGTTGTTGTCTAGGCCGTGCTTCATGTTCCTTCCAGACTCGGACACATACACGACCATTCGATTTTTCACATAGTTCTGCGAGGTGGGATTTCCATTGGTGAGATCACCTGCCCCCCCCCCCCCCCCCCATCCTTACTGTCCTTAATCCAAGCTAGGAATGACCAGTATCAGCTTCCTCGGAGTCCTACTCAAGGAGTTAAGACCAGACATTCTAGAAAATCAATTAAGTTAGTTGGACAGTGGTCGATGTCGAACAATTTCGTGATATATGCTACAGGCTGCAATTAACTCGTCGGTACCGTCAGTTGGAAGGACAATGCGAAACTCTAAATCCTCAGAATTTATTTATTTAAAAAATTTTGGAACAAGAAATAAAAATTTTGTACATATATGAAGTAATAATATATGGCCTAAACAAGAAGGTATGCTTTAAGACAATTGCATTTCTTCGGTAGCTTTTTTAACATAACAAATTTCGGGCCGTGGTTAATGCAAATTCTCTGCCCTATGTAAGGCTAATCACTAAACCTATACTACACTTGTGCTTTCATTATTGATCATTTTTGCTCATTCGACTATCCATAAGGACGTCACACGGGTAGCGAAACATTCGCTACATCCTGCTCGACTCGTAAATTGTAGTAAATTGTGTAGACGGTGGTAATACGGCGTCGGTCAGCTTTAGAAATTTCTCGGACAACTCACGCCTCTCATTCCTCAAGATGTGCCAACGTACCTAAACTGCCTGATAAGGTGAATAATTTATAAAATCGAGTTCCATGGTGCCCTGAATTTTTCGGTATCAGTTCAAAAATTCACAAATTTTTGTTTATCAATTGAAACATCTCTAAAATTAGCCTTTTCCTCAACTTCGATTCGCAATTTAATATTTTGACGGCCAAACATCAAGATATTTAAATGAAACAATAAAAGAACCATGGTGCCCTGAATTTTTCGATATCAGTTCAAAAATGCACAAATTTTTGTTAATCAATTGAAACATCTCTAAAATTAGCCTTTTCCTCAACTTCGATTCGCAATTTAATATTTTGACGGCCAAATATCAAGATATTTAAATGAAACAATAAAAGAACAAAAAACAAAGCCTAAATACCATACAAAAGAACCCCACAGCACCAAGTGCACAATATGGATTTAACACGTTGGTTTGATTTTGACAACGTGAAAATACTAAATTCGCTTCGCTTCTTCCGCGTCTAGACTAACCGAGGCTTTCCCCAACATTCCCGTCGTATCCGCGTCGTTGTGTACACCGGGCAAACTTGGTTGTGTAGGTAACGAGAAAAGGTGACAATGGGAGTGGAATGCAAACGAAACGGATAATGCTGAAAGGGGGACTCGATTCACCGGGACTCATGAGCGGCATCGCACGGATCTGTGCCGTTGGAAGATGCGCCGTATAGCGAAGGGGCAAAGAGGAAGAATGGATCTTGAGCGAAAGTTATTAATTAACGTCTTATATTTGTATAAGGAGCGTCTATTCAGCCACGCTTCGTCAGGCTTCCAAAGGCCCAAGCCGGAGCGTGTACAATCTCTGTACGTGGGGCTGCGAACCCGCGACATGTTTCGCGCAATTGAGAAGATATTCCCGTGTCAACGGCTCTCGCTGCGAACCCGAGCCAACCAACCGGCAAAGTTCTGATAAAGGACAAATGTAAATGGGCCTGACGCGGATGTACCTACGAATCCTATGTATCAACCGCACGCGCACATAATGTACGAGGAATCCGCTGATATATCGTCCCGCCGGATTCGGATGTATACATGTCGCGGGTTGCTTGTAACGCGTTTGGGTAAAGCATTGGGCCCCAACCCGCGATTCTTCTCTGTGGTCCGCTCCCCGCCGACGGGGGCGCTTTACGGCGCGGTACACAGAAATGAGAGGAAAACTCTTATCTCCTGGGTGATTTACGAGCGGGTTGTAGTATAGCTACGAAGCAGCGGAGCGTTTTCCTTCTTCGTGTACCTACTTACCATCCCCTACCCGACCGCGGGTACTCCGGCTCACGAGGGCCGCAGGACCGGCGGATGTACATGCGGAAGGGGAGGCGGTGGAAGAAAAAGGAAAGTAATAAGGAAAAAAGCGGCACAGCCGCAGGACGAACCTCTGGGTCCCGGGTCCTGGGAGGAATGGCGCAGTTTTCCTAATAGTATACCTCGTGATGTAAGTAACCAACATCCCCCTCGACCACTTACCGAGAATACACACCGGCTGTACCGTAGACGCGTGAGTTAGAAGAGCATTAACTCGTCTCGCGGCACCGCGGAAATATAAAGATTCCTGGCGAGGCTGGGCACTCTCTCCGAAAGGGGCGGGAGGTTGGAAAATCGAGAGGAGAGAAAACCAAAAGAGATGGGCTTGGAGGACGTCGGAATGGCCTGGTGGGCTGCTCGCGTTGGGGATGCTTCCTTATGGTTTCCTCCTGGTCCGCAGGCTCTGCGGTCCTACGTGCCGCGACTTCGCATCGAGGTTCCTTGATAAGTTCGGGCTCTGGCCTCCGTGGAACATATCCACCGGAATAACCCCTAGCCGACGAGCGTAGGTACACCGGGTGGGCGGAAAGAAGGTTCGCAAACCAGCTGCCTTTCCACAGGCGGAATCGATGAAAAGGTATACGTTCGTCTCGGCAGAGCCATGTGCAACTGTATGCTTATGCTGAGATGTCGGGTAGACAAGGGTCCTGTATATATTGAGCACTCGAATCACCTTTGCCCCGAGTCGGACGTCAGAGATGGACGGAGATGTCTCCTCCTTCACCTTTCCCTCATCGATCGTCAAACGTGACCCAGCCGCGTCCGGTGCACGTCCGACTTCTAGGACGCGAGGTCGGAAGAGCTTTCTCGTGTGTATCATTTATGTTCGATACCACTGTGCGGACAGGTGAGGCCAAAGGTATGTTCATAGATCTACGTTGGCGAACGGACACTGGCCTTACTTTCATGACGCTGACCTTGGTTTTATTGACGGTGCGAATCGATCGTAAGACGGGGTTATATACGAGTAGGACAAATACGACGGATGACTGGATGACGGTGGCTAATGATTCGCGATGTCATAATTAAGGTATTAGGTATGTACACTGGCAACACCGCCAATTCAGGCAAGACATCCGGCAAGACATCCGGCAAGACATCAGGCAAAACATCCGGCAGGACATCCGGCAGGACATCCGGCAGGACATCCGGCAGGACATCCGGCAGGACATCCGGCAGGACATCCGGCAGGACATCCGGCAGGACCTCCGGCAGGACATCCGGCAGGACATCCGGCAGGACATCCGGCAGGACATCCGGCAGGACATCCGGCAGGACATCCGGCAGGACATCCGGCAGGACATCCGGCAGGACATCCGGCAGGACATCCGACAGGACATCCGACAGGACATCCGGCAGGACATCCGGCAGGACATCCGGCAGGACATCCGGCAGGACATCCGGCAGGACATCCGGCAGGACATACGGCAGGACATCCGGCAGGACATACGGCAGGACATCCGGCAGGACATACGACAGGACATCCGGCAGGACATCCGACAGGGCATCCGGCAGGACATCCGGCAGGACATCCGGCAGGACATCCGGCAGGACATCCGGCAGGACATCCGGCAGGACATCCGGCAGGACATCCGGCAGGACATCCGGCAGGACATCCGGCAGGACATCCGGCAGGACATACGGCAGGACATACGGCAGGACATACGGCAGGACATACGGCAGGACATACGACAGGACATCCGGCAGGACATCCGGCAGGACATCCGGCAGGACATCCGGCAGGACATCCGGCAAGACATCCAGTTTTGCTTGATATTTTGCTCGATATCTTCGATCCCTTTAAGACATCGAGCGAGATACCCAGAAAGAAAACTGGCATTAATGACGGGCAGTGTACCTAATTTTTTTTTCATCGGTGAATACACGCATATGTCGAATACGATTTTCTCGTTTCGGTATAAATACGACTGTTGTGTACAAGTTGGGTATAAATACGAGGCGCCGCGATGAAAACGTCGGTTTAACCTCATGGGCTTTCGCGAAAGTTTTTGATACACGTATCTCCGTACGTAACGGTACGTGTCACAGGAGAAAACGGTTGCGCGTATGGAGGATGCAAGCGGTACCAGAGAAACGTCACGTTTGTATCCACAGTGCCGGAACACCGAGGGTTTACGTACGGCCAATCTCCCGTGAAATGACAGCGAAACCATGTGCTACTGTACCGTACGTACGTGCCGTATCGAAAAGTTTTCGTATAAAACTTTTCACTTTCCCAGTTCCACTGTGTAACCCCGGAGAGTGATACGCGGCTGGGAAAAATCGCGAGAGATAACGAGATGGATGTGCATAATGCATGCCGCACTGTGTATGCAGCGAGCACAGAGCCGGAAAGTGAGAAAAGTGAAAAAAAAAAAAAAAACGAAGGAGCGCGAGACGAAGGGGAAGCGACGAACTGGGTGTGACGGTAAGCCAGATATTTCTTTGGGCAGCGCGGTGAACACACGACACTCAGCGATTTCCTTCTTTCGACGTAATCTTATCTCTATGAATCGTTCGCTTCTTATGGTGAAACGTGACCTATTGCAATGTCACGATGCCGATCAACGTACCTCCTTCTCTTCAAGTATCTCGAGAGACCAATGGCAAAAGACAAATGGGAATGCGTACGATTGTGGGTGATCACGAAAATTGAACCCGTTTAGAAGATTTGGGATTGGGTCAGAATTAAATAAACGTACGGGCCTTTTTCAGACTCTGATTAGCTCGAGCGACCAAAGCACCCACCCCAAGCTTCCAATTATCCTAAGTCCCCTTAAGGTGAAGTGCAAGACACGTGACGGAGCCAGGAGTGTGAGAGAGATAGCTGCATTGATTTTACGGTGTAACGAAAAGGAGTGACAGAGAAAATGTTTCACTTCACCTTAAGAGCGTATTTCTAAGTCTACCCCCATTTTAAGTCGACCCCCAGGTGAGTGTCCCTTAGATCCTTCCCGGGTGCTGATTATTCTAAGTTCTCTCACAAGCTGGTGCAGGCTTTAATCATTCTAAATTCCCCGACTCAAAGCAGAGCTTAGAGTCATCCCAGGTCCCGATGATTCTAAGCTCTCCCACAATGCGGTACAGGCTCTAAACATATTGTTTCCTAGGTTAAGAGGCCCTAAGAACCCTCTCAACCTCCAGTGCTATGAGTCGCCTGGATCAATGTCACCCAAAGAGCCGTCCTAGGCGGTGCTGATTTGAAGTTTTTCGAGAAGCTGGTGCTTTAATCATTCTAAATTCCCCGACTCAAAGCAGAGCTTAGAGTCATCCCAGGTCCCGATGATTCTAAGCTCTCCCACAATGCGGTACAGGCTCTAAACATATTGTTTCCTAGGTTAAGAGGCCCTAAGAACCCTCTCAACCTCCAGTGCTATGAGTCGCCTGGATCAATGTCACCCTAAGAGCCGTCCCAGGTGCTGCTGATTCGAAGATTTCCCAGAAGCTGGTGCAGGCTTTAATCATTCTAAATTCCCCGACTCAAAGCAGAGCTTAGAGTCATCCCAGGTCCCGATGATTCTAAGCTCTCCCACAATGCGGTACAGGCTCTAAACATATTGTTTCCTAGGTTAAGAGGCCCTAAGAACCCTCTCAACCTCCAGTGCTATGAGTCGCCTGGATCAATGTCACCCTAAGAGCCGTCCCAGGTGCTACTGATTCGAAGATTTCCCAGAAGCTGGTGCAGGCTTCAATCATTCTAAATTCCCCGACTCAAAGCAGAGCTTAGAGTCATCCCAGGTCCCGATGATTCTAAGCTCTCCCACAATGCGGTACAGGCTCTAAACATATTGTTTCCTAGGTTAAGAGGCCCTAAGAACCCTCTCAACCTCCAGTGCTATGAGTCGCCTGGATCAATGTCACTCTAAGAGCCGTCCTAGGCGTTGCTGATTTGAAGTTTTTCGAGAAGCTGGTGCAGGCTTTAATCATTCTAAATTCCCCGACTCAAAGCAGAGCTTAGAGTCATCCCAGGTCCCGATGATTCTAAGCTCTCCCACAATGCGGTACAGGCTCTAAACATATTGTTTCCTAGGTTAAGAGGCCCTAAGAACCCTCTCAACCTCCAGTGCTATGAGTCGCCTGGATCAATGTCACCCAAAGAGCGGTCCTAGGCGTTGCTGATTTGAAGTTTTTCGAGAAGCTGGTGCTTTAATCATTCTAAATTCCCCGACTCAAAGCAGAGCTTAGAGTCATCCCAGGTCCTGATGATTCTAAGCTCTCCCACAATGCGGTACAGGCTCTAAACATATTGTTTCCTAGGTTAAGAGGCCCTAAGAACCCTCTCAACCTCCAGTGCTATGAGTCGCCTGGATCAATGTCACCCAAAGAGCCGTCCTAGGCGTTGCTGATTTGAAGTTTTTCGAGAAGCTGGTGCTTTAATCATTCTAAATTCCCCGACTCAAAGCAGAGCTTAGAGTCATCCCAGGTCCCGATGATTCTAAGCTCTCCCACAATGCGGTACAGGCTCTAAACATATTGTTTCCTAGGTTAAGAGGCCCTAAGAACCCTCTCAACCTCCAGTGCTATGAGTCGCCTGGATCAATGTCACCCAAAGAGCCGTCCTAGGCGTTGCTGATTTGAAGTTTTTCGAGAAGCTGGTGCTTTAATCATTCTAAATTCCCCGACTCAAAGCAGAGCTTAGAGTCATCCCAGGTCCTGATGATTCTAAGCTCTCCCACAATGCGGTACAGGCTCTAAACATATTGTTTCCTAGGTTAAGAGGCCCTAAGAACCCTCTCAACCTCCAGTGCTATGAGTCGCCTGGATCAATGTCACCCTAAAAGCCGTCCCAGGTGCTGCTGATTCGAAGATTTCGCAGAAAATGGTGGAGGCTTTAATTATTCTAAATCCATCGGCACAAAATCGCTCGTGGAGCTATCCCGCGCCTCGATTATTCCTCTTCCGCCTCAACGTCTCCCTTGGTGAGACTTTTCGCTTCTTAAGGACAATGTTCATTCAGAAGTCTCCCCATCGACGGTTTTACATTAAAAACTGTAATGAATATCCGTTTGGTATCCAGATTCCGGTGTGGAAAACGTCCGTCAGCAACGACACCTCTCTCGCACCAACTGGTCGAAGTTTCAATCTCGACAGTCGAAGGAATTTTGCTAACTGAAGTTTCGTGCGAACAGAGTCTTCTCAACCCGGCATACGAAAAAGTCACTCACCACGAAGAAAATACGTGAAACTTATTTTACATCGGTACCGAATTAATTAATGTCAGAGCTCACCAAGTGAATCTCAAATGTGGGCTCCGATCCGTCGAAGTAGTTTATAACGTCCAAACCGAGTGAGGCGGAAATCAATGAGATTCGCGGTGGATTTTCCCACATTGATGAATCAGTTTTCATTTCCCGATTAATTCAAAGAATGATAAGATCCGCGTCGTCGTTCATTCAGACCAAGGGGACATATACATTTTAGGAGGGGTGGCGTGCGGGGGATCAAACTGGTGCCGATTTCCAGGATATACTGCTGTAGGGATATCGCATCGATTTTTGATGCCAGAAGCTCAACGGTTTCTGGCAGAGCTAACTTCGGCCCGAAGGATTCTGGCGGGTCGCCAAAAATTTCTCGTCAACCTCCCCTCCCGTTCCTCTCACCGACGTGTTTCGGACACGGGCAGTGTACGGCAGCTTCGCGATTAGTCCACGCCGCAGCGCGCATTCACGATTCCGCAGCGCAGCACACGCCCTCGTGCTCGCGACTGCTGGTCGTCATGTGTTCGCTCCGAGTCTCCTTCACGGGGCTTTACCCCCCTGGTTCGTTCGTCCTATCACCCGGTATCGGTGTCGAGCAACCCCCCTTCCCCCGGCACCCTTCTCCTTCTGATATTTAGTCGCGAGCTTTCCGATTAGCCGATATTAACGTACGATCCATGGCGTCGTTGGTAACTCGTGCCAAAGTACCTGGCAACTACGACTGGCTGCCCTGCGTCCTCTAGGAAACCCACGGCTGCCGGTGCATTGTATATCATGTTTCCGCTGTGTCTGGTAGGCACAATTTTTCAAGCGGAACGAACAGACGAGAGTAAGGACGAGATGCAACTTATTCACATTGTTATTGCTAGTGTCCGGGTTCTTAAGGCTACACTGTTAAAATTAATTGTCAATTTAATGTACCAGAACTTGAAATTTCCTTACATCACTTACATGATTTTAACATTAATGTACGTTTTTGTAAAATGAAAATGCCAGATATTAAAGTAATTCATCTTTTGCCTGAAATTTACAAGGTTTTTCATTAAAAATAAAAATTGTACTGTTTTACTGTAAAATTGCAACGCGCTTGGGTTTGAAATTTTTAGAAACGAGTTGTTTAAACAAGCTTCCAATACCGTTCAATAATTTTCGAACACCATTTATTTACAGTGTAGGTTTCCGTTGATTCTGTTTATTTCATTTTGTTCCCTTCTGAATTAATATTGCTTAAACGGATGATAAAATGAGTCTGTTCGCTGGCTTCCTGACACACGGATATATGGATAATTCATATAACTGAGGATAATTTTAATTGATATCTAAACTAGATTGTTGATGCCCAGTCGATCGTTCAGCATTGTTAAGCAACAGTTAAGGTCGTCAGTATTTATTTTTTTTAAATGGTGATTTTTTTCTCATACCTCTGCTAGATTTTCGTAGACAAGAAAGTAATTCAACGCGTCAAAGGTTGTCACACGGTACATTGGAAGAAATCGTCGGTTTGGCCATGTCAACCGAATATGTTCGGTGATATGGCCAAATTCTCTACTGAATGCCATTTGGCATCCGGAAATTGAACGTCTATGAAGAGGCAAGCGATGAGCTCGCTTCGCGAGAATATGTGACGACGGATCATATCACCCAGGGAATATTCCGGATGATATGACCAAATTTCTCCACTAAATACTGTACGGCATTATTAAAATTGGACGTCGGGAGACGGCTGCGCGATCAATTTGTCTTGCAAGAATTATAAACGACATATCACCCAATCAACTATGGCACTTTAAAAACTACGCAGACAGCGGGTGTCTACGAGAATATCTTACGAGCGGAATTTCGAAACATGTTTACATCGCATAATCGTCGTTGTATATTATATTATATTATATTATATTATATTATATTATATTATATTATATTATATTATATTATATTATATTATATTATATTATATTATATTATATTATATTATATTATATTATATTATATTATATTATATTATATTATATTATATTATATTATATTATATTATATTATATTATATTATATTATGCTCGATGTTTCACATATGAGGGATTCTCTACTAAGTCAGCTACTTTTTTTCCGGTGCCTCGTCGATGTGACCCACAATTCGCCATATTGAAGTACCACTTAAAGGTACTCTCTGTTAATTTCTTCAGATTTTTTAATGAAACCGTTTGGTATTGGGTATTGGGTATTGTGTGGTTACACCGATCCCCTAAGGGTTACAGGCTCCATTCACTTCTCTCTTCCTCCTTCCTTATCCGTTGTCACCGGTTCGATTATTGGGTCCGGAGCTTCGTCGCGCCTCGTCAGGTGTGAGTAGTCTCGAACATACGGATATAGTCGTAGGTCGTACGTCCTCTCTCCGGAGCTATGTCCTCGTCCGTTTTCCTCTCACCCACGGGACTTCAGTCTCGGGAATCGAACCCGTGACATTTTTCAGCCTTTCGGTTTCCCATACCGAGGCACTGGTTTCCTCTGGACCTACTTGTTACAGTGGGTTCCGAACCACTTTTTCGCAGAAAAAACACCACAGAAAATTCTTGGTGCTTGCCGGGAATCGAAACCGGGCCTACCGCGTGTGAGTCGCGCTCCGATCCACTCGGCCACGGTCACCCTCTATGAAACCGTTTGGTAAATTATCAATTCTTTCAAATCGGTGTATCTAAAAAAATATTGGTCGTAAAGAAAAAAAGATGAAACGAAAGTGTGTAGTTTTCTATGAATTCTTCGATGACATTTTTAAGGCCGATAAATTTATGAATAAAACGTTATTGCTATTCCTCGAGGGCGAATATTTTTTAAGATGCACCGATTTGAACAAAAAAATGTATCATTCTATAAAACGGTTTGATTTTAAAATCTGCAAAAAATGCACAGTATCTTTAAGTAATACCACAGTGTGGCGAATTATGAGACATATCGGGAAGGGTCCGAAAAAGAGGGTCCGACTTAGTAGGGAATTCTTCGTATATGATATGTAAAACCAAGCTCCGAATTGAGTCGCCGCTAATTGAATAATTACAGTCTCAAAGATAGTCATGATAATCGGGTTCCATGACCGGAATGATTTTTCGTTGCATCGTAAGATCAAAAATGTCAAGAAGTGAGAGGTGAAGCGAAGTTTCTAAGATACGAAACGACCGGCAGGAGTCACGCAGAAGTATCTGGCGACTATGAAAGCGGGGTCGTAGGAGGTTACGAGTGCTATGCATTGTACTCTACGTATATGTCCGTAGCTAGTGGGTTAGTCGGGTTAGCGGAGCAGTGACGGGGATGAGGGCGAGTGAGAGCAAGTTATTCCGGAAGTGGTTGCCCTCGAGCTTCCCGGTCTTTTACGAGCTTACAGTTCGTCCCTAGCATATCGGCTTTCTCCTTCTCGAAATATAGTATCCGCCATACATGTATGCATGGGCATTGCATGCATACCGCGCAACATTATTTTACGTGTGGCAATATGGAACAAAAGCCTTTTACGTAGTTAGCGGTTTATTTAGTTTGTACCCTGTGCGTGATACCCTACGAAATATATCACGGAAAACGTGTTGCACGCAAAAAAAAGATTTATCAAAATCAGATAAATTTCGATATTCAAATGACATTTTTTATTAGGATAAAATAAATCTTTACTTGCCGTAACAAAATCGAATAATGGCTATTCTTTAGTGCAAGTAAAAAAAATTATACAAAGATTTTTACTCTAAAATAAATGTTCATTCGCGCCAAAGAAATCATATATTAAAAAAAAGAACTTGGTCGGAAATAAATAAATTAATTAATTAATAAATATATTTGACGTCAAAACAAACGCGACTATTATCCGGTAGCGCGCATTACAGAGTCGTATACGCGTCAGTTGTCTGAAAACATTTCTCGCTGATAGATAGTACAAGACTAAATTTATTTCTCGCGGGCAACCGCTAAATACACATTTTTCTTCGTCCTTAATAAACTTCCTTTGATTGCCATAGGGTAAAAGTGGGGAATATGGCCCGGTCCATATGTCATTGATTTACGTGTTAATCGAGGTTGGCCATATTCACCACATTTACTGTAAGCTTTTTTTCTGGGTGTGGAACAACACGCTGCAACTACACGTCTTTCATGTTACGATGGGACTGAAATGGACTTAAAATATCGAATACCGACATCCGCTATTAAAGTTTATTGACGAGGGAGGGACACGACGGCGAAGGGAGAAGGGATCAGTGGCGTGGTTGTTTTCGAAAACGAGTTCAATAAATTCATCCCAAGGAAAAATGGAGATACCGAATCGCTGAATTATTCCGAAAGAATATCCGTCAAGTGGAGCGGCGGAGTGAATGCTCCGGTTTTTCACGCGGCCCGCGGGTATGATCGACCGGGAGAGTGAGAATTCTTGGAAATCGAGAATAGTCAAACTTATCAAGTCTCCAGTCGAGCGGGGCGAGTAGAAGACGGATGGAGCTGGAGACTTATCGTTTATTTTTCAAAGGCCCGAAGGGACGAATAAGAGCTCGAAGTTTGCTTGGTCTCCACGCCGCCGATCCGTCGTCTTCTTTTCATCCCTCTGGATGCCACGAATTTCCTACCCGATGCCTCATTAAGGTATGAATCGCCGACCAGTTCGCAGACGGATATAATATAGATGGCGTGACGTCAGAAGGCTACGTTTATGCACAGACGATACGCGCTGAAATTGAGCCTTTGAGAACGGACTTTGTATAGGGTGATAGTTGGGTGCAGATGACTGTGCGAGTATGATTACCTGAAGAGAGGATTTTCAGGGTGAATTTGTTGATCGACTGAACGATCGAGACAACCGCTATAAGCCTCCAACTCTGGGAAACAAGAGCCTCGTCTCAACACGTTTTTTACACACGTTAATTGCGAAATCGCTTTTTGTACGTTTCGTTGCATGCTCAATTCCAACAACACGCTTTGGCTGTTGATAACATCCAACGAGAAACGTTTACCTATGGGAATTACCAACATCCGTTGAAACAACACCCTTTTCGTGTATTGCAACAACACGTTTTTCGCGTGCTGCAACAACACGTTTTTCCGTGCCCCAACAACACGTTTTTGCCGTGTTGCGACGACACGTTTTTGCCGTGTTGCGACGACACGTTTTTGCCGTGTTGCGACAACACGGTTTTGCCGTGTTGCGACAACACGGTTTTTGTCTGTTAAGTACTGCCTGCGCGTCGTTTCATTGACGACCGTTAACAGTGTCGCTAAACCTATCGGTCGTCTACCACCAAGGCGAAAGATCCTGACTCAGTGGGTGGTTTCACTGGGCTCTGTTGTGTCGACTCATCAGAGTTTCCTGCTGTGCTTTATGTTGCAGAGGTTGGACGGGAAGCCATGGGTCACGGTCAACCGTTGAGTCATCGAGACATGCAACGGTAATGGGAAGGCCCTACATATACCGAGGAAGCATTATAATATCGTATCTACCGCGAACACAGAGGCGTGTTTGTGACTGCATGGTAGTTACCATTTCTCATAGATATATTTTTAATTGGACGCCAGCAGTAACGGGGTTATAACGCAAGAGTAAAAATGACAGTGGCGTTATGTGAATGGCAAACATAAAAAATAATTTATTTCTCTCGCTTTCGTCGGGGTCTTTTCATATGGAAAGAGTTGAGTTAGGAGTAGAATAAGTGACGGATTCGTGATCAACGGGAAAAAATTAATCAGACAGACGAGCGACGCGCCGAGCGATAAAAGTTTGTTCGACGACTGAATTTTTCGGTAAAAGTTGCCACTTTCGGTATTTTCAAAAAGCTTCGCTTTCCGATGTAATTGCGGAAACCCCTGGGTGTCCATCGTGTTGTACGAGAAATATACATATACTGGACCAGTCGATGCAGTTACAAACGTATTCAGAAAGATGAACGAATCATTTTCGTAATAAAAAGAAAATTAGGTTGCCGGGTAATTTGTTAAACAATTAATTTTTTGTTTAATTTGTTAATAACATTTTGCACTTTTTATTATGCAAAATTAATCTTGTCAGTACCTTTAATATGCATGCATTTTTCAGATTTTTATACCATCAAGAAGTATTTGCAATTTTATCTCATTTTTCTCAAACTTATGCGAAATGAATACCAAGCAACAGAACTACCTTAACTGCAATTGTACTTAATAATATCCGCCCTAAACCCAAATACGCGCGTTATTTATTCCACAAGAACGTAACATATATATATATATATATTATATTATAACATATATATATATATATATATGTATACTATAACATATTTGATATATTTCGAATTATGGGGGAACTGGTGGATAATAAACCGCGTGAAACTAACAAGTATGTTTGTACCGCAACGACATAACGACGCACAATACGCATTACGCATAACGACGTACAATAGTCGAGGGGGCAAAAAATATCGCTAGAAAACAGAGACGGTATTTTTGATACGGAAAACTCGCCCGCGGCATGTGTCTTGTTCGCGAGGACATTAAAAATAAAGACGAAAAACAATAGCGTGATTATTTTTTATCACATAACACGATAAAATGTTAATAAAATAAAAGAACGAAGGGTACAAAGAAAAAAAAAAAACAAAAGTTAATCCGCGCACACAAAAAAAGAGAAAAAGAAATGGAGCGTGTCAGTGTTTGCAATGTACACACACGGCACAGTTGTATTTTTTTTTCCAATCCGTTAACGTGTTGGCCACCCCCTTTCGCCGCGAAAGGTCAAAGATAAAGAATCGGATTAAAAAAAAAAACAACGAAATACAGTATGGTACGAAAAAGGGTAGTTCGTGCAGCGCTAAGTAATTGATGCGTGGATGTAAAAAGATCGCAACAGGCGCCAACTTTTCGTGGAATAACAAAACGTTTCCTCTTAGCCGCGTTCCGCACGCCACACGATTTCAATACCTCTGTATGAAAACGGGCGTTACAATTTACTCGTTCCAACAGTCTGGCTGTAGGTGAACAAAAAATAAATCCAGAAATTTCGAGAACGGTATGTCTGGCACAATAAAAACTATACATATACATGGGACATTCCACATCTATTCAGCATTTTCGACATTTTTTCACATGTTTTCAGATTTTTTTACCACCCGGGAAATTATTTATATCCTCGACAACCAAATTCCGCAAACGAGTTTTTTTTTTTAATCTGAGAAAATGCACACTGATTATATGATTTAACATATGATTTTTAAGCACCACCCGATGATGAGATCTCAGTATTTTTACTATTTTTTTCGCAATCTTTTTGTATTTCTCATGTCGCAATTGGTATTTTTATTTCTTCATCGGTCATAACTCTCATTTTTTTATTTCTCTTATTTTTCTATGTTTATAGAATCTCATTTTCTATGTTTATAGAAATACCGGACGGCCCGACATTCGACAGCATTGTGTCGACAGGTTATTTAATTAATTTTTCTTTTTTTATGATACAATGAAATATGTTGTTTGTTAATTATTTTATGATCAATAACAATTCGAGATACGGGGATGGATTAATAATCAACCGATCGGTTCTATGAACGAGAAACATGATACATCAATCATTTGGCGAAAGCCTGTTTATCAAAATTTGCACATTTGACCTCTCATCGATCGATCTGTGATGTCACTTATTACATATCAGTTCGAAGAGTGAAAGTCATGACATTTGATCGATTTGAATTAATCGTCAATTTTTGTGGTGAGATTTTTTTTTTTCTGTTTCCCCCTCTCGAGGAGAAACGAGGATTTATGCTTGCGTGCACTCGCGCTCACCTGGCGCCGCACCGACGTTTGTTCCGAATGGCGAGAAGAGACGAAACGGAAATGAAGCAAGCTCGTGTATCTTTCTCGACCGGTGTGTGGTTTTACTTCACACATATCGGATTGCCCAACTGTTATTTGCCACGTTCATTTAAGAACTTTTTTTTTTTTTTTTTTTTTGCAAAATGACGAATTGAAATGTATACTGAAATTTTTTTCGAAGCATACAATATATTCGTACGTTTTTTTTTTTCACTTTACATGCAAAAATTGAAAAAAGTTATTCTTTCTGGTAGTATTTTACGAAAATTTGCATTCGAAACAGTGTTGAACGGTTAAGAATTTTTTTCCTTACTGTAAACAGGCTTCGGACTTAAACGGATAATCGTAATCATTTAACTCCTAAAAGAGTAATGTTTTCGATAATTTCTATTTTCCAAACTCAACGTTTCTTAATTCATAAACATTATTATTATCATTATTATTATGAATATTTACAGAAAGGAAGTTTACAACTTATAATATCTGCATCTTGTATTTTACATTAGGCAGACAGGTGTTTATCAAGTCAGTTTTTGAATTGGTTAATTGACTCGGATTCAATTATTGCAGCTTATTTATATTTTATATTAAACAATATAAAATGATACATGGTACGAAAGTTGGCAAGATCGAATATTCTTTTTGACTACAATAATGAAAAAAGGTTACTTCATTTCGTCAGAGTTTACCGAGAGAGTCCGGCTCGCCAAACTAATTTTGCTGGTTAATAATACTAAAAACAGGACGAGCATTGTGTATCAAAAGTGCGACACGGCTGTACGGTGTGTGAAACCGCGTGCGCGAAATTCGCTTAGCCGAGAGGCATCGCGTGTTGCGGCTCCATACTAATGAGAATCGTTCGTACCAACGCGGGCGCGGCTTTTGCGCCGTTCAACCGGTCGGAGCTTTCTGTGACGCTGTTGTTTGAGCTTCGAATGAAGTTACATTCGAGCGTTAAACATTAACCGTCACCGCCGAAAGTTGTACGAGCCGGCGGACGGCTCTAGGCGATGCGAAAACTCCTCCGTTCGCACGAACCAGACTCGATCGGTAACAAAAAACTGTAATTCGGTTTTCTCAAAGGTAACGAACTTTTCCGAGAATTAAAAAACAGACAAATTGTAAATATATGTCAGACGAAGCCAATGATAATCCATTTTTTGCCAAAAATGTCCGAAGGCTTGAAATAAATTGATTGCAGTTTTTGTTACCGACTGAGTCCGTTTTGAAAATGAGATTTTCAAAACGGAAGTGACGTATTTCCGCTAAATCACCGAAAACCTGAATTTCCGGTTTCTAAATTCTATATTCCGTAGCGAGCCACAACAATCTGCTAGTATATTGTACCATATATAAATTAATATATTATAAATAATGAATATTATGTTATACGATTATATTTATTTTACCATTGATTTACATTGTCATTCCCTATAATTTGTTTCCTACTCGTACAAGCTGTTTTCTTTCAACCAAAAGGTGTTTTTTTTTTCTAGACTTTTTTAGATTACTTGAGACAGACAACATCGGGAGACGCCATTTTGTTTGAGTCCGCAAATTTCGAAGACTGCAAGACAAGAACGACTGGAGCAGGGTTGATTTTTTTCTGCTCGAGTAAAAACACTTTTCCAGTCAATTAAAAAATTTTATTCGACTATTTCCCGACCAGAGATTTTTCCGAAGTTTTGCATTTTTTTTCGAGAAATGTATGTGGATTCTCCAACATTTTCACGTGTCCATTTTATGCTCGCGAAAAACGCGTGAAAACACGGAAAATCGAAAGAGGACTATTGAATATAGAATTTCATTGAAATTGATGGAAGTCTCTATTTCCCTCTATATTTCCCTCTGAATCAAGGAATAAGCATCGACAAAAAAATATCGCCGAAAGAAGGAAAAAAAAAAGTTGACATTTTTACTGCACAACCAGCGTCGGTCCGTGGTGCGCGTTACGCCATGCGTAAAGGGTTTTATAAATGGTAACACGTCCGTGGGCTCCGATAGATTTCTGGTGACGGGGGTTTGGCGCGTGCGATCCGACACATGCTTCGTCGATACGAACACGCGTGGATAATTGTGAAGAATAGTTGCGAGCGTTGGGAGCGAGAGAGAGAGAGAGAGAGAAAGCGGAAGCGGGCCAACTGAATGGCGGCATTGCGCTGTGATGAAGCGGTCGGATAACACGCGAAATACCTTGCCGGGAATAACGCACGTACACCGATCTAACGAAGGCGGAGAAATAATGGTCGATGTATGTGGAAACGCGGAGAGCGTTCGAGTTCGTGTTTATTTTCGAGGTTCGCCGGCGAGTGAGGTGTATCCGGTTAGGATATAGAAGGGCCATTTGGGGCAGAGCCGAAAACGATCGCCGATCATGATGCGTCAGTTTGAACATGAGAGAATTAGTGACGATAAGTGGAAATGAAAACGGTAATGCATACTACGTTGATATGATAACGTTTGATGAACAAGCAATTACGGGCTGCGGTACCGGTTTTATCTTTATACCGTATACATGTGCTTTGACCTACGCTAATACACATGCTTTGTGTATAGATTATGCATAGTGCACGCCGAATTTTTCACGAACGGGCTCTTCGCGCTCTCTGTCAGTGCACTGTAAAAAATGTCATTGACTCAAGTAAAATTCGCTTGCGGCCTGAGAAAGAAAAATATTACTATTTCAATTCTACTTTCAATTCTTACAATTGCTTCAATTCTTACAAAACTACGGAAAACCCGTGCCGGTACAGACGGCCATATTCTACTGAACCTCCGGTATTTTTGCACTTTAAGTAAAGTGCAGAAACACCAAAGTTTCAGAAGAAAGCGCCTCCCGATCAACGGTCGATGCGCCAGCTAGCGCACAGCTAAGCGGTCACCCATCCAAGTACTGACCGCGAACGATCTTGCTTGACTTGGGAGGCCACTGGAGCCGTGCGCCAATCGCGCATCCACGATTGTTTTCTTTTTTGCAAATTCATAATGCTGATTGAACAGATATGTATTGCTTGTTCTTAACGATTTGCAACCGGAGCATTCAATTAATCTGTTATTGAATCATTTCTATAATGATAAGATAATAGTTATGGAGCGTCACTGAATAAACCACGGGTGAATCGGCAAAGTGGACTCATCTGAGTGCGAAGGAGATCTCGGAACGAGCGTCTCCCGAGGCGAAAATCTTTTGCCATTCATTTCTCGGGTCTCGGTGTTGTGAGCGGTACGGGGCGCGAAGATATCGCGGCAAAAGTGGCCCGCGGGGGCTTGCCGGAGATGCGAAACATAAAAAAAAAAAGCTGATAAAGAGGCGAAGGGGGCGAGAAGTTTGTACAGAAGATAAAAATGAAGAAAAGAAAGAGCAAAGAATAGCTCCAAGAAACCCCTCGAGTTGGCGGTGAGAGGATGAGACACCAGCGGTGTCGTCAACGGGCACCGAGCCTCGGACGGACCATTCGATTAATCGCGATACACTTTGATTAACGACCCGACAGCGTCCCGTCGATGGACGATTTAATAAACTGCTTGTTATGCATTCGGCTTCTGCGTAGTGCTGCGATTTATTGTCGAAAGTTTCGTAAGGTATTTGTTTATCAATTTGAGTTCCAGATTTAGCGGTGGCGATTTTTTTATAGAACAAATTTATCGCAAAGATAACAAATGTACAGTGTAAAAAAAAAAAAAAAAATGTAAATGTAATGTACCGGACTGGAAGTTTGTATGCGAAGACTGGTACATTAAATTTAATGTACGATTGTGATGAAAAATTAATCTACTTTTTTATTGAAGTCAAGTAAATTAAAAAATTCGAAGTACTTTCATAATAAAATTAAAGTAAATTATATTTAAAAAAATATTTCCAATGTTTTAAATTTTTCATCACGGTTTTACTTGGAATTTGATCTACAAGTTTTTGCCCAAAAACTTCCCAATTAAATTCCATACGATTTTTTTTTTTTTACGGTGTATCTTCGTTCACAAATGCCATCGAAGTTGCGCCCTTGATGGAAAATTCTTTACATTCCCGGCGATAAAACGCTCCCGAACGGTTATCCCGCGCGACCCGGCCCTGATCTTATTACAATAGTCATCCGGAATATTGTTTATCATATCGTTAATACCGCAGTCAAGTATCATATTTAATTTATGTATATTTATTCGTTCCACAAAGGTATATCTTTTTCGCATCTTGTATTATTATTTTTATTTTATTTTTCTCGATTACCTCTTTCGCTACCGGCTTTCCTCATTATCTTCTTCCCATTCCACTTCTCTTTACTCCCACCCCTTTCTCTTTACTTCAACAACTCTCCATCTCGTTCGCTCGGGGCTTGCCGCGGCTATTTCCCCCTGACTGTACTATAAATCTATCTATCCTTTTCTCTCGCTGTAGCACGTCACGCTAACTACTCGTTGCCTAACGAGCTTAGTAGGAAGCGCGATGGCATGGAGGGGGCGGGGGAGGGGGTAGGAGGGGGGGAAGGAAGGGGTTAGTAGCGCGCGGTTCCTCGCTGCCAACGAGCCATGCTATATGGCTTCTGTCGTTCGAATGCAAACTCTGACCCACATACCATGAGTCGCGGCTGTTGGCCGCGTGCGATTTTACCCGATGCTGTGTGCGCGAGCACGCACCCACCCTCCTCGAGTCTCACCCCCTCCCCGTGCTTTAACGCGACCAACGGCCGGAGCGAGCATGAGCAAGTAGCAGCAAAGACGGTCGTTACAACGTGAGCTGATGCCGGCTGATACGGAAATGAATTTTTTATTTAGGCTCCGATATCAGATACGGTTACCAGCGGGAAAAAGTATATAAACTGCATGAAAAGTGTACGTCAGTATTATGTGAAGAAGTTTCGACAGATTCGATGGGTGAATTGCGAGCCGAGTCGTCACTTTGTATTCGAGGAAAACCAATACAAAAAGGCACGCGAAAGCGCTAAGGGTTGCGTGAATTTGGAGAACGAAATTTGCAAAGGGTGATGACCTGGGGCTGATCTAGTGCGTACCCCTAGTGATGATCCAGGAGGTGCTCCTAGGGATGCCCTTGCGGATACTCCGCGCGATGAATAACAAGGTATGGCTAGGGGTGACCTAAGAGGTACCCCTAAAGCTGATTCAGATAGATTGAATTATGGGGTCTAGACGCCGTGAATTTGGAGAACGAAATTGGCAAAGGGTGATGAACTGGGGATGACCTAGTGCGTACCGTCAGTGATGATCCAGGAGGTGCTCCTAGGGATGCCCCAGCGGATACTAAGGTCAAAGTACCAGTGGCCGCACACCGAAGGGCGAAGTCCCAGTTGCAGTACATGCATGAAAAATCGTATTTGCGTCTCTCTTGCGCGCATGCTTTGCGCGGCCACTGGGACGTCTTCGGTCACGGGGACGTTTACCTTATCGGTAAATAACAAGTTACTGCTAGGGGTGACCTAAGAGGTACCCCTAGAGCTGATTTAGATTGACAGAACCGTGTATTGCATGTTCTGGGGCCTAGACGCCCTAAGAACACTGTACCACTTGGGGGGGGGGGGGTACTTCTAAACATGACCTAGAAGCTACTAGGGGAGACATAAGGACGTAACTCTCGACATGACCTAGGAGATACTTCGAGGGTGACGCGTTGGGTGGCCGCGCTGGCTAACTATGCAGTCACTGGCCTCAAATGAGACATATAACCCGGTAATAATAATCGATAATAAACTTTAGAACTCATTTTGTTGAATAATATGTGCACAAACTACGGACAGCAGTGTTTCGCGTGGTGTTTTTGCAATATGTTCATATTCTGCAAAAGCTACCATATGCAAAAGCGTTATTAGGCGGAAAACCCTGGCTGTTGTGGCTGTTATCTTGGGAAATGTCATTTTTCTTGCAAAAGCTTCAACAGAACAAGACGTCAAATATGCCAAAGTAAAATCCGATTATAAACCGGCAATAGTGAATTATTGGGGAACGTTATGCAGTTCACTCTAAAAACAAGCGTGTCGCAACAACTCACAACACACATATACATGTGTTGCGCCAACCAAATGCACTAATAAAATACGTGTTGGTCGGCTTGCGTGTTGAAACAACACGCTTGCACTGCATCTTTACTGGATTCCCTGTACAACACACTTCTTAGTGTTTTGCTACAGAACGCCCTTATTGGAATGCACGTTATGTGTGTTGTTTCAACGCGTTTACGGCCGAACAACTTACATGGTGCACAGGCACACTTTATAAAATAAAACACTAGGAAATCAACACACTTGCATATGCGTTCGATTCAATCGCAATATGGCGGATTCGTATATCGCACAGCACGATCATGGACAGGCCGCCCGATATTTTCGAGAGTTGTTTTTGTGCTATTTTAAAGCTGCGTCTGATAATCAGCCATTGAAACAAGTTGTCTAACATCATCGATTTGATGCGTCGTTTAAAGTGCAGTGTAACGAATATGGATGTGGCGCTACGTTTACAAATTGGAAGTCTTTCAAACAGCATGCGTTTCGAAAGCATCCTCACGTTGACATTAACGAAGAAGCTGCAAATATCGCCGATGTGGTCAGAGATTACGAGGTTGAGATAGAAGGTAAATCATTGTAATTAATTTGTAAGATGATTCATAGTTGGTACAGCCTCTTCTCTTTTCGACACCTACGCACTACGGTATCAACTGTCAACATGTATTGGGGAGGGGCTGTGAACACACCTACAACCGTGTAAAAAGTAACGACATGCGTGAATGCGTTTAAAGCGTGTTGAAACAATGCACGTAAAGCGTGTAAAATGTACACACTTTGACATGTGTTGAGAATCAACACACCTTGAAACGTGTAAAAAGTGACTACACGCTTTACACGCCTAAAGCGTGTTGAAACAACACGCTTGTTTTTAGAGTGTTTCGATGAACGGAATTAGTCACCAAACGGTTGGCCACGCACACACGCATGCACGCGTGTACACCGAAACGCTCGTTTGGTCGACAGTTCCCAACGCAAGCACCAAACAGCCCAGCACAATGTTCCTCCGTATAATAAAATGTTGCGTGGTAAAAATTTGCGGAGGTTTTCCACAATTGGTGGTCGAGCGTAAGGACAAAAAATAGTTCGGTAAACACCGTACACCTCACGTCTTCAGCTTGCATTCTGAACGAAACTAATAAAAAGGGATGTTGCGGGAATCTCGTGTGTAAAAGTTAACAAAATTGGCGAAGGGTGATGCTACCCTAGGGGCGAAGGTTGGGATATGCGACGGGGGAGCTAAGCTGAGAAATAAAACGAGCGTCCCGCCGAAACTCGTTATGGCATGGAGATGGAGCCGACCAGCCAGAAAAAACTATCGGTTAAAGAGGGTCCTTGCAAAAAAAGGATATACGTGTACGCGAAAGTGGATAGGTTTCAGCCGGCGTACCTTCGCACCCTGTGCACTCGGCTGTATCCGAAACACCTGTGGAGTTCCAAAGGGATTTTGCCCGCCCGGAGTGCGGGCGTGTTCTCTCCCTCTGTCTCGTACCTTCCCTGTATCTCTGTTTCGCTCACCATTTCTACTCCACGTCAACCATCGTGTAGCTTTGTACCGACGGTGCCCGCTTCCTTGGGATTCCCTTCCCTGGGATCCTCTCCCCCCACCCCCAGCTGCCGTACATGCGACAACGAGGACAGATACTCCGGAGCGAAGTCTCGAGGTCGACCTTACGCTTAGCCCCGGGAGAACCCGACCTATCCTGGACTCATCCTTTCTGGTGCGCGCACACGGCTTTTGCCTGGATATCCCCTCGGGTCTATACAGGGATCACCTCGCTCGCTCGCAGTCGACGAGCTTCAACGTCGTAGTCGTCTCTGAAGATCCAAAGCAGCCTAAGGCTGCTTATGCTTCGAGGCTTCAACGATCCCCGCTCATTGGAGACGAAACTTTGGTCCCTATTCCCGAAGAGTTCACTTACTCGTCGGGTTCCCTGTTGTTCAAAGTAGATCGAGCTTGAGAGGTTGTGCGACGGTTCGCTGACGATCGGAGAGATCCAAGACTGGACCCAGCGACATTGCCCATGTTGCGCAACATCGCGTCGAGGCGCATCGTCGCTTGTCGGCAAAGTACGATACATGAAGTTGACCTTAGTTCTATCCCAGATGAGACTGTCTGGCTGTTCGTGGCGCACAACCGTTACTGCACCGCATTATAACAATTTTTACTTCCAAAAGTTAAAAGTGTCATGGAAGGGCGTTGGACTCAAAGATTCCTCGTCGCGTTCGAGAAGCTGACCTAGGTCCCGATTATTCTGTGACCTCTTGCGACCTGGGATTTCTCCTGGGACCATTTTAACTCGGCACGCTGGAAAGTTTGCATCCGAATTACATGACGATAGTCTTCAAAATTCCGAACCGATCAAATAACATCCGGTCCGATTTTCGAATAACATCGGTTCAAAGATTCCACCTCCGGCATATTGGAGGATAACTAGTATATTGGCGTATAACTCGTTAGTAGAGTCACGCTAAAAATGTTTTCCGTTCGTACTTGGCGTCGTGATGCTACCGACTCTCTCGATTGAATGCAGTTTCGAAATACGTAGAAGCTGACCTAATCGAGTAGCTGTGACGGGGGTACGCCAAAGGTCTCATTGACAAGCGGCCCCAGGACATACGAGTGTCTTCAATTTCAATATTTCAATATTTGAATGCGCCACGCCGTTCGGTATCGTCGTATGCGCGAAAGCGTTTCAATATAACGCCCGTTATAGCTTCTTGTACCCGCCGTATGTCAGACCGTCGCAGCAAGATGCGGCACCTATGAGATCGCAATATGCTCTCATGGCGTGCACAGTCACGTGTACGGCAGAACGGCAAATAAGATTGCAATAACGGTCCTCCACCAGCGAATCTTGATACTCGAGGTTGGGAGGGCATTTTAATCGTTAACGGAAGCCACCGAAAATCCAACACAGTTACTCTGTGATCAGTCGGAGCTTTGGCGCTCTCTACAACCGGCAGAGCGTAGCGATGGGATTAGCGATGGAACGCCCCAAGAGTTTTATGCCAGAGCCACAGGTGAATTGCAACGAGAACAAAAGAAAGGCGCGAAATGGATGATGGGATAAAACGATTGAGACGAAAAGACTGGACGATGAGAAAGAATTTAACAGAAATCAAGAACAAGCACGCGAGGAAAACAGGGCTGCGAAAATCCGGATTGATCGCGTTGATCCCAAAGTTCTTTCCGTCCGGTGAGGACGGAAGCCCCGAGTTGAAATTTGACAAAATAGGAACTCCAGGTAAAGTGCACCGGTTGTGACCTGCTGACACGGGATAAGATGTGCCACCAAGCTTTCCGAAAAAAATCATTAGATCACTGGAGAGTCTAGGCTGAAATGGGGACTCTGGACATAATGCGCATACCGGACGCAATGTGGGGTACATCTTAAATCGGGGCGAACGAAAAGAAGGTCAGTTCTTGTGGTCCTGGTGAGGGTGGGAGTTACCCCAATTTGCCCCGAGCCGCTATTTGTCTGGGATACTCCGAAAAATTATTGCGCATTTCATTTCCCGTCCGCGAATAGTCTACGCATCCCAGATAGGGTAGGTCTGGCTGACGGTTACATCCCAGTCGGATCAAACCCTACTTGGGATAACACGGGATTCATTCGAAAGGTCTTTGCATCTCACCTTCCTGGTATTCTCCTGTGTTCTACCCATCGATGGATAGACTAGTAGGCAGTATCGAATATCACCTAACTATATGCATGTCATACATATACACGAAAAATACAGGCTTCTGATCGTAGTCACGCGATACGCCAGGGGATACACAAATGGCACAATTAATCGGAGCGACTCAGTCGAATCGATAAAATGTCACGACGCTTTCAGCGAGCTGGATGGCCACATTCTCGAAGAGGGAGAAACCGATCGAGAGAAACGAAGTCGTAGAATCGAGAATGGACCCAGAGGATGAAGCAATTGTGAGCCTGGTAAAGCACAAAGACGCGTTCGTACGGACAAACTGCCGGATACGGCATCCAGACTCCCGGAGCCATCAAGGGCTGCCGGGACCGATAAACGGTTGGCACAGAGCACGGCATGCCCAGGAGTGGTAGCAATTCAACTGTAGTGGTAGTAGTAAAACCAGTGGATAGCAGTCGAAAACTGGAGGGTTGCAGGCCCGGTAGGACAACCAACATCACCAGAACCATCATCATCGGGAGGATGCGCAACTAGCAAGTCGATGGCACTCTCACCGAGTCTTCGTAAACTGTCGTCGATCGTCTAAGTGCCTTTACGATCAGTCGTGTCCGGCTACGCCCGCGGTTCGCACGCCGCTGGTATACCTATACAGAGTTTCTATAAGTGCCATGTAAGCGCCAATGGCTGTACCAGTGCTACTCGACCGTCGTCTTTGCAACAATGTACCGCTGGTATTGGTACTGTGTAATGCGGTACGCTGTAGGTACGACGCCATCTTACTGCTACATAACACTTTGATTGGACGGAATATCTACAATCTTTGGCGTGCTCTACACGATTTAATCGACGTGGACGGAGATAAGGATAGATCAATTACAATGACACCCGTGAAAAACTACTGTATCCGTATGGCAGTACGCCACGGTGAAGACATCCGTAAAGGAGCGTGAGATTGGTGAGATTTATACTTGTATTTACTGTACTCATCTTTTTCGAGTGTTCTTGACAGGTGTTGACAGAGTCACCGACGTCCATACGACGAACATTTTATTTCACAAGATGTGAATATGGGGGTACGAAAGTTATGAAAATGAGAACCGAGTGACAAAAGCATTCAGGAGTCGCGCAGATCGATAAATATATTTCTTTATTGCTTATTAATATTTTCAGACATAGAAAAATCGAACATCGGCAGCAAACATTGGGTCAACGTCGTTTGATAACGTTGGGCCGATGTTATCATCCCGACGTTAACTGGTCGTCATACCTACATTAGCGAACAGACTCGGATCGACTTTCTAACTCGGGCGGTCATAGTTGGTCCAACGTCAGCCCGGCTCTAAAACCGCCCCTGGGATGGTACACTTTCTAAGCCAATATTATGATTCTCGCTAGATCCTCATCTCCGTCCATTGGAAAGGGTTTCTTCTCTTCCCAACATCATACTTAAGCCATTAACCCTCGCAGCCACTTCGATCGTGTAACCGCTACTGAAACTTGCCTCGTTTGTGTCCGTCGTCAATTGTTGACGAAGTTTCGATCGTTCGACACAATCACCAACCGAACAGAATCACCGCCAATACGATACAAGACATCGGGCGGCGCCTCCGTCTCGGACTTAGTAGCTCGAGTATGGAACAATGTATTTCCAATAGGTAGACAGAATGCAGCGCATTAGAATTCGATAGACACCATCAGCTTGTAACTAAATTTGTCTCGGGTTTAGTTCCGGCGAAGATTCCAACGAGGAATTGAGCGAGAGGAATGTAGAACGTCTCGCGCCACGAGGACACCATCTGTACCACGAAACTCGAACGCCCTTGGCTTATCCGAGTCCGCGGACGATATCCCTCTGTTCCTACACAAAGAGACAATCAGGGCTCTCTCGCGGAACTCCCCACAATAGTCGATGTGGAACGTGCATAGGGGTAATCGTAACTGAGACTGAAAGGCGAATGGAAGTGGGAGCCGAGTAAAGTGTACAGTAGGACCGCAATTGTGGAGTTGCGGCATGGTTAACGCTGGCGTGTGGTTCCTGGCGATTTTGAGTTAAAAAAGGCATGAATTGCTATATGACAATGACGGATAGATAGTTTTTATCTGATCCTGGGATTACTCTCCTAAGTATCGGAGCGTACAGTATGGCGTAAAGAGAAATCGTATGCGGTGCGATGTGGTATACTGCCCGTCATTGATGCTTGGGTTTCTGGATATCTTGCTCGATGTCTTGAGAGGATCGAAGATATCGAACGAGACGTCTGGCAAGACGTCCCCCAAGACATCCGCCAAGACATCCAGCTCCGTCGAATGTCCTGCTGGATGTCATTAAGACATCGAGCAAGATATCCAACAGAATAACCAGGCATCAATGACGGGCAGTTTCACTGCTTGTCATTGATGCTTGGTTTTCTGGGTATCTTGTTCGATGTCTTAGCGGGATTGAAGACATCGAGCGGGACATCCGGCAAGAATTGATGTCTTGCTTGACATGTTCGATCCCGTTAAGACATCGAGCAAGATGTCCAGCAAGATAGAAAAACAAAACCAGAAAAACCAGGCATCAATGACGGGCAGTGTACATACACCGATCGTCATTGATGCGCGGTTTTTCTGGATAACTTGCTCGCTGTCTTAACGGGATCGAAGATATCAAGCAACACATCTAGCAAATCCAGGCCTAAATGATGGGCAGTGTACAGAGTTTGAGGCATAACAACAAATAAGTTTAAAAAAAAACAATGTTGAGGCTGACTTACGGTGCTTGATGTGGAGTCGGGGTATTGGGTCCTGCGGCCAGGCGACGTTGCGAGATACGAGGGCGATCAGCGCCAAAACCCTCAGGGCTGCTATCATCATCCTGATCGCTCAGGATACCCGTCGCGGTGATCCTTGCCCACTTGTCCGCAGAGGTAAACGCGCCTCCGCTGGCTTCTACCAGTTCGCCTCGGGCTCGCAGCTCATCGCCATCTTGGTCGCTCTAGTTCACACCTTCCGGTCACCGTGTTAATCTGGAAGATATAAAGGGATATAAGCGATACAGTTTTTAATAATCTACCAATCGTCATGCAACGTTCGCCAGTTAAATTTTCCTGTGAACTCTACAGAACCCATTGTAGATCGCCAAATGTCATATCCTAATTATACGACGAGAAACCGATATCCCCAAGCCGGGAGAAAGCGTCATTGTGAATATTGTTCGCTACTCAATAGAGCCATCGTGAATGTTTAATTTTGAATGCTATGTGCAACGTCAATTTTCTTTGCAATTATTCCCTCATGTGGCATCAATCTTTTACGAACATCTGGGAATAGAGTTACCATCTAACTAACCATCCCGTTATCGGTAGATGACGCATTGACGTGACATTTTATTAATGTGCATTGGAATGGTCTTTCGACGAAAACACATAATCTGTCAATTAGTTAATATTCGCTTCGTTATATTATGATTCTTTTGACCTTTTCTGGCAAAGCGAAATACCGCGGTCGATATCGAAAACTGTGATGAATTTTTTTCCAAACAAGTTAATTTTTGGCGATACGAAGTTACCATGCGCCAAAAAAATCAGTAGTTTTTTTTTACACTGACTGGGCTCTGGTTGAGCGGGGAGGAGGGCTATTATAACGGCCAATGTGCCATATTTGCCAGGTTGGCGAAACAGTTCGAAGTAGATCTGCATGGCGATACGTTACCATCGGAGTAGCTCGGTTGAAGTTTCGCATAAACGTGAGCCGACGTAAAACAGACTCGATCGGTAACGAAAACTGCAATCGAGTCTCTTTGAGAATATTCGACATTCCGGCAAAATTTTTGGTACATAGCATTACATAGTGTAAGTTAGCATGAGAATACAAACATATTGCCAACTGGCCATCGACCTAAGTCCTTCAGCCGAAAAGTACTTGTTTTTTTCATGAAATTCAAAATATTCAAAATGATATTAAATTTAAATGGTTCAATCAATTCTCCTCCCCAAATTTAATTGAGATCATCGGACGATTATACCTCAATTGTGTATAACTTTTTGACCCGATAGCTACAAAAAATGTAAGAGCCGGAGTGCGCACAGACTTTTTTGCAGAAATAAAAAAACGCGCACAAAAAAAAACTGAACATTTTTAATGAAATTTTGAAGAAACATTGACTATTAACCACAAATGCAGTGCGAAAGCACACACACACACACACACGCACACGCACACGCACACGCACACGCACACGCACACGCACACGCACACGCACACGCACACGCACACGCACACGCACACGCACACGCACACGCACACGCACACGCACACGCACACGCACACGCACACGCACACGCACACGCACACGCACACGCACACGCACACGCACACGCACACGCACACGCACACGCACACGCACACGCACACGCACACGCACACGCACACGCACACGCACACGCACACGCACACGCACACGCACACGCACACGCACACGCACACACACACGCACACGCATGCTCGCACGCACGCACGCACACACAGGGATATTTTTTCTAATTATGAGTTTTCGACGTTCTTTCTTCGACGATTTCGGATTTAGGATCGGTCCGGGGTGGTCCGGGGTTTCGCATCACTTCGGTAACGAACACACCGCGAAGTGCCGAAGTGGCAAAGTTACGATGGAGTATCGGTAACCGCCAAACGGCAGCTGAAACCGCAGAATCCTCCCAGCGGCGTGCATGGTGTCCAATTTAGACGACCGAAAGCTGGAAGAAAGTTTGTAACGAACTTTTCAGCTAAATCGATCGACCAAACCTACAATTCGATCTATATCTGTGGTTTCTCCTCCGTATCGAGCTTCATCCAACTCAACGTGGCAATTTTCTTCAAAATATCAACTTTGGATCTTTCCGCAAAAGATCAACGTTGGATCTTTCCTCAAAATATCAACGTTGGATCTTTCCTCAAAAGATCAACGTTGGATCTTTCCTCAAAAGATCAACGTTGGAACTTTCCTCAAAAGATCCAACTCCATGCTGGATCTTTCCTCAGTGGGTGGCCGCGACGTTGGACAAATACAACGGGAGCCCGCGCACGTGTAGCAAAAGAAAAGAAAAACGCCCTACAATGAAGAACGGAGAGAGAGAGCCCTCGCAGGAATACTGCGGAGTGAACAGGTTAGGGTTGAGGATGAGCAAATACCTGGGAGTGCTAACACTGGGCGTTTCGAGCGTTATGCATTATGCAGATACGTCGTTCGGAGTTTCTATTTGTCTCTCTACTCCAGCGTATCCCAACGAAGGAGAGCAGAGATGAGCGTGGAAGCGTTCTCGTCTTGCAAGATTGCCGAATGGGGATGGTTGGCGAATACGACTCATCCATACCTGAGATCCAACGGAGATTCTCTTCGTGGCACAACTATACTGCTGATGCAACATGACGGGATTGAACAGAGCGACGGCTTCAGCGCCCACTCCTTCTATTCCTGCCTCTTTATCGCTCACTTCTCGGATCTTCAAGCCTTCTCGTTAAGAGAGTTCGAATGAAAAACAAATTTTCGAATCTAGAGCCTTCGCGAGCGGAAATATAAATTATGCATTCGTCGTAATAGATTTTCGTAGTAGAGATAGTAAGATTATATTGCTTCTGGTAATCAAGTTGGTATCAATGTGACTTAGCTCTTTCGATACTTATGACGTTCATTCCCACGAAGGAAAGGAATATTCCTTGGTATGTAACGAACAGGAACTACCCAACGCTCAGTACTTCAAGTACTCGATACCTGAATGCGTACTTCAAGTACTTAGGGTATTTGCACAGCTCTGTTCTAAGACCTCCCAGTGTAAGTCTCCCTGGACGACACCTTGACCCGGAGAGAGAGACCGTAACGCTTTTTGAGTAAACCTTTTTCCCAAGAACTCCCACTAAAGATGTTTTGACATAAAAAGAACGTCAATATTGTCGCACACTGGTGCAGCCTGTGGGTAGAAAGGCCTATATTTTTATCTGACATATGAAAGTTGTGAAGTCCACGGTTCCGATTAGTTGAAAACTTTCGCCCTGTACGCGTCGTTTTATCGTATACGTTGCTGTACGGGTGCACACCGATGGCCCCGGGACAAGCACCGTCGCAAGGTCCCGTCGAATTCTTCTCCCGTACACTGTGCGCAGGCTGCGGAGCACACTCTTCAAGCAAAACTTGTCGGGGAGAACATGTCGCTGTCAACGTCGCGTGTGCCCGAGGCCAGGTCGCGGGCCCGTTGTGAACAAACCGTGCACGTTACAACCTCTATCCGCGCAGGATAACTTTCTCTAATCGGGATTCCGTTTATTCGAAGAATGAAAGTTTCGGAAAGCGTCGCCCGCAGAACTCGAAGTGCGCTGAGACACAAACAACTGCGGGAATGGTCAAGTAAAACTGGTCACTTTCTTGCGGTAAATCACATAACGGTAATGGCTCGTCGTTGCGCTGATCCTTTCATCCGATGTTTACCATACCGGTTTGACCCTTAGCTACGTAGGCGCAACATTTTTACCGTTCGGATCCAATAACAGAACGAGCTTGAACTGGCGAACAAAAAAAAATGTTCGTCGCGATTCTCCAGTGAGTTCGTGCAAGAATCGTCCGGACATCCGATGAATGGAAAGCCTAATTGGACGGCCAATTACCGTCGCGACGCGAGCGCGGAATCCTCGATTGATTATAACCGAAGGTAGGTACGGTGAGAAAAATTATATAGAGGTTTATCACGCGGAAGAAATTCGGAGAGGTTAGCGAGGGATATTTTCATTGTGGTGACGACGTTCCGGGCTCGGGGAGGGGGGGACTTGAAAAGAGTAGGGTAGCGCCCGATGGAGGAATAGTATAATAGAAAGGAACCATTTCTTACGCCGTTTCAATACCGAAACTGCCTAGCGCCGGAGTCGGAGAACCGTTCGACTGGAACGAATTTCCAGCTCGAACGATTCGACGAGAGCCTGGGCCATCCGCGAGAGCTTTCGGTATATCGATGGTGACCGGAAAATTGCCCTGGCCGAGTCGGTGAGAACTATTCGCTGATGTAGGATTCTTCGTGCTCGGGTGATCTTAGGTCGTCGAGTCTGCATAATTCTTTTCGACTACGACCGACGAATGGGACGACGACCATTGGGAAAGAACGATCATCCGCGTAGCAGCCGTAAAGATAAATCTCCTTGCGGCGACGGAAATACGGCATTAAAAACTTCGTTCGGTATGATATAAATGGCGGAATGATTTGTAGGTGACGAATAATTGAAAAAGGGAACGCGCCTGGCACGGATTTTTGAGGTGATCTTGATCTTGAGATGATCTTTAGATGACAATGACGAAGATATTCAGCGAGTTTCCTGTATTAACGGATGAATGACACGACCTTACGAGTGATATGGCCTTCCGGGTGGCTTTCTGGGTGATATGACCTTACGAATGATATGGCCTGTAGCGTGATATGGCCGGGTGTTATGGCCAATAGTTGTAAATTTTGTTCCAAATTTTCAATTTTATGACTGGCCATATTATCCGAAATATCCAGGTAATGTGGCCAGGTCTCACAATAACTCATCCCTTTTAGGTCCGGTTAGTATATGCATGAACTTAACAAATTGTTATTACGTAAATGTTTGTGTAGTCAACGCGCATACTTTCCACTTTTGTACATGTATATACTGTATAAAGGGCTTGTCCCGTAGAAACAAATAAATAAATAAATATGCATGAAAGGATTTTACTTTTTCTGATAACTGCGGAGGTGTTGATGCTAAACCTTTTGCTTTGCATTTGGACGAAAAATATCTGGCCATCCCATGTAGGCGTTGCCGATGGAACGGACGCGGCCAATGCAGGGCCAGTGTTGGGGTGGCGATTATCGAATCCCCAAAGTTCGGCCAATGTTTGACCAAGTACCGACTCGTCCATTGGTCGGTTTGACAATTTGCGACCAAGGCTCGGCCGAGTGTTGACTCGCCAATTATTGGTTTGACGGTTTGAAGCCAATGTTCGCCCGAGCCTGTACTCGCTAACCATTGATCTGCCGATTTTAGGCCAATGTTCAAACTAATATCGATGCGCCACCTGTTGGTCTGTTGATGCATTCGACTGCTGATTCTGGGCCAATGTTCGGCCGGTTATCGACTCTCCAATAGTCAGTTTGCTAATGTGACACCAACATTGGGCCTTTAATCAGTGGCTCTTGCCGCTAGATGGGGTCAAGCCTAGTTATTTCTCACAAGCAAATGTGTACCCGAGCGTTAATATAAGAACATACAAAATTACACGTTATGTAACTCTCGCAAAAGATGCGGATTATTTTTGGATTCCGTACTCGGTAGTCAATAAATGCTTAGGCAATACATAGACTGAGTATGATCGCTTTAAGAGTTCTCGCAAGAGAAAACATATAAAATGTAGTCTCTTGCCACATACGACGCATACAGAAAAGAGATATTCAGACTTGTACAGTATTACGAAAAGTATACGCTAAAACGACTCTCGCCCCATATAAGTAACCTATAAAGGACCTACATTAAGAACTAATTGTCGGCCGATCCTCTTGATCGACCTTGGGGCCAACGTTGGCTGTCAATATCAGCAAGTACTTATCATCCAAGGCTCGCGAATAAAAAGGATAACTTCGAGAGGAGAATAAAAAGAAACACTTGTCAATCCGATAAATCCGATCGGTGATAGTCGGTAGAGGCGTAACCGAATGAGAAAGGTGGGTTCGTGGGCGTCGACGAATCGTAAGGTCATAGTCGGGAAAGGAGTCGTGTAAGAATGAAAGAGAACAGGTAGGTATGGAGGCAGCGAAGAAGACCAGGAAGAGATGCGCGATAGAGGAGAGGACGAAGGAAGCCCCGAGGGTGGAGTGGACAAGGAACAAAGAGACGCGAAAGAAGAGGAGAAGCGATAGGACAGTCGATAAGGGACCATTTGGAGATGGTCCACTTATCCAATAAGACGTGACGCTCGTTGGAAAATCTCCCACGTAGTCTACGTAAGGCAGTAGAAACGTAGGTGACTTGGAGGAACTCATTTCGGTGATGCTGCCGCAACGGGAAGTCGTTTCCGCTTTTTCCACTGAAAGAAACGAAACCCCCCTCTCCCACCCGCTAAATTTATACGTTTTTACCGAACCTCTCTGTCTGTCTTTACCTCTTTATTTACTCTCGTTCAGTTCAACTTCTCTTTCGGCCGCATTTTTATCTACAGTGTAAAAAATAATTTCGTAAAATCGGAATACGAAGTTTCGTAAAACTAATTTTTGTTAAACAAGTGACAAACTCGTTTGTCCAGGTTCGAATATTACAAATCTGCCCTTTTATTTCTCGTGGAAGTAACAA